>OX387716.1:44171954-44830704 GCA_947577245.1 Andrena bucephala | reverse complement strand
TGACACCCTGTCATGACAGAAGCTTTATCACACGACAAAGCAAGAATGTTTCCGAACGGAATTTGCTTTTTCCACATGGAGTTCTTAAAGGAGGTAAATATTTTATCGGCAGTACATTCTCGCGCGTCAAGATTAATTAATTCTACTAATTCCGTTCGAACATCCAAAGTCTCGGGTGCGACATACCGAACAATAAACGACATCCATTTCTCATTGGTAATGTCGGATGTTTCATCAATAAATACTGAAAACTTAGAATTCTGTAAAACCAAACTAAGACGCTCTGTTTCCCGAGGACACAGAACGTTCGATATAATATTAGAACATTTTGTTCGACCACACGTCATACGTTCCAAAACATCAGGATCTTTCCCAACGTCTTGGAAAAGTTGAAGAATCGCCTCTGCGGATTGATGCGAAATATTTTTCTCGGCAACTAATGCAGCAAAACGAATAACCAAAGCATAAACAAAACATAAACAAAGCATACGCGACCACAGATCGCGGATCTGACCGTCAAATGTACTTGACGAAAACCAGGCCCGAGCGAACCCTCGAAACGGGAAACGAAAAGAATAGATAGGAAATCGTAAAATAGTAGGAAAAATTCAGAAAGGAGAAAAATCGAAGAAAAGGCTAAAAGAAATAACAGCAAGGTAATGGTGACAGTACCGAACTGCCACAGATGCATTTACCAGTTACCTTTCTCTCCTATTCTTGTACAATAATACCTTTTTACCAATTTACACATTTTAGTGTACAACATGTATCACGATGTTAGCTTTGCATAACCTCTCGATGGAAGAGATTTCATCGAGCGGTAACGTGCACGCTGCGCGTAATTAATTTGTAAATAGTGCGTGATTCTTTGTCGCAACTTGATATAATTACGTTTGATGTGATTACGTTTAGATTTTAGATCATACTCTGAAAAAATATTTTTTATCGAAGGCTTCTACTTACAGCGTGCATGGTACTGGCCAAGAGTGGATTCTAATTTTAACAAAGTTCACCAATGTACAGTATCAAAATATTCGTCTTTTAATAAAAAAATTCATTTTAAGGTTTGAAAAATAGAAATAGCTCAAATAAAAAGTACGGAAATTTAAAACGAACACAAGAAATTGAGGCATTTGATGAAAAAAGGGCACATAAACCACTTGTTTAAAACTTATAAATAAAGACACATATCATTTTTCAATCATGACTTCTGTATTCAGAACGCTTGAACGACACGGTAACTACATCCTTTAAAAAATTTGATTTAATTGCATTACTTTTTATTAAGTTATACTATAATGAAAACTTTGAAATCGATTTTCTTGAAATGGCATTTCGGTGTATGTGCCCTTTTTCCATCAAATGCCTCAATTATGAATGTACATTTTTCTTTGTTAAACAAGTTACAGAAGAACTTTATTTAACTTTTTTTTATGTAGAATTTAGTTCGTATATCTGAAAAATCGAAGAATCATAACGGGTAATTATCATTTTTCGTGATCTAATGGAACTTAAGACACGAATATAAAATTTTAATATAAAGTTTCATTGAAATCCATTTTGCCGTTTAAACGTAATCGTGTTAACAAATACATGAGATATTTAAAAAAAAAGCTCTTTTCTAAATAGTCAAAACGTGATCAGGAGGTCTTAAAACGTGATTTCCCTAACAAAATTTTTTCCAAATTTTTTTTCATTACAAGAGTATTATACATATGTCAGAAAGTGAAAAGTGTATCTCGAGGCACTCATGAAGATCGCGCACGGCCGCGTGTCGCTTGCACCCCACCTTGGATCACAGCGTTTCAAGAGCGAGAGAGAAAGACACACATTCGTTTTCTCTCTCGTCTTCCCGACGTTGTCCGAAGCGCCGAGCTCACCGACACGCAGCTCCGGCGTAGTGTGCATGCGAGGTGGGGGAAATTCTCGAGCGCTCCCGTCCTTATTCTGGCATCACTGCTCGGGCCTCAAGCGCCTTGCTCGAAGCCGCCGGGTCCTCGAGGCGAGCGACATTGTATCGTTGACCCGTCTAATCTGCAACGCGGAGTTAGGTACTCGGCGACGGGTCATCGATTATACAGAAACGGAATTTCTTTATTTTTCAGCGTATCAATATGAAAGTGACACCAATGGATTCCTTGCATTCTCCCGATTAAATTGATAAAAAAATATTTAAATCGGGCCAGTTTGAACGAAACGGGCTTTCAATCCTGCAAATTAATTTTATGCGTAATATCGTCCCTGATCTTAACACGGTCAGGTACGCGTGTCTACACTTTCAACTGCAATATTGACAATACCGTCGATTCTACGGCCTAGAATATTTGCTCCGTATTGCGATGTTCTTAACCAGAGTTTCGCATCGATAGCAACTACTTAGTTACAATTAATGAGTTGTGCATGATTTTAATGACGCATAGTTTAATTGCATGTTAGAAACTGAATTACTAATCGTAATTAAAAAAATACTTTACGACGTATAACACGAATTTCACGATTTAAGACAGTTCCAATTTCATCGAATGAGATTGGTTGCGTTAATTGCGCGTATGGGGTATGTAGGCAAATAGGCAAAGAGAGGGAGAGGGGGAGAGAGAGAGAGGACAAGGAGAATCGGCAAAAGGAATTTACCGATTGTACCAAGAAGTAAGTACATGCAGAGTACCACGAGTTTCATTATACATCTTTAATATTTTTTTTCAACCATTGTACATAGAGAAAGATGACAACAGACGATTCGTAGGATTATTAGGTCGGTGCAGACGTTCGTTCGCTTTATTGATACAAAGTGATTATTAATAATAAAAATATATTTCATACTTTTGAAACGAAAACATTTTCCTTGAATATTTATAATTTTTGTCACTTGTCTGGTAAAAGTTCCACTAGATGAACTTGTAAATTTGCCAATTATAACAAACCGTGTTTTGGAAAAACATTCATTCCTTTATGTTTGTGTTTAAATGCGGTACGTCAACGTTATGTATTGGTGAGCAATTTTGTAGACAGCACTTCCAATACATTTAAAATTATTTTAACATCAGATACTTCAAATGATACATTCTGTTATTGTTTTTCAATTCGCCTTTTTATGTAGTATAAAAACATACGAAGAAAAATATACAGTGCTATTTGAAAAATACAAAATATATACCTCTAATTTCTTATGCAACACACATGATTTTAAAATTTTGCTTATATGAATAAATACTTCATGTTACGTATAGACACTGAATGCAAGTGTCGCCCACGTGAAGATGTGGCGTGGCCACATTTTTCCCAGGAAATCCTTAATCATGCATATCCCCAACAGTTTTAGGCCCAAAGTTTCCAGTATAAAAAGGGGTACGTATGCATGCTCTGGGACTCATGTCTAGTGTAAAGTTCGTAGACGATAGAAGCATTAGTAATATCAGGTTCTATGCCTCTTGAAGCAGATTATACATCATTCCGGACAGGCGAATTACCTAAAACACAAAGCAAAAGCCTTTTTATGGAAAATCGCGTTTAAAGTTGGACATGCAGTTTTGTCGTACGCATTAATAATTGCTACCTACGGGTTTGAATCGATACCTGGTCCATACATTACATCTTCCTCTGATAGATTAAGCTTTTCTATGGCCTTTCTTTTTCTTCTTATTTCAATTCTGCCTTCTTTCGTTGGAAGTGAGATACGGCAATCAGCGGAAGTTATGCGAATATTGTTTGAAGTTTGGCTCCATTCCAGGGCGTTTGGACCACAAAAAGTGGTCTTCCGTGAGACTTTCCACACTTTACAATTGAAGCTTCCGTTTCGATTTTGAGAAAATCCTCCGAGACATCTTTCGAAGAGTTCTGTATTACGAGGCATAACTAACATTTCTCGCGTCCCCCTGAGTTCGCACCAGGTTCGTCCACACCCCTAACTAATGAGCTGATAAACCATATTCATTGGGAAACGCCCCTCTCGCAGGCCTCTCGCGTTGTTGCGGCCCTGACTCGTAACAATACCAACGAACTTGTGTTTCCAAACCTTTTTCTAACTTCAACTATGACAACCAACTCAATTATCGTGGCGACCGATAAGAATTCCTTTTGTTAAAAAGGAGAGTCAGTTTCCTTTTCATTTTTTTAAGTTGGCTTTCAAAATCGCTCGCTTTTCAAACATTTCGTCAGAAAGTCTATTGCTCTTCGGAGAATTAGTCATTGTTGCGTATGAAAAGAGTCTTTCCACTGGAGCGGAGGATGGCAACGGAGTATTATATTTTAAGAATACTTTGTGGATGTTTGTGTACTTTTTGAAAATGTCAAATTCTGTATCTTGCTCGCCAAAGAAATGTAATACCTGTAAGTAAAATGTCCACAGATTAGCAATACGTATGATCCATTATATATTAATAAATAATAATTATAATAATAATAAAAAATAATAATAAATTATATGGCTGTACTTCCGAAAGGGACCGGTGGCCGATCGAAATGATACTTGGTGGGTATTACGAGGCGTGTGGACAGACCCCAAATATAAAATTTTAGCTTCGACAATTAATGCGTTCAAAAGATATAGAGGTTTATAATCACTTTACCACGGTCGCCCCTCTTAACAATATTTCTGTTGACTTATACCGCCACAACGCATTCCACTTTCCAATTTGTTCCGGGTATTAGTATTGGTTGCACCAACGTCCAAAAAAATTTCCCAAAAAATTAACAATTTTATATTAATATTTCGGAAACTAATAAATACCCGAAGCTACAATTTTAGATTTAGGGTTCACACCCCCTCCACGCCACTCCCCCCAAACCTCATCTCGATCGGCCACCAGTCCCTTTCGGAAGTATATCCAAATTATATATTTACATAATGAAAGACAGTACTAACTTGGAGTGATGCTTTAGACGCATATTCTGCAGCTCCTGGCGCACGTGCATTTCCAAATTCGAAGAAACTGTGTCGATGAGTCGAAGTAGATGGCTGATTGTGAGAGATTGCGGCGTCTTTGGCATTGGCTTTCATTTCATCAATTATTGCGTGTTTAAGGAGCTTCTCCAGTTTTTCTTGTTCATCCTCCGAAATGCACGGGAACCACATATTTTTAAACTCCGGATGCGTTAAAGCGGCCAGGGCGGCATTGTGTGATTCCGGGGTGGTCAAATTGAAATACATTTCGAATCTCGACTCCAACGAGTCGCGAAGGCACGTAACGATTGGTTTACAATATACCCACTCCTTTTCCGTCAGTCTTATCAATTTTCGGCGTAGAGATAGCAAAATTGGCAAAAGTACTCCATAGAAAATATTGTCGCCTTGTAGAATGTCAATCGCTTCCGCAATTGGCGCTGTACATTCTAGGTGCTCTTCTAAATAGTTGAAATCATTTTCCCTTAACACATTTTTTATTTCTAAAAGTCTTGTTAAGTCCGACATTTTCTCCTTAATTTGTACAATTTGTCCTAGAGAATCATACAAAGAATTCCACCGTGTCTCGCCCGGTCGTTTTAATGTATGACCAATGGTATCTTGAATTATTTCGGCGGATTTTGGCCTTACCGCTGCTTTCCACAACAGGTTGCATTTCTGTATGATGTCCTCATGAATGACAGATAGCCCTTCATCGCCCTTAATTGTCCGTACCATATCTGTTGTAATGCACAAATTGAGAGTATGTGCAGAACACCGTATATGGCGAGGCAGTAAACGAAGCGTATTCGTGATATTTGCGTTCACTCGTGTACTTTCTTCATCGCTGGATAAATCACTCGCACAATCGCCTTCACCTTCTACTGCAATGAGGGCTGCCTGTACGCCAAAAGTTTTGAACGTTTTCACAAAGTTGCTGCCATTGTCTGTGATCGTTGCCACAATTTTGTTTTTACTTAAACCGAATTCTGAATGAATGCCGTGCAGCAAGTCAGTGATTGCAGAAAAATTATGTTCACCGGGAAAGCGACGACAGGCTAGAGCCATTGATTTCCTCTCATACGTTGTTGAAATCCAGTGTGCCGTTACCCCAAAAAAACTTCGTCTCCTTCCGGACCAAATGTCTGCAGTTGTGCAGACAAATGCAACAGACTTCAATTCCTCTTTAAGTGCGCACATATTGTCTGAATACATTTTATCGATGTTTCTCCCCAGTTTACGGCGACTAATTGTATTGATCTTAGCACCAGCTCTTACATTATCAAATATATCCCGAAAGGATATATTCTCCACCGCCTGCAATGGAATCATTGTGCGAACGACGAATTTGGTGACATCTTTTTCGAACTGATCTGGTGGCATAATCTTCGTTCCTTCCTTAGTCCCAGACGATCTTCACTTACTTCTTCCAAATTCCGAAGAATATTCTTCAAAAGCAGCAGAATGTTTTCGCTTCAAATGTGAGAGAAAATTCGACAGCCATGTTACCTGGCCTCTGATTTCAGTTTGTTTTTGTGGCAAACAAAATTGGCATAGGCCAATAATGCAATTGTCATTGGATTTTTCCTGCACCACTGAGAAATATTTCCCGTTTATAATGTTAAGATTGACACTATTGTCAGGCACTTTCGGCACACACTGCTGTTCCACAATTGAACCGCCACTTGCAGTCGGCGTCGAAGCGATAACATCGTCCGCGGCGGAAACGTTTTGCAATTCACTTTCACTGTCACTCATTTTAATAAACTTTGTATACACTACACTTATTCAATAGTATTAGATAAATATCTTATTTAATAGAAAAGTAAATGTTGTAAATATGATATAATACTTGACTAAATATAAGTAATTTATATTAAACTAATTGTAAAGTGTAATATTATAAAGGCTTAAAATGGTTTGACAATTCTGCGATTCTTTAGGAGACTGATTCGAGAATGGTTATGACTGCGTTTCTCCTACGCAGAGCTTGCGGGCTTTTCCCTGCGCGTAGTGGAGGGGGAGCACCTACAGTAGGTGCTCCCCCTCCACTACGCGTAGGGAAAAGGCCCACTCAGGCAGAGATGGGCAAAAATTAGTTTAAATAAAAAATTGGGTTCGAATAAAAGGCAGAAATTGTATTCAAAACTCAGCAAATAAAAATGCCCAGAGTTATTTATTATTTGAAGCGCCATAAATAATATTTTCAATCGACGGGAATTCATCCGAAGTGCATAAATAAAATTTTCAAACTGCGGATGAATTCCCATCGATTGAAAATTTTATTTATCCACCTTCGGATGAATTACCGTCGATTGAAAATATTATTTATGGCGCTTCGAATAATAAATAACTCTTGGTGATTTTTATTTATGACACATACGGATAAAGCCTCTTTTACTTAAAAAGTTATTTATATAATTTTTTATTTAAATGATGCCCATCTCTGTGCATAATGTAGTCTGGTAAACCTGGCCAGGTTAACTCTATTTCCGCCAAAATGTTAAAATATTTACAACGAGATTGCTAAGTAGCGCATTATACGCAGCTGCTGACTGTTAGTGGCGCGCGAAATTCATAGCTATATATCGCCAGACCTATATTCTACAATTACTTGTTAAAAATTATGTCGTGACCAGCTTTACAACACTATAATTGTTAAAATCCACTTTAGTAACATTTCGTTTTTAAATCTTTCTTAGGCCGTCTGTCCACGTAGCGTCGCGCCATAGACGCCTACGCGTAGAGACCAATCGTACGCCGGGCATCTTGACAAATGCAGACTACTGATCGACAGACGTGTCATACGATTGGTCTCTACGCGTACGCGTCTATGACGCGACGCTCCGTGGACAGACGGCCTTAGCCTTTGAACAATACTTTTTCATATTTTCCAGCGCTAGCTCCGTTATTGCATCCGACCGTTAGTTAACCGTCCAAGATTTTCTTAAAATTAGTGTGAAATGCCAATCTTTTAACTACCTTTACGTGCCTAGCGATAAAGACTCCGAATTACTAACTGAAACGGCTAAGCAACACATCTGCTTGCCATACGTCCAGCACCATAAACGTTGTAGCGAAAACAGAGCCATAAAGCATTCGAGTCACTGGTACGCATCAACCCTTAGGTTATTCCTGTCCGAAGGTAAGGGTGAGGCCGAAGGCGGATGGCCCCACGCTGTACGGCCTTCGATGGTTTATGACTGAGACTTAGGCTACGGGTGTTCCCGAATGGGGGTGCATGAGATTAAAAAGTCCTGGCGTCATGCGATGGCTGCCGACCGTTTTGGGTTTTCCAACTATCGGGTATCGAAGAATTGCTTGTTTTAATGAAGAGATGGTTTAGATATGGCAAGCGGCCTGACACCGTATTGCCAAAGAATAGGGACTCTGTTTCTGGAGGATCTGGCCACGTGAATGGGGAAGGCTATGCCTTTTGGTAAGAGAACTGTTATAGACCGCTCAGTGATAGCCGCGGTCGGCGGCGGCGGCTGGTGGCGGTCCCACTAGCGCAACGAAGACACAGATGCATACTTCTCCATTGCACTAGTGGGACCGCCGCCGACCGCGGCTAGGAAACTCTACCTTAAGAAGGGAGCACTCGACAGCCAAGAACCACGGGGCCATAAAAGACAAGGATAGTAGTGATTGCACTAGCCATTATGTAAGAACGGAAAAATCTGAAATTCCGCATTAGTCATTGGATCTGTATGAAACACCTTGTGCTTTCCCGGTGAAAGTGATACCACACCTGACAAAATTTTAACTATAATTGAAGCAGTATGAGCGACAACGGACCAACCCACATTAAAAAATTTTTTTTTGCCTATTTTATAGGATTAGTAGAGCCTATTGGAATACGTTATTGCTACTAACTCAATTTCGAAAAGAATGTGGGTTAGTCCGTTGTTTGCTCTCACTGCCACAATTAACGATATTACGCATAAAATTAATTTACAGGATTGAAAGCCCGTTTCGTTCAAACTGGCCCGATTTAAATATTTTTTTATCAATTTAATCGGGAGAATGCAAGGAATCCATTGGTGTCACTTTCATATTGATACGCTGAAAAATAAAGAAATTCCGTTTCTGTATAATCGATGACCCGTCGCCGAGTACCTAACTCCGCGTTGCAGATTAGACGGGTCAACGATACAATGTCGCTCGCCTCGAGGACCCGGCGGCTTCGAGCAAGGCGCTTGAGGCCCGAGGGCCTCCAAGCCACGCCCAGAGTTATTTATGCTTCTCCGCTACAAATATAAATGAAAGTGAGAAAATTGGCCGAAGCTACGGATGAATTCCTGTCGATTGAAAATTTTATTTATGTGCTTCGGATGAATTCCCGTCGATTGAAAATTTTATTTATGGATCTTCGGATAAATTCCCGTCGATTCCAAATTTTATTTATGGCGCTTCAAATAATAAATAATTTTGGGAACTTTTATTTGCTGAGTTTCGAATAAATTTTCTACCTTTTATTCGAACACAATTTTTTATTTAAAATAATTTTTTGCCCAACTCTGATGCATAACCACAGCGTTATCCGATTTACTCGTATCGCTCCCCTTACCGCGAACCTTGCCACCCCCCTCAGCTTACGCTCCGCCGTCTATATATGTCTATGGTCCCCTCCTCGAAGTGACAGAAAATATAACCTATGTATACGCTATATGACAATAAATGTTGAGCGGCTATTTCGTTCTTTTGCGCTACATTTGTGAACTTTTTATCATCCTTCCGAAACATTATTATTACGTGGCAACAGTATCTTTAGGAAATCGGGTCTAGCATATAGGTTATATTTTCTGTCACTTCGAGGACAGAAAATCCGGTCCTCCAAGTGACAGAGAATATAACCTATATGCTATACCCGATTTCCTAAAGATACTGTTGCGGCGTAATAATAATGTTTCGGAAGGATGATGAAAAGTTCACAAATGTAGCGTAATACAACGAAATAGCCGCTAAATATTTATTGTCTTATAGCATATACATAGGTTATATTTTGTCACTTCGAGGAGGGACCACATAATAATCACGCGTTGGATTGATCATCAAACACAATTTTATATATGTTTGTTCATAACTGCTTTCTGCATAGGATGTGTATTTCATGTTCTGTTTCAGTGTTTTGCTAATTAAAAAATGTCTATCCTAACAAACTTCATTTTCTGGGGACATGCCCTCATCTATTTTTCCTTTTCACTTATAATTCCTTACTGCCAACGTAGAATATTGTAGCATAAGCACATTTCAAGTAATTAAAATGTACAATGAATTTTCTACGTTTGCAGTACCAGCCGACTTTCCGTTTAAATTTTTATAAGTACAACGCAACAGCTGAGAATTTATTTCCTTATTCAGAATAGAATACGGAAATAGCAAGCAGCTCCCTCTCGCGTTTACCGGGCAATCGTCGATCTACCGGTATTACCATTTCTGTGCAGAAAAAACCTGCTGTAATACCGACCTGCCGAATCGGCCAGACCACGTGACGTGTCTACCCCCTTAACGTAGAACTTCTATAGAAATAGAGTCGCATTTTGCTATAGTAAGAGTAGAGACTATAAAATGTGTCAGAAGGAGGTGAGAGCGTATGGCAGAAAGTCTTGTTGCAGAAAATTTAAATAAATGCTAATGGTAGTAATTCAGCGAACATGAACAAAGAGATCCAATATTTTCAACACACGATTGGTTTTGGAATAAAATTAGTTTAGTATGTTTGTTATTGGTGAATTGCAATATTGTTAATGGAAACCTAAAAAATTAATGAATTAATGAATACATGGCAACTACTGAGGATTTTATATTAAAGTATCACGAATGTCTTTCACAAAAGATTGAAAAGCATCAAGGGAGATGTGTTTTCAGCGTACTTTCTTCACTAATGTGACTTGCTTTACATTGCAAGCAGTCCACCATAATCTATTTTCTTAATAATTCTTAATGCTATGTCGTTTGACAAATTTTGTAGATTTACCTTATTTGACAAATTTCTAGAAACTTGTGCGAAACAAGATGCTCTGTCTATCTATCTAATCGTCTCCGGACAACCTCCAAGCCTGTGCGTCCCCTTCATTTTTATCCAAGTCCTGTGCGTCCCCTTCATTTCTATAAGCTTTACGTAAAAACTCTAAATTAAAAATAATTTGCTGGTATAATAAAAATATCTGTCAATTTGAATGCAATGCAATTTGTTATAATATATATTTTGTACATGCATGGTACAAATTTCCAGAAACTTATGCGATAGAAGATGCTTCTGTGTCGAACCTTCTCCGGACAACTTCCAAGTCTGCGACTCTACATAAAAAATCTATTAAAAAATTTTGGCGACCCACCTTGTTAATTGAGACAATAATTCAGTCTCCCATGTAGTGTAAAAACTCGTGACATTTGAAATTTGGACAACTTACCTTATTCGACACTTGGCAGGTTATGATGAATTGACACTTGGTAGGTTATAAAGCGATGACACTTGGTAGGTTATCTAATTCAATAGTATATACATAGGTATATGTACAATGACGGACGCCGATCCCTGCCGAATCCCTGCCGAATGATCCCGAGAGTCGACGAACGAAACATACACTAGTTTCTTTTGGCTGAAGGTGTGCGTGTAACGCGTATATACGTATTATGTTGACGAAAAATTTCTTGGAGAAGGAGAAGAAGAAGAAAATCTTACCGTTTTCGACAGATCCATGAGACGATATTACGATATCTCTATCATGCGTGGACCGATTTTATTGAAATTGGTCTTATTCGAAAGCTTATATGCGGTTTACATGAGAAAAATGCCATTAAATATAGAAAATATTGCAGGCGTGATGAGATATTAATGAAATAAGTTTCAGGTTAGGTTGGAATCGCTGTGCTTCGAGTAAAGATACACGGCAGCGACAGGCATATACAAGGTGTCTTTTCTTTCATGTACTTGGCGTCGAGACGCTACCGCGTCTCTAGATACCATCTGCGGCCGCACGAAGAATCCTGCGGCGTGCTGAGGCGGCGCCGCGCCGCTCACCGCCGCGGCGAGCCGCGCATTGGAGATGGCACCTTAAGGCTGCCGTCTCAAGTTTGTTTTGGTCCGAATCGATCGAAGCGTCCCTTGTAAACAGACGGACCCTAATCCGGTCCCTACTGCGGTCGATAAAAAGAAGTTGTACATAGGTGACATCTCCAGGTACTCTATGTAGACGAATTTTTTACGCATATCTGCCACATATTCTGTTCTCTCTGTCTCTGCCGCGCTGTTGCCAAAGCTCTTTCTATCGAGAAGTCTTGAAAGAATACGGCACGAGAGCTGCGTCTAGCGTCAGAGCCTCGCTGAACGTAAAGGAGGATAGCAATAATGAAAGATAGAGAGGTTGGGTAGTGAAGTTAGGAAACATGTCAATGAAACAATACTAATTTGCGTATTAATATTTGTTATTTATACGTATATAGAAGGATGTAATATTTTGTGTAATCATTGTGCAATTGAAGGGTCGGGTGCAATAAGGGGATTAGCGCTCGAAAATGGGAAAAATTATTGTCCAAACGCTAAGAAAGATTGGAAAATTAAATGTTATTAAACTAAATTTTAAAAAATATAGTGTTATAAAGCTCGTCAGAACACATATTTTTTTCTATTTACAGTTTGTTTATCCAATCATTACTATTCGAGCTAAAAATTCTAAACAAAAAATTTTCATCGTCCAAAATCATTATTTCTTTAAACATAAATTGCGATAACTTGAGTAAATATTAAGGGATCGTTATGAGACTTAAATCATAACTTCAGAAAACTCAAGCGAAGCCGTAAAATGTATGCACAAAACCCTCATGTTAAAAAATGTAATAATATTTCATTAAAAAGTAATATTGGACATAACCCATGTTTTTCAACGTTCGCCGTTAAAAAGTATCGAGGCAATTTTAAGATACGTATAACTTGCAGCAACAAAGTTTTTCCTTAATATACAAGCAAGATTTTCACAAATTTTCACACTGATTAATAAATAATTGTAGAAGATATGGCGATATATATAAATTCCGCGCGGCACCAACAGTCAACGCGAGTGCTAAAACTGCTAAGTAGCGCAATATACGCGGCTGCTGACTGTTGGTGACGCGCGAGATTTATATATATCATCATATCTTTTACAATTATTTATTAATTAGTGTGAAAATTGGTGAAAATCTTCCTTGTATACTAAGGAAAAACTTTGTCGCTGCAAGTTATACGTACCTAAAAATTGCCTCGATACTTTTTAACGGCGAACGTTGAAAAACATGGGTTATGTCCAGTATTACTTTTTAATTAAATATTATTACATTTTTCATCATAAGGGTTTTATGCATACATTTTACGGCTTCGCTAGAATCTTCTGAAGTTATATTTCAAGTCTCATAACGATCCGTTAATATTTACTCACGTTATCGCAATTTATGTTTAAAGAAATAATGATTTTGGACGATGAAAATTTTTTGTTTAGAATTTTTAGCTCGAATAGTAATGATTGGATAAACAAACTGTAAATAGAAAAAATCATGTGTCCTAACGAGCTTTACAACACTATATTTTTTAAAAGCGGAGCGGATCCCGTGCTCACCGTATGTGCTTGCGACCATCGCGCACGCCCGTCGCGCACGCAAAGGACGGAGTGTCACGGCGCCCGAAAGACGGAGCGAGACAAAACATCAACGCGTCGTCTGTCTCGTACCGTCCTCGCTCGCTGTCAGTGGCTCTCGCTCGCTCTCGTTCCATCTCGCTCTCGCCTTCGCCAGACAAGAGTGAGACAGAAGTGGTGGAGATAGCGAGGAACCCGTATCGTGTGCACCAAACCGAGCACATACGGAGACAATACTCCTCGTTACTTACGAGGCCTTCCAATTTTTTTATTTCTATCTCGCAATTTTGAAAATTATATATTGTAGGACAATTCTAAAGACACCTTATTTGCGGGGGGAAGTGTGGGTTCGCGGGGGAGTGCTGTGGAGGGAACTCTGAGCGCGGGGCAGCGGGGAGTGGGAGATTGGTTGCGCGCGCACGAGCAGCGGTGTGGGGGAAGCCGCAACCGTGGTGCGGATCAGTCCGGGCCGAGCCGCCGCGGAGACCTCTCCAGACCCGGCCCGCCGTCGGAAATTTAACCGAGGGAGAGAATGACCCTCTTTAAACATTTCTGGGGGGCGGGTCTTGTCTGAAAAATCTTTTTCAGACTCGATCCCCCCCTTCTTGGTTTCCCCAAATATTTTTCCAAACCATTATGTAGCAAACAAACATACTCTTCCCCCAACCACAATGCAGAGAAATAATTTTTAATCAGCGATCCAGCGAACCGTTATGTAGAAAACAGACATATTTTTCAAACAAATATGCAGCAATCATTCTAAAGCGTTCACATTTAACATCGCAGCGTATCGCGCGATTACGCGTAATTTGACTCCTCTAAGAAAGCTATGCAAGATGATACCTACCATTTTTACGGTGCGAAGAATGCCCGAACGAAATACAATTATGCCGCGTCGGTAGAAATGTTTTTTCCATACATATATGTGACGGAAATTTTTCCCCAACACAGAGAAATAATAATTTTGAAACGTCGAATCTTAAAATTATGTGGCGGGAGAAGGAGGAGGAGGAAGGTGGGTAAATAAAATGGAGAAATAATATACGTTTAAGAAATTTTATATAAAATTAAAAGAATATAATTTAACATGTTTTCCTACGAGCATCAGCTACAATATCATTGATGGCGCATGCTAACAATTCGCAATCTACATGATAATCCTCGCTGTAATATTTGCTATCACATATGATTTTAGCAGTACGATGCATATCTAATGTTTCACAGGCAATATCGCTCTGCTGTAGCACGCTAACAAAAGTTTTAAATTTTGTCCGCACATCGTGTGCAGTTTCACCCAACCGCGGATACACACAGGATATAGGCGGCTCAAGATTAAATAAAAATGATACAGTATGCGGCTTGAAATACAGCGACTTATCAAGCAGTGTCATCTTTACAATCGGAGAATTATAGATCTGACAAAAATCCACCGTTAATTCATTAATCCGTAGCGATGCTGCTCCAGGTAATTGTGCACAATTTAAACGGAAAGTCGGCTGGTACTGCAAACGTAGAAAATTCATTGTACATTTTAATTACTTGAAATGTGCTTATGCTACAATATTCTACGTTGGCAGTAAGGAATTATAAGTGAAAAGGAAAAATAGATGAGGGCATGTCCCCAAAAAATGAAGTTTGTTAGGATAGACATTTTTTAATTAGCAAAACACTGAAACAGAACATGAAATACACATCCTATGCAGAAAGTAGTTATGAACAAACATATATAAAATTGTGTTTGATGTTGAATCCAACGCGTGATTATTATGTGGTCCCTCCTCGAAGTGACAGAAAATATAACCTATGTATATGCTATAAGACAATAAATATTTAGCGGCTATTTCGTTGTATTACGCTACATTTGTGAACTTTTCATCATCCTTCCGAAACATTATTATTACGCCGCAACAGTAGCTTTAGGAAATCGGATATAGCATATAGGTTATATTCTCTGTCACTTGGAGGACCGGATTTTCTGTCCTCCAAGTGACAGAAAATATAACCTATATGCTAGACCCGATTTCCTAAAGATACTGTTGCGACGTAATAATAATTTTTCGGAAGGATGATAAAAAGTTCACAAATGTAGCGCAAAAGAACGAAATAGCCGCTCAACATTTATTGTCATATAGCGTATACATAGGTTATATTTTCTGTCACCTCGAGGAGGGGACCATAGACATATATAGACGGCGGAGCGTAAGCTGAGGGGGGTGGCAAGGTTCGCGGTAAGGGGAGCGATACGAGTAAATCGGATAACGCTGTGGTTATGCATGCCGAATGCATCCGAAGCTATCTGACGTGCCTGTATCTGAACCTATGCCTTTACCCTTCCAAGCCTTCCTTCCCCACGCCGATAGTCCCATCTTCTGATCCGTCTATATATGTCTATGGAGGGGGCCACGTAATAATCACGCGCATCCAGCCTGCGCATTTTTTTTATGAAAAAATTATTTAAATCGGACTATTTTTAACGAAACGGGCTTTCAATTCTGCAAACAAATTTTTCACGTAATTTCCTTAATTATGGTTTGAGTTGTATCATTTTTGGGGCCAATTTGATTGAGAAAGTATAAGGAATCGATTGACGCCACGATCGCAAAGATCTGATTAGAAATGGCAAAACTTCAGATTCATCAGTGCTTAGTGCGCAACATTGTATGGCCCCGCTGGTTTCAAGCGTCGAAGCCGACGAAACTCAGCGAGACACATGTGTAAAATAACATATTTGCAGTTTTATAATTGAAGATGTAGTGAACGTTACAGGACTGTCTTTATATATGGCTCTCACAAACAAAATCGCCTGACTTGTTAGACATGAAACCGGGCATACAAATGGTTGCGCATATCGCCGAAAGCATCAGAAAGAATATGTACAGTCTTCCAATGTTTCAATTGTTGAGAAGCCTTTGGGCTCAGTTTATCGGGAAAGACCTACCCACCCCACTGTTTTGCTTTCTCGTTGCGAGCGTGGACCTTCGGGTCCTAGTAGACCGCCCGTTGACAGCCGAGAACAATAAAACCGACGAGCTAGATAAAATACCCAGTACAGAAAAATAAAATGTTCGTGTTTTTGATAGGTATTGATGAAAGTATTACCAATGAATTTTTTAGGATTTCCCGATGAAAATGATATCAAACATGGAGCAATTCGATCAATTTTTATTGAACGTAGAGTGTGTTCTAATCATGTATTCATAAGAAAAAATAGACTGAATTGCTTCGTGTCTTGACTCACCAACATCCATGAATGGTAACACTCTCATCAAGGTGTAATGAGAAATTTTGAACATTTCGTATTCAGTACTGGATGACTCAAGTCGCCGTCGACCGAGGGTGTACCGCTGGTGCGCTATTTCACTCGCACTCGGTTCACATCGTTCGGTCTCGTTGTCAAGCGGTTCGAGCGAGGGCCCTGATAGGGGTGAATTTATTTGGGAAACAAAAGTCGCGTCATTCATGACACCTACTCGCGAACAGATATACATATGTACGAGAAGAAACAATGCAATTGCCCGATGACTTGAAGCAACATTTCAATAGGTAAATGCATGAAACTCTGGGATCAGGAATTCCGAACCCAGTGGGGCATATGTAAGAACTGGCGAAATTCAACAATCGTTCGTCGTCTAAATTTTACAATTAAAGTATTTATTTGACGTGAATATAAAGTTTGTTAGCAAAGTCTTTCTCGATTTGAGTTCTGTAGAAGGCTGATTTTCCTTCGCCATGGAAAGTCCCCTCTTGTCCTTCTCGCTGGCAATCATACGACTCGCTGAGTTTCGTGGGCTTCGGCGCTCGAAACCAGCGGGGCCATACAATGTTGCGCGCTAAGCAGTGACAAATCTGCAGTTCTGCATTTCTAATCAGATCTTTGCGAAAGTGACGTCAGTCGATTCCTCATGTTTTCTCGATCAAATTGGCTCCAAAAATGATATAATTCGGACCAAAATTAAGGAAATTACGTGAAAAATTTGTTTGTAGAAGTGAAAGCCCGTTTTGTTAAAAATAGTCCGATTTAAATTATTTTCTGCCAATATAACCGGGAGAATGCCAAGAATCCAATGGTGTCACATTCATATTGATACAATGAAAAATAAACAAATTCGGTTTCTTTATAATCGGTGACACATCGCCGAGCACGACGATCTCGCGCGGCTCGGGACACAAAGGATCTCGTCGGTTATTCGAACTTCTAAGATCGTATTCAGATTTATTGGCCGGTGAGTTTCGTAACTAGGGGTGTGCGGTTACCCGTTTTTTCGGGCTCGGGACGGGCCGGCAACTTTCGGGCGAAAGACTCGATGCGGGCTACAAGCATAGCCGCCATGAGCGGACAATTTGATTTCAGGTCGGCTCGGCAAAACTCGGACGCGATCGGACGATATCGTTACCAGTAATAGATTAAAATTATTACCTGAGAACATAGAAAAATTATGTTTCTTACACGTTAATTTGAAATAATAAAATATTCGCCTCCTGTATATTGTTGTTATTATGAAACATCCAGGAAATATTCCTTTTTGTATGCTTATAGTTCGTACGTTTTCTATTTTAAATCTGAACCTATCCAGAAAAAGATAATACCCTATATATTCCCTTTACATAAAGTACTAAGTATGAAGTATATTTTATTCAGATTTTAAAATATTGTCGATATAAAAATAGTCTTCTTCCCAAGTTCTGAACATGGTGTTTATTTAAGTACGTATATGGATGTATTCAGTATTCACAGACTATTTGGTAGCAATGAAAATACATATATATGTAAATAAATAATAAGATACAAATTATGATTCAACAGCAGACAGAAAGGTAAAAACTTATCACTCTGGTATCGATATAAATGATATACATAATTCTTTCCGTCTCGGTCCGCTCGTAATAGCTGGCTTTTGAGCCGATCGCGTCCGAGTTTTGCCAAGCCGACATGAAATCAAATTGCCCGCTCATGGCGGCCATGCTTGTAGCCCTAATCGAGTCTCGGGATCCCGAAACCGTCGGGATCTCGAGCAATACGAAGGTATCGGGACCCCGCCCGATCCCGCCCGAAATTTTCCGACCCGTCCCGAGGGCCGAGAATCCGAGCCGCGGGACGATCCGCACACTCCTATTCGTAACGCGTATTCTCTCGTCATCGCAGAACACGAGTGAGCCAGAAGTGGTGGGGATAGCGCCAAGCTTCTGTCATGTATAGGCCAAACCGAGCTGCAGCGTAGAAATACACGCATCAGAATAGGTGTGCCTTAGGCCTTAGCTCCGAAAAAATTCAGGAGCTTTATTGGTCAGAACATTGATTCTTTCTCGATAGCTTCATCTCGTATTGGTCTACGCATTACTTCGTGACGCACACAACTACATATGTACTACGCTGACAATAAGAATAACAGCCACACGTCTACGTTCAGACGGGGCCGAGCAGCATTCCCGTTACCCCACCATACCCTTCGGTGGCTAGGGAACTCCAACTGACAAATCCACGATCGTCAGATGGTGATGGCTGATTTCTCCTCGATCGCTGTTCGCGAAAACGAATCGACCGGCCAATATATTTGAATACGACCTTAGGATAAAGATATAATGAAAGATGAAAAATTATTCGAAGCCAAATATGAAAGGCCTTCGAATAAACAAAGGAAACTAATAAATACCCGAAGCTAAATAGAATTTTAGATTTAGGGTACACACACCCTCCCCCAAACCTCGTGTCGATCGGCCACTGGGACCATTCGGAAGTATATTCTTTTAATTAAATAATGCCCATCTCTGCATAGAAGCGTAAAGAATTACGAAAAAAATCAAGGAGTCAAGTGTTGACCGATTTGGAGACTTTTCCTTGTTATATGTTATATACAATAGTCGGAAGAATAATAATAAAAGCAATAATTGCAAATAATTGCTGTAACTTCCACATTCTGAAAATATGATATCAGTAAATTACTACTTCCAGTGTTATTAAAAAATCCAATCTCTTTTTTTATTTGAAATAATGTGGCCATATAATTATAACATATTCGGCAGCGGTGATGTATGTGTTACAGTAAAAGCGTGAATTTAGTAAATGTACACAGTTTCCAGCAGTTTCTAGTCAATGTATGCCTAAAATGCATATAATCTAACCTAAAGTCGTCCGAAAATGCATGCATTGACTGCATCACGCTTTTACTGTGGCTTGTGTATCCAGCTAACGCTTCAGTTTTGCTATGATTCCACGTTGGCAGTCCTCCCGAGTAGGCGCCATCTCGTGTCCACTAGCTCAACTAAATTTGTCACGTGACTTGCTCTGCATTATCGCCAATATGGCGGAACTCGTATTTGGGAATGCAATCACGGGGATACGTTTTTCGTCCTTATATGAACAGATTTTAGGCTGGGTGAGGTCTCATTCGAAAGAGGAAGGTTCGAGACAGCCCGCTCTGGTCATCGTTTGAGCCACAAAACTCTTTTAGTGACCTAAAAATACTTGGATTCCTGCGGGTGTATTTTGTCGACTTTTGCTCTACTTTGAACACTCATATTATTAGATATCAACACAATCTCGTCGAACCATGACCAGAGCGGGCTGCATCGAACCTTCCTCTTTCGATTGAGACCTCACCCAGCCCAAAATCTGCTCATATAAGGACGAAAAACGTATCCCCCCAAACCCATGTTTCGGGCACATTATGTGGGTATTACAGCGCGCTGCATTACCCGTGTCTACCCCCTTAAAGCTAATAGCTGATTCCAACTTAAATCTATGCTCCAACTTTGGAAGCCGCTTAGTAGGCCCCTTGGTCGTGCTGACCGTTCTAAACTAAGGCCATAGTCGCCAGGTTTAACGATACGTTCCTGCCGTGGAAGCCGCCTCGTAGGCCCCTTAGTTGTTGAAGCTAAGCTATTAATAATTATTCTCAGGTCAGTAATATTACTCCTGAGCAGCGAGGGAATAAGATTATTCCAGGTGGCAATATCTGTCCCTGATGAAACAAGGAAACAACTAAAAATCAATTCTCAACTTGAACATATTCAATCTCCTAAATCCTAAGTATATTCTATTTTCCTACTACATCGACCCAAAGAGTCATTATCTGTAAGCTAAATTCTCTCAATCGACTAAAAGTCATTATTAATTATTTAAGTTACGTTATTCTAAATCGACCGATCAACGGGCGTTCTTTTGTACCGACCGAGAGTCGCAACCCAAGACGATCATCTTTATTTTCTTGTAACGACTTAGAGTCGCATCCTAATTAATTACCCTAATTTCTTTAATATCATAAAGTGTTAATCTATGTATGTATGTATGAATAGAAGTATTTCTTGAATAAATGCTATTAAGATAAATTCTTGTTCTGGAATTTGAATTCCTTATCGCACGCCACTCGAACCAATCTTGAAATCTTATAAAGGGCGTTACGCCACGCCTAAATCCGTTACAAGGTCGTACGCTGATTCCAATTTCCAAATATTTGCTGCCCATGGATGTTAATGCGTATCTTCTGACCATGATACGCGATGCTCGGCGCGGGCTAAGAGAACAATCAAAGCTATGAAATTGTCCGCTCGTATCAGAAATAAACATAAAAATTTTGAGATGTGAAAATTAAGCCTTACCAATCAATTGTATTCTCCCCGCATGGACCTAAGCCATCATCTCGCATGATTGGAAAGTAATAATTCATGCGTTCGACGTTTCCTTCGGCACTGGTACTGCCCATTTTTTTTCGGAGCAATATTTGTTCCGTCGAAAGTCACTGAGGCTGCTGAGCTATTGATGGAATAGCGTCCGGGAGGCAACTTAAATAGAGGTGCAATTGCTTCCCCCACCACCGCATTTTATTTTAAAGCTACCAATTTTCCATAATGTTTTTCAATCCTAATGATACAGCATATCGCATGATCGCATATAATTTGAACCCACCCTCAAGGATAAAAGTCTCGACACGTGTTGAATGTAATACCTTTGAAAGTGTCGAATCTTAGAATCAGGTGTCAGCAGAAAACTATGTCGGATGATTTTGCGCGCTAATTGGTCATCGCATGAATCATGGAAATAATTATATTGTATCGACAGAAACTGCATCGAACCATATTAGGGTGGATCGTCGTTTTTTTGCATGCAATGCATTCGAATGAGGGGGTACAGCAAAAGAGTTAGACAGAGATCACAAATCGTGGTGAGGGTATAAAAAGCGCACTCTAAACTGTACAAAGCCTCAAATCGTTACAACGTGTTGCGCGAGACATTACATTTTTACATTCCATTTACAATCATGGAAGAATTCGCGCAAATAGAACGCCAATTGTTGGATCAATATACACGATTGATTTCGCGGGAAGAATACATCGCGTGGGAAGAACGGTGCAACGAGTGTATCGAATCGTTGGAAGAACACAGTCGAGTGAAACGTCCGCGATTATCGATCGGTGTTCAACAATCGTTGGTTGCACGAATCGCGCGGCTTGAAGGATTGAAACATTCGTTGCGCGAACGTTTCGTGCGTGAAGGTGCAGGGCATTCGAGCACAGGACTTTTGTGGCGCGAAATAGACACTGCGTTCGATAGCCGCGTATTAACTGGTGCAGTGCTAAATTCGAACTATATCGAGCCGCACAATTTCCTCCAAGATTGCGGCGGCCATTGTGCTGGAGCATGTGCGAGGTGCTTTGAGGAAACATCGAAACCTCAAAGTGAACACTGTGTTTAACGGTGAATTTGTGGCCGGTGACAAGAATGCTTGTAAAAGCATCAATACCCGAAACTGTGAACTCTTCAACACATTCGACCTGCAGGAGTGGTACCAGCGATGTGTCCGCGAACCTAGCCTGGCATCGCTGGAAGAGTTCCAGGAACGCGACAGCGGATGGGCATTGACGAGGATTCTCCACCTAACCGTCAATGTCTACAAGTACAATCCGCTGCGCGCGGGGTGCTACTACAAGTTGCAGCGGGAATTGTTGCTAAAGAAAGCAACAATTAGTGTACAATCTCCGGACATCGCCTGTTTCGCGTGGGCAGTGGTCGCCGCTCTCCACCCCGCGGAAAGACATACCGATCGTTCAAGTTCATACCCGCAATATGCTTCTATATTAAATCTCCAGCGCATTGAGCTTCCAATGTCTCTGGAGTAAATTGGAAAGTTTGAGCGACAGAACGAAATCTCCGTCAACGTCTACAGTTTCCAGGCGGAGATGAAGAAAGGATCAACAATCTTTCCGCTGCGCCTCACCAGCCACAAGAGAGATCGACACGTCAACTTCCTCGACACGCCAAATCAAGAGCACGGCGATGTAGGGCACTTCGTGCTAATCAAGGACTTATCCCGGCTGGTGAGCACACAGCTGAGCAGACACAATGGAAATAAATTCATCTGTGATCGGTATGTATATAAAACTTATGAAATTTTGTGACGTAGCGTCCCAGCGCGAGGAGTCGAGCGCACGGCGGTGCGACCGGGAGTGAGCGAGAGGCCGAGCGCGCGGGCGACCACAGCCGAACCCGACCGAACCGGCCCGAGGCGCGCCGGTCTCGCGACGCGTCAAATGACGCTCGCTCCCCGTTGCGCCGCTAGATCGCGTCGATTTCTCGCTGCTGGGAATTTCCGAGAATCGGGACATAAGCCCCGACGTCACGGAGCCAAAGCAGTTCGAGTGGGGCTACGGATCCCCCCTCCTAGACCGCCTGCCTGGATGCTGCCCGGTGCGAGCGCACTAGCGAGAAATTCCGCATACCCGCCGATCATAGGATCGCCTGTCCTCTTCTTTCCTACTACCGACTCCGACAAGAGACGCCTGGAAGTTGCCCGGTCTCTTTCTCTCTACCGCTCCGATCAGAGACGCCTGGACGCTGCCCGGTCTCTTCCCTACCGTTCCGATAAAGAGACGCCTGGAAGTTGCCCGGTCTCTCTCTCTCCACCGACTCCGACAAGCGACGCCTGGACGCTGCCCGGTCGCTTTCCCTACCGTTCCGATAAAGAGACGCCTGGAAGTTGCCCGGTCTCTTTCTCTCCACCGACTCCGACAAGCGACGCCTGGACGCTGCCCGGTCGCTTTCCCTACCGTTCCGATAAAGAGACGCCTGGACGTTGCCCGGTCTCTTTCTCCCCACCGACTCCGACAAGCGACGCCTGGACGCTGCCCGGTCGCTTTCCCTACCGTTCCGATAAAGAGACGCCTGGACGTTGCCCGGTCTCTCTCTCGCTACCGCTCCGCCAAGAGACGCCTGGACGTTGCCCGGTCTCCTTCCTACCGTTCCGATAAAGAGACGCCTGGACGCTGCCCGGTCTCTTTCTCTCTACCGCTCCGACCAGAGACGCCCGACCGGTGTCCGGTCTCCGGCGCGTTCCCATAGCGAGACGCGCGGCGTACCGTCAGACCGAAACAAACGAGACCGCGTAGCGACTCATGTAAATAGTGTATATAGCCTCATCTGTAGGACAAGTCAATAAACGTAATATTCATCACTACATAAGGATTCTATCACACCCTGGCGTACCGACTGAGTCTATCCCTAAGAATCCTTACACCCGGAGGAACCACCGTCACAAATTGGCGCCCGAACAGGGACTCGAAAAAGGAAGAATAACAAATGAGCCACGCGCTCACTCGGTTATACCAGCTGAATAAGGGAGAACTCGTCGAAGCCCTCGCGGCAGCAGGCGAAAGCACCGAAGGCTCGTTCGAACAGCTACGCGCTCGGCTTCGCCAATATCTCATAAACACCGCCGCAATGGGGAAACCGGACGAAACAACGACCACCAGTGCCCAGCCACCGGTAATACGGGTCCACGAGCCCGAAGACACCGACGCACTGCCACACATCACTAACGCAATGGATCGCGTCCGGAAATGGGGATGCCACTTCGACGGCACCAAGGACGCCCGCGACTTCCTGGAGCGAATCGTTGAGCTCCAGGAGGGCTACGGCATCACGGAAGAGCAACTCCTCCGCTGCCTGCCCGAGCTCCTAAGGGGACAGGCCCTCCTGTGGCACCGCAGCAACCGACTAGAGTGGTCCACCTGGGCGGACTTCGAAAGAAGTTTCCGCCTGTATTACGTTCCGACCGCCAGTCAGTACGAACTAGAGGAGGAAATCCTTCGCCGAAAACAAAAACCAGGGGAACGAGCCAGCGATTACGTCATCAGCATAAGGACGCTGATGCGACGCCACGGCAACTACCCACCGGACCGTCAACTCGACCTGATTCACCGAAACTTGCTGCCCGAATACCGGCAATATGTTAGACGGAGGGACTGCACCAACATCACGACCTTACTCGAAACGGCCATCGAGTTCGAAGCCATCGAGAAGGAGAAAAAGGCGACCCCCGGAACCGCCCTTGCCACCAAATCGCAGCCCGTTCGCCCAGCCCTCGCGACCGTCGCTACTAACTACAGCCGAGAGGCCTGCTGCTGGCGCTGCGGACAACGGGGCCACCGGCGACAGGACTGTAGGCGACCGGCGCGCCTTTTCTGTTCACGCTGCGGACAGGACGGACGACTCTCGCGCGACTGCCCGTGCCAGCCACCGTCGGGAAACGGTACGGGGCCCGGACTGCAGGGAACAGCCCTACCACCGGCCAGTCCCGCGCCCCAGTAAATTCGCCGGACCAGCCTGCACGACCGTTCGCGACCATCACCTTGCACGGTCGCCGCTACCGAGCCCTCCTGGACACAGGAGCCACACGATCCTACCTGCGACAGGACGTAGCGGATCATTGCCGCCGTCACGGGAGCACCCTCACTCCAACACGCCTCCAAGCCCGCTTAGCAGACGGCTCCATGGCTCCCCTCATCGGGGACCTGCAAACTTCGGCCCGGGTAGAACACCAGCAATTGACGCACCAGTACGCCGTCCTCCCGGCACTCGCACAACCCGTCATCCTAGGCATGGATGCGCTGCGAAAATTAAGGGTCCACATGACCCTCGGTCAGCGAATCTTAATTCCCGACGTTGCCACTATCGAACCGACCAACGGAGCGACCGCATGCACTCCAACGCAGGCCGAAGCCCTACAAGGACTCCTGGATGAAGAACTACCGAAATTTCAGGCCCTGCAGGGGACCACTCAGCTCACGGAACACATCATCCGTTTAAAACCAACCGCAGCATTGAAACAACGCTACTCACCCAGGAACCCGGCCATGCAGCAAATTATTAACGACGAAGTAAATAAAATGCTGGCCGAGGGCATCATCGAGCCCTCCCGAAGCCCATGGAGTTCGCCCGTCGTCCTGGTGCGGAAAAAGAACGGAAAGAGACGTTTCTGCATCGACTTCCGGCGTGTGAACCAGGTCACCGAAAAGGACGCCTACCCCCTTCCACAGGTGGAGGCCACCCTCAGCAAGCTTCGAGAGGCCCGATTCATTTCCACGATCGACCTGGCCAACGGGTACTGGCAGGTACCCCTCGCCCCCGAAAGCAGACCGATAACCGCCTTCACCGTGCCGGGCCGCGGGCTCTACCAGTTCCGGGTCATGCCCTTCGGCTTGCACTCCGCACCCGCCACCTTTCAACGACTACTCGACCAAGTCATCGGACCCGAACTGGAACCGCGAGCCTTCGCGTACCTGGACGACATAATTATACTGGGTCGCACATTCGAGGAGCACCTCGACAACCTCCGCGAGGTCCTGCACCGGCTGCAAGCCGCCAACCTGCGAATTAATCCAGAAAAATGCGACTTCTGCCGAACCGAGCTGAAATACCTCGGCCACATGGTCACCCCACAAGGGATCAAGACTGACCCCGAGAAAGTGCAGGCCATCCTAGGCATCCCGGCCCCCACGAACCTCCGTGAACTCCGCCGGTTTCTGGGAATGGTGTCATGGTATAGGCGGTTTATCACGCATTTTGCCGACACCACCGCACCGCTAACCAAACTCCTCCAGAAAAAGCGAAAGTGGGCATGGGGCCCCGAGGAAGACACAGCGTTCCGCGCCCTACAACACCAACTGGCCGCCGCACCAGTGCTAACCTGCCCCGACTTCACCAAACCGTTCACCCTACAAACCGACGCCAGTGAAGCAGGCCTGGGAGTGGTGCTGACGCAGGAAACGACGGAGGGAGAACAGGTCATCGCCTACGCCAGCCGAACACTAAACCCCGCCGAGCGAAACTATTCCACCACCGAAAAGGAATGCCTGGCCGTGGTGTGGGGAATCCGGAAGATGCGACCATACCTCGAAGGTTACCAGTTTACGGTGCTGACCGACCACCAGGCCCTTAAGTGGCTCCAAAACATCGAAGATCCATCCGGCCGCCTCGCACGCTGGAGCCTGGAGCTCCAGCAATACGATTTCAGCATCAAATATCGCAAGGGAGCCACCAATCTGGTAGCCGACGCCCTCTCCAGGCAACCCGACGACATACACACGGCCGACGAGCCACCAGGGTGCTCGTGGTACGCGCGCATCAAGGCACAAATTCGGAGCGAACCCACCAAACATCCGGACTACCGGCTTGCAGAAGACCAGGTGTACCGTCGATTCCCCGACCTTACCGGACGACCAACCAACCCCGAGGCAGAGTGGAAATTGTGCGTGCCCCAACCGATGCGCGCCGCCGTACTCGCCGAAAACCACGACGCCCCGACCGCCGGACACCTGGGAATCACCAAGACCGCGGCCCGGCTCGCCGAACGATACTACTGGCCCGGGATGTTCCGGGAAGCAGCCAAGTATGTTCGGCGATGCCCCACCTGCCAGCAGTACAAAGTCCAGCAGCAAGCACCGGCGGGGCAAATGTACACGACCCCCGTCCTCCAGCCTTGGGAAGTGGTGTCCGCAGATCTCGTCGGCCCCCTTCCCCGTTCCAGCAAGGGGCACACCACGTTATGCGTCTTTCAAGACAAATTCACGAAGTGGGTGGAGGTCCAGCCCCTACGACAAGCTACCGCGCCCGCAGTCACCCGGGCCTTGAAGGACCAAATATTGCTCCGGCACGGCTGCCCCCGAGTCATCATCACCGATAACGGCCGGCAGTTCGAGAGCAGAGAGTTTGGGGCCCTCCTAAAAGACGCCGGAAGCGAACACCGAAAAACACCACCGTACTCCCCGCAATGCAATCCCGTGGAACGCGTGAACCGCGTCCTGAAGACCATGATCGCCCAATATACGGCAGAGAATCACCGTCACTGGGACCGATGGATCCACGAGCTAGGCTTTGCATACAATACGGCCAAGCACGAGAGCACCGGATTCACCCCAGCCTTTCTAACATACGGGCGCGAGCTGAGCCCGCCGGCCACCCTGTACCATCCGCCGGACGCCGTTCCACCGGACCACGATAGCGCTGATACCCGGTTCCGTCGGCAACAAATAGAACACCTGCAGGACGCCCTCGCAGTAGCCCGCCGGAACCAAGCCCGCGCGTTCGAAACGCCGCGGAAACACTACAATTTACGCCGGCGGGACTGGAGACCAACGATCGGCGCTGAGGTAATGAGGCGGGAGCACCACCTGTCAGACGCCGCGCAAGGCTTCGCAGCCAAACTCGCCCCGAAATTTGCAGGCCCGTACCGGGTTACCAAACTCAGGGGGCCAAACATTGTCGAACTCAAGGCCAACCGCAATCGCACCAGCCGGGCCCATGTAAAGGATTTAAAGCCCTGCGAAAATAACATAAATAGCTAGGCATCGGCCAGAGGACAGCCCGGCGAATCCGGAAGCGAGTTCGACACCAGCCAAGACGAGGGCATCGCAGGGACTCAGTCGAACAATGGACGACCTGATAGAAATACACGCGGTCGAGAGCACGAAACTGCGGCAGCAGTTCCGGGAACTGTTCGGGGAGTCGTCGGACGAGGAGTCACCGCCGCCGAGCAACCGCCACCATACGTCCTTGCCGACAACACCGGGCAAGGACATTCGGTTGCCGGAACCACGGCCCTCGCCAGAGCACCGAACACCGCCGCCCCCGCCAAGGCCATCCACGAGCCGGTGGAAACCACCACCGCCCAAGGACCGAGCCCCGACGAGCGCGCCTCCACCAGCCGACCCACGGAGCACAGCACCGCCGCCACGGGAAACCTCTCGATCCCCAGCGGCACCGAAGCGCCAAGCAAGCGCCCCCGCGGCCGGCCACGCACCCAAAAGGACCTGCCACCGAGCCAAGCCCGGGCGGACGCCTCGGCACGAGGGAACGTCGCCTCCAGCCCCGGCCCGGCCACGGCCACCACGACCGAGCCCCCGACGCAGAGGCCCCCCGCCGCTACCGCACCAGGGCCTTCGTGCGCAGCCAGGGAGACGGAGACACCGCCACCAGTCCTGACACAACGGCCGGCGACTCCGCTGACCGGCGGGAACGCAGAGGCCCAAGCGGACGACCAAGGGTGGACGGTAGTGGACCTGGAGCGGCTCCGAGAAGGGCACCGCTTCCGCGTCCGCCAGAACGGGAGGATCATCCAGTTGCGCCGCGTCTCCCCGACCACAATTAAATTTAAGTTAGTATAAGTTAGTCATAAGCCTAGTTTAAGTGTTCCAGGGGTAGTTTAAGGGTGTAGGGTAGCCGACGGGCATAAGTTTAGTTAGTAAGGGTGGAGGGTAGCCGATGGGCATAAGGTTAGTCGATAAGGAAATACAGATTTTAAACACAACAAGACGCGTACCGAGCATTCATTACGTTCGCATCTCTCTCCGAAGAAAGAGGGGGATGTGACGTAGCGTCCCAGCGCGAGGAGTCGGGCGCACGGCGGTGCGACCGGGAGTGAGAGACAGGCCGAGCGCGCCGGCGACCGCAGCCGAGAACGACCGAACCGGCCCGAGGCGCGCCGGTCTCGCGACGCGTCAAATGACGCTCACTCCCCATTGCGCCGCTAGATCGCGTCGATTTCTCGCTGCTGGGAATTTCCAAGAATTCGGACATAAGCCCCGGCGTCACGAAGCCAGGACAGTTCCAGTGGGGATACGGATCCCCTCCACTACCAGACCTGCCTGGATGTTGCCCGGTGCAAGTATTGGTGAAAGATCCGTTTACCCGCCGATCATATGATCGCCTGTCCTCTCCCTTCCGCTACCGTTCCGAACCGAGACGTATGGACGTTGCCCGGTCTCTTTCTCTCTACCGCTCCGACCAGAGACGCCTGGAAGCTGCTCGGTCTCTTCCCTACCGTTCCGATAAAGAGACGCCTGGAAGTTGCCCGGTCTCTTTCTCTCTACCGCTCCGACCAGAGACGCCTGGACGCTGCCCGGTCTCTTCCCTACCGTTCCGATAAAGAGACGCCCGGAAGTTGCCCGGTCTCTTTCTCTCGACCGCTCCGACAAGAGACGCCCGGCCGTTGTCCGGTCTGCGGCCTGTTCCAATAGCGAGACGCGCGGCATACCGCCAAACCGAAGCGAACGGCACGAGAACGCGCAGAGAAGCATGTAAATAGTGTACATAGCATCATCTGTAGGACAAGTAAATAAACGCAATATTCATCATTACATAAGGATTCTATCACACCCTGGCGTACCGACTGAGTCTATCCCGACGAATCCTTATCCCCGGAGAAAAAACCGTCACAAATGTATACACTTTATTTCCAGTGGTTTTACGCTTGCAAATTTACTGATTTTCACTGAAAGAAAACCCTCTGGAATAGCAAGGACCGGGGCGGTCTTACTGGCGCCACGGGTGGCACTGCCTGTTGAAATAGATACTTACCTGCCAAAGGTCTACGCCAGGAATGGCAGGCCCAAAGGCTGGACAATTCTTTTCCGTCAGAAATGCTACTTAGGTAGGTACATCTGCGGAATCGAGAAACGCACCGTTACTTTTATTTCGCACTTGCTTCTACGCTCGGATGGCCGGTTCTTTTGGGAGGGACGCAAGCTGGATTGTTGAAATATCCATTACAGCGTATTAAGAAATTCTTTTCTTCATTTTGTCGAAAGGGAAGTGGCGCCAATGGATTCCTTATGTTTTTCTGATGAAAATCATACCAAATATCATGCAAATCGAAATACTTTGACACAAGCTATTTCTATTCCCTATGTAAAAGTTGTCCCATTTACACGACATTTGGTATGATTTTCATCAGAAAACCCGAAGGAATCCATCGGCGACACTTCCATATCCATACCATAAAGAATAAAGAATCATTTTATTTCCTAAACAGATACAGGGTAATTCTGTTGTCGCCGCGACGCGGATTGTGTTTCATGGTTCATAGACGAACTAAAAAATTTTGCAAACTTCGCCAAACCCATCTTGTCTAGTAATGTTCCCATGCTTGATTTAACTCCTGAAGAGTCTGTCACACACACACTGTCATATTTGCGAAGAACCATTTGAGGCTAGTGATATACGAGTTCATGATCATTGCCATCTATCCGGACGGTTCAGAGGTCCAGCACATTCGGAGCACAATTTAAATTATAAAAACGCGTTTTACGCCCCCATAGTTTTCCATAATTTATCCGGCTACGATTCACATTTCATTATCGAGGAAATAGCTACCGCTTTTGAAGGTCACGTTGACGCATTGCCTATAACGAAAGAAAAGTATATTTCATTCACAAAAAATGTCGAAGATGCGGCTGAATCAGACTCGCGAAATTATATTAAATTACGATTCATCGATTCGTACCAATTTCTCAATACCAGTCTCGACAAATTAGCATCTTTCCTGAGCACAGATCAATTAAAAATTTTACGATCCAAATTTGAAACATTATCCGCCGAAGATTTCAATTTATTGACGCGAAAGGGTGTCTTTCCACATGAATACCTTGATCGCGCAAACAAGCTGCAGGATCCATGCTTACCGCCGCGCGAATCATTCTACAGTTCGTTAACGGGTGAAACTGTATCCGAGACCGATTACACACATGCTGAGGCTGTCTGGCAGCGTTTCGGGATTAGAACCTTGGGCGAATACAGCGACTTGTATTTGAAAACTGATGTCTTGTTATTGGCAGATATTTTTGAAAATTTTCGCGAAAGTTGCATGAAGAGCTACGGATTAGATTCAGCACATTATTATACTCTACCTGGTTTCACATGGGATGCAATGCTAAAACACACCAAAATTACATTTGAATTGCTCACAGACGTTGATATGGTTATGTTTATCGAACGTGGTATACGCGGGGGCTTAAGTCAATGTTCCGGAAGATACGCACATGCCAATAACAAGTACATGTCATCTTACGACGCATCGGAAGAGTCATCGTACTTGATGTACTTTGACGTGAACAATTTGTATGGATGGGCAATGTGTCAGCCTCTGCCATACGCTAAATTTCAATGGGTCGAAGATGTTGTAAATTTTGACATATCTTCAATCGCTTCCGATTCGCCCACGGGATACATTCTCGAGGTAGATCTGGAATATCCGCAACGTCTGCACAACATTCATGCCGATCTACCGTTCTGCCCGACGCGTGCCAAACCACCTGGCAGCAGGCAGGACAAATTACTCGCGACGGTATATGATAAGCAGCGTTACGTTATTCATTATCGCAATCTGCAGCAGTGCACGCGTCACGGTCTTCGTATTACAAAGATACACCGCGTGCTCTAATTCGCTCAATTTCCCTGGCTCCGCGATTACATCGAACTAAATACACGGTTTAGAACAGCCGCGACAAACGATTTTGAAAAAAATTTGTATAAATTGATGAACAACGCGGTATTCGGTAAGACTATGGAAAATGTGCGAAACCATGTGGATGTAAAACTTTTAACACATTGGGATGGGCGATATGGTGCGGAGGCAATGATCGCGAAACCGAATTTCCACAGCAGAAGTGTTTTTTCGGAAAATTTAATAGCTGTTGAATTGCGAAAACTCGAGGTGAAATTCAACAAACCGATATACGTGGGTATGTGCATTCTGGACATTGGTCCAGAATGCATCAAAAATTGGTTTGTATGAATTTCACCACGAGTACATGTCTCCCCTGCACGCTCAAAATTGTAAAATTCTATACACCGACACTGACAGCCTCATTTATCACATTCGATGCGACGATATCTATGAGTCCATGAAACATAATACCGATAGATTCGACACAAGCGATTATCCCATCAACAATGCATATAATATGCCGCGTGTGAATAAGAAGGTTCCAGGGCTGATGAAGGATGAAAATAACGGTGCGATAATGACCGAATTCGTAGGTCTTAGAGCGAAAATGTATGCACTTCGCGTAGACGGCAAAAAAGATACGAAAAAGGCGAAAGGCGTCAAGACCAACATCATAGCCAGAACGATAACTTTCGACGACTACGCGCAGTGTTTGCATAGGGAGATCGAAATGGCTCGCAGACAATCATGCATACGGTCTAAATTGCATAAAGTGTACACCATTTCGGAATCCAAAATCGCTCTAAGTCCATACGACGACAAGCGGTATATCGTACCCGATTCGACCGACACTCTGCCCTGGGGACATTACCAAATTCCATTGTAAAATAGAAATTATTGTATTTATTGTATAATATAAAAAAGAAATTTGAAAACTTCATATCGAAATGATGTGTAGTTTCATAAAGAGCGAGGGAGAAAAGCAGACAATAAAAATAGGATTCTGGAATATCCATATCTCTGTTAGCCCAATGATATCCAGTTGTTCTATGAATTCCCCGAATTTAGTGAAAAATTATATATCTTTCTTTACTATCCATGGGCTAATAAATAAAGATACATAATTTTTCACTAAATTCGAGGAATTCATAGAACAACTGGATATCATTGGGCTAACAGAGATATGGATATTCCAGAATCCTATTTTGATTGTCTGGTTTTCTCCCTCGCTCTTTATGAAACTACACATCATTTCGATATGAAGTTTTCATCTAAATTTTGTGAGCGTGTTACAGCGGTGCAATATCATCGCTGAAACTTTAGACTCATGCTGCGCTGTTAAAGCTATACGTGATAGTGAATATTTCGATGATAAATCTCTTGTTGATTGCGAACTGCTGGCATGTGCCTTTGAATGATATTATCGACGTCGCTTGCAGCAAAAATGTTAAATAAATTGTTGACACATACACATATGTATCATTGTATTTATTGAACCATGTATTATTTTACAATACATTATTTTTATTTATCCAAGAATTGTGTGATTTATCAAAGCCCAGCCACTTGACGTACACCTTATCCCCCTTTCTACGCAACACTTTTTCCACTAGATACACATCAGGATCGGTGACGCGTTGCAGCTCGTGTTCATAGAATCCTCCGGCAACAGGTTTTCCACAAGAATCGACCAGCAGATACGTCGCAGGATTAGTTGCCTGTACTTTGGCTATCTTGAACGCCTCCGTTGTCCAATTCGGTGTATAGCCTTTATCGAAGATGGTTTTAAATTTGCTTACTCGCACAAACTCGCCCAACTTGAATCTCGCTGGAGCAGCGATCTTTATGTTGCTGTACACGGTGGCTAGCAGCTTATCGGCGATCGCAGGGGTAACATCGCAAGGACGCATTCCGATGGTTCTATGTTTTCGTGCGTTATACTCTGTAAGTAGCCGCGATAGCGCATCGGTCCATCTGTAGGTTCCATTGAGCATAAACGTTTTCCACATATTGTTCTTCAAAGTTCGATTGAAACGTTCCACGACGGAGGCCTTCATAACCGAATACGTCGAATAATGATTAATGTCATGCTTTGTAAAGAGTTTCTGCACATCTGCGTTGTAAAATTCTTTTCCATGATTGGTTTGCAAATTTTTCGGATATCGATCTCTAAATATCTTTGCAAACGCTTTAGTCACTTCAGCACCACTTTTAGTCTTGAGCGGTAACTCCCACCCATATTTGCTCAGCACATCGATGACGGTGAGTATGTAGCGGTGATCCTTGTTGAATCGCGAGTATGGACGCATTTCTACAATGTCAGCTTGCCACAGATCATCGTATCCATGCACTATGACGCGCCTTCGTGGGAAATGTCTTCGAGCTGGAGCGTGCAATTCCTCAACGAGTTGTCGTTTTTTGTGGCTATGGTTTTCTTTACTCTTGGATTTCGATAATGGTTGCATGTTTGACCGCAGAAGTGTCTTGGACACGAATGATGCGATAATTATCATGTACATGCATTATGTGCTTCCCGTCGGTTCCAGGAAATTCTGAACAAGTTGCTGCTCCGTAGCAAAAGCGGTTATAGCCTCTTTAACTTTACGAATTTCATTGTCCGGCTGTGGGATAGAATTCAACGCCTGCGATATATTTTGAACACTGTTTTGCAACGTCAGCATATCTTTCTGAAACACGACCAGCTTCCTCCCTAATTCTTCCTGCTGCTCTCTCAAAAATTTAATGCTCTTTTCCACGTATAGTTTATTGACGGCATCGGTGTCAGCCACCGGCTGAGCTACGCGTCGTATCTTGCGTGATTTTGCATCAAAATTGGCACCAACCACGCAAAGAGCGTTATCTCGCATGTAATTTCGAAGCACACCGTTCCATTTGTAATAGTCCATTCTAGCTGCTCCACTCTTCTCGAGCGATACCCCAAACTTGTTGATCGGCATCTCGATGCATACTATGCACATCATCGGGGTGCGGTTTAACTTATATAATGAGGCCTATCTCGTGGAGTTCCTCGTGAATAGATAGAATTTCAGGATCATGAGAGTTGTTACCCGCCTGACGCGACGCTTCCAGCAAACGCAACCGATCCACCAGTTCGTTGGGATCGTCCCAGTGCACGTAATCAATCTTGTTATCGTTTACCACCATGGCTCGCGGTGTCCTTAGACCTTTCCCTGCTTTACTAGCCGATGCGCTAGGGAGTAGTGGTGCAATTACATGTTTGTACTTGTATCCCTTGTTGCTCAATGGGGGCTTTTTAGCGACATGATCGCGTCTGTGGGCGTTTGTCGCCAGCAGTATACTTTTGTATTTTTGTTTATGGGCATCGGTGCATACAGTATCGTCAGGAATTCTCTTGAAAATCAGTTCGTAAAGGCCGACTGTTCCTCTGTATTTTACACAATCTATGATTATATTGTCATTCTTGTCTATATCGAAAGCCTTATCCCCAAGCATGGGTCTACTATCTTCAAAGTATACGCCGTACACATAGGCAATTTTTGTATTCTTATCACCACTTAGGATTGCGCTCATGTATTTTTGCCCCAACGGACCGAAATGACTGCGAAACGTTTCTTGTCCCACGGGTGTTTCGAGTTGTTGCCTAACAGATGTTGCCAACGGCTCGTTGGGACCAGTTTCGGAAACGTCATCATCAATGGTTGAGAGCGATTGTACATGAGGAATTGTATTTATTGGCGTTGGTGGAACCGGAGAATCGTTTGACGTGGCATTCCGTCGTTTCCGCTTCGATTGAACTGGTGTGGAGGTTACGGGTGAATATTCCGATGACGTGTGTGGTTTCCTCTTTGCCATGCATGGTGTGTTCCCTTTCGGATGAATTTTTGTTTTAGGCGTTAATGTTTCATTCTCTTCAACGTCTGTGCTCATCAACGATGATTTGTCAACTTCTGCCGCTGCGGTATTTTCCATAATATGTTTAAAGGGTTCTACGATAGGTTTGAAGTATCTCTCCAACGCGATATCTTCCTCCATCTTGCCAGTCTTCAAAGCCTGATGTTTCTTGCGAATGGCTTCGCTGGTTTTTGCAATTTCCTTCGCTATTCTCTCGCGATCCTTAATCTCCAGAGCATCGATATCAATCATTGTATCGCAGATGTTGCTTTCCCACCGACGTGTTGATGACAATTGATCATCTCACGGTATGGCAAACTCGTTAAATCCCTTTCTATAACGTCCATTGGACATCGCGCTATCCTTATCTATCACCGCGAAACCATACTCCCGTTGCAAACAATTACGACACAAAGCGTAGAAATCCTCGTAAGACATGTCAGTGTTTACGTGATCGTTGTACACATGTTTCAAGTTGGTACCATCCTGCTTAAACAGAATCAGCAGATTTGCATTGTCGCGTATAAGATGTTTAGGACTCTTTGCATACGTCTGACAGAGATAGAAACAGTCAACGTTCGAGTGGCGCCCCATTGCAAAGTACTCCCTTATCGTATCTTGCTTGTCGTATCAAAGATAAAAATAGAATTCGGAAGCGATTCGCTCGGTGGGATGACGTCACTGTTATTCGAAAACGTAAAGTAGCCAATTTCATCTATCGGAGTCAATAAATTCTCCAAATACTGATATTTCGGCTGTTGCAACGACTTGGAATACACGTACACGTTCTCAAAGCGGACGTCGTGTGGAATTTCCAACAAGCTCACCAGCACGTTGGTCTTTCCACAATTTGATGGACCGCAAATTAGGCAGCCGATAGTGTTTGGTAGCATGCTACCATGTCTGCGTCTTGTTTTCGGGGACATCATTTGCGATTTATTGTCAAAATTTATCACGCGTATCGTTACAGGTTGTCGCACGAATCGCATCCTCTCAGTGAACTGTGAAAAATGATTTTGCTACATCGAAGTGGCGACGCACTCTATTTATAGGTCCGCGCCGAAACACGACTGCTCAGTATTCAAAATGCTTCTGATCCTGTCGGATAATTGTGATATTCGAGACCTAACCTCTGAGCAGTTGAAATACATACCAAAGATTATTCTACTGCACGAGTTTGGCAGACACATTGACCAGTTGTGGGACAGGCTCCCCGAGCATATAAAAGCCGATTCTGAGGTTCGGCAGCATCGTCGGTGCTTGGAACATTATAATCGCCCTTGGCAGCGAACGCACATCGACGGTCCAGCACCATTGATTAAAAACTGTAGCGAATGTCACCGACGAGAGTAAAGAAAGGTTGTAGTCTGTTAAATCGGGCGATAAACGCGCTACCTATCGAATTACATATTCCGGGGTATCAGTTTTGCGGTCCAGGAACTCATCTGATAAAACGATTGGCTAGAGGTGACCAAGGCATCAATCCGTTGGACGCAGCGTGTCGCGAACACATTATTGCGTATTCGCGTAGCAACGACCTCAGTGAAAGGCACGCGGCAGATAAAGTTCTCGCTGACAAAGCGCGAAAACGCATCGTTGCGCAAGATTCGACTCTGGGTGAAAGAGGTGCTGCTACAGCTAATTGGGCAAATGAAAACAAAAACAAAAACCCGTAAAAAGACTCCAAAGAGAGCATCGCAAAAGCGGATTCTTCCGGTAGCAAAACGGGGTGGTATATTACCACTTCTCCCGCTGCTAGGTGTTCTCGGATCGTTAGCTGGTGGAGCGGCGGGGATCGCCAAGGCGGTAAATGATAATAAGGCGGCGCAGCATCAGTTGCAGGAAATGCAACGTCATAATCTCTCCATGGAAGGTCGTGGACTTTATCTCGCGCCATACAAGCGCGGACAGGGAATATCGAAACGAAAAAAAAAAAAAAACGTCGAAAAGAGAATAAAAATGCCCGCGGGTCTAACTACCGATGCACAATTGGAGGAGTTTGCAAAACGTATGCGTATTCCATTCTTTACAGGTGTTTTTATGCGCAATGCACTACCAGTCGGAGGAGTACGTCGGAACGAGAGTGGTATCGTAAATTTGGACAATGTCGAGGGGCCGGGGACTCATTGGGTGGCATATGCGAAGAGAGGGTGCCGAGCTATATATTTCGACAGCTTTGGGAATCTTCGACCGCCTAAGGAATTGGTACAATATCTGGATAAAGATGCTGTGAAAATCGAATACAATCGAACGTCTTATCAGAAGTATAATCAGAGCAATTGTGGACAACTATGTCTACGCTTTCTACAAACGATCGACACCAAATTTAAGGATTGACTTCCCACCACTATGATTCAGTACTAGTCGAGCCGTGCAGCTCGGAATATGTCATTAACATTCACTCTAACCGGCAAGAGTAGCACCCTCGCGGTGAGCTACTTTCCACCCATAGATTTGAGCGATGATGATTACGAGCTTGGTCTAACAACCTTTGAAACTTATCATACAATACCGAATATCGACTGGAGCAACGATAACTTCTACTTCGCCTCAAACTGTGGCATCAAAAACAGCATTGATACCACTCCTGAAATTATTAGGATTCCACACGGTTCCTACGAACTAGACGCCATTGCCAAGTATTTGAGGCAGCGATTACTCGAGCGGTATCCTAAAAATCTCGATGACACCAGCAATGGTGACAACGATGCGTATCCTATAGTGTTGCGTCCCAACAACAACACCTTGAAAAGCGAGCTGTACTGCTCGTTCACCGTAGATTTTACAAAGCGCAATAACATTGGATCACTACTAGGCTTCTCGACGAATCGGGTATTAGAACCAGGGCGGTGGCACGAATCAGACGATCCAATTAATATCATGAACGTGAACATTATCCGCGTAGAATGTAGCGTGACCACTGGCGCGTACAACAATGGGAGACGTGTATATACGATACATGAATTTTCTCCGAGAGTTCCACCAGGATATAAGATATCGGAAACGCCTGCACAGATCATTTACCTTCCAATCACCGCACGGGTCGTTACGGATCTAACGATACGCGTTGCGGATCAGGACGGACGGTTGCTAGATTTTCGAGGTGAAGAGATTACCATCAGACTGCACGTGCGACGACGGCGATAATACGTGTGGTGTGAAAGAGATGCTTGTGTTGAACGACTCCAGAAACCTGTTTCTTCCAAGTGAAATTGTTTACAACTGCAACAGCTCTGATCACGCTAAAAAGAAGAGGCTCAGTGCTGCGAACATTGCATTTTTGAAATCATTGGGATTCATTGTGCGCATATAAGTTGACAAAATGGTTGACATTCTAAGCATTGGAGGGAAGCCGACGTTTGATAATCGTATCGTGAAGCTCGAGACTCACACATACAACCCATATGTCAACACAACGTTTGGATACAGCGATGAGATAAGAATACCGATACAGCAGCAGGATTTGTACACATTACCGTGTGAAAGTTTCCTCTATGTGGAGGGGAAATTGAAGATAAATAAACCAAACGATGCGTTAACAGTGATGTTGGGAAATAATTGTGTAGCGTTCTTATTCGATGAGATTCGATACGAGCTGAACGGTGTGTAGATTGATCGCAACAGAAACGTTGGAATAACTAGCACGCTTAAAAACTATGTATCGCTGACATCTGATGATGACAAAAATATGGAGAATGCCGGATGGGGCTTGAAACGACGCGATGGGCTAATAGTGAAAAATCATTTCAATTTTTGCGTCCCACTCAAATATTTGCCGGGATTTTGCGAAGACTACAAACGCATGATTATTAATGCGCGTCACGAATTGATTTTAATACGATCGCGCAACGACAACAATGCTCTGATAGGATCACAGATGTTGGAACCAGAAATTGAATTACTTAAACTATAATCGCGGATGCCTCATGTGACGCTGAACGACGTTAATAAGCTATCGTTGCTACGTACTTTGGAAAGTGGACAAAACCTGAACATTTGTTTTCACTCGTGGGATCTGTACGAGTATCCTCTCTTACAGAGCACGACCAAGCATTCGTGGGCCGTGAAGGCATCTGCACAGCTGGAGAAGCCGCGATGCATCATCCTTGCTTTACAGACTAATCGATGTGATTCCTTAAGATATTACTAATTTCAACAACTGTAAATTGACCAATGTAAATCTTTTTCTCAACTCGGAATTTTATCCATATGATGACATGAACTTGGACTTTGACAAGAATAAGCATGCCAGCTTGTTTCATATGTATACACAATTCCATAAATCGTATTATGGACATAGGTGCAACGAGGCATTATTCACCGTGGCTGAATTTTTACAATTTGGTCCCCTCGTGGTAATTGATTGCTCGCGACAAAATGAGTCGATCAAGAATGGCACCGTGGACGTGCGCATAGAATTCGAGTGTAAAGAGAATGTGCCTGCAAATACTACGGCCTACGGTCTGATTCTGCATGATCGGGTGGTTGAATACAATCCACTGACAAACGTGGTGCGCAAAATCAATTAAATTGTTACGCTACTTGCCTGCCCTCTCATGTGTAAAAATCATATAAAAATTTCATCGTGAAAATCAAGATGCTTTACGAGAAAGACTGCATTCTCCCGTCTGTCTTGGAAGCGAACGAACCTCTAAATTGTACCGATAATGGCTGTACCAACATTTGTTGACCTGCAAGGGTTCATCGTTGATGGAAGATTTGTTGTGAAGGAAGTGGCTATCCTACGAAAGGGAACAATTCTCTCGCACTATATTTTTGGGAGTTCAATGCCGCAATATCTTCTTGTGAAATCCGACAAATCAAGCATCCGATGGTTGGTGGCAAAACATCATGGACTACGGTGGGAGGATGGAGACGTTCCGTACAGTATGGCTAAACATCTAATTTCGAAAGCTGTAGCTGATGCAATCGACGAAGAAGATGACACATCCCATATCGTATACGTTAAAGGGTTGCAAAAACGCGACTGGCTTGCGGAATTCCTCGATGAAAATACGAGAGCTGACGTGATCATCGAGACGCTGGACATTGACTACGAGGATATTAAATCTCTAAATAAGCTAAATGTAGTCAATACTCTGCGATGTGGCAGACACGCAAAGCATTGTGCCTTGCAAAATGTATTTAAAATATTCAACTGGTGGTCTAAACACCAAAGAGAAATTCATAAATAAAATATGATCAATTTTTAATGCATAAATGTTTTTTTCTTCACCCTTCCCAACCTCCTATATGCTAGATTAAGACGATAGTTATAATTATGTAGAAGCGGTTCGATTCACGTTCAGAGTGGTACGATTCACGTTCAGAGTAATACGATTCACGTTCGATTCACGTTCAATACCCGTTCGACACCCGATCAAAGCCGTTCAGTACCCGTTCGATTCACGTTCGATTCAGGTTCGATTTACGTTCAGAGTGGTACGATTCACGTTCGATTTACGTTCAGAGTGGTACGATTCACGTTCGATTCATGTTCAAAGCCGTTCAATACCCGTTCGATACACGTTCCAAGCCGTTCGAAGAATGGAAAGAAGATACATGCGAAGAAGGAGTGGACGATCAGCGAAAATGAATGTGGAAAACAATACTATCTTACTTTGCAAAGCTACGCACTTCTCGATTTCATGATAGGAGTTCATATGCAAGAGCCAGGACATACAGCGAGACCAGTTACCTGTCAAACTGTGAATGACTGAAAGTGTCTTATTGACCGAAAGTGTCTTATACTATAAAACTAAGTTAGTTCTTGTGTGAAATAATGGGAGTATCCCGCATTGCACCGGAGGGGAGCCCCGATCTATGTCGGCACAATCCTGAGGTATGTGCTTTGCAATATTTTTACATTTATCACGTTTACCAGTTGAAATCGAGTGAGATCGATTCAGGTGGCTGTGTTAATATTATATCGTGGATTTCTATCTTCTAGGACTCACCACCATCATCACCACCATCATCACCATCATCACCACCTTCATCGCCGCATTCGCCTCAGCCTCCAGTGGTATGTGTGTTTCATGTTTATTATGTTTATTTATGTGCTTAATTATAACTATGTTTGTGCTTAATTATAACGATGTTTGTGTATGTGTTCTAGAATTATGAACTGTTGGTGCAGCTGGCGATATTGGCGCGGGTCCTGGTGGAGGTCCAGGACGCACCTCCGGTGGTGCCTCCCCAGGAGCCGCGGATGCGCCGGCAGTCAGGGCTGGTGGAAAGGCTGCGGCGCCCGTGGGTGCCATATCGGCAAATGGGGCCCCTGCGGCAGCCGCGGCTCCCATCACCAGAATCACCCCCCTGGATAGATGTTAGTAGGCCGCAGCCGCCATCACATCCAGGGTGAGTGATGGCGCCTCCGGGGTCCCCGTCGCTGCCTCCATCGACGCTATCATCATTATCTGGCGATGCGGCACCCTGGTGGCCGCCGTCGACGCCGTCGACACCACCATCTTCGTCGGCGTCGCCACCACCATCGCCACCATCTCCACCTCCCGAATGGCCCGAGGGGCTTTATACACCGCCATCGTCACCACCATCGCCGCCTCCCGAGTGATATTTTCCTGTTTTCATTTCTTTTTCATTTACTTTTTTATTATTTTGTATTTTATTATTTTATTATATTTTCTTTTTTTATTATCATTATCATTATCATTATTAGTTATTCTATTTTTGTAATATATTCTTAAACGTATTTCATTGTGTCAGTTTATTTACCCATCATCCTCCTTACCACATAATTCTAAGATTCAGCGTTTATTTTATTCATACCTTTTTTTCATGCTGTCAAATGACGTCATCTTGCATAGCTTTCTCAAAGGAGTTAAGTTACACACGTTATCGCGCGATACGCCGCGACGCTAAATCGGAACGCTTTAGAATGCTGTTAGCGTTAAAAACTTTAAAATGGTGTTAGCGTTAAAAACTTTAAAATGCTTGCTGCATATTGGTTCAGCAAAAAAGTATTTCTGTTTGCTACATAATGGTTCGCTGGATCATTGATTAAAAAATTATTATTTCTCTGCATTGGAAATAAATGTCTGTATGTCGCATAATGGTTTGGAAAAAAAATTTTGGGGAAAAAAATTTCAGGGAGCGGATGGAGTCTGAAAAAAGATTTTTCAGACAGGACCCGCCCCCAGAAATTTTTTCAGGGGCTGTCCCCTCCCTAGGTCAGGTCTGAAAAATTTCCGACGGTGAGTCCCGTCTGGAGAGGTCTCCGCGGCGGCTCGGCCCGGACTGATCCCCTCCATCATCGCGGCTTCCCCCACTCCGCGGCTCGTGCGCGCGCAACCTATCTTCCTCTCCCCGCAGGCCCCGCGCCCATGTTTCCCTCCGCCGCGCTCCCCCGCGCGCCATCACTTCCCCCCGCCCCCGCGCTCCCCTCAGAGGACCAGCGTTGGAACCCGCTTAGTCTTACTACTCCCTGGGGACATTATTACCATTGTAAAAATAGAAATGGTATTTATTGTGTAATATAAGATTGTTCCCACGTGTATAGAAATTAGAAATAGCGGAATTATGCTAAATAAATTTGTTCATGCACGTATAGAAATTATTATTATTATTATAAATGGTGGAATTAATGTGTAAAAATAAAATTATTCACTCATTTACATATATATCATTGTATTTATTGAATCATGTATTATTATTATTTTACAATACAATATTTTTATTTATCCACGAATTGTGTGATTTATCAAGCCCCAGCCACTTGACATACAGGGTGTCCGCGGGAAGACTGGACAGCCGATTTTCTCCTAAACTATTGGAGATAAAAATATAAAAAAAATAGGGAATTGCATGGTTCGAGGGGGCCAATTTATTAGCGCGAACGCCAGGAATGGCAGGCCCAAAGGCTGGACAATACTTTTCCGTCAGAAATGCTACTTAGGTAGGTACATCTGCGGGATCGAGAAGCGCACCGTTACTTTTATTTCGCATTTGCTTCTACGCTCGGATGGCCGGTTCTTTTGGGAGGAATGCAAGTTCGATTGGTTAGGTTAGGAAGAGTGAAAGTTTCTAGACGAAATTTCAATCATAGGGAGCAGATTGTATCAGAACCATTCGGATTTGCATTCCTCACAAACGGCTGCTCTCTTGAAGAGGCCCTCTTCACAGCAATGCCCACCTTCTCTCGCACGGAACACGTTAACGCTTGCTTTTGTTCTGATATTGAAGCTCGTGTTTATACTCGAGAGGACCACGCGTCGACAGCGGGCTACGCCTTTTCTTCCTATGTCTCTCCACGAGCCGTATTGACGGTGGATTGTAGGAGCGTAGATATCTGGATGCCAGTTATTGAATTCAGGAGACGATAGAAACATTTTATTACAAAACACACATGTACTATATTAAAGTAAATTGTATTCCTCTCGGGCAGGAGTACTGATAACGATCGAACTTGCGCCCCACTTCGCGCAGACCAATTACACGGAGGGTAGTCGGGTCACACACTGCCCAAATGATACAGGGTAATTCTGGAGCAACGCCCGTCAAGGAGATGCGCTGGCATCCCGTGGCGAGGACAGACCTTCGCATTGCCTCACCCGATTTTTATGGTTTTTTTTCCGGAAAAAGGTACGAATCCTGGGCCGAACGTAGCGTATTGAAGTCGACCCCCCGCAGTCGAGGGTGAATTATCCATTACAGCGTATTAAGAAACCCTTTTCATCGTTGTATCGAAAGGGAAGTGGTGCCAATGGATTCCTTATGTTTTTCTGACGAAAATCATACCAAATGTCATGCAAATGGGACTACTTTGACATAAGTTATTTGTATTCCCTATGTAAAAGTTGTCCGGTTTACACGACATTTGCCATGATTTTCATCGGAAATCCCCAAGGAATCCGTCCGCGAAACTTCCATATCTATACGATAAAGAATAATGAATTATTTTATTTCCTACGCAGTTTTGAAATTCCTACCCGTGTTTATACTTGAGAGATAAGGATTTATACCCGAGAGATAAGGAATCCGTCTTTAATTTGAAAGGAGGACGATGCAGGTGGAACCACGCGCACTCAACGGTGTACCTCTTTTCTTACTGTGTCTCTCCACGAGGCGTATTGACGGTGGATAATACTTTTCAATTCCTATATTTGTGGCATCTTTCTCGCGTGCGTCGGGACAAAAGCGAACTCAGAGCCAGACGAAAATTCATTCGCTCTTAACGATCGATAATTTATTATTTCTCCAAGAACGTTTCGACAATATCTGTTTGCCAAATTTGTAAAGGCCAATAATCAACGTGGTGACATTGTCCAGTCTGAGTTAATCCGTATACTGCTCTGTCGGTGGGTAGTGCGTATGATGACTTCGGACCCGTACTATGTACCGTTGCCTACCGCCGACGCGCGGAAAACCCGCTCATAAACCGCGACTCTGGCAAGACACCGCGGCCGATCAGTCCGGTTAGTTTTTGGTAACCAGATGTGGCATCCTCCACCTCCATTTCATCAGAGTAATTCTGGAGGTACGCCCGTCACCCCGTGGCAAGGACAACACCCCGCAGTGCCCATCGAATTTTATGGCTTTCGACCCTCGAAGGGTTTGGAATACCATTAAGAAGTGAGAAATGTTCAGGATTTCAAATGTTTGCTTCTTTTCTTCATCGTATCGAAGGGGAAGTGGCACCAATGGATTCCTGGCGTTCCGTCGATTAAAATCATACCAAATTTCATGTAAATCGGACTATTTTTAACCAAGTCAAGTCAGCTTGAAATGATATAAATCGATATTCCATGGAATTTCCTTCATTATGGTCCGAATTACGTCGTTCTTAGTGTCAGCTTCATCGGCGAAACATAAGGAATCGGCAGGTGTAGTTTTTGCAAAGATCTGATGAGAAATGCGCAAGTCGAAGGTTTCTCACTTCTTATTAGGCACTCGAACACCTTCGCGGGTGGAAAGCCATAAAAATCGGGTGAGGCACAGCGAAGGGCTGTCCTTGCCACGGGGTACCAGGCCGCCGCATCTCCTTGACGGGCGTTGCTCCATAATTACCCTGTATCTGGTTAGGAAATAAAATAATTCTTTATTCTTTATCGTATGGATATGGAAGTGTTGCCGATGGATTCCTTGGGGATTTCCGATGAAAATCATGGCAAATGTCGTGTAAATCGGACAACTTTTACATAGGGAATACAAATAGCTTGTGTCAAAGTAGTCCGATTTGCATGACATTTGGTATGATTTTCGTCAGAAAAACATAAGGAATCCTTTGGCGTCACTTCCCTTTCGATACAATGAAGAAAAGGGTCTCTTAATACGCTGTAATGGATATTTTACCTTCGACTGCGGAGGGTCGACTTCAATTTGCTACGTTCGGCCCAGGATTCGTACCTTTTTCCGGAAAAAAACCATAAAAATCGGGTGAGGCAATGCGAAGGTCTGTCCTCGCCACGGGGTACCAGCGCATCTCCTTGACGGGCGTTGCTCCAGAATTATCCTGTATCATTTGGGCAGTGTGTGACCCGACTACCCTCCGTGTAATTGGTCTGCGCGAAGTGGGGCGCAAGTTCGATCATTATCAGTACTCCTGCCCGAGAGGAATACGATTTACTTTAATATGGTACATGTGTGTTTTGTAATAAAATGTTTCTATCGTCTCCTGAATTCAATAACTGGCATCCAGATATCTACGCTCCTACAATCCACCGTCAACACGGCTCGTGGAGAGACACAGGAAGAAAAGGGGTAGCCCGCTGTCGACGCGTGGTTCTCTCGAGTATAAACACGAACTTCAATATCAGAACAAAAGCAAGCGTTAACGTATTCCGTGCGAGAGAAGGTGGGCATTGCTGTGAAGAGGGCCTCTTCAAGAGAGCAGCCGTTTGTGAGGAATGCAAATCCGAATGGTTCTGATACAATCTGCTCCCTATGATTGAAATTTAGTCTAGCAACTTTCACTCTTCCTAACCTAACCAATCGAATTTGCATCCTTCCCAAAAGAACCGGCTATCCGAGCGTAGAAGCAAGTGCGAAATAAAAGTAACGATGCGCTTCTCGATACCGCAGATGTACCTACCTAAGTAGCATTTCTGACGGAAAAAAATTGTCCAGCTTTTGGGCCTTTTTTTTATTTTTTTTATTTACTTGGTGGAAATACCCGCGGATACCCCCCGCCCGCGGGGGCGGGCGGGGGGTTATGTGGGACTCGAACCCACTAAAACCACCAAGGTGATCTACCTCGCGCGCGGTACTGCGCGCCTGGGGGGGAGGGATTTGTATGCGAGATCAAATTAGCGATACTTTCGCTACCCTCCCCCCCTGCGCTTCGTGCAGCACCGCGCGAGGTCCCCTCAACGGGGTCGTCCCTGGGGGAGTATCACTACCTCCCCCAGCTATGGTCTCCGGGACCGGCGACGCGCGGCGGATCACACGCCCGCGTCGCCTCTTCCGGGGTCGCTGCTGCTAGGGCGGGTGGTGTCCCCCGACACCCCCGCCCCCCGACCCCGCGATCGAGCTCCTACCCGGCCGCTTCGTAACTTACGATCGCGGCCGGGTCGGGGCGATGACGGCCTTCAGGTCCGCCCAAGCGAGAGGGCGGCCCGCTATCGGCCGCCCTTCCTGCCCCAGTGAGCTCGATCGCTCTGCAGGGGAGCGGTTTCAGTAACCGCTCCCCAGGGGGGGGGACCCTTATCATGGACCCACCCCCCGTCTACCCCTCCCTGCGATGCCGCCGCGGCCTTGGCTTCTCCGGTGCCACAACGCACCGGCCGCGGCGGCCTATCGTCGCTCCATCCGCGGCGGCCCCTGTCAACGAGGGCCGCCGCACCTCCACCCCAACGCCCGCTGGCACGCGCCCCCCTCTCCCACACAGGGCATAACGGCCGCGCCCGTTGCGCGGCGCGGCCCCTTCCCACTCCCCGATATCGGGGGGAGCGACTCGACGCGACCCGGGGCCTCGAAACGACAACCGGGGGAGCGGGGCGACTTTCGCAACTAAGTCGCCGCACGACCTCCCCCGGCCCCGGGTCATCTTCTTCGCGCCCGCCTCCGCGGAGGCCCGATGCGACCGGGATGCCCCTGCCGCACCCGGTTCCGCTCCGCCTCCTCCTTCTCGAGCATAATTTGCTCGGCGAAGAAGGAGACGGCCTCCCAGCAGCCCCGATCCTCCGCCATGCGACGCACGACCGTCGCCAGCGAGAGGTCGGGGCCCAGCTGCAACCGCAGGACTCGGCGATCGTCTTGCCACTCTGGGCAGTTCACGAGCGTGTGATCCGCCGAGTCCTGGACGCCCCGGTCGCAGCTGTGGCACTGCGACGTAGCCTCCCGCCCTATTCGGCACAGGTAATCCCCGAAGCATCCTACTCCGGTGATCACCTGCGTCAGGCGGAAGGTGACCCTGCCGTACCTGCGCCCCACCCATTCAGCGAGAACGGGCAGGAGCGCCCCGACGACGCGCCGCTCCCGATGTTTGGGGAGGGAGAGCCAGTCGATCCATCTGGCTCCCATGCGTCGCCGGGCCTGGCCCCGCGCGTTCGTCCGCTGAGGTCGTGGGAGGCGAAGTAAACCTCCGCCTCCATCTCAGCGAGCAGATGGAATGGAGGGGACCCAGCCAGCGCCGACAGTTCGGCGTACGCTACCGTGCGGTACGCCCGCACGGCGCGGAGGACCGCGCGGCGATGGACCTTCGCGAGAAGGTCCCGCCCAACGCGACAGCCCTCCAGGTCGCCGGCCCAGAGCGGCGCTCCGTAGAGCGCCATGGACCGGACGACCGTCACGTACAGACGCCGAACTGCTTCGTGCGGGCCTCTCAGGTTGGGCATGATGCGCCCGAAGGCGAATGCTTGACGCTCCAACCTGGGGCCCAGGTCCCGAAAATGACGCGCGAACCGCCAGTAGGTGTCCAGGGTCAGGCCGAGATGCTTCATCGATCGGCCGACCCTGATGCAGGCCTTCCCGACTCTGAGAGACGCTCTGTAGGGGACACCAGTCCCAACTCTGTCCGCGAGCCATATCGCCTCCGTTTTGTCGGAGGCGACTCGCAGACCGAGCGTCTCTATCGCGGGGATAACGCGCCGCAGTGCCCTCTCCGCGAGGTCCAGTGCTGCCCGCCACTTCTGCCCGGAAGCCACCACCAGCGTGTCGTCGGCGTAACACACGAGCGACACGTCTTGTGACCGCATCTCCGCCCGCAGCACCGCGTCGTATGCCAGGTTCCATAGCAGGGGCCCTAAGATGGACCCCTGTGGCACGCCGCGGTGCACGTTAGCCACCCCGTCTCCGTCTCGGCCGACGTACGAGACCACCCGGTCGCGAAGGTAATCCCGGATCAGGCGGCGAAGGTAGAGCGGGACGCTGTGAAACGCCAGCGCCCGCTCGATCGCCGCCCAGGAGACGGTGTTGAACGCGTTGGCGATGTCGAGAGACACCGCCACGCTGACACCGTCCCCCTCGGCCGCCCGGCGCGACAGCGATCTTACCAGTAGAATGGCGTCTACCGTCGGTCGCTGCCGCCTAAAGCCGAATTGGCGGTTGGACAGATCCGGGAACTCCGCGGCTCCGAGGTGGTCCAAGAGGCGGGCAGCCATAACGCGCTCTAGGAGCTTGCCCGCCTCGTCTAGGAGACAGATCGGCCGATAGGCCCAGGGTGACTCTGCGGGCTTTCCGGGCTTCCGCAGCAACACCAGCCTCGCTTCTTTCCACGCGTGGGGAAACCTCCCGGTCCTCAGGGCCGCGTCGAACACGCGCCTGAGGCCGCTCCCAAGGGCGCTCACAGCGCAGGCCCAGACTCGCCCGGGCACCCCGTCCGGTCCGGGTGTCCGCAGGATACGCCGGTCCGCAGGATACGCGGCGCGCAGCTCCTGGAGCATGTCCCCCGTCACCCGCCGCGGATCTCGGCGGCGAGCGTTGGTGTACCGGCGTCGCGCGATGACACTCGCGGCGCGAAGATCGGCGATCTCCGCGCACCACCAGTACACCGACCTCCGACCCCCGGCCGGCGGCCCGGCTCGCGGCATTGTGGCGTCGCAGATTTTCTGCAACGCTCGCCGGAGCCATAGGGCGCCGTTAGAGGGGTCGTCGAGGACGTCGCCCGACAAAGAGGGCCAGGCGACGACGGAGGACGCCATCTGGGCCGCGCCAGCGTCGAGCTTCTTGAGCGCCCAGCGCGGCGGCTGTCTACCGGCTCGAGGGCGAGGCGTAGCGGCGGCGGAGGTAGCCAACATGACGTACATGTGGTCGGAGCCTGTCTCCGACTCCTCCGCCACCCAGCAGTCAGACGTCATCGCTGCGGCCGCGGGGTTTACCCAGACGAGGTCGATGACGCGACCCGCGGAACGTAGTGACCGCGTAGGGGTTCTTCAGGACGAACCCCCTTGCCTCAGTCCACTCGAGCAGCACCTCGCCCCGGGAGTCCGTCCTGGGGGAGCCCCACTCGTGAGCGTGGGCGTTGAAGTCCCCCAGGAGGACCACAGGCCGAGCTAATTGGGGGGCTAGAAACGCCACCACCTCGCTCAGCCGGTCCTCGAACTCCGGGACGTTGAATCTCGGTGCCAGGTAGCAGCCAACCACTAGGAGGTTTCCCCACTCCACCGCCATCCAGCCCCGCCCGTGCTGGGCGACCGAGCACGGCGGGGCTCCCCGTCCCATCTCCCACGTCATCGCCACTTGCCGATCCGGATTGGTGGACCGAAAGCAGCGGTCCACCAGCGGATACGGCTCGGCGATGACGGCCAGCCCAACGCCCATCTCCACGCGAGCCTGCTCAAGCATGTCGTGCGCTCGCATGGAGTGGCACGCGTTCGCGAGGAGTATCGGGGGGCCGCTAGACATTAAGAGGTCTTAGCGTCGGCCTCCCCCGACACCCCCGCTGGCCGGCCCGCGTCCCCGGCGGAAACCGGGGGCGCGGGACGCTCCGCCTCATCGTCCGGGAGATGGGACCCACCCCCGAATGAGGCCGCGATCGAGCGCGCCAGCTCCAGCGCCTCGTCCGCTTCCGCCTCCTCCGACTCTCCACCCGCTGGTGGAGGGACCTCCCCGGCCTTTAAAAAGGCCTCCCTCCCAGCCAGCGTTGGCTTCTTGAGGGGGAGGAACTCTGGACTGCTCCCCCCCTTGTCCCTCTTCTTCTTCCTCCCCCCTAGCACGGGGGACCCCCCGGGCGCCGAGGAAGGGGTGCCGCTAGCCGGAGAGTCCGGCTCCTCGCGGTCCTTCCTCTTACCGGCGCCAGCCCCGGCCATGGATGTGGAGGCCAGGGGACCCGTCTCCATCGTCTCCGGCGAGGACACCGGTGGCGTGGACACGGGAGTCGCGGGGGCATCACCCGCAGGCGGGGAGGAGCGGACCCCAGACGCCGCGGAGGCTGTCGACCCCTTACCCTTCCGGGCCCCGGTGCGGGGCACAGGCCGGCCTGTGTGCGGGGCCGACAGGCCGGCCCTCCCATTCTGTGCCCGCTGGGGAGGTCTGCTGCCGCGCAGAGCGGGCAGACGGGGGGGGGGGGCCAGGCAGGAGCGCGCCGCGTGTCCCTCGCTACCGCAACGGTAGCACACGCCGCTCCTGTCGGTGGCGCCGCTGCACTTGGCCCGGACGTGGCCAAACTCCAGACAGCGGAAGCATTGGAGCCTCCGCTGCGTGAGCGGCACCACGCGGGCCGCGAGGGAGTCCACCACGAGGGTGGACGCCTTTAAAAGCTTGGCAGCAGCCGCCACGGGCGCGCGGACCCAAAGGGAGAAAAGCCCGGCGGCGTCCGGACGCGCGACGCCAACCGATACGTCCCCCGCCGCGCAAGCCCCTGGGCCGCGATGGCCCCCCGAACCGCCTCCGCGGACGCCAGCTCCGTCAGCCCGCACACCCGGAACTCGGCCAGTTTCTGGGGGCAGTGCACTCTTATGCCGGTGCCCCCCAGCTGCTCCGCTAACCTCGATTTGAGGGCGGCAGCCTTGGCCGAGCCCTGTGATCCTGGGATCTCCAGGATCAACGCCCCGGTCACGGCGCGCCTCGGTCGCATCGACGCGATGCCGAGGTCGGCGACATTAATTACCGCAATCGCGCCGGCGACCCGCGCAGAGGACTCCTCCCCCCCCCCCCCCCGCGGGGGCGGTGATAGCCACCGCCGCCGTCCTGGGGGCGCGCGGGACCGCCACCGGGGTAGACCCGGGTGCGCGGATCTGTCGGGGAGCCGAGCTCGGTACGGCCCCCGCACCGCCAACACCACCACGACTCCCCCCCGCGGCCGCAGCCGGTCTGGCAGCCCTTCGCGCCACCCTCTTCGCCCCGCGGCTCACAACCTGGGCCCAAGTGCTCCGAGCGGCAGCGTTGGACCCAGGGGCCGGGGCCCGGGCGCTCGGCACACCAGGCTTCGCAGGCGTCGCGGGCGTGGGCGTGGCCGCCCTTTTGGCGGCCCTCGCGGCCTTCCTGCGCACCCGCCTCATCTGCGAGGGGGTGAGCTGGGGCAGCGAACCCGCCCCTTTCTCCGTAGCGACGGGAGCCGCTCGGTCGCGCACGCGAGGGGCAGCCATCGGGCGACCACCCCCTGTCTTCTTCCCCGGCCCCGCCGGAGCACTCGGGAGCGCGTCCGAGGGCGGCGAGGGCCCGGCCCCCTTCTTCTTTGCCTTCGAAGCCTTCGAAAACGAAGGGGGCCCCGCAGGGGGGGGAACAACCCCCCGCCCGCCCGAGGGCGCATCCGCGGAGCCACCGGCGGACCCGCCGGCACCCGCCTCTCGCGCCGCCCTCTTCCTCTCTTTTCGGGACGGGACGTTGGTCTCGTCCCGAGAGGTACCCCCCTCAGCAATCCTGGCCCACTCCAGGGCCAGGGCCGTTGACGGGGCGGCCGGTTTTGGCGCCGGACCGCCCAGGACCCTGCCCAGGGCCAAGAGGCGCGCGTCGAAGCGCCTCTCAAGTTCCTCCATCCGGTGCAACACGGCGTCCCACGGCTGTTCGGTGGGAGCGCCGGCGCCGCCACCACGGACGGAGGGCCTGATGTTGGGCAGGGGGGAGGGGGGGGGTGAGGGCTCTCTCCTCCTCTTCTTCCTCCGCTTCTTTGGCGCGGTCGCGCCACCTCCCTCCGACTCGCTCGGCAGAGGACTAATCCTCGTCGCCGACGAGGGGCCCGGAGTAACCTCCGGCCGGGCACCGGCATCCGTCCAGGGGAGCACGCAGGACGGGAGGAGCTCCGCGCGGGTGGGCAACGGTACGGACGGGCGGTAAGGCAACGCCTCCGTCTCCGTCACGTCCACACCCCTCATGTCCGCCCGCGTTTCGAGGCGGGCGAACTTCCCGCGCAAGAACTCCAGCTCTCGCTCCTTGACGTGGAGGCACTCCCCAAGGGTCCGTCAAGGCCCGTACCTGCGTCGAGAGCTTGTGGGATCTTATCTCCCACATCCCCTGGCGGAAGACCACCTCCGGCTTATCGGGGTTTTCACCCCTTTCGGCCCTGCCGGTCAGCTCGGCCGCCAGCGCCGACGCGCGCCTTATGGCGATGCGGATCGCCCGCATGTCCGTCGTCTTCATGTGCCCTGTGGCACTGACGACTGCGGCGAACACGTCCAATTCCCGCTGGGCCTGGCCAGCTAGGCCGCCCACCGACATCGTCTCCGCCCAGTCGCGGAGATGCGCACGCGTCGGCAGGGCCTTCATTCCGGGGCCCAAACGTTTCGGGTCCGTCCAAACCCCGGGCTTTCTCCCGCGCTTACCCGGCACGAACCCCGGCCTTCCCCCCCGTCGGTACCGCCATCGGACGATGGCAAGGGGGCGTCGGTGGAGTCGACCACCGTCGTCGGCCCGTCCTCCTCCGTCTCTGTGTCGACCCAGGGACCGGCCCGGGACGCGCCCCTGCGCCAGACCACCCCCTCGGCGGGATCGTTGCGACGTCCATAGACGCCGACCCCGCCTCCGCGACTATCCCGGTCGCCCTCCCTCCCGCAGGCCCGAGTCCCCCGGCGCCCGTCTGCCCTTCCGTCTCCTCGTCCGAGGAGATTACGACGGGCTCAGTAACGAGCCCGTCGCATCTCGCAAGGACGACGAGGGGCAACGCCCCCGCCGTCCAGGCGCCCAGCGCCGGCGTCGCCGAGCGGACAGGACCCGCTAGCAACCCGCCCCGTGAGGAGGCCGTGATTAACACGGAGCCCGGGTCAAGCCGACCCATCAGCTCCGCGACCTCCCTCTGCAGCCCGAGGAGCTGTCGCAACTCCCCCGGCGCCTTAACCTCCACGCTCCTAACGTACGGCGCATCTCTGATGGAACGCGTCGCCGCACGCAGAGCACTCCCGACTCGTGGGGGCGAGGCCTTAACCTCGCTCGGGATGTCCTCCCACTCTCCCTCCGGGTCTTGTAACGCGAGAGAGTCCTCTCCCTCGTACCGCCGCGTCTGCTTCAATTCTCCCTCCCCGAGGCCAGCCACCCGCGAAACCGCGATCGAAAGCTGGTCCTCATTTGAGGCCGGTGACCCGCACGAAGCGATCGAACACCGGTCCTCGGTTGCCGACATATAGCGGTCGGCGCTCGCTGGTGTTTGAAGGGCACCGCCCTTTGAAATAGCAGACTCCATAATAGTCCCACGAGTAGTCACTTGAACAGTCGCACAACGGTAGAGGTGACCTGCCGTTGTGAAGTCTTAACCCGGGCCCCTAAGGGCGCGGGCTACGTCTTGGGGGCGACTTTTCCCCAGCCGGATCGTGGTTAGACGGAGCATACCCGCTCCGCCCACGTGCCCCTCCGGGAGGGAGAACGTGCCCTGGCACCACCACTGGGGCTCAGGATTGGGGGTTTTATTATAGAGGTTATACTTACCTCGCGGTTCGGCCGGTTCAGGCAAGACCATCGGTCCGTGGTGGCTTCGCATACCCTCGGGAGAACACTCTCCGAGGGGTCGTCGTTCCACCGACCACGGATTACGATAATCCCAGAAGCGATGCGCTTCCGGGCTTCCCCTCTAAGGCGGGGGGGGGGGGGGCACCGCAGTCACGGAAAACACTTCCGGGCTGCCGTCCAGCTCGGGGCGGAGCGAGTCCGCCCGAGAGGACGCTCCTACGGACGAGTCCGATCACGGGGGGTGAAAAGGATGCCATGCCGACGTCCGCGTCTCTACCCGACTATGTCGTGTAGAGACCCCGGGAGCACCACGTGGAGGTGCGGTACATGGTCTTACCCCGGTCGGGCCTCCAACTTCGTTCAAATTCTCCGCTCCGGGCTGACTCTGGATCCTCCCCACGCGACCAAAGGCCCGTGGGTACCACCAGAGACGACGACCCAGTTGAGAGAACATGGAACCCATCGGAGTTCCCCATCGGCCATGCGCCGGCAAGCCGACAGCCGATGGAGTACCCTTCCAGAGCTTCGTGGATCCGTTTTATGACCAGTCGGGGACTCCCTGTGATCGGCAAATACCGCATCCAGGGCGACTGATCGGATCCCGATTTCGCTCCCAGCTTTTGGGCCTGGCGTAGACCTTTGGCAGGTAGGTATCTATTTCAAAAGGCAGTGCCACCCGTGGAGACAGTAAGACCGTCCCCGGTTCGTGCTATACCAAACAGTTTTCTTCCAGTGAAAATCAGTAAATTTGCAAGCGCAATATCTTAAATACCAGTGAAAATAAAGTGTATACATTAAAGCTTATTGAATTTGTCTTGGAACGCACTATCAACTCAGGTTCAGAAAAAATAGTTCCATTTGAAAAACCGAACTTGACCATCGTATCTTTTAAAATAATAATCGAAAACAAAATTCGATCGCGCTAATAAATTGGCCCCCTCGAACCATGCAATACCCTATTTTTTTAATATTTTTATCTCTAATAGTTTAGGAGAAAACCGGCTGTCCAGTCTTCCCGCGGACACCCTGTATAGTCAGCGATATTGAAGACTTCCAAAAAACACGTACACCGTACACTGGAATTATCGGTCCGGACCAGATGAAGCGTTGGTCCGATGATGTAAATTAAGAATATTCTAAGCGAGAATATTATATTTGAATTAACATATTATATTTAGGATTATTTTTTTTCTTTTAATTTTTCTTTCGTTTCTCAAGTTATATTTTTTTAATAATACAATGTTTAAACGTTACAATATAAGTTGCGTAGATTTAGGATTCCGATAGTTTTGCGACCTACTCTATGTTGCCATGTACCCGAGCCCGAGGTCGGTCACGAAGGGCAGGACTGGCCGAGCTGTAGGGGACGCAGTGTTCATATGCGTATTGAGGTGCCACGCGTGGGGCTCGACCGAAGCGTAGATTGTTCTCGACGCTCGCTTGGGCGTAAAGTATAGCAACACCGCGGGAGCGCCGAGCGACCGACGTTCGACTCTGAGAGTCAGTCGTCTTACCGAGCCAGGCTCGAGGAGTTTAGCCATTCTATTGTATTGTATAACCATGTATCTTTACTAAGTATATTTTATAACCTTGAAGGTATCCTTATTATTTCCCACATAAGGTTGGTATCATATATATTGGCCGGTGAGTTTCGTGAGGGGTATTCTCCCACCACACAGTTTGCCTGCCTCGGTCCTCCTTTTCTCAACGTTTTCTGACTCGCTCTCGTTCCATCTCGCTCTCGTCTTCGCAGAACAAGAGTGAGCCAGAAATGGTGGGGATAGTGCCAAGCTTCTGGGGTGTAGACCAAACCGAGCTGTCAGCGTGGAAATACACACATCAGAATAGGTGTGCGTTAGCTACGACAAAATACAGGAGCTTTATTGGTTAGAATTGATTCTTTCTCGATAGCTTCATCTTGTATTGGTCTACGCATAGATTCGTACCGCACACAACTATTACGCTAAGAATAAATAACAGCCAAACGGCTAGGTTCAGGCGGAGCCGAACAGCGTTCCCGTTACCCCACTATACCCTGCGAGGACCACGCAACTCCATCTGACAAATCCACGATCGTCAGATGGTGGTGGCTGATTTCTCCTCGACCGCTGTTCCCGAAAACGAATTCACCGGCCAATATATTTGATACCGACCTTAATAGACTTTAATAATAAGACACAAGCCAAGATTTTAAACAAATTTTGATTAATTTTGTTACGCAATTCTTCAGAATATAAAATTATGCCAGAATAAGATATTGCAGTAATAGTAGATACTACGAACTTGGAATTTTCATTTTTAACCGCTCCTTTTACATTCCTTTGGTTTAATCTGTGGAGCGCTGGTATCAAATTTTCAATTTTAAAACATTAAATATTTTACACCAATCAGCAATTATAAATATCGGGGGGTGAAAAACACGTTTGCCCCAATATCTCGCAAAATATGCACCGTGGAGAATAATCTGTTAGGCGAAACTGATGTGTTTTTTTATAACGAATTCAGCCCCGCAATCAAATTCGCAATATATCAATTTGTTTAAACAATATATTAAAAAGTAGTCATTTTTACTCCTGTTTCTTATAAATTCTTAATCCATTTTGGCGTAAATTTGTCAACGTAAACTACAGACCAAACTGTGAAATACGGATACGTGGAATTCTTAAATTTCAACTAGTAGGTAGGCTATGCCGATTCTGGATCAGGGGCGAGAGGAGAGGCGGGGCGGGGGGTACCGCGCTGTTGCACGAGATTGGCGAGGGGGTGAGGCGGGGCGGGGGGTACCGAGTTCGTTGGTGAGGGGGATGACGTCACAGGGGAAGGGTGATTTCAAAATTTTCAAAATGGCGTCGCGCGCGCAGGTCGAGTTCGTGGACGAGGGGGCTGACGTCACAGGGGAGGGGGAGGATTTTCAAAATTTCAAAATGGCGTCGCGCGCATTTCGTATTGGCGCCACCTATTGGTTGTTTAAGGTACTTTGGGTCCGCGTCGGTATTTGGGCCCGCCTTGGTAAATTTTTCAGATTTTTCATACATTTCGTATTGGCGCCACCTGTTGGATGTTTAAGGTACTTTGGGCGCGCGTCGCCGCCGCGCAATCTCCGTACGCGTGCGGGGATCGGTGCGCTGGCGCGACCGCGACCGATTCATGGATATTCAAATCGCGTCTTCGATGATGATTTCTGAGAAAGAGGGTGGTGCATTATTTCTGAGAAAGATAAGGAATCGTGGCGCGCGACAGGATTGAACACGTTTTTGGCACCTACGTGCACGCGCTTCATGCTGCGTGTTTATATTTGAATCGTGGGACCGATACGGCGCACGTGCAATGATATAAACATAGAGCGATAATTATCGTAAATCGATCATCGCGATAGCCCATGGAATAAACATTACACCGCGTTATGCCGTGTGTGTTTATATCTGAGTAGGATTGAACGCGTTTTGATATTTGAATCGTGGGACCGATAGGTACAGCGCGCTTGCAATGATGTTTACATATAACGATAATTATTATAAATCAATCGTCGCGATAGCCCATGGAGTAAACGCGACATTGCATTCCATGGTGATTTCTGAGAAAGAGGGTGAAATCTGACCATTGACTTTTCCCACGACCAGGCCTCTAAGAAGTATCCTTGAGAAAACGCAATGACCCTGAAGCAATAAATTAGACGTTGCGTTCACGCGAGCAACTAAGCGATAATTATTCGGGGTAGAGTTCCGAGTATTTCCACGATCGAGAACAGGGCGACGCCTCAAGTACCCTTCTCGAGGGTCTGCGAGTCAAGCGTCGTGGGAATGTGTCCGAACCCCCACCCCCTATTGCCTATCCGGAAACGCGATCGACATTCGCTAAGACCACGCCTCTAACAATTAATATATGGATATGTATGAAAGGATATTAATATTGACACGTTACAGGTATTGATGTGAAACTCATACATTTATTATTAAAAACATACTACAGTGGTACATGGTTTACATCACGCAGCATGGATTGTAATCCTAACGCTAACAATTCACAATCAATCAATCAATGATGCTCGAAGTACTCGCTTTCGGAAATTAATTTCACATAATTCGTAGGTACGGAAGCGGTACGTAGAACTTCCACGAAGGTTGCATATTTACTACTTACAGAGTACATATTTTCAGTCAACCAAGTGAACATATGATCGATGCAATGTTCATACGCGAACAGTTTACGCATCGTAACTTCCGTCATATATATGAGAGCGCGATTATCGGTGATTTTAATAAGTTGATCGTCATGCATACGCGTGAAGTCTAGTCGTAAATGATCAATTACGATGTGGGTTTGGGGCGATGTTGCGTTGCTGCGTAATCGTTGGAGTATGTCCGTCTCGTTTTGCAGTAGGAGCTTCCACGTTGACATTGAAAAACACACCTCGCAGCCTTTATTGTCGGCTATGGCAATCTCGACGTGGCACGAATCCATGCCAATGCGAATTCCAATAATTAGACGTTTATAAGCTGTTGAGGTCAGTGGGTAATCTCGCCCTAGGATCCGTACGATTGTTGGTATTGGTGTTTTCAACGTTTTTGGCGTTGCGGATCCAGAACTGTAAGAAATATGTACACGGAATTAATGCTTCGTTCATTTGCGTTTACAGCGAATAAAGTAAGTGTAAAAATGCTTCGTTCATTTGCGTTTACAGTGAATAAAGTAAGTGTAAAGTGTATAGTAACGTATACATACCTCATATTGGATTGTTGTCGTTGGTGTTTATTTGGAAGACCACCATCGTTGTCGGATGCGTAGGATGAATCGTTTAAGCTGCGTTTGTACATTTTGATACGCACTACGTATGATTCTCATCGGCGAAAATCTCATCGCCCTTGTTAGCACTCGGGTGTACGTGGTGTAATGAAGTCCGTATGACTGACCCACGTCATTTTATACCAATTCACGCACACGTACATGTCAATGTATGGAAGTATATCACATCAGTAATAGTGATGGCGTATATGTATATCACACAAGGGTTAGAGAATACGTGGTAAATTCAAATGATGTGCGCGGCAGATTCAAATAGCGTACGCGTTAAATTCAAGGTACACACGTATCGCAGAAGAGTCAGAGACGATTCCCGATACGAACCATAAAAGTGCAAATGATAAAAACTTCACTATTATCTGGAATAATTAGTATCGAATCATTGAGGAAGAAACTGTGGAACGAACGCCCCACCATACCTACTCCACGACTACCCCTACCCTGCAACGTGCAGGGGTAGCCCTCTAGCCTAGAGAACCAAAATGCATATAAGGATGTCGACCACTGTCGCACGGGCCAGTGCAGTTATCAGAAGCATTTATAGTAGAAAATAAAAAATAAAAAACATGAACGCGTTTGAGATGCAGCGATGCATCGTAAGTATAGTTTTGTGAAAATTGAATTTGTGCGCGTATTCCATTCGACGGTATTCTAATGAATTTGTGCGTTTGTTATATCAACGACATGGGGAAATCGAACGTGCATGGCACGACGAGCGGGACCAGCTGACGCGAAAAATCGTAAGTATAGTTTTTGTATAAATTAAATTGGCGTGTTCATTTAATTGGGCAGTCTTCTTGTAACCGTAGAACGCGGGGTTACCGGTGGGACGGTGGAGGTACCGTGTCGCCAGCTCAGGACGGTGGTCCAGGGCCGCCGATCGAATGATTATACCCTTAGGTAGAGTGGAGTACGACTGTTTATTCAACCTTAGAGCTATATACAGGATGTCCCGGCCAGGTCTATGCTGGCACACAGAGTATGTACGGCTTAGATTATCCCGGGTCGCGGCGCGCGGTTCGTTGTGTATCACGGCGCACGGTTCGGTGTGTATCGCGGCGCGAGAGTCGGTGTGTACCGCGGCGCACGGTTCGGTGTGTATCGCGGCGCGTATTAAATCGGCGACGTGGCGGCGAAGGGGGGAGGGGATAGACGATTTGACCGTTCGGTGTCTTGGCGGGCAAGCCCTGCCGTTAGACCCTGGTCGGAGAGTCTTGAGTCCGGTCACCCGGTGGGCACAACCCGTGGGTGAATCGGAGACTGTAAGGACGCTCTTGAGAACGGAGATAAATCTGTTCGGAAGATCGATAAGTGGTGACGGCCTGCGTCCAGAGGATGGCTCACGCTGTCCTTCTGGGAACCGGGGAGGGGGCAAATTCAAAAATGCACAGAGACTCAGTCTGTCGACACACGAGAACTAATGTGAATCACGGGCGCTTGGCTTTCGCAAGAACGAGTGTTTCTACACGAGAACGTGGAATCGCACAGGAGGTCTCCGGGAGAGGTGTACTTGCTCGTACGCTCGCTCTAGGCGGTCTCTGCCAAATAGGCCTATGCTCTCGGCCTATATGTCCTCGTCCGCGGATTTCGGCAGCGAGAAGGACATTCGTCGCATGCCCATCTCGCGCCGATTCTCGGTACCCGCGGACGAGTGGTGGGGGGCAAGACCGTTGGCAGAGCGCGGTGCGTGTTGTCGCGGTCGGGCTCGCGGTGCGGGGCAAGATCGTCGTCCTACCGACAATAACTCGTTACATTCTAATAAAGTTATGTGTTTGTTTCAGGATCTGCTGGATAATCTGACGAGGGTGTGGCGTGTGAAGCGGCGCCAGGCAATTCGATATCTTGTGAGTGATGTTTAAAAAATCTATTGGTGTGCGTACACAATTCAACTGTGTTTTAATCGAATCATATGTTTGTTATAGACCGAACGAGAGAACCAGATGGCCGAATGGAGTGAGGAGTATCTGGGGGCGGTCGGATGCCTTGTAAGTGATGTTTCAAAAAATAATTCTAATGTGTGTACACCATTCGACTATGTTTTAATCATCTCACGCGTTTGTTTCAGCGTCGGGAGGACATCGAGACCCGGGCGCGCGATGGGGATCGCGACGTAATCATTCAACTGCTGGTAAGTGATGTTTCGTTAAAATGATATTGGTGCGCGTACGCTATTCGATGATGTTTTAATCAAGTCGTGCGTTTGTTTCAGCATCGTCAATACCCGACGAGGAGGGACGGGCGAATCTGTCGCGAGCTGCGAAAAAAAATTCAAGAAGCCCGGCGTAAATGGCGGGAAGCCTCCACAGATGTGAAGTTTTGGGACCTTCCACAACTGTTTAATGAGTGAGTACATGTAATTTTTAATTTTTTTATGCGTCTCGTGATAACACCAACGTTTTTATATAATAATAATTTGACGTTTTCTCTGTGTGTTGCAGGACGTAACATCGAAATTTCATGGGTCTGTTATTTGGTCCCCGACCATAGCCAAGTATAGACAGGAGTTGGAGAGGGTTCAACATAACTTCTTGCGCTTCCTGGCGTTCAAGATGGGCCAGCCCCTGCAGCATTTTGATCACGACTATGGTCCTATTATGCGAAAGCTGGGTATCCAAACACTTAGGCTATACCTCCAGATTTGGCAGCACTGACCCCATTAAAAGGATATGTAACTTGGCTAACTTGTACCGCGGGGATGTTGATTTTTTCAACGGTTCTCCTTCTACTTTTAAGAAAAGCGTGTATAAAGCTATTGTTTCATAGCTTATAGTTCGATCGCCATGTCTGTATACTCTGTTGTGTTTATGTATGTGTTGTAGTATTAACGTGTCTCTACGAGGTTTATTGTATTCTTTTTCTTTTTTTCGTTCAAAATGGGTATTTCCCGTACAAGTGAAATAAATAAATAAATAAATAAATAAATAAATAAATTGTGTGAATCAATAAGTCAAATAAATAAATAAATAAGTCAAATAAATAAATAAATAAAATTACATTTTTATTTCAAATAGTGTATGTTTATTCGTGTACATCCCTGCATGCATACTTAAATTATAAAATCAATATTTGCGTAAAAAATAACGTTCGTATGGGGTGGGTATTCTTGCTCGCGGGTAAAGGGAGCAGCCGCCGCTGTCGTTGTGCTCGTCTTCGCTGCAGTTCTCATTGCTATAGAAAACAAAAAATTGTTACATATTCGTTTCTCTACATATAACGCGCAAAGTAGATGCAATGCGTGTGTATGACTTACATTAGGTGACGCTACGTATATAATTCCATACTTTATGGACATTTTCCAACGCGCAAACACCGCAGTTCTTGTGAAATGCACATCGAATTGCATTCGTCGAAGGCATGGACTTCAAGTTAGGAACGTCAGGACCCACGGTGTCAGGCGTGATCCCGCAATAATCGTCGTCATCGTCGTAACCACCATCGTCTTCGACAGTTCGAGCATTGTTGTTGTTGCTGTTGTTGCTGTTGTTGCTTATCTTGCGCTCCTTCAGTTCGTACAAATTGCATACATCCTCGACGATTATGTCAGGTAGTAGTTGCAGCATCCACGTTTTCTTTTCCGCACCTTTCACGATGACGAAGTCAATGTTCGCGAGTACGCTGGTGAGGAGTCCCGGAAGTTTGGAGTATGGAACGCAGCCATCGGACCAGCGGAGCCCATGATGATGCTTCGCGAGCCAGGATGCTTGACGATTCTCCCACGAATTCAGATGTTCCCAAAAGTACGGTGGTTCGAAGATCCAATGGCTGATCGTCGGCGTTTTATCGTTGTTGTTGTGTGCACGAATCGCGATCTCTTTGGCTACGAACTCGCGCTCGATATTGAAACCTTGCAGATCGACAATAGCGAACATTAATATTCGTTTGGGCAGTACCGTCGGCGGCGGTGTCGGAACAGTAACTGAAGTCTTCGACGGTGACATGTTTACAGTAGCAGTATCCGCAGTAGGAGTAGTAGGAGTAGAAGTATTAGTAGTAGTAATCGTTCACGTACGCACGCTATATTAGTTTGCGTACCACGTTCTTTAAAAGGCCGTATTCGACTATACGATCGTGTATTATCAAACAGAATGGAGAAGTATTAGCGGGAACATTTTCTTTGAATTCGAAATCTATTCGCACGTCCACCGTAGCGCTCTTCAACGACTCGTTTTGCCTAGAACAATCTATGACTGCGATAGGTGCGTATTGCAAGAATTCGATCGCGTTCAGCAACGGTTCTCCGTGACCGTAGTACGATCGGCCGAATTTCGCGTACATTTCATACAGGAGCGCGTATTTATACTTATCGAAATCTAAGTTCAAGTCATCGTACGGATACGTCTCGGAATTTAGGTAGAGTCGAACGTTCGTGAGATGATTCGGGTCGAATCCACCAGCGCATTTATCGGGACGATTCTTTCGATTGGTTTGCGTGGCGAATATCACGAATTGAGGTTTCTCAATTTGCGACGTAGCTTTCACGGTCCACGTGTGTTTCGTTGTCGCTTGTAGTAACGGGTACTCTTGCAGGCTCCACGATCGGAAACTCATCGCGATCGGCCGGCCGCTTTCCAGGATACGCAGCATCGATAATTTATTCACTTCCTCCAAAACGACGTGGGGCATACGCCACTGCACCTTGCGTATCTCTAGTCTCGGTATCGCAGTGGCGGAGTTGCAGTGCATCGCGTTCGAATCTACTCGCGATCGTATAAGGATCAGCTCGTGCCGCGCGTTCATCACGATGTGTTTGTAATCCTCGCAGAATCCTAATAACATGTTCAGGGGTACGCAGAAATTGAAAGCGCCCGAATGAAAAATATCTTTATCGTAATCGATGGTATAATCCCAACCGGCATTCGCAAGCACTTTGCTTCTCTCGACGGACAACGAAACGTAATTTTTCAATGTGGTAGTGGTTCCTGGATTTCGGCAACGATCGATCTCGACACCGTTCAATTCGTATCGAATCTCATCGAACATAAACGCAACGCAATTATTGTCGAGAACAGCGGTCGCGGACGTTGCCGGGCCATTCGTGTCCTGCGCCGTCAACGTGCCACGACCTTCGATGTAGAGAAAACTTTCGCACGGAAGCGTATACAGATCTTGCTGCTGTATGGGGATTCTTATCTCGTCGTTATTATCGAACGTCGTGTTGGCGTACGGATTGTACGTGTGTAACTCGATCTTCGTGATACGATTGTCGAAGGTTGGCGTATTCGCCACGTCCAGAATAACTGACATCGTGGTTGCGCGTTTAATAGGGGGCGATGAAACCTAACGATCGTAGGAAACGTACGTTTCGACGAGTCAATGACTTTCTTCTCCTTATAGGTCCTCTTCTTATCGCTCCTCCCGTCTTTATTCTTCTACTTTCACCTTCCGATAAAGGATTGCGCCGATGACTCGAGACAGAGACGGTAGGAGTAGCAGCGACAATTGATGATTCGTACGTGTGATCTAACACTAACATACTACACTCGCGCTAGACTATCGCGCGGACGTCGTTGAACGTGCAATCGAATCGTTATTTCTTCTCCGCGGAAATCTTTAGGACGATCGTGTATTGCTCGTGCGACGATCGGCAGGTAAATGACGTGTCGCAGAGTTTCCGATATCTTATATCCCGGCGGCACGCGTGGTGAAAATTCATGGATCGTGTGTATCGGTTTATCGTTGCTGTACGTGCCGGTAGTGACGTTGCACGTTACTCTGATCACGTTAACGTTTATAATATTCACGGGTACGTCGGACTCGTGCCAGATTGTCGGTAATACGACGCGATTCGAGGAAAATCCTAGCAACGAGCCCACATTGTTCGGTTGCGTAAAGTCTACAAAGAACGAGCAGTACAGCTCGCTTTTCATGGTGTTATTGTTAGCTCGTAGCATTAGAGGGTACTTGTCTTCATCGTTGTTCTCGTTGTTACCGCGTATTCGAGGATATCGATCGAGTAATCGTTGCTTCAGGTACTCGGCGATAGCATCTAATTCGTAGGAGCCGTGGGGGATCGTAGTGCATTCATGAGTGGTGTCAGCGATGGTGTTGTTTTCGATGGAGTTGTTTTCGATGTCATAGTTCACGACGAAATAGAATTTATCGTTGCTCGAGTCAATGTTCGGTATCGTGTGAAACGTCTCCAAGTCCGCGAGTCCTAATTCGTATTGACCATCACCCAAATCTATCGGCGGGAAATAGTTTACCGTGAGCACGCTGCTGCGACCCGTTAACGTGAGCGTGAACGACATATCATAGATTACACTCGCGAGACGGAGAGAGGGGAAGTGACGCGCGCGTACGAGTACTCGGCAATTTATTGATACTATTGCTTTTATTATAGAAGATGTGGATCGTCATTACACATGGATGCATTATAATGAAATCTTAGTATACACCGATATTAATATTAATGTATAGACCATAATTCCATAGACTTTTGCTGTAAAAATTGCATGCACAAGCGACCGCAATTCATCTCGTCGAAACGTTGAAAACGATTGTGATTGTACGTGATCGTTGTACCGCGGCCGAAATAGTAGATCAATTCCGCGGGAGGTCGCAGATTCCCAAAACTATCAAAGTACTGTACTCGTGGTCCGCGTTTCGCGTACGCGACCCAGTGCGTACCGACGCCTCGATTCTCATCCAGATTCACGATGCCACATTCGTTGTTTCGTACGCGCGTGGGATGTGTGTCACGCATGAATACCCCTCGAAAAAACGGTACGTTTGCACATTCACGTTCTAATTGCAGGTTCGTCATAGGTTGTTGCATTATCGCCGCCACCGTCGCCACGCGCCTACTCGATCGGCGTTTTTTTTTTTCTTTGATCGCAGTCGTCGTTGGCTTCGGTGTCTAGGATTCAAACCCGAGCCTCGCTTGTATGGCGTCAGATGCATCCCTCGTCCTTCCATCGCCCGATTATGACGCAACGTCTCTTCTAGCTGTTTTCGAGAGGCCTTCGAATCGTTGACCGCTTTGGTTATACCAGCCGCTCCACCGGCCAATGCCCCGATAGCCGATAAAGCAGGTAGCACGAACGGAAGAAATTGAAGAAAGCCACCGCGCTTCGCCACTCGTAGATTACGGTGTCGTCGTCGTCGCAGTTGCCGATGTTTCTTTCCAGACTTTCTCTGTTTACGTTTCGTCCTTCTCATACCCATGCCGAGTTTAGTCTTAGCCTTCATCGTTGCCCACACTCCAGTCGCGGCTGCTTTTTCGCCAAAGGTCGCGTCGTTCGCGAATACTCGTTCTCGCGCTCGTTCGGCCAACGCACGATCCGCCTCGTGTCGTCCCTCCAAATCCTTTCGACGAGAGTACGCGATATCGTGGTTTCGGCACGCTGCGTCGCTTTAGCAAACGCGTTCCCGGCCCGCAGAACTGATAACCCGGAACGTGTAGTTCGAATGGTAAGCGGTTTATGATGCCGTTCACGAGACCCGATCCGATACACTTCTTCTTCTGCTTCCCTACTTCACGAGACGTCGCGGTCGTTGATGCGACCATATACCTACGTTAGAATAACCACGATAGCTACTACAATAATAAACGCGTACGCACGCTTAGCCGATCACAGTGATTGTGACCTGCGCGACGCATGCCACGAACATAAATAGTCATCATTCGTCACACGCGCGCGCGCGAGTACCTGAGAAACACCGCAAACATGCGATTCTCGAAACAGTCGGACGTTATTCGCGTGACCATGAACAGAATGCTCGAGTATGATAGGGATGCGAGTCGATCGAACAGACACGGCCCGTTGTTGCCGAATAGCGTGCGAGGCGTGATTTGCGGACCGTCAGGATGTGGAAAAACGAACGTGCTTCTAAGTATGCTAGAGAGTCCGAACGGTTTGCGTTTCGAGAACGTGTACGTGTACTCGAAATCGTTGCATCAGCCAAAGTATCGATATCTCGAGCAGGTATTGTCGCTCGTCGATGGAATCGAATACTTTCCCTACTCGGACAATGCTGAGATCGTCCCACCGAGAGACGCTCGACCCGATTCGATCTTCGTGTTCGACGACGTGGCGTGCGACGAACAGAACGCGTTACGTGAATACTTCTCCATGGGTCGTCACTCGAACGTGGATTGTTTTTATTTATGTCAGTCATACGCTAGAATACCTAAACATTTGATCAGGGACAACGCAAATTTTCTCATGCTATTCAAACAAGACGGCACGAACTTGCGTCGCGTGTACAATGATCACGTGAACACAGACATGACGTTCGAGTCGTTCAACGACTTGTGCGCGTCGACGATACGATTTCGTGGTGATCGATAAGGATAGTTCCATGTACGAAGGTCGATATCGAAGAGGATTTAACGAGTTCGTCGTAGCTCGCTGACATCAGTAAACCGCGAGTCATTCATCGAGCAACACGAAATGTCCAACGAACCGACGGTTACAACTACGATAACCTCGAGCAATGTCGACGCGAATCATACGCGAAAACATCACCGACGTCATCGACAGAAAGAAACGAAACATAAAAAAGGAACGAAACATCAAAAAGGGACGAAACGTCGAGGTGAGAATGCAAAGGTGGAAATCGCCAAAGTCAGTGACGTTATACGTAAAAAGTGCTTGGCCTTGAAAATTGGAAAAATGGCTACGGAAGCGGCTGTGGAGGCGAGCACGCGTCCTATCGTCGAACCGCTGAAACGATTGATCGAGAACTCGTCCGCGTTGAATACGCACTCAACACCTATATCGAGACCAGTGAAGAGAAAACACGAATACGATCAACAACAATCATCGAAGAGACTTCGACCCATTACTCCGTCGACAATCAAGGAACGTCCGAATAATCTCCCAGATTCTAGCGACGATTACGATAACGACAACGACACCGACAATGACATCGACAATGACATCGACAATGACACCGACAACGACAACGACAACGACAACGACAACGACAACAACAACGATGTTGATGATGAAGATGATGCTGTTGATGATGTCGACGACGAAGACGGCGAAAAAATTCAAGATGATGAGTCATCAGCAAAGGTTCACGATTTGGATGCGCTGCGCAGCCCCATCGATGATATCGAAGTGTATGTACGGAACGCCAAGGGACCCTTGTCACGAGAATATCTACGACTGTTATTCACCGATACGAAGAAACGAATCGACAACGTTTACGGCGTATACTTGGGGTCTGACAAAGACCTAATGATCGGTGATTCCGTGCTCACAATTGATACGGACGGCGACGACGTTCGCGTGAATGGAATGCGATACGCGGGAACTCGAGGTTTGTACGAACTGCTATTCATGCGAATACCCAACGTTCGCACGTACACGGATGCGGATATTCACTCGTACCGACGCATCTTGTTATCGACGAATGCGCATAAGCAAAACCATTCGCTGAGTAAGCGCACGATGGGTAACAAGGGGTACAAATATAAGAAAATCATATCCACGATAATCGGTGGGGTGCGAACATCGGGTATCAGACGCGTTAGGGGCAGGGGTAGCGGCGCGGACGGTGCGGACACGCGACAAGGTCAAGGATTGCCCATCGACGAATCGATGGCGGTCACCGATAACGCGATCGATTACGTGTACTGGGACGATCCGAACGAATTAGTCGATAGACTGAGATTACTCATGGCATCACGCGCGGCAGGTCACACGGGTCACGATAACGAAATCGCATCCATCGTGAAGGAACTTCGCGAGAATGAACACATCTTAAATTGAACGATCAGGTAACCGCCGCGTTAGTAGTGTTCGCACGCGCGCATCGTTATGGCGGTGAACAAGTTTGGCACCGCGTTAGGCAACAACAATAATAACAACAACAACAGTGACGAAGCCAGAATGATAATGACGAGATTATTGTCCTCGGTGGACGAACGCTTTACCCAAAAAATCGAAACGGCTATCGCGAGCGCGCGACTGGACGCCGAGTATCAACGATCTCAACTCGAGACGCGAGTACAACGAACGATGACGGATATCGTTAACGCGCAATTGTCTCGGCTAGACGATGATTTAAATAACGCGATGGAACGACGCTTGGATCACTTGAATGATAGACTCGAAGAGTTCACGACGTCGGCAACGACGTCGACTGCGATAACAACCACGGATCTGTACAAACGAAAGGAGCCGCGAAAAACGAGCGAGGGTCTACGACGACGACGATGATCACTGACGGTGACAATAGCGGCTACGAATCCGAAACGCCTAATAACGAACGATCGCGAATACCGTGCATCGATTAGGTTTTGCGAGCACTAGAGGAACTCATACTAATTCTAATGTCCTTGGAACGTGGCAACCATCCCCCGCCCACCCGCGAAGCATGAGCAAGGAGCGAGTACAATTAGTGAATGAATTACACGCTCCCGCGGGACGAAATTTCCCGCGGCGACGCGTCGTGATTCGCGGCTACGATGATTTATGGCAGGCCGATTTGGTGGAGATGCGTCCGTACGCGAAGCAAAATCGAGGTTATCACTACATACTAACGATCATCGATGCGTTCAGCAAGTATGCTGGGGCCATACCCGTTAAAATGAAAAGTGGACGCGATGTGACCGCCGCGTTCGCGATCGTGTTGAGGCAGAGCGATAGATGTCCGCGAAATTTACAAACTGACATGGGTAAGGAGTTTTATAACGCGGAGTTTCAAAGATGTGTGAAGAACCGCGGGATCAACCACTACTCCACGTACAGCGTGATGAAAGCGTCGATCGTTGAACGTTTCAATCGCACGCTGAAAAACCTCATGTGGAAACAATTCTCCTTGAACGCGTCCTATCGTTGGGTTGACCTGTTACCTGCGCTCGTACACACCTACAATCATCGCAAGCACCGAACGATCAACGCCCGACCCGTTGACGTGACCCCCACGACGCGTTTGTCGTTCGCCGCGAATGAACCCCCATCACCCTCCGCATCGAAAGGTGTTCGACGACGCGCGAAATTCAAAGTCGGTGACAAGGTACGCGTGAGTAAGTTCAAGACCCTCTTCGAGAAGGGGTACACTCCGAACTGGTCGACCGAAGTGTTCGAAATTGTAACCGTACAACGAACATGCCCGGCGACGTACATTCTGCGCGATTCCGCGGGAGAGCCGATCTCGGGTGGATTCTACGAGTACGAACTACATTCGGTCGCGAATCCGGACGTCTATCTGGTCGAGAAGATTATTCGTCGCAAGGGAAACCAGGTATACGTTAAGTGGCTCGGATTCGATTCGTCGCGGAACTCGTGGATAAGCAGCAAGGATATTCTATGATTCCCGATTATAAACGCATTATATGTTACTGAAATAGATAAAAATAAATACATATGAATATATATACATTGTCCGTTAATTCTTCATCTCGTATATGTATACAATTAATCATAATAAAGTAAGAAAAAATATATACATATAATTTTGACATACAAACATACACACATACAACATACAAACATACAAACATGCAAACATACTATACAATGGGGCTCTCGAGGGACTCGTCAGGCTCGAGTTCGAGGCGCTCGTGGGTCTCGAGCTCGGGGATTCGATAATGTCCCCACGGAAGGGTGCTGACCCGATCGACTAAAATACACCGCTTGTCGTCGAACGGACTGAGAGCGTTCTTTTCCCCACTTACGGAATACACATTATGCTCTTTGGAGCGTTTATTGTTCTGTCGAATCACTTTCTCCGTGAGATCTCGGAGACAACGAATGTAATCGTCGAATTGTATATCATTCGCGACCACGTGTCTCCGCACACCCTTCACCTTCTTAGTCTCACTCGTAGACCCCACTGTAGCGTTAAATGTTCTAGTCGCGTACATCTTAGACCGTAGTCCGACGAACTCAGTCATCAAGGCGCCGTTGTTCTCATCTTTCATGAGTCCCGGAACCTTTTTGTTTACGCGGGGCATACCGTACGGATTGTCCACCGCGTAATCACTGGTGTCGAATCGGTCGATGTCACGCTTCATCCGTTCATACAAATCCTCACATTCCACACTATACATTAAACTGTCGGTGTCGGTGTACCGGACCTTACACCGATCACCGAACTTCGCGTGCATATATGCGTAGTGAAATTCATACAAACATTCCTTCGACACGTCGAGCACACTCATACCCACGTATATCGGTTTGTCGAACTTCACTTTTAGTTTGCGCATTTCGATGACCACCAACTCCTCGGAGAAAATCGTACGACTGTGAAAGTTCGGTTTCGCGATCAGCGCTTCCGCACCGTAACGACCGTCCCACCGCGTCACCAGTCGCACGTCTACGCGATTCCGCACATTCTCCATTGTCTTCCCGTACACCGCGTTATTCATTAATTTAAATAGCGTCTTCTGAAATTCACTCGCGGCTCGCGTCCTCAAACCAGTGTTCAATTGGATATAGTCGCGCAACCAATGCAACTGATCGAATCGTAACACTCGATGAATTCGTGTCACGCGTAAACCGTGTCGGACGCACTGTTTCAGGTAGCGATAATGGATGACGTAGCCTGATAGATTGTGAAACACTACCGGTATCGTGTACGATCTTTGGAATTGTAAGTTACACGACACGTGGGCCGCGCCTCGGTACTCGCCCGTCGAGTGGCAATGGTCGCGCACTTTTTTGTCCGTATCGACGAATGGTTTCCCGCACACGTGGCACACGCTCGCGTCGTTAAAACTACGCCATTGTTCACTCGTCAACGAGTTCATTGGTTTCGCGTTCCGTAACCATGAATACGCAATGTTCGCAAAGTCACGCAGTTCTTGCACGAACCATTTCACGCACTCGGTTTCGTGACGATACGCGCGATAACGACACAGAGACGCGTCGGTGGAACAATGGATGTAGTATCCCACGCTGTACGCTCTGTGCTGCTGGTACGCGTACGTCTGAATCCGCTCCGCAGGCTGGACGTCCTCCAGCATGCATTCGAAGTCCGCGTTGATGATGAATGGCGCTCGTTCCTTGTTCTTGAAATTCTTGAACTGCAACCATTTATCCTCCGCGGACGGCAATTCGACTGCACACTCGTTCAGACGCTGGCAGTCCACGTTGTGCTTCGTCAATTGGTTGGACGAGTGAAAGAAGCTTAGACATCTGCAACGATAACAACATCAATAATAAAACATAATAATCAATAATACATCGATCGAAATATACCATATTTTACTCACCTTTCGCAAACGAATACTTGATGTCCATGATTGCTGAGTTGTTTCGATATCAGTCTCGACATGCTGCGAATGCACGCGAAATGATACCGTTTGGGCTCCTTGGGATCCTGCATCAGTAGCAGGTTCGCGTGTCTCTCTCGCTTATCCTTGGTTAGACGCAGAGGCGCGCAGCTTCCGTCAGACCACGCATACACATTCACGGAGACATCGTTGAACCTCTCGAACTTCGCCAGCTGATCCAACGTCACGGGAAGAGTAATATGGTCCTTGCGAAGCACCGTCGAGTAGTGTGGGTACGATGAGACCCTACACACGTTCGTAGTAGCAGGGTTCAAACTTGCGACAACGGACCACAAGAAACACGCGTTGCCCCCGCTCTTTACATTCACCACCGCTTTTTTCTGTACGACGGCGCACGGAAGCGGTACGCCGCAGCCGGCTCGAAGTGGATTATGCTTATTAATATTCACTAGAATATTTAGCACAGCCCTTAGGGTCCATCCACTGTCACGATCCTGAAATTCCTCGATCGCCACTAACGTGGGAGTGACCACGTGCTTCGAATACCACTCGCGCACGTTCGAAGTCATTAACCGTACGCGATTTCGCGTTCCGAAACTCTTCGTATCCGTATTCTCCCCCAACATAAACTCAGCGTTAAAGTTCGTGTTCACGGACACACTCTTATGTGTCATGATAGCGTCCGTGACGCGCGAGATCACTATTTATCGAGCATCCTCTAAAAATCTACGCGGATCGACGTGTCCCACGTTGATGACCGCACCGGTTAATACGGCTTATAAACGCAGATTCCACGTCCTCCCATACGACTTTGGGTGCCGTCCATCGAGTCGAAAACCCATATCCGACTCGCGAAAACTTTTCTCGCCCGATCGCGCGCAATGTCTTTATTCGCGTGATCAGCGACACTAGACGTTGTTTCACGGCCACGGACACTCCTCCGCTGCTCTGGTATTCGACGATTAGCTGTAGGCACGTGTCGCAATGATCCACCCAGTCTCTGAATTCCGCAACACTGTGTAAAAGCTTGGACATCCGGTACAAAACCCTGTACGTGTCCATGAACGCCTCCATGTTCGCTTCTTCACATATAGTTCATCAATTCATAAATAGTTCACCTCCCAAAGACGCACAATTTCACCTGATTTCGTGATGCGCCTCTTCCAGGTGATATGATCGTAGTCCTCAGCAGGCCATCGAAAACTCAGCGGTACAAGTGCACGACTCGAGTTTCGCGGAAGACTCATACAATTGTCTAAAAATTTCGATAATTCCCGAGACAAAAACTCATGCACTGTGAGTTTCAATGTTTCAGGACTCAATACTTCTCGTACTTCGATCGAGCCGTTTTCGATGTCATGTAGAAGTGTCAACGGCGTACATGCGATCGCGGTAGTATACTTCGATCGCATGCTGCATACATCCTTATCAGCAACGATGCAATACAATGTGCATTTGCTCACAACACTATATCGCGCGATATGACGTAGCAGTTGACGATGTTCACGCGGTATTTTCATAAATCCCTGTCGGAAGATGCTGATCCAGGACGTCTCGAATAATGATGGTGTGCTTATCGCGTCGTGAATCTTATACCTCTCGATCGTCAATTCTTCGTCATCCAACTGCGGTATCATCGATAAAGGGCTCACTCAATCATCATCGTCGTCGGAAGACGCTAGCAATGCATCTCGCGCGTCCAGTTCATTGAGTATGCACGCTATCCTGATTCGAACCCATGCTCGCGCTTTTTCAATTTTTATCTTAAGTAATTTCAAACGTCGGTGTTCAGATCCCGATACTCCTTGAGTCTTAAGATATGCATTGATAAGGTGCATGCACTCGTTACATGATATAAACCACTCGCTGAACTCTTCTTCGGTATGCAACTGTGTGATCACATCCCGCAACAACTTGTACGAATTCTCGAAAAAGTCCATGTTATGCACGCGTAACGTATTTCACGATATTCACCGAGCGACTGAATGATTTTATATATACAGGGTGTCCCAAAAATGTCGGAGTTCCTTGAAGGGGGTGATTCAGGGGGTGATTGCAAACAACTTTTTCCTTTGCGAAAATTCTCTCCGAGGTTTCGTTAACGAGATAATAACCAAAAGCACCGACCAATCAGAGCGCGCGCCTTCCGCCCGAGCTCCCGCGGTAGCGTTGGCTACGCGGTAGGCGGCCGCGCTTGTACTACGGACGTACGAACAAGCAAGTCGACATGCATCGAAGGAAACCGCGTTACACAGTTTTTTTTTTAAAGCAGAATCTTAAATAATAATTATTTGAAGCGAGAGGACAAGAAATACGTACATTTCGTTTTCAAATAACGCATAAACGAAAAGGTAATGTAGCAGAAAATGTACGACATGTGATCGTAATTCGTTATTGAGGTAAAAATCCGTAGTTTAATAACGGCCAACCCAACTAAATTTAAACAATAATATTAGGTGTATGAATCAATTCTTTCCGACTGGATATACATAATCAGTACAAAGCTACTGAATTTCTATCGCGGTGGTATTTTTCATATTTTTTAAATCGAACTGTTATTGTACCCTAAAATCGGAAAGAATTTATTTCTACACCTAATAATCACCAATAAATTAAATAAAACTCACCCATTCGGGCATTCCTTTCCTTCTTTTTCGGAAACCTTTTTTTGTGTCACTGGGTCACTGTACCGATCCTGGTCATCGGTGGACGAAAAGATTTATGGTAGGGTAGCGCCCAATGCTCAGCTGATCGCAGGTATTCGCAGGACACCACCCGAAGGTAAGGGTCGCAACGTCAAGTGCGTCCGGGTTAATGTACCGAATATTCACTTCACTGCACTGATACTAACACTGATCACTTAATTTATTTTCTACGGATCGTGTTGTTCCTACGTTATAAAAATTGGTGGCCCCGAAAGGGGCCGATTACTGTAAATTGAACAGTTGCTCAATGTGGGCACCCTCAGCGTCTATGCACGCCTCCGCCGAGTATAATCGAGACGCCAAACGTCTGATCGTTCCCTCGCTCGGGGTTTCGATGTGCGGGTACTCCACTGCCAACGCTCGCACGGTAGCACTCGCGTTCCCGTCGTTCCGCGCGTACACCCAGAACATAGCGTAATACTCTTCGGCGGAGTACATTTCTGGGCCGAGATTACTAGCTGACTGACAGGATTTTTTCCCAAGTAACTTCCTCTACCCCCAAGTAGTTTCTCTCATTCCATTATGAGTTTACTCCCACCAGGACAAGAGGCTTTAGGTAAAAAGAAGCCAGCACATTTTCGGAACACACGTGTTTTGCAGAAGTGCAACGAAAACTTTCACAAAAGCCCGCGCCCCGTCCTTCCACTGCCAATGTACCCATTGCTTCGAGATAGAAAACAGACACCACGTGTATCGGTTCGAAAGGGTCCGATGGGAAAAGACGCAGAAAGTCTTCGAGTTGCTATAAAGAAGAAAATGCATACCATTCCTGTTTCCCCTTTCTGACACCCTGAGTTCACGTCTGCTACGAGGCGGAACCAATTAAGTCATAAATTATCCGAAACTGTAGGAAACCGTTCTCTACCGCCGACTTGCGGGACAATACGGTCATAAACCACGACCCTGGCGAAATGCTCTGGCTGATGAGCCTGATTAATTTTGGAGAACTAGAAATTACAGAATATTATCCAGCATCAATACGTCTCGCGGAGAGACACAGGAAAAGAAGTGTAGTCCGCTGACTGCGCGTAGTCCCGCCTGCTTCGTCCTACCCTCAAATTAAAGACGGATCCCTTATCTCTCGAGTATAAACACGCGCTCGAATTTCAAAACACAAGCACGCGTCGACGTATTCGGTGCGAGAGACTGTGGGCTTGAAGTCCCATTGGCCGCAAACTAACCAATCGGGCCTGCTTATCTCTCGTGTCTAAACACGCGCTCCAATTTCAAAACAAAAGCACGCCTCGACGTATTCGGTGCGAGAGAAGGTGGGCCTTGGGGAGGAGATATTGCTGTGAAGAGGGCCTCTTCAGGACAGTGGCCATTTGCGAGGGGTGCAATCCTACGCGTTCAATCCTACTCAGATATAAACACACACGGCATAACGCGGTGCAATGTTTATTCCATGGGCTATCGCGATGATCGATTTACGATAATTATCGCTCTATGTTTATATCATTGCACGTGCGCCGTATCGGTCCCACGATTCAAATATAAACACGCAGCATGAAGCGCGTGCACGTAGGTGCCAAAAACGTGTTCAATCCTGTCGAGCGCCACGATTCCTTATCTTTCTCAGAAATAATGCACCACCCTCTTTCTCAGAAATCATCATCGAAGACGCGATTTGAATTTCCATGAATCGGTCGCGGTCGCGCCAGCGCACCGATCCCCGCACGCGTACGGAGATTGCGCGGCGGCGACGCGCGCCCAATGTACCTTAAACATCCAACAGGTGGTGCCAATACGAAATGTATGAAAAATCTGAAAAATTTACCAAGGCGGGCCCAAATACCGACGCGGACCCAAAGTACCTTAAACAACCAATAGGTGGCGCCAATACGAAATGCGCGCGACGCCATTTTGAAATTTTGAAAATCCTCCCCCTCCCCTGTGACGTCAGCCCCCTCCTCCACGAACTCGACCTGCGCGCGCGATGCCATTTTCAAAATTTTGAAATCCCCCTTCCCCTGTGACGTCATCCCCCGCACCAACGAACTCGGTCGACGCCATTTTGGAATCCCCCTCCCCTGTGACGTCATCCCCCTCACCTACGAACTCGGTACCCCCCGCCCCGACTCACCCCCTCGCCCATCTCGTGCAACAGCGCGGTACCCCCCCGCCCCGCCCCACCCCTCGCCGCTGATCCATAATCGACATAGCTTACCTACTTCAACTTTTTAGTAAAAACTAAATACACTACATTGAACTCTCTACGCGCAGGGAACGGAAACCTCAGGTATAAAATTTTAGTATATTTCGGGCCTAATGGAACCAGTTATTTCCGAAAAACTAGCCAGGTTAACCGGCCAGAGCGTCTCATCAGAGTCGCGGTTTATGAGCTTTTTGGGGGCATGTGAACTCCAAAAGGGGTGACTCTCTCTTGCCGGCTCGTATGCATCTCGGGAATGAGAGTTCGGACTCTGATGAGGCAACTGCGAACCTTTTTGCTGGGTACTTTAATTCGGTCTACGTTCCACCGTCTACTGTAGCCCTCAGTCCTGACCGTGGTGGTGCTTCCCTACTCCATTTAGCTAACCTCAATATAGGTCTTGCTGAGGTGTTTGATGCCGTCAAGGCTCTTGATTCTAATAAGTCTTCTGGCGATGATGGTGTGCCTCCTATTTTTGTCAAGTCGTGCATTTTTGGACTCTCCAGAGCTCTTTGTATCATATTCAATTTGTCCTTAAATTCTGGGTCCTTCCCGGCTCTCTGGAAGACTAGCGTGGTGGCTCCCATATTTAAATCGGGGGCGAAGAGCGAGGTTCAAAATTATAGGCCGATCTCTCTCCTTAGCTGTTTCCCTAAGCTCTTTGAAAAAATTGTTACAAACAAAATCTCCGGGCTGATTACGGGCTGTTTATCTAAGGCACAGCATGGCTTTTTTCCAGGTAGGTCTACGGTGTCCGATCTCGCGGTCTTTTCGAACTTCGTGTCCTCGGCTTTGGACTTGAGGCAGCAAGTTGACGTCGTTTATACGGATTTTAGGAAAGCTTTTGACACAGTGGATCACAACATTTTGCTAAATAAATTGAGTGCCTTTGGTTTTTGTGGAAGGCTGCTACTTTGGCTGCGTAGCTACTTGTCTGATCGGACCCAGGTTATCAAGGTTCGTGGATGTCGCTCTCAGCCTATTTTCGTAACATCGGGGGTGCCTCAGGGGTCACATTTGGGTCCCGTGCTTTTTTGCTTATTTATTAATGGTCTCGTGGACTCTTTTCACTTTGCTACCCCATTGTTTTTCGCTGATGACCTAAAATTATTTGCTCGTATTAATTCCGTTGTGGATGCACGGGCTCTGCAATGTGACCTCGATCGATTAACTGATTGGTGCAGTGTTAACGGGCTTTCTCTTAACTTATCTAAGTGCCATGTCCTGAGAATTTCCCGTTCACTCAGAATTATTTATCATGCGTATTCTTTAGACGGGATGCAGTTGTCCGGCATTGAGAGCGTCTGTGACCTCGGGGTAACGTACGACTCTGTTTTTTCCTTCAAATTGCATGTAAATAGAGTCGCCAATGCAGCATCCAAGCAACAGGGGTTTTTAATGAGGCATTCGCATGGTTTCAAGAACCTGCGGACCTTTAAACTGTTGTATAACGCGTTGGTAAGACCCTTTTTGGAGTATGCTTCCGTGATATGGTACCCTCGCCAGGCCTACTTACTCGGCGTGCTTGAGTGTGTCCAGCACAGATTCCTGCGTTTTGCGTCGTTCCGCCTTGGGCGACCTATGCGTAGGTTCGACCATGATTACCAGCCGTTGCTGCTTGACGATGCATCAACGCCTTCGGCTGGCCGATTTGTCCTTCCTGTTTAGGGTCCTTAACGGTCAAGTTAATTGCCCCCCACTTCTGAGGTTAATCGATTTTTATATTCCACCTAGACCCTTGCGGCATACTCCGCTATTTTATGTCAAAGTTCATAGAACGAATATCCATATGAGTGACCCTATTTCTAGACTTTGTACGCGAGGTAATGAGGTGGCTGACCATATCAACTTCTTTGGTTCCTCTATCGACACCTTTAAACGGTCAGTTATCTCCTGGTTTCGCATATCCCAGGCCTAACTACTCTTGTTGTTGTGCTATCAAGCAAATCCGATTTTCTCTTTGTTTTGTGTTCTGCGTTCTGTACAACACTGTCTTATATTTTACTGTGCTTAATATTGGGGCTAAACCCGTCTAACAATAAATAAATAAATAAATAAATAAATGACTGTATTGTTCCGTATCATGGTGGAGGTAGCGCGAGGCGTTTACAATCGGGCAAAACTTATTTTCGAAGCATTCGTGGGGGAACATTTGCCTGCCAGATGTCGAATAAGGGACAATCGACATCATGCCATTTTTTCTGGGACTTCGACTTTCCTCGCTTCGAGTTAAGAGGTATATTGCTCTGTCGGCGGGTGGTACATTTGGTAACCATCCCAACGCGCGTGTACCGTTGTCCAGGGCCGACTCACGGGAAAATACCGCCATAATGACGAACCTGGATAGACACTCTGTCCGATTATTCCGGCTAGTTTTTCGAACCAGCTAGTTCTGCTTTCCCTGTCGGCACGAACAGGATAGACAATAAAAAACTTTTCGTCGAAACTCGTGGACGAATAGTGGAACGTTAAATTTCTTTCAAAATGTAATGAGTAATTAATATAAAGCATTCATTCTCGATTTTTTTGTTAAGGGTGGACAAAGATTTTGATCAAAATTCCACTTAAGGTGGTCATTGTCTCTGATTAATGTTTATCCATTGCTCCTCAGATAATGTAATATCAAAATATAATTGCGGCAATATATGTTTTATTGTATTTGAATAATTGTAAGGCTAGAATTCTCAAATTCTAGTATTACTTTTATTAGAAACATTAATGCTATCCAATATTTCTTTTTCTTCTTCATCCACTGGAATTTTGAAATGTTTTTCAAAATTGTTAGCAAATTCCACCGATTGCTTTTAATGTAAGAGTTTAGTGTATTTGGAGACAACTCATCAGAAATGTTTATAAATGCGTAGTTACATTCTTTCGCTGACGGCACGCAACGCTGACGCCCTAAGCCCTAAAGGCTCGCGGCGTCAAGTGTCACTGCTGAAACGATGTCTCCGACATTGTCCAATTCTTTCCAACGACGCACGAAAGTCAGTCAGTCTTTAGAGTTCGGCCACAGCTCTTGCAAGATCGTGCGTTCATTTACGGCTTGTGAAGTAACTGTGAGAATATTATATTATTTTCCGTTTTGCGATTTCAATGTTGTGCTTAGTGAAAAATGCCTAGGAAAGCAATGATAGACTCTGGTGTTATTCTGCACATGCTGCAGATGTGTGAAAAGTGTAAAGTATTCGATGAGAGCTACAAATTGAAGTGTCGTTTGAATAAAGTGACGGAAAGAAGTGTGTGGAAATTTTTTGGATAATATATCACCAAACACCTTAAACCTTTACGGTAAAAACAAACGATTTTGATAATATTTTCGAAAAGAATCGAACTTTAACGCGATCGTCTCCAGGAACCTTCTTCTCGCGGTTTTTATTTTTTAATTCGCTTCTGGAGGGTGGGCAAACGAAATTATTGGGAGGGCAAATCTCTTCTACGTCTAGACTAACGGACTGCACCGTTGGAAGAACGATTTTGATAATATTTTCGAAAAGAAACGAACTTTAACGCGATCGCGTCTCCAGTACCTTTCTTTTCTAGGAACTTTATTTTTTAATTCGATTCTAGAGGGTGGGCATACGAAATTATTGGGTGGGCAAATCTCTTCTACATCTAGACTAACGGGCTGCATCGTTGAAAGAACGATTTTGATAATATTTTCGAAAAAAATCGAACTTTAACATGATCGCTTCACCTGTATCTTTCTGTTCGCGGTTTTTATTTTTTAATTCGATTCTGGAGGGTGGGCATACGAAATCTGAGGGTGGGCAAACGTGGCCAGATCGGGTACATTCGTATCCTACTTTAAAAAAGTTCAAATGTATTCATGGAGGGTGATGAAGACAAATTTTTTAATTTGTTCATAACTTTTTTTTGAAGGGAGGGGAAAAAAAATTGTTGGGTGGGAAATCGTGGGCAAATGATGGGCAATCATTTCCCACTGTTAAATCATTAAAATGTTTTCATGGGTGTGCTGATGAAAATTTTTTTTCCCATAACTTTTTTTTGAAGGGTGGGCAAACGAAAATGTTGGGTGGGCAAACGTGGGCAAACGATGGACAAACGAATGCTGTTTCGTTTTTCCAAAAATTCGAAATTGGGGATGCTACCTTCACAGACCTGCCGGCCTCCTATTTACGTTTGCTATTCTTAGGGCTTCCATTTTCCCCGGGTTTACCGACAATCCCGTTCTTTCGCACCAGTTCTCCAGTGTGCGCAGGGCTCTCTGCACCTTTACGTCGGCCTGTCTCATACTTTTACTCGAGGCCATGAGGACCACGTCATCCGCGTAAGCCGATACGATAACCCCGCTGTCTTCTAAATCGTATAACAGGTCATCTACTGCCAAACTCCACAGGAGCGGCGATAGTATGCCTCCTTGCGGGCAGCCTCTATTCGCTCTCTCCTCGGATGTAGCCTCTCCTCTTTCGGTTCTTATGGTTCTATTTGTCAGCATTTTGTCTATCCAGTTGACTATGATTTCACTGACCCCGAATCTTCTCAGAGCTCCAATGATCACTTCCGTGGGTGTGCGATTGAAGGCCCCTTCTATGTCTATGAAACATGCAAGGGTTACTTTCTTGTCCTTCTTTGCTATTTCCACCCGCCGCACGAAGTGGTGCACTGCCACCTCCACCGAGTGGCCAGCCCTAAAGGCATGTTGGAAACGGCCTCACCGTCAGATGTACGTCCTTTATGTATCTGTCCACCATACGCTCCATTGTTTTCAGGACGTTCGACAGCAGGCTGATGGGTCTGAATAATTTCGGTGTCGTGTAATCTTTCTTACCTGGTTTTAAGCAAGAAGACCACTTTCGTCATCTCCCATGCCCTTGGTATGACTCCCATTTCTAGGCTGGCCCTCATCAGTTCGACCGCTGCCTCGGTGATGTGCGGTATCGCTACTTTCAACGTTTTGGGATACAACCCGTCCACTCCTGGAGCATTGTATGGTTTGAACGATCCTATCGCCCATTTGAATCTTACGCTGTCGATTATCCACTTGCCTCTTCTCGGTCCGCATTGTTGTTGTTGTTTCTAATGTTTAAATTGTTACTTGCATTATTGTCCCTTCCATCGTCCGATCCCGTATGAGGAATTGCCGTTTTCGATGCTCCCATGTCGATGTCTACACCGTCGTCGTTCTCGTCTCCGGTCGTGTCTCCCTCGTGTGTCTTTGGATACCGGGGAAATGTTCTTCTAGCAGCATGGCTAGAATTCTCTCGTCAGTCTCTGTATAGCTGCCGTCCTCTTTTTTTCAAAGCGCCCAGCATCTCCTGGGGGGTTTCCCCCAATATTCTTGTCAGTCTGGCTAGTTCTGGTATTCTTCTGATGTTCGCGCAACAGTCTTTCCAGGCGTTCCTCTTCGCCCTTAGTATAACCTTTGTATATATCTTTCGTGCCTTGTTGCCTCGAGCGCGGAGTATCGCTTTCCTTCTTGTCCGTTTTCTTGCCCTTTTGGCGATGTCTAGTGCCTTTCGCGCTTGTCTCTGTAGTTCCGCTAGCTGTTTGCTCCACCATGGTGTAAGGATCTTGTTCGTCACTTCTTTTGTTTCTGTGGCCTCCACCCATGTCTTCGTCATATACTTAATCATCCTGTCGTTGACCTCGTCCAGGTCTTGTTGATTCCTGCATCTGTGGACAGGGAGCTCTTCCGTGTTCATTGCCAAATTTTCCGCGTATAGCTTCCAATCCGCGGCTCTGGGATTTCGTCTCCATATACGTTCTGTCTGACCAGCTCCGTCTATTTGGAGCCAAATGTATCGGTGGTTCGAGGCACTATCGTCCCTCAGAACTGTCCATCCTCTTACCACTCCCGTCAGACCTGACGTGATAAGCGTTAAATCCAGGACTTCCTCTCTGTCGACCGTGACGAAGGTGTACTCGTTCCCTGTATTTAAGCATGTCAGTCCGCTCTCCGTGATGTAATCCGGCAACTGTTTTCCTCTGCGGTTTGTGTCTGTGCTTCCCCACCTCTCATGCCTGGCGTAGGCGTCCATTCCAATAATACCGCCTAGTTGCCTATTCTCGCACCATTCCACAATATTTTTACACATTTCTCCCGGGGGGTCCTCGTTCCCGTTTCACGGGATGTAGGCTGATGTGAGTATGATGCCCCTGTTTCCTGTGTTTCCGATCCCTCTCCTATTTATACTTATCGTGGCCACATCTGCGTTACTCAGTTGAGATAAGAACCCCTACCGGTGGGGTGGGCACCCTACCGTTGGATCCTCCGACATGTACGACATATAAGATATATGCAAACATATTGAACGAGAGGCTGAAGGTGGAAGTAGAGGATAAACTGGAGGAGGGGCAGTTCTGGTTTAGGAATGGGAGGGGAACGATGGACGCTGTATACGTACTAAACTATGTAGCCAACAAGGAGCTAGGAAAGAAGAGGGGAAAATAGTACGCGTGCTTCGTAGACTTGAAGGCAGCCTTCAACCGGGTGGACAGGGGTAGGCTGGTGGAGAGTATGAGGGAGATGGGGCGGCTAAGGAAGAGGATAATGGATATATACGCGGACGCTATCGCATTGATGGCAACGTCGCAGGAAGGGATGAATGACATGCTGAAGAGGACTGAGGAAGTACTTGGAGAAGAAGGAACTGACACTAAGTATAGAAAAGTCTAAGATATTGGTTTTCGAGAGGGGGGAGAAGGGAGAGAGAAGAAGAAAAGGGAATGGAGATGGGGAGAAGAGAGGATAGAGGAGGTGAAGAAAGTAAAGTACCTAGACTTCACCTTGCAGAAAAGCGGGAGTGCCGAAAAACATATTACAGAAAGAACAAAGAGAGCAATAATAGCGATGAAGAAAACGTGGAGCATAGGGGAGAGACTGTTTAAGGACTCGTACGGGAGGAGAATTCTAATGTTCAAGGTACTGGTGGAGAGTGTGGTTTTGTACGGAACGGAGGTTTGGGGATGGTATGAGCCTCCCCTGAGAGTAGACAGGGTAAGGTAAAAGTACCTGAAATGGGTACTAGGGTTGGATAGGGGAACAGTCAATTATATCCTGGAGGAGGAGACAAAGGGAGAAGAATTAAAGGAGCACTGAGAAGAGCTTTCAAGTGCGAAGAGGAGATGAGAGTGTCCAGCAAGAAGATTCCGAGGGAATGCCTGCTGGAGATGGAAAGGGAGAAGAGGGAGGAAATAAAGAATAGATGGGAAAAAAGAAGAGTGCAGATGGGGGGGGGGGAGGTTGAACGCCGGGGCGGAGGGGATCAAAGAATTAAGGGAGGAAACGGAGGGAAGCACAGAGAAGATAATAGACAAGATAGAAAAGAGAGGGAGAGGGGGTGGACGGTAAGGAAAAAGAAAATAGAGATGTCGAGATACAGCACGGCATACAGGGTGTCCCAAAAATGTCAGAGTTCCTTGAAAGGGGTGACTCAGGGGGTGATTTGAAACAACTTTTTCCTTAGCGAAAATATTGTCCGAAGCTTCGTTAACGAGTTATTAACCAAAAACCCCGACCAATCAGAGCGCGCGCCTTCCGCCCGAGCTCCCGCGGTAGCGTTGGCTCCGCGGTAGGCGGCCGCGCTTGTACTACGGACGTACGAACAAGCAAGTCGGCATGCATCGAAGGAAACCGCGTTATACAATTTTTTTTTTAAAGCAGAATCTTAAATAATAATTATTTGAAGCGAGAGGACAAGAAATACGTACATTTCGTTTTCAAATAACGCATAAACGAAAAGGTAATGTAGCAGAAAATGTACGACATGTGATCGTAATTCGTTATTAAGGTAAAAATCCGTAGTTTAATAACGGCCAACTCAACTAAATTTAAACAATAATATTAGGTGTATGAATAAATTCTTTCCGACTGGATTTACATAATCAGCACAAAGCTACTGAATTTCTATCGCGGTGGTATTTTTCATATTTTTTAAATCGAACTGTTATTATACCCTAAAATCGGAAAGAATTTATTTCTACACCTAATAATCACCAATAAATTAAATAAAACTCACCCATTCGGACATTCCTTTCCTTCTTTTTCGGAAACCTGTGTCACTGGGTCACTGTACCGATCCTGGTCATCGGTGGCCGAAAAGATTTATGGTAGGGTAGCGCCCAGTGCTCAGCTGATCGCAGGTATTCGCAGGACACCACCCGAAGGTAAGGGTCGCAACGTCAAGTGCGTCCGGGTTAATGTACCGAATATTCACTTCACTGCACTGATACTAACACTGATCACTTAATTTATTTTGCACGGAACGTGTTGTTCCAACGTTATAAAAATTGGTGACCCCGAAAGGGGCCGATTACTGTTAATTGAGCAGTTGCTCAATGTGGCCACCCTCAGCGCCTATGCACGCCTCCCCACGTACAACCAGCTGCCTTTGAACTGCTCGCAATGTTTCTGGCATTTGTTGATTATTTGTTGAAAAAGTGTCGTTGACACTTTTTCAACAAATAATCAAGATAAGGACAAGCTGGAACTTTCAAATCTGATTATTATAAAAACAGACCTCGAAGTGAAACGGTAAAGGTCATTGCATGTCCCGGATTGTCCCTCAATTCAGTGACAATATGCGTTGGCGTATTCCGTGCGAGAGAAGGTGGGCTTAAAGTTCGATTGGTTCTAAACTAACCAATCGGGCCTGCTTATCTCTGCTGTCTAAACACGCGCTCGAATTTCAAAACAAAAGCATGCGTCGACGTATTCCGTGGGAGAGAAGGTGGGCCTTGGGGAGGAGATATTGCTGTGAAGAGGGCCTCTTGAGGACAGTGGCCGTTTGGGAGGGATTCAGGGCAGATTGGTTCGACTAGGGCCAATCGGACTTCAAGCCCACCGGCTCATCAAAATCTTGACAACACCGGCGATGGTGACAACGATGTGTATCCTATAGTGTTGCGTCCCAACAACAACACCATGAAAAGCGAGCTGTACTGCTCGTTCGCTGTAGATTTTACGAAGCCCAATAACATTGGATCGCTACTAGGATTATTGACGAATCGGGTATTAGAACCAGGGCGGTGGCACGAATCGGACGATCCAATTAATATCATGAACGTGAACATTATTCGCGTAGAATGTAGGGGTGTACATACGATACACGAATTTTCTCCGAGGTTCCCATCAGGATATAAGATATCGGAAACGCTCGCACAGATCATTTACCTTCTAATCCCCGCACGGGTCATTAAGGATCTAACGATACGCGTTGTGGATCAAGACGGACGGTTGGTCGAGAAGAGGAGATTACCACCAGACTGCACGTACGATGGCGGCGATAATCCGCGTGGTGCGAAGGAATGAGATGCTTGTGTTGAACGACTCCAGGAACCCGTTTCTTCCAAGTGAAATTGTTTACAACAACAACAACAACAACAACAACAACAACTGCAACAGCTCTGATCACGCTAAAAAGAAGAGGCTCAGCGCTGCGAACATTGCATTTTTTAAATCACTCGGATTCATTGTGCGCATTTAAATATTTGCGAGGATTTTGCAAGTACTACAAACGCATGATTATTATTGCGCGTCACGAATTGATTTTAATACGATCGCGCAACGATAACAAGTCTCTAATAGGATCGCCGATGTTGGAACCAGAAATTGAATTATTTAAAGTGCAATGGCGGTTGCCACATGTGACGCTGAACGACGTTAATATGCTATCGTTGCTACATGCTTTGGAAAGTGGACAAAACCTGAGCATTTGTTTTCAATCGTAGGATCTCTACGAGTATCCTCTCTCACAGAGCACGACCAAGCATTCGCGGGCCGTGAAGGCATCTGCGCAGCTGGAGAAGCCGCGATGCATTATCCTTGTTCTACAGACTGGTCGAAAGAATGTGATGAGCGAAGATGTTACACGGTTCAACGACTGTAAATTGACAAATGTAAAACTTTTTCTCAACTCAGAATTGTATCCATATGATGATCTGAACTTGGACTTTGACAAGAATAAGCATGCCATCTTGTTTCACATGTAGACGCAATTCCGTCAATCGTATTATGGACATAGTTGCAACGAGGCATTATTCACCGTGGCCGAATGTTTAAAATTTGGCCCCCTCGTGGTGATTGATTGCTCGCGACAAATCGAGTCGATCAAGAATGGCACCGTGGACGTGCGAATAGAATTCGAGTGTAAAGAGAATGTGCCGGCAAATACTACGGCCTACTGGCTGATTCTTCACGATCGGGTTGTTGAATACAATCCACTGACTAACGTGATGCGCAAAATAAATTAAATTGCTACGCTACTTGGCCGCCCTCTCCTGTGTCAAATTCGTACAAAAATTTCATCGTGAAAATCGAGATGCTTTATGAGAAAGACTGCATTCTCCCGTCTGTCTTGGAAGCGAGTGGACCTCTAAAGTGAACCGATAATGGCTGTACCAACATTTGTTGACCTGCAAGTGTCTGTCGTCGATGGAAGATTTGTTGTCAAGGAAGTGGCTGTCTTACGAAAGGGAACAATTCTCTCACACTATATTTTTGGGAGTTCAAGGCCACAATATCTTCTTACGAAATCTGACAAATCAAGCATCCGGTGGTTGGTGGCAAAACATCATGGTCTACGGTGGGAAGATGGAGACGTTCCATACAGTATGGCTAAACAGCTAATTACGAAAGGTGTAGCTGATGCGATCGATGAAGAAGATGACACATCCCATATCGTATACGTTAAAGGGCTGCAGAAACGCGACTGGCTTGCGGATTTCCTGGATGAAAATACGAAAGCGGAAGTGATCATTGAGACGCTGGATATTGACTACGAGGATATCAAATCTCTAAATAAGCTAAATGTAGTTAATACTCTGCGATGTGGCAGACATGCAAAGCACTGTGCTTTGCAAAATGTATTTAAAATGTGCAACTGGTGGTCTAAACACCAGAGAGAATTGCATAAATAAAATATAATAATTTTTTAATGCATACAAAATATGTGTTTCCTTCACCCTCCCCAACCTAACCTCCTACATGTGATGTACGCTAGATTAAAACGATAGTTATAATTATTATGTAGACGTGGTTCATTACACGTTCGATACACGATCAAAGCGATACCATACACATTCGATACACATTCAGAATGGTACCATACACGTTCGATACCTGTTCAGAGTGGTGCCATACACGTTCGATACACGTTCGGAGTGGTAGCATACACATTCAACGTGGTTCGATACACAATCAGAGTGGTTCAATACACGTTCCATACGCGATGAATGTGGTACGACAGGCGTTCAATACACGTTTGATACATGATCAAAGCCGTGTGATACACGTTCGATACGCGATCAAAGTGGTTCAACACACATTTGATACACGATCAAAGTGGTTCAATACACGTTGGATACACGATCAAAGTGGTTCAATACACGTTCGATTCACGACCAATGTGACATAGTCTAGTCGAATGATGTGTCCAAAGAAGAAGGGGAAGAAGATACGTGCGAAGAAGGAGAAGATGGTCAGTGAATAATTCCAAGAAGATGGTCGGCGAAAATGAAGGTGGGGAACAACAGCTTCTTACTTTGCAAAGCTACGCACTTCTCGATGTCATGATATGAGGTGTTGAGGGGTTTTACATGCGGGAGTCAGGAGCTTGAAGCTTCAAAGCTTGACGACTACCAGTCCGGGTTTTTTTAAGTGACAATTTTTTGTGAGAAAAATGGGATTGGAACGGATCGCCCCGGAGTGGGACCAGGAGCTGTGTCGAGACAATCCGGAGGTATGTACTTTAAAATATTTTTAACATTTATCGCGTTTAACCTTTGAAATCGAGTGAGATCAAATCAGGCGGTCGTGTCAATATTATATCGTGGGTTTCTATGTTCTAGAACTCGGCACCGCCGTCACGCCCATCGCCACCCCGTTGGTCGTCGTCGTCGTCGCCGTCGCCGCCTCCAGTGGTATGTAATACTTTGCATTGTTATGTGTGTTTCATGTTTATTATGTTTAATGTGTTAATATGATATGCTGTGAATTGCTGATGGAACATTTGATGCTGTTGGCGCGACTTCTGTTGGAGGCCGCGCCCCAGGCCGCACCCGACCAAGAGCCGCAGATGTGACGACATTCGGGGTTATTGATTGGCCCCGCGATGGCTGCGCGACGGCGGCAGCCATGGGTGCCGTATCGGCGTGTGGGGCCCTGAGGCGGCCGCGGTCCCCGTCACCGCCGTCGCCGCCGCCCTGATAACTTCTTGTTTTCTTTTTTCATTTCTGTTCTTTTTTTTTATTACATTTTATTTTATTTTGTATTTTTTATATTATTATTATTATCATTATTATTATATTTATATTTATATCCTATTTTATATTCTTATTCTTTATTATAATTATTATTTTTATTATTCATATTTTTTCGTTTTGTAACCATATATAGTTCTTAAACGTATATTATTTCTCCATTTTATTTACCCGCCTTCCTCCTCCTTCTCGCGCCATATAATTCTAAGATTCAACACTTCCAAAGGTATTACATTCAACACGTATCGAGACTTTTATCCTTGAGGGTGGGTTCAAATTACATGCGATCGTGCGATATGCTACATCGTTAAGATTGAAAAACATTATGGAAAAATTGGTAGCTTTAAAATAAAATATGGTGGTGGGGAAAGCAATTGCACCGCTATTTAAGTCGGCTCCCGGACGCTATTCCATCAATAGCTCAGTAACCTCAGTGACTTTGATGCACGAGAGTTATTTTGTTCCAATCATGCGGGATGATGGCATAGCTCCATGTGGGGAGAATATATATTCCGACTAGTAAGGCTTATTTTCACATATTTTCAAAATTTGTATGTTTATTCCTGATACGAGCAGACAATTTCATAGCTTTGATTGTTCTCTTAGTCAGCGCCGAGGATCACGTATCATGGATAGAAGATACGCATTAACATCCGTGGGTAGCAAATATTTGGAAATTGGAATCAGGGTAGGATCTATGGCCGATGTAGTAGTTCTTCTCGGTGACAATCATGGGAATCATCTCATATTACCATGGCATACGTGGAATTCGACAACTGTACAACCATCGAAGGACGTGCACAATTGCCTGAATCAGAACCACAATCGATGCGGATTGATGACTTAATGGTGGAATTTAGTCAGGTCTTGGATTCTCCGATTGTAAAGATGACAAGATGTGATAAATCGCTGTATTTAAGGGGGTAGACACGTCACGTGACCTGGCCGATTTGGCCGGTCGGTATTACAGCAGGTTTTTTCTGCACAGAAATGGTAATACCGATAGATCGATGATTGCCCGGTAAACGCGAGAGGGAGCTGTTTGCTATTTCCGTATTCTATTGTGAATAAGGAAAGAAATTCTCAGCTGTTGCGTTGTACTTATAACAATTTAAACGGAAAGTCGGCTGGTACTGCAAACGTAGAAAATTCATAGTACATTTTAATTACTTGAAATGTGCTTATGCTACAATATTCTACGTTAGTGGTAAGGAATTATAAGTGAAAAGGGAAAATAGATGAGGGGATGTCCCCAGAAAATGAAGTTTATTTGGTTAGACATTTTTTTACTAGCCAAGCACCGAAACAGAACATGAAATACACTTATTACACGTCCTATGCAGAAAGCAGTTATGAACAAACATTATATATAAAATTGTACGGAATCGATTGACGTCACTTTTGCAAAGATCTGATTAGAAATTGCAGAACTTCAGATTCGTCACTGCTTAGCGTGCAACATTGTATAGTCCCACTGGTTTCGAGCGTCGAAGCCCACGAAATTCAGCGAGACGCATGATTGTTGGCGAGCATCGCGTTTGACGACTCTAGCTAGAAAATCACGCCGTATGAATGCTAAGAAACGATAGTGTGAAGTGGCGTGCGTTTCAATTGCACATTGACAATATCGTAGATGCTAGAGCCTAGAATATTAGCTACGTATTACGATGTTCTTCACCAGAGCACTACATTAATGAATTAAAAAATAAATGAATAGGTCAATTAGTTAAAATTAATGAACTGTGCATGATTTTAATGACGCCTAATTTAATTGCACTTACAAACTGAATTACTAATTGTAATTAAAAGAATTTTTTGACGTGCAACATGAAGCTGCGCACGCAAATGGTTGGGCTGGGATTATCGGGAAAGACCTACCCATCCCACCGTTTTGCTTTCTCTCTGCGAGCGAGGACCTTCGGGACCCAGTAGACCACCCGTTGACAGCCCAGAACAATAAAACCGACGGGCCAGATAAAATGTTCATGTTTGATAAGTGTTGAGGAAAGTATTACCAATGGAGTTTTTAGGGTTTCTCGATGAAAATGATGTCAGATATGGAGGAATTCGGTCCATTTTTAGTGAACGTAGTGTGTGTCCTAATCATGTATTCATAAAAAAAAATAGACCGAATAGCTTTGCGTCTCGACTCATGTTCGTGGACATAAACTCACCAATCCATCGGTGGTAACACTCTTATCAAGGTGTAATGAGAAATATGAACATTTTCATATTCAGTACTGGATGACTCAAGTCGCCGTCGACCGAGGGTCTCTTGCTGGTGCGCTATTTCACTCGCACTCGATTTACGTCGTTCAATCTCCTTGTCAAGCGGTTCAGACGAGGGCCCTGATAAATGTGAATTTATTTGAGAAACCAAAGTCGCATCATTCGTGACACCTACTCGCGAACAGATATATGTATGTACAAGAAAAAGCAATTCAATTTCCCGATGACTTGAAGCAACATTGCAATAGGTAAATGCATGAAAAGGTGGGATCAGGAATTCCCAACCAAGTGATGCATATGAAGGAACTGGCGATATTCAACAATAGTTTGTCGTCTAAATTTTACAAGTAAAGTATTTGTTTGACATGAATATAAAGATTGTCAGCAAAGTCTTTCTCGATTTGAGTTCTATATAAGGCTGACTTTCCTTCGCCATGAAAAGTCCCCTCTTGTCCTGCACGCTGGCAAGAAATCGACGCTCGAAACCAGCGGGGCCATACAATGTTGCGCGCTAAGCAGGGACAAATCTGCAGTTCTGCATTTCTAATCAGATCTTTGTGAAAGTGACGTCAGTCGATTCCTCATGTTTTCTCGATCAAATTGGCCCCAAAAATGATATAATTCGGACCAAAATTAAGAAAATTACGTGAAAAATTGTTTGCAGAATTGAAAGCCCGTTTCCTTAAAAATAGTCCGATTTAAATTATTTTCAGTCAATTTAATCGGGAGAATGTCAGGAATCCATTTGTGGCACTTTCATATTGATACGATGAAAAACAAACAAATTCTGTTTCTTTATAATCGATGACACGTCGCCGAGCACGGCGATCTCGCGCGGCTCGGGACACAAAGGTTCTCGTCGGTTATACGAACTTCTAAGGTCGTATTCAGATTTATTGGCCGGTGAGTTTCATAACTAGGGGTGTGCGGTTACCCGATTTTTCGGGCTCGGGACGGGCCGGCAACTTTCGGGCGGGATCGGGCGGGGTCCCGATACTTTCGTATTGCTCGAGATCCCGACAGTTTCGGGACCCCGAGATTCGTTTCGGGCTACAAGCATAGCCGCCATGAGCGGACAATTTGATTTCAGGTCGGCTCGGTTGAATACAATCCACTGACAAACGTGGTGCGCAAAATAAATTAAAGTGCCATGCTACTTGCCTGCCCTCTCCTGTGCCAAATTCGTACAAATCGTTACCGTAGGCCGTAGTATTCGCCGGCACATTCTCTTTACACTCGAATTCTATTCGCACGTCCACGGTGCCATTATTGATCGACTCATTTTGTCGCGAGCAATCAATCACCACGAGGGGACCAAATTGTAAAAATTCGGCCGCGGTGAATAATGCCTCGTTGCAAATACAGTGTGTCCGCGGGAAAGCTAAACAGCCGGCTTCCTCCTAAACTATTGGAGATAAAAATATAAAAAAAATAGGGAATTGCATGGTTCGAGGGGGCCAATTAATTAGCGCGAACGAATTTTTCTATCGATTATTATTTTAAAAGATACGATGGTCAAGTTCGGTTTTTCAAATGGAACTATTTTTTTTGAACACCTGAGTTGATAGTGCGTTCCAAGACAAATTCAATAAGCTTTAATGTATACACTTTATTTTCACTGGTTTTTAAGATATTGCGCTTGCAAATTTACTGATTTTCACTGGAAGAAAACTGTCTGGTATAGCACGGACCGGGGACGGTCTTACTGGTTCCACGGGTGACACTGCCTTTTGAAATAGATACCTACCTGCCAAAGGTCTACGCCAGGCCCAAAGGCTGGACAATTTTTTTCCGTCAGAAATGCTACTTAGGTAGGTACATCTGCGGTATATTTATTTCGCACTTGCTTCTACGCTCGGATGGCCGGTTCTTTTGGGAGGGATGCAAGTTCGATTGGTTAGGTTAGGAGGAGTGAAAGTTGCTAGACTAAATTTCAATCATAGGGAGCAGATTGTATCAGAACCATTCGGATTTGCATTCCTCACAAACGGCTGCTCTCTTGAAGAGGCCCTCTTCACAGCAATGCCCACCTTCTCTCGCACGGAATACGTTAACGCTTGCTTTTCTTCTGATATTGAAGCTCGTGTTTATACTCGAGAGGACCACGCGTCGACAGCGGGCTACCCCTTTTCTTCCTGTGTCTCTCCACGAGCCGTGCTGACGGTGGATTGTAGGAGCGTAGATATCTGGATGCCAGTTATTGAATTCAGGAGACGATGGAAACATTTTATTACAAAACACACATGTACTATAATTAAAGTAAATCGTACTCCTCTCGGGCCGGAGTACTGATAATGATCGAACTTGCGCCCCACTTCGCGCAGACCAATTACACGGAGGGTAGTCGGGTCACACACTGCCCAAATGATACAGGGTAATTCTGGAGCAACGCCCGTCAAGGAGATGCGCTGGCACCCCGTGGCGAGGACAGACCTTCGCTGTGCCTCACCCGATTTTTATGGCTTTTTTTCCGGAAAAAGGTACGAATCCTGGGTCGAACGTAGCGAATTGAAGTCGACCCTCCGCAGTCGAGGGTGAATTATCCATTACAGCGTATTAAGAAACCCTTTTCTTCATCGTATCGAAAGGGAAGTGACGCCAATGGATTCCTTATGTTTTTCTGATGAAAATCATACCAAATGTCATGCAAATCGGACTACTTTGACACAAGCTATTTGTATTCCCTATGTAAAAGTTGTCCGATTTACACGACATTTGTAATGATTTTCATCGGAAAACCCCAAGGAATCCATCGGCGACACTTCCATATCCATACGATAAGGAATAACGAATTGTTTTATTTCATAAAAAGGTAGGTACAGGCCGATTCTGGTGCTGCGCCCGTCACCCCGTGGCGAGGACAACACCCCGCAGTGCCCATAGAATTTTATGGCTCTTTTCGGAAAAAGGTACGAATCCTGGGCCGAACGTAACGAATTGAAGTCGACCCTCCGCTGTCGAGGGTGAAATATCCATTTGAGCGTATTAAGAAACTCTTTTCTTCATCGTATCGAAGGGGAAGTGACGCCAATGGATTCCGGGCGTTCTCCCGATTAAAATCATGCCAAACATCATGAAAATCGGACTATTTTTACATAAGGAATACAAATAGCTTGTGTGAAAGTAGTCCAATTTGCATGACATTTGGTATGATTTTCGTCAGAAAAACATAAGGAATCCATTGGCACCACTTCCCTTTCGATACGACGAAGCAAAGAATTTCTTAATACGCTCAAATGGATATTTCACCCTCGACTGCGGGGGCTCGACCTCAATTCGCTACGTTCGGCCCAGGATTCGTACCTTTTTCCGGAAAAAGCCATAAAAATCGGGTGAGGCACAGCGAAGGACTGTCCTCGCCACGGGGTACCAGGCCGCCGCATCTCCTTGACGGGCGTTGCTCCATAATTACCCTGCATCTGGTTAGGAAATAAAATAATTCTTTATTTTTTATCGTATGGATATGGAAGTGTCGCAGATAGATTCCTTGGGGATTTCCGATGAAAATCATGCCAAGTGTCGTGGAAATCGGACAACTCTTACATAAGGAATACAAATTGCTTGTGTCAAAGTAGTCCGATTTGCATGACATTTGGTATGATTTTCGTCAGAAAAACATAAGGAATCCATTGGCGTCACTTCCCTTTCGATACGATGAAGAAAGGGGTTTCTTAATACGCTCAAATGGATAATTCACCCTCGACTGCGGAGGGTCGACTTCAATTCGTTACGTTCGGCCCAGGATTCGTACCTTTTTCCGAAAAGAGCCATAAAATTCTATGGGCACTGCGGGGTGTTGTCCTCGCCACGGGGTGACGGGCGCAGCACCAGAATCGGCCTGTACCTACCTTTTTATGAAATAAAACAATTCGTTATTCCTTATCGTATGGATATGGAAGTGTCGCCGATGGATTCCTTGGGGTTTTCCGATGAAAATCATTACAAATGTCGTGTAAATCGGACAACTTTTACATAGGGAATACAAATAGCTTGTGTCAAAGTAGTCCGATTTGCATGACATTTGGTATGATTTTCATCAGAAAAACATAAGGAATCCATTGGCGTCACTTCCCTTTCGATACGATGAAGAAAAGGGTTTCTTAATACGCTGTAATGGATAATTCACCCTCGACTGCGGAGGGTCGACTTCAATTCGCTACGTTCGACCCAGGATTCGTACCTTTTTCCGGAAAAAAAGCCATAAAAATCGGGTGAGGCACAGCGAAGGTCTGTCCTCGCCACGGGGTGCCAGCGCATCTCCTTGACGGGCGTTGCTCCAGAATTACCCTGTATCATTTGGGCAGTGTGTGACCCGACTACCCTCCGTGTAATTGGTCTGCGCGAAGTGGGGCGCAAGTTCGATCATTATCAGTACTCCGGCCCGAGAGGAGTACGATTTACTTTAATTATAGTACATGTGTGTTTTGTAATAAAATGTTTCCATCGTCTCCTGAATTCAATAACTGGCATCCAGATATCTACGCTCCTACAATCCACCGTCAGCACGGCTCGTGGAGAGACACAGGAAGAAAAGGGGTAGCCCGCTGTCGACGCGTGGTCCTCTCGAGTATAAACACGAGCTTCAATATCAGAAGAAAAGCAAGCGTTAACGTATTCCGTGCGAGAGAAGGTGGGCATTGCTGTGAAGAGGGCCTCTTCAAGAGAGCAGCCGTTTGTGAGGAATGCAAATCCGAATGGTTCTGATACAATCTGCTCCCTATGATTGAAATTTAGTCTAGCAACTTTCACTCCTCCTAACCTAACCAATCGAACTTGCATCCCTCCCAAAAGAACCGGCCATCCGAGCGTAGAAGCAAGTGCGAAATAAATATACCGCAGATGTACCTACCTAAGTAGCATTTCTGACGGAAAAAAATTGTCCAGCCTTTGGGCCTGGCGTAGACCTTTGGCAGGTAGGTATCTATTTCAAAAGGCAGTGTCACCCGTGGAACCAGTAAGACCGTCCCCGGTCCGTGCTATACCAGACAGTTTTCTTCCAGTGAAAATCAGTAAATTTGCAAGCGCAATATCTTAAAAACCAGTGAAAATAAAGTGTATACATTAAAGCTTATTGAATTTGTCTTGGAACGCACTATCAACTCAGGTGTTCAAAAAAAATAGTTCCATTTGAAAAACCGAACTTGACCATCGTATCTTTTAAAATAATAATCGATAGAAAAATTCGTTCGCGCTAATTAATTGGCCCCCTCGAACCATGCAATTCCCTATTTTTTTTATATTTTTATCTCCAATAGTTTAGGAGGAAGCCGGCTGTTTAGCTTTCCCGCGGACACACTGTATATCCATATTACGATTTACGGAATTGCGTATACATGTGATACAAGATGGCAAGCTTATTCTTGTCAAAGTCCAAGTTCACGTCATGATATGGGTAAAATTCCGAGTTGAGAAAAAGTTTTACAATGGCCAATTTGCAGTTGTTGATCTTAGTAACATCTTCGCTCATCACATTGTTTCGATTAGATGGAGAACAAGGATAAGGCATCGCGTCTTCTTCAGCTGTGCAGATGCCTTCACGGCCCACGAATGCTTGGTTGTGCTCTGTAAGAGAGGATACTCGTAGAGATCCCACGATTGAAAACAAATGCTCAGGTTAAGTCTACTTTCCAAAGCATGTAGCAACGATAGCATATTAACGTCGTTCAGCGTCACATGTGGCAACCGCCATTGCACTTTAAGTAATTCAATTTCTGGTTCCAACATCGGCGATCCTATTAGAGAATTGTTATCGTTGCACGATCGTATTAAAATCAATTCGTGACGCGCAATAATAATCCTGCGTTTGTAGTCCTCGCAAAATCCCAGCAAACATTTGAGTGGGATGCAAAAATTGAAATGATTTTTCACTATTAGCCCATGGCTTCGTTTCAAGCCCCATCCGGCATTCTTCATACTTTAGTCTTCGCCAGATGTCAGCGATACATAGTTTTTAAGCGTGCTAGTTATTCCAACGTTTCTGTTGCGGTCAATCACCACGCCATTCAGCTCGCATTGAATCTCTTCAAATAAGAACGCCACGCAATTATTTCCCAACATCACCGTTAATGCATCGTTTGGCTTATTTATCTTCAATTTCCCCTCCACGTATAGGAAACTTTCACACGGCAATGTGTATAAATCCTGCTGCTGTATAGGTATTCTTATCTCATCGCTGTATCCAAACGTCGTGTTGACGTATAGGTTGTATGTGTGAGTCTCGAGCTTGGCGATACGACCATCAAACGTTGGCTTCCTTCCAATGCTTAGAATGTCAGCCATTTTTCAACTTAAATGCGCACAATGAATCCCAGTGATTTAAAATATGCAATGTTCGCAGCACTGAACCTCTTCCAGAGTTGGGCATTATCTAGATAAAAAATTATTTAAATAACGATCCAATAAATGATACTTTATCTTTATTCGTTACTCGAGGCTCGAATAATCGAAGTTATCTTTATTCGAAGAGCAACGAATAAATAATTTTGTACGATGAGAATTTATTCGACGAATAAGGGTAATTTTTCTGAAAATTATTTGAAGCTCAAATAACCCTGGAAGTGGAGAGCGAGAGAGATGGGGAGCGTGTGCTAGAGTGTGGTAAGCAGGAGAGCATGATGCGAGGAAGTAGTCTTGAGGGAATATGGCACGAGAGCTGCGTCTGGCGTCTGCGTCTTCCTCGCATCATGCTCTCCTGCTTACCGCACTCTAGCACACGTTCCCCATCTCTCTCGTTTTCTACTTCCAGAGTTATTTGAGTTTCAAGTAATTTTCAAAAAAAATTATCCTTATTCGTCGAATAAATTCTCATCGAACAAAATTATTTATTCGTTGCTCTTCGAATAAAGATAACTTCAATTATTCGAGCCTCGAGTAACGAATAAAAATTATTTATCTTTTGTTCGTTAATTGAGATTTTTATTTAGATAAACTTTTGCCCAACTCTGGCCTCTTCTTTTTAGCGTGATCAGAGCTGTTGCAGTTGTTGTTGTTATTGTTGTAAACAATTTCACTTGGAAGCAACGGGTTTCTGGAGTCGTTCAATACAAGCATCTCTTTCGTTCCCACCATGCGTATTATCGTACGTGCAGTCTGATGGTAATCTCTTCACCTCGAAAATCAAGCTACCATCCATCTTGATCCACAACGCGTATCGTTAGATCCGCAATGACCTGTGCGGTGATTGGAATGTAAATGATCTGTGCAGGCATTTCCGATATCTTATATCCTGGTGGAACTCTCGGAGAAAATTCATGTATCGTATGTACACGCCTCCAATTGTTGTACGCGCCAGCGGTCATACTACATTCTATGCGAATAATGTTCACGTTTATGATATTAGTTGGATCGTCCGATTCGTGCCACCGTCCTGGTTCTGAATCCCAGTAGGGATTCAATGTTATTGGACTTTGTACAGTCTACGGCAAATGAGCAGTACAGCTCGCTTTTCATGGTGTTGTTGTTGGGGACGCCACACTATAGGATACACATCGTTGTCACCGTCATCTTTGTTATCAACGGTGCCGACGAGATTTTGAGGATACCGCTCGAGTAATCGCTGCTTCAAATACTTGGCAATGGCGTCTAGTTTGTAGGAGCTGCTGTTGATGTCATAGTTTACGATGAAGTAGAATTTATCGTTGCTCGAGTCGATATTCGGTATAGTGTGATAAGTTTCAAAAGTTGTTAGACCAAGCACGTAATTATCGTTGTTCAAATCTATGGGTGGAAACTAGCTCACCGGGAGGGTGCTACTCTTGCCGGTTAGAGTGAATGTTAACGACGTATTCCGAGAAACTGCTCGACTAGTACTGAATCAGAGTGGTGGGAAGTCAATCCTTAAATTTGGTACCGATCGTTTGTAGAAAGCGTAGACATAGTTGTCGGCAATTGCTCTGATTGTACTTCTGATAAGACGTTCGATTGTATTCAGTTTTCACAGCATCTTTATACAGATATTGTACCAATTCCATAGGTGGTCGAAGATTCCTAAAGCTGTCGAAATATATAGCTCGACACCCTCCCTTCGCATACGCCACCCAATGAGTCCCCGGCCCCTCGATATTGTCCAAATTTACGATACCGCTCTCGTTTCGACGTACTCCTCCGGCTGGTAGTTCGTTGCGCATAAAAACCTCTCTAAAGAATGGAATACGCATACGTTTTGCCAACTCCTCCAGTTGTGCATTGGTAGCTACGCCCGCGGGCATTTTTATTTTCTTTTCGGCGTTTTTTTTTTCATTTTGATATTCCCTGTCCGCGCTTGTATGTGCGAGATAAAGTCCACGTCCTTCCATGGAGCGATTATGGTGTTGCATTTCCTGCAGCTGATGTTGCGCCGCCTTATTATCGTTTACCGCCTTGGCGATCCCCGCCGCTCCACCGGCTAATGATCCGAGAACACCTAGCAGCGGGAGAAGTGGTAATATACCACCACGTTTTGCTACCGGAAGAATCCGCATTTTCGATGCTCTCTTTGTTGTCCATTTGCGAATTTTTGTTTTCATCCCCATTCCGATTTTCGTCTTGGCATTCATAGCTGCCCAAACAGTCGTAGCAGCAGCTCATTCACCCAGAGTCGAGTCTTCTTTGTCAGCGATTACGTTATCTGCCGCGTGCCTTTCGCTGAGGTCGTTGCTACGCGAATACGCAATATCGTGTTCGCGACACGCTGCGTCCAACGGATTCATGCCTTGATCACCTCTAGCCAATCGTTTTGCCAGATGAATTTCTGGGCCGCAAAACTGGTATCCCGGGATATGTAATTCGATAGGTAGCGCGTTTATCGCCCGATTTAACAAATCACAACCATTCTTTATTCTCGTCGACAACATTCGCCTCACTTTTTAATCAGTGGCGCTGGACAGTCCATATGCGTTCGCTGGCAAGTGCGATTATAATGTTCCAGACACCGACGCTGAATTTCAGAATCGGCTTTTATATGCTCGGGGAGTCTGTCCCACAACTGATCAATGTGTCTGCCAAACTCTCGCAGTAGAATAAACTTTAATATATATTTCAACTGCTCAGAGGTTAAGTCTCGAATATCGCAATTATCCGACCGGACAAGAAGCATTTTGAATGCTGAGCTGTTTTGCTTCGGCGCGGACCTATAAATAGGACGCGTCACCGCTTCGACGTATCAAAATCATTTTTCGCAGTTCGCGGAGAGGATGCGATTCGTAACGATACGACAACCTGTAACGATACGCGTGACAAATTTTGACGCTAAATTGCAAATGATGTCCTCGAAAACAAGACGCAGACATTGTAGCATGCTACCAAACACTATCCGCTGCGTTATTTGTGGCCCACCAAATTGTGGAAAGATCAATGTGCTGATGAGCTTGTCGGAAAGTCCTCACGGCGTCCGCTTCGAGAACGTGTACGTGTATTACAAGTCGTTGCAACAGCCGAAATACCAATATTTGGAGAATTTATTGACTCCGGTAAATGAAATTGGTTACTTTACGTTTTCGAATAACGGTGACGTCATCCCACCGAGCGAATCGCTTCCGAATTCCATTTTTATCTTTGATGACGTGGCATGCGACAAGCAAGATACGATAAGGGAATACTTTGCAATGGGGCGCCACTCGAACGTTGACTGCTTCTATCTCTATCAGACGTATGCAAAGATTACCAAAGATCTTATACGCGACAATGCGAATCTGCTGATTCGGTTTAAGCAGGATGGTACCAACTTGAAACGTGTGTACAACGATCACGTAAACACTGACATGTCTTACGAGAATTTCTGCGCTTTGTGTCGTAATTGTTGGCAGCGGGAGTATTGTTTCGTGGTAATAGACACGGAGAGCGTGATGTCCAATGGACGTTGTAGAAACGGATTTAACGAGTTTGCGGTACCATGAGATGGTCAATTGTCGTCAACACGTTGGTGGGAAAACAACGACTGCGGTAAAACGATGATTGATATCGATAGTCTGGAGATTAAGAATCGCGAGTGTATAGCGAAGGAAATTGCAAAAACCAGCGAATCCATTCGCAAGAAACATCAGGCTTTGCAGACTGGCAAGATGGAGGAAGATGTCGCGTTGGAGAGATACTTCAAACCTATCGTCGAACCCTTAAAGCATATTGCGGAAAATACCGCAGCGACAGAAGCTGACACATCACCGCTGATGAGCACAGACGTTGAAGAGAATGAAACATTAACGCCTAAAACAAAAATCCCATCGAAAGGGAACACATCGCGTAAGGCAATGAGGAAACGACACACGTTATCGGATGGTGTAAAATACAGAGGAACACCCGGCCATTACGAACTGATTTCCAAGAGAATTCCTGACGGTACTGTATACACCGATGCAGATAAACAAAAATACAAAAGTAGTAGTAGTAGTAGTTTATTTCACCATCCGTACATTCCTTTATGTTTATCGGATATGGTATACATAGTTCAGTTCCGCTCTCGTAAGTAGCATAGACTATACAGCGCAAATATACAACATGAACATATAAATATCAAGAGACACGGTAGTGTCTCGCGCCAAGTATATAGTGTTGCGCGATTTATTGAAGATTTCCAAATGAAACGCCGGTTCGTGCCCGTGGAGCGCTAACGCACTCAGCTCGCGAAATAGAGCGGGAATTTTAAAAGATTCAACGAGGTAAAATTTGAACTATGTATATATTGTTACAAAATGTAAACTTCGTTAGTCTGCTGACAAGATTGATCTGATCTTTTACAAATGAACTCCTCGCTTGTCACCTCCGAGCGCCCTACTCCTCCAATTTCGGCGCGTTCTTCCGACTCCTTCCCTGGATCCCTTCGTCCAATCAAGACGGTGTTGTCCCTGAAGCTTCGTCAGAGGGTTGTCCTTCAGCCATCCTTGGCCCTTCCTTCGCGCTTCCTCCCACTCTCGGCTAGTGGTCGAGATACGCTTTCCGAGTACATATCTTACATAGGCTACGTATAGTACATACATTTCTAACAGGTAGGTACGCGCAACCCTCAGGGTCAAGACGACGTCGCCCGCGCAAAGGTTTATGACTTTATGACTTTCAGCTGCTCTCGACCTGAGTTTGTACCCTAACAGGACATCGCCAATTATTCAAAGGGAAAACAGAATTTTAAATGGTTTTACGAGACGAGCAGCTGCCCGCTCAACGAAATTTGGCACGCAGCTGTGGAAGGAAAAACCCTCGAAGGGCACAACGCGCTCTACGTGTTTATGAATCCTGACAATAAACTCTTCCTTGTCCCCCGTTTCATACTTGCTTAAGGCCTTCCAGATGTGCCGTTCGCTTCGAATCTAATTATAATATATCTATCTTTCAGTACAAAAGGATTTTGAATTTCGCTCTCGCATCAAACCTTGATATCCCTGTCTTATGGCTAACTTCATATAATATACGGTTTCACACCAGCGGATATCGCAACAATAGTAGTGGTGGAGAACTATCGATAGTCGGCACTATCGATAGTTTCCGATAGTTGGGCCATCAACTATCGATAGTTATCGATAGTTATCGATAGTGGTGGTATGAATGGTATTATTCTGTGTTAGGAATAAAATACATTTATAATTGAAAAGTAAAGTATATTTATTTTAATTTTGTACATTATTAGTATCTACCAGCCATGCATTCTTGTTTAGAAACACTAGTATATCTACATTGTTTAGTTTTAATCGTGTTCTGTGATCGGTTATAATTTGCCCTGCAGTGCTAAAATTTCTTTCGCTGGCAGTAGACGACCCTGGAATACACATATACTTACATACTAATTTACATAAATAATTAGTTTCAGTTTCCTTGTCCAGTAGTTTCCAAAAATCTAAAACATCAGTCTTTTCTGTGACATTTGATGTTTCCAAATATTGCCTTTTTATTATAATGGCATCTGCAGCTATGCTTCGACTCCTTTCTTGGATTCTTTGTCCAACAAATCCAAATAATGATTTTTTATGTGGTGGACAATCACTTTCTGGATCTTTTATATTCTCGGTTTGTTTGTTTATGCAGGTATTTTTTAATATATTATTTAGGTCTGACTCCAAAAGAGCTGATGCTTGATTAAAATTTTCCTGGTTTCTAAAACCATCCCTTTTAAATCTGGGATCAAGAACTGTTGCGATTCTGGTCACCGATCTCAACTCAAAAGGAAAGAGTCTCTCCGTTACGGACTGTATAAGTTTTTTACATATTATTTTGCCCTCTTTACTCTTCAAGTCTGGACAAAGATTTATTAAATAATTATAAATTCCGTAACTTAGAGGTATAATCAATGAAATTGTTATGCAATTAGCTCCAGAAACTTTTGTTGTTGCTTCTTCGAAGCAGCTTAAAATATTTTTGACATCTTCTAAAATTGCTCTTTCATCCACCGACAATGGTAAGGGAGCATTCTGTACCTGCAACAGTGATCTGTTGACTGCATCAACGACTTGCAAAATTCTGTTAATCATGTTATAACAGCTGTTCCATCTAGTTGGAACCTCCTGGATTAATTTATAAAACTGTTTATATATAACTTGCTGCTCTTGTTTTAAAATTTCATTTGCAACAGTGCTGCTTTTAAAATATTTAACAATTTCCTTGCACTTGTCTAAAATATTTTTTATATCCTTTAGCTTAAGAGCATCTTGCACAGCTAAATTAAGGATGTGCGCGTAGCAAGGCAAGTGTTTTTTCTTGAAAATGTCGCATGCTTTTATCATATTTGCTGCATTATCTGTAACAATGCAGGAAATTTTATTTTCAATCGCCCATTCTTTGCAAATTTCCTGCAGTGCCTGTTGAATATTTTCTGCAGTGTGTTTTTCGCACAAAAGTTTTGTGGCTAAGACAACCGTTTTCAACTGAAAACTTGAGTTGATAAAGTGACATGTGACAGTCAGATAACAATCGGTATTTTGTTATGCCCATATGTCACTCGTTAAGGCCACATAGTTAATATTATCCAACATTTCTTTTAATTTTCTTGCTGTGTCGGAATATAGTTTTTTCATGATATTTTCCCTCAGTGTATATTTACTCGGAATTACATACTTAGGATCTAGCTTATTCACAAACATCTTGAAACCTTTATCATTGACTATATTGAATGGTTGGAAATCTGTTGCAAGCAGTAGAGCCAATGTTATGTCTAAATTTCTTTTCCTTTCTGAATTGTCATCATATTCCACTGATCTTTTAAAAAACGTGCTTATGGAATTCATGTTGGTCTTTGTTAAACCTTTTGTGACGTCCCGGCCCCACCATGGGTCGCGCCGGTACGTCTCCGCCGGCGCCGCTAGAGGTCTACTCTTCTCGCAAGTCCTATCGTCTACTCTCGATCGTATATATACAAGTTCCAAGTTATTTCCTCTTAGTCCCCGTGTGTCTAGGGCACGGGGCCGTCAGCTATAGCCCTATTGATGAGTCTCGCTGACGGTCCCAAGACGAAACGCACATCTCTTCTTTTCCTTCTCCATCTTTTTAAATTGCCAATCCACCTGCCCCGCACAGTTACTCTAAAAAGCGTGACCGGCCTTAGGGATTACGGTTGCGCTGTGGAGGCGACGGGGCAAGATCCCCTCTTTACGTTGCGAAGTCAATCATCAATCTCAAATCTCGATTTCGGACGTAACACCTTTATTATTTTTTTTTTTGAAGAGGGGGAAAATGCAATTACGCATACCCCGACATTTGCTGTCGGGGTTATGTGGGACTCCCCGCCAATAAAATAGGCGGGATACCCACTAAAAACCCCCTCTGGTGATCTCCACCAGGTGCCTCATGGCGGCGCCTGGAACTTCTGGTGTAGTCCGTCGGGCGCCGCTATCATGAAGATGAGGTTCCACCATCCTCCCCCAATATCATTGGGGGAAACCACCTCGAATGCTGTCAGCTCTATCAGAAGATAGGGCGACAGCCACCGTCTACTCTTTAATAAAAAACTTAAAAACTACCCGCTAAAAAAAAAAAAAACTTAAGACTATGTAAAACATAACACTAAAAGTCGGGTCCTATATTCTAAAACGTCAGTGGGCCCAATAGGGGTCCCACTGCTCCAATGAGCACGAAGCCTGCTCCACTCTTTATCAGCGGGGGCCAACCCTCTTTCTTTTGCGGGCAAGTCTAATGCGAGTGAGGGCCCTATTGGCAACAGCCACTTGGGCCAACCTCACTCGCTCCTCTCGCAAAAGACGGTTGGCCTCCACTTCCGCCTTTCCTCGCGCCTCCATAACCGCTCTTGAGAACATGGTGAAACAGGCCCATTTCTCCTTGGAGGAGATGGCCAGGCCCACAATGGTGGGCACCTCCACCGGGGCTCCAAGGCCCGCGGCCAGCACCTCGCGCTGGGGGGCGAACTCCGGGCACGCTGTGAGCACATGCTCAGCGTCATCCCGGGCCGCCCCGCAGTCCAAACACACCTCGGAGGGTGCCTTCCCGATTCGATGTTTGAATCGCTGGAAGGCCCCATGCCCACTCATCAATTGCATAGACCAGTAGTCAGCAATCACTGAGGGGCCCGAGGTGCTAACGAAGGTGCCAACTGCAGGGATCAGGCGCCTGACCCACCCCGTAGGTAGGGTGTTTGTCCACACCGCCTGCCACTCCTCCATAGCCGCTGTAAAAGCAGCGGCTTTGTGGAGCTGGGCCCGTTCTTTTAAAATAGACGGATCGCCACCAAGGGTGGGGTCGTCCCTATCCCGCGCTTTCGCGCAAAAAATTGCGCGCCCCATTTTGGCCTTGATGTACAGCGGCATTCGCCCTGCTAAAACGCAGAGCGAGGCAAAGGACACTGTCCTATATGCCGCTGTACACCGGATCAGGGCCGCTCGCTGAGCACGGCGGAGAATAGCTCTGCTACCCTCAGTGGTCAGCGAAACGGCCCAGACTGGCGATCCGTATAAAATGACGAACTCCCACACCGAGTAGAAAAGCTTCCGGGCATGGACGGATGGGCCCCTGGTGTTGGGGAGGAGCGCTGAAAGCGCTCCTGAGACCCGATCCGCCCTGGCAGAAACCTCCTCCAGATGGGTCCGATAATTGCGGAGGCAGTCAAACACTACCCCCAAATACAGGACCCTGGCCGCCGTGGTGACATCGGCATCCAGGATCCTAAGACTAACGGTCTTTTGGATCCTGTGGCCAGTCAGGAGAATGGCCGTCTTTTCTGTAGCCAGGGAGAGGCCGGTTCTACGGAACGAAGCCCCAATCCTGGGCAGAACGGAGGCCATTTGCATCCTGACCTGGGAGAGGTCCGCCGCCGAAAACAAAAGGGCGAGGCCGTCGGCGTACACAATCGTACGCCCCGCCCCCGCCCTATCTATCTCGGTGAGGAGTCCGTCGTAAACGGCGTTCCACAGGAAGGGCCCTAAAACGTACCCCTGTGGAACGCCCGCATAAATGTCACGGACCACGGTGCCCTCATACGAGTGCACCGTGATCCCGCGGTCGTTAAAATAATCCCTGAGGACAGCCCGAACATACCGATCTACGCCCCTCCTACTCAGTTCGTGCAGAACAACCTCCCACCTTAGGGTGTTAAAGGCGTTCCGCACATCGAACGAGAGGAGGACGCAGATCTTACGATGGACCCTAGAGGCTTCGGCAAACCGAGCGACCTCGGTTGCCGCCTCCATGGTGCCGACACCGCGCCGAAAACCAAATTGGTTTGGGTGGAACGGGTCCCCGCCGAGCTGATTTTCCAGGATCTCTTTGATGGCATACTCCCAAACCTTTGATAAGGCTGGGAGTATCGAGATCGGCCTATAGGCCCTCGGACTTAAGGGATTCTTTCCCGGCTTCGGGATCAAGATCTTCCAGGAAGCCGGGATTCCACCCCTCGCCAAGGTGTCGATCACCATCCCGCTTATCATATTCTTGTTAGCCCTGGCCACACAGGCCACGACCCCCGATGGGACTCTGTCGAGTCCGGGGGCCTTATTGGGCTTAACACGCGAGAGGGCCCTATCGATAAGCTCGGGACTGACCTCAGGGAGCTCCCTCCAATACGCCGAGAGGGGTCGCATAGAGGGGGCAGCGGAAATACGCTGCAACCCAACCGCTGGGGTGGGGGAAGCAAGAGGAAGGGGGGGAGGCGGAGAGGTGGCAAACAGGGCGTCAACCACCCTGCCCACCTGCTCGCGAGTTAAAACCATGTTAGGTTTGCGCCCCCCCCAACCTCGCCATAACTATTTTGTATGGCTTCCCCCACGGATCAACATCCACAGTGCCATAGAGGTCCCTCCAGAGCTTCTCCTTGGAGCGCCAGATCAGGACCTGAACCGTCCGCCTGGCCAAGAGAAGTCCCGCCTAAGTTGTTCAAGGCGGGGGGAGGAAGGATCTAACTTCCTCCGCTTCCTCTGAAGGGCCCTCCGGGCACCGTGCATCGCTCTCCTAGCTTCCGCTATCTCAGCGTTCCATCAACGGTTGGGTTTCCGGGTCCCACGCGGAAGACACCTCCTCCTAAGGACCCGGGCGCTAACCCCCTCTAGAAGGCGCTGAAGCCTCCGCCCGAGGCACATCGTCCGTATCAGCGGACGACTGGGGGGGGGGGAGGAGGGACAAACAAGCCCGAAGGCGTGGCCAAGGGTGTGGGCGGAGTCGGGAGGGCGTTCCACAACACGCGGAAGCCCTCCAATATCGACTCCGGGGACACGTCCTTCATCGAGTATGGAGTCCAGCCGCCGTCTGGTGGTCGACGGGCCACATCCGGTTTATCCAGGATGTGGCGGACATAGAGATGGTCGGAGGCAGTGTAGCGTCGCAGCACCTCACTCCTCCGAACCCTCCCGGCTAGACTCCTGTCAACGGACAATACATCGATGAAGGACGAACCCCCCCCCCCCCCCGGAACGTTACTCGGTCCCGGAGTCTAATGGGCACAAGCCCCACCCTCGCCAACAATGCCATACAGGCATGGCCCCTCCTATCAGCCGCCTTCCCTCCCCAGGCGGGGGATTTGGCGTTCAAATCCCCCGCCAGGACGACCCCTCTCCCCGGGGTTAAAAGCGATAAAACAATATCCTCAAGCTCCTCGAGGTACCGCAGAAATGCGGGACCTTCCTGTTCGGCGCGCAGTAGCAGCTCACCACGACCGTGTTATCCCCGATCGCGGTGGCTATACCTTCGGCTGCAGCTGGGGGGGGGGGGTGGGGGGTAAGAGAGGCGAACCTACCCTTAAACCCGGTCACCCAGATCGCTGCATCCCCCGTGGCATCTCCGATCCATTCAGGTAACATCCTGTATGGCTCGGAGATGACCACGAGGTCAACCCCCAGGAGGCAGGCATTATGGACCATTAGGTCCTGTGCAAGCCTGCACCTGTTAAGGTTGATTTGCAGGATCTGGAGCATTAACCGGGCCTGCTAGATCTTGGCCCCCCCGCAGCCGAATTCCCCCTAATCGCAGGGCAAGCCAGCGACGCAGTGACGTGCGCCGCCTTTGGGCCTGTTACCCCTGCCGCCGAACAGATGATACACCGGGCCACGCCCTTGCACGCTGCAATGGCGTGGTCGGGGGCCCCGCATCTCCCACAGAGCTCCTTGCCCTTGGGGACCGTAGTGCACGCGGCTGCCAGATGCCCTAGCTGATGGCACGCGGGTCTTTGTTAAACCTGACTCGCTACTAGTACTTGTTTACGCTTCAGCTAGATCTTTCTGAGTTATTTGGGATTTGTGAAATCTTTTTATATGGTCAGCTAAATTGCTGGTGTTACCGCTGGTTTTATACTCCTTCCCGCAAGCAGTACATTTCGCAAATTTGCCATCGGCAAACCTCTTATAGAATTTCCAAACCAATGAAACATTTTTTCTTTTATATTGTACTTTCTTTAATGAATTTACAAAATTTACATCATTCAAATCATTATCTTCTCTTTCACTTTCATTTTCTTGATCCTGTTTCTTCAAATTTAATTTTTTAAAGCTGTTTCTCTCTATAAAGTATTTGTAATATACATATAAAGTGTAATATACATATAAAAAATAAATTCTTGTTGAATCCATTATTATAACAAATGGCAAACCAGATAAAAAGAAGATTACCCTGATAGCCATCTGCCGGCAGTCTGCCAGCAGATTGACGGCAGGGTCTGCCAGGAGAGCGCCGGATCTGCCGGCAGCTGCGGCGCAACCTACGTCCGCATTCGACTACGGATATGCCGGCAGGCCCTGCCGGGCAGAGCCTGCCGGCAGATGGACGGCAGATCGACGGCAGATCCTGCTGCCCGCCTGACACATCCAACAGCGCCATCTGAAGGCCACAATTGGTAACCAATTCCCTACTCGTGACGTCACATGGACCTACGCACCAACACAAATGTACCGTCTTGCTGTAGGTGTATCCCTACTCCAACATAACTAGCAAACAGATTCGGCATTTATTAAATAATGAATTCTATTTATTTAAAAAAGTATTTATTCTTTAATTATATGTGATTACAATGTGATTACAATTGTTACAAAATAATATAAATATCACTGTTAGCAAAGTTTCGGATAGCGCACGTCGCAGGATGGAACACTCGCGAAAGGATGTAGTTTAATTTTAGGAGACTTTAGCTTAACACTAATTTAATGTTACACTTTAATATTTACAGTTATACAATAAAGAACTTATGGAGCGTAATTATTAGCACATATCTAATTTCTAATTTTCGGCAGTAGCGGTACTGGCTTTCCGGCACGGATAGCGAGTTCTAATTTAAGCACGTGGATTCGGCTCGAATCCAGTTACAGATCGAAGCAATAAAGCAAAGCGCGTAGCACGTGGAATCGGCCCGACTCTCCAGTTAGAAAAGACAAAGCAACGATAAGCAAAAGGTAGCGGTTACTTCTAAGACGGCTCATCGACAAGTAGCACGCGTACAGAACAGAAAGTTCCTGGAAGCAAATCCCCCTTCCATCGATCGTAAGTTGATGGAAGGTGCCAGTGATTGACGCTTCACACGAGTCAGCGCGCCGTTGCTATTGCCTAATTATCGGGGGGTCTAATAGATGGCGGTAGACTGCAGATTTTTCTGAACAATCGCATATAAATACAAAGAGGAACTTTCAATATTTACATTAACAAATCAATATACAGTATGTCCCGTAACCAGTGGTACCTAGTAGTGGACTTCCCTTTTGTGTAGAATCATCATACTCCCTGTTGTGTTAGCGCTGAAAATAAATACAATATTAGTATAAAATTAAACGTAACCTATGAATAAACATAATAAATGCGATACTTACTTCAGCTCCATCTCCACACAGTACACACCCTAGGCGATCATGCATGCTCTTGCGAACATTAACATTTATAAGAATACATGTGTTTAATTATTATCTACTAAACAAGACGCTAAACATTCGCACTTCGCGCATAACCATACTTTTCTGTCTTGCAGATAATGTGAAACTCGATTTCCGCGACGTAGATAATTGGAAATTATTCAATTGCATAATTACATTTGCCTTCTGGATACGTCGCGATGATTTGTCTGGATATTGATGAATTACTTGGAATATTCTTCGCTTTGGCCGGCACTGACTGCCACTGCCAGTGACTGCCACCACGAAAACGAACACAAACTGGACGTAGAGTCTTGACCAACGCTCTTGAATCGACACTCGGATTGGCTGCGCCATAGTGCCGAAACTCGTGATTGGTCAAGACTCTATGTCCAATCTACATTCGTTTTCGAGGTCTGAGATGACAGTCACTGGCAGTGGCAATCAGTGCCGGCCAAATCGAAGAATATTCCAAGTAATTTCATCCATCAATATCCAGACAAATCATCGCGACGTATCCAGAAGGCAAATGTAATTATGCAATTGAATAATTTCCAATTATCTACGTCGCGGAAATCGAGTTTCACATTATCTGCAAGACAGAAAAGTATGGTTATGCGCGAAGTGCGAATGTTTAGCGTCTTGTTTAGTAGATAATAATTAAACACATGTATTCTTATAAATGTTAATGTTCGCAGGAGCATGCATGATCGCCTAGGGTGTGTACTGTGTGGAGATGGAGCTGAAGTAAGTATCGCATTTATTATGTTTATTCATAGGTTACGTTTAATTTTATACTAATATTGTATTTATTTTCAGCGCTAACACAACAGGGAGTATGATGATTCTACACAACAGGGAAGTCCACTACTAGGTACCACTGGTTACGGGACATACTGTATATTGATTTGTTAATGTAAATATTGAAAGTTCCTGTTTGTATTTATATGCGATACTTATATTATTTTGTAACAATTGTAATCACATTGTAATCATATATAATTAAAGAATAAATACTTTTTTAAATAAATAGAATTCATTATTTAATAAATGCAGAATCTGTTTGCTAGTTATGTGGGAGTAGGGATACACCTACAGCAAGACGGTACATTTGTGTTTGTGCGTAGGTCCATGTGACGTCACGAGTAGGGAATTGGTTAGCAATTGTGGCCTTCAGATGGCGCTGTTGGATGTGTCAGGCGGGCAGGAGGACCTGCCGTCGATCTGCCGTCCATCTGCCGGCAGGCTTTGCCCGGAAGGGCCTGCCGGCAGATCCGTAGTCGAATGTGGACGTAGGTACCGCCGCAGCTGCCGGCAGATCCTGCCGTCCGATCTGGTTATCAGGGACTAATGTGACTACTAAAACACCAGTAAATTATATAATATAAACTATAATATAACTAATAAACTATACTATATAATATAAACTATATATATAAAGAAAATAATATAAATTTAAGATTATTTAAGCCATAAATGTTTGGTGCGTAAAATCACACAAAATGTCTTTCTCTCTAGTATGATCAAATTGACAAAACACTATCGCTATCGTCAGTTACAGAACAAATGCCTATCAATAGATTATAGTTACCGATATTTTTAAATTCGCGGCATTAATTGATGTATTTAGGAAATTAAAGTAATACATATATAAGTAATATTTTTGTCACTTAGTTCGAATGATTTATCAAATTTGAAACGTTAAATTTTTACCGGGAAACGAGAAATACAAGCTACCAAATTATTCCTTATTATTCAACAGAATATTTTTTAATGTATGTACTTCGTTATACCATTTTTTATTTATAAAAGTTTTAAAGGTAATAAAAAACGCTTTTCAAATATGTATAATACAGTTTATTTTTAATACAAGTAATAATATTACAAATTAAACTTGGGATTCTGAATTTTAGCTGTTATTATGTTTGGATTGACTAACCAACGATTTTTGATACCGATAACTATCGATAGTGAAGATAAACTATCGATAGTTTTCGGTAGTGTGGACCATCGATAACTATCGATAGTACCATCGATAGTTCTCCACCACTAGTATATAGCTATATGCGCAGCGCGAGACGCACAGTGCCTCTATTACGCCACGACCCGCTATCAAAAACCCTGAGATTATCGAATCTGAATAACGGCTGATCCGATTAGATTTTGAATGGTCTTAATGGATAGCTTGGGTTTGATTTACATGAGAAAAGTGTCTATGTTTTGGTCCTACGTGCCTTATGAGCTGAGATATTTCAATACAAAGTTCCAATTTGACGAATTTCACGTTCTTAAGAATTCATCGGCAACGTCAAGTGTCGGCAAGAGGGGAACATGAAAGGGAGAGGAAATGTCTCCAATATGCGCGTCGTTCATTGGATGAAGGTTTCGGCACTTTCGGCCAATCGCGTAACAAATTTTTGTCACGTGACAGCCAGATAGAGAGCACATCTGTGGAGATAAACGTAACCTCGCTAGTGTCAAACAATCATAACCTGCGAAGTGTCAAATAAGGAAACTTGTCAAAAATTTTGTAATGTCACGAGTTTCTACACCATTTAGGACACTGAATTATTGTCTCAATTAACAAGGTAAGTCGCCAAAATTTTTTAACAGACTATTTATGTAGAGCTTATAGAAACGTAGGGGGCGAACAGACTTGGAAGTTGTCTGAAGAAGGTTCGACAGAGCACCATCTTCTTTCGCACAAGTTGCTACAAAATAATATATTGTTCTTATACCAGCAAACTATTTTTACATTAGATTTTATATGTAAAGCTTATAAAAATGAAGGGGACGCACAGGCTTGGAGGTTGTCCGGAGAAGGTTAGATAGACACAGAAGCATCTTGTTTCGCACAAGTTTCTGGAAATTTGTCTAATAAGGTAAATGGATAAAAAATTTCAAATTAGCGTAGCATTAAGAGTTAAGAAAATTATGGCCTACTGCTTGCAATGTAGAGTAAGTGACATTAGTGAAGAAAGTACGCTGAAAATGCATCTCCCTTGATACTTTTCAATCTTTTGTGAGAGATATTCGTACTACTTTATTAACATCCACAGTAGCTCCCACGCTATTCATTAATTCAATTAGTTTCCTATTAACAATATTTCAATTCACCAATAAACATGCTAAATATATTTTATTCCAACATCAATAATCTGTGCGTTAAAAATATTGGATCTCTTCGTTCATTTTCACTAAATTACCATTAGCATGTAAATTTCCTTCAACAAGACTTTCTGCCATACGCTCTCACCTCCTTCGGACACATTACGTAGTCTCTACATCTTTAGCAAAAGTCCACTCTTTTTCTATAAGTTCTACGTTATATTGTAACTAAAAAATATGACTTTTATATATTTGCAGATAATCGAAGCAGAAGATGATGCAGTGTGATCTACGTCAGAGAAAAAAATTTATTGTGACATAGTATTATTGTTAGCAAATATCGGAACCACACACGTCGTTGGAACTGGGAACTCGCGAGAGGGTTTCGTTGGCTTTATGTCACTAGTTTAATACTACAATATAAGTCTATTTACAGTTATTTACAATAAAGAGTTTGTGGAGCACAATTATTAGCGAATACTGTCTATTTTAAGGTAGCACTAACTTTCCTACGCTGTAGGAAGTTTCCAGACGTTAACAAGCGCGAAGCACGTGGAATCGGCCCGATTCCCGAAGCAAAGCGATACAAGCAGTTGCGACTTTGTAGACGGTTCGTCGACAAGTAGATCGAGGAAATCGCTGTCGATTTCCTCGAATCCGCGATCGCCGATCGATGGAAGGGCGACAGCATCCAGCTGTCACGCGCGTAGCGAAAGATCCAGAAAGTCGGCCCGACTTCCTTGAGGAACGAGCGTCCCCCTTCCATCGGTTGTAAGGCGATGGAAGGGGCCATGATCGACGCTCCACGCGAGTCAGCGGGCCACAACTATGCCTAATTACCGAGGGGTCTAATAGATGGCGGTAGACTGCTATATTTCTCGAACAATTATATTAATTAAACGATTTTATTCAGCGTTGATCCTCTGTTTGTTTCTTGAATGTTTGGTTCATATCTGAAAACTGAAATTTAAACAAATTCCTTTAATCCAATTGTCTTGAAGCTTTGCAGGCGTGCGTAGTTTGGAAGACAATACAATATATTTAAAAAAAAAATAACCCCGAGAGGGTGATAAAATTATCCAGTCATCAGTAAACACTAAAAATGTGTGAAATCCCAACAAAATTACCTTTTTTTAAAAAAAAAGGTACAAAAAGTGCGCCAAGTATATAATCCCGTTAAAAAGAATCCCTCAGGGCAGTCGGACCGACCTGGGGACTGACACCGGTCACGATGAAATGGGTATACGAAGCGATAGTAATCCCCCGGGTGACTTTTGGAGCAGGGATCTGGTGGAGAACAGGGAATATGGCTACGTACAAGGCCGAATTGGACAAAGTCCAGGGCGCAGCGCTTAGAAGGATTTTCGGCGTGATGAGGTCCACGCCAACTAGGGCGCCCGAAATTCTAGCGGACCTACCACCACTGGAGGTAAGAGTGAAGGAGCTCGCGATGAGGACGATGTTAAGACTGCAGAGCTGGGATCAATGGACAGGAGGTAATGAGAAGAGTCACAGTTGGATACTGGAGGAGGAAGGAGGCGAAGAGCTGAATAGGATGAAGACCATGCCTAGGGACTTAATAGTGAAGAAGTATGTGTTCGACAGGGAGTTCAAAGTGGCGATCGACGATAGGAAGGCTTGGAACGAGGAAAAGATCAGGAACAGTCATGACTCGGTCTAGTACACAGACGGATCAAAGAGGAAGGACGGGCTGGCAGGGTCAGGATGGTGTAAGGAGAACGATGCGAGGAAGTGGGGAACAAAGAGTTTGGGCAGATACGCGACGGTGTTCCAGGCGGAAATCGTTGCCATCCTAGAATGCGTTCGGAGTATCGAAAAAGAGTTCAACGAGGAGGAGAAGGAAGAGAGGGACCGGAGAAGAGCGGTAGGCGGTAGGGAATCCACTGGAATGGTCAGAGGACATCGAAACAATAGTAGGATAGCGATATGTACGGATAGCCAGGCCGCTATCAAAGCACTGAGTAGGAGTATGTATGTGTCTCAGCTGGCATTGGAATGCAGAATAGCATTGAACGAGCTTGGGAGAAGAGGAGCCAAGATTACCATATACTGGGTACCAGGGCACGAGGGGACAGCGGGTAATGAGAGGGCAGATCGACTAGCTAGGGCAGGGTCAAGCATAGCTCCCAGGATGGACGAGACGATCCCCCCGATAGCTGATGTGGCCTTCAAGGCCGGTATCAGAGAATGGAGGGATAAGGCCAGGAAAAGGAAGTGGGAGGATACGACTGACTGTGCGACGGCGAAGCTGTTGTTGGGCCCTGAACCAAAAAGGGACAGGGCCAGGAAACTAATAGGAATGGAAAGAGTCGAAGCAAGGAATGTGGTGGGCATTCTAAGTGGGCATGCACCACTGAATGCTCACTTACATAGGATTATGGCCAGTGAAACAGAAATGTATTCGCTATGTGAGGTTAGCAAGGAGGACTCTGTGCACGTTCTGTGCGAGTGTCCACGTACAATGGAAACCCGGAAAAGAATATTTGGCATGGAAGTGATTAGAGCAGAAGAGGTTAGCAAGCTATGTATAGACAAGATTGCGAGTTTCCTGGAGGAGGTGAACCCATGGAAATACACCTAAGGCTCATCTCCGCCAGAAGGGGAAGACCTTCACGCTGGCCCCCTTCTCGGTCAGTGACTCGGAAGTAGACTGAGAAGGAGGCTGGAGCCACGATTCGAAGGGGACCGCTACCCCTCGGCGTGGTCCACCGGGGGGGGGGGGCGGAGGCAGGGGCCCCCTTCACATCTCCAACAGAAAGGCAGCCAATGAGGGCAGAATGGTGAGGCAGCTATTCCAACCGTGGTCCAGTGGTGACTGAGCCTTGGAAAGTTCGATCCGGGACCACGGAAGGGTAGCAGTGCCAAGAGTAAGAAAGCAAGAATGGTTCCAGTGCTCCAAGTACTTAAGCGATACCGGCGCACCGGCTTTTACACACCTCTTTAGGAATGCGGAGTGCCGCTAGGGGCGGGTGGTGACCGCCCCCCTTCTGGACCGTGCCTCGCTATCAGATCTCGCAATATTTGATCAAGACTTGATTTAATCTGGGAAGGGGTTGGGGGGGGGAGTGGTGCGTCCCTGGGGCCCTCTTGCCGTGAGGACCCTTGCCCTAAAATGCTATAACCTCAGGATTAAAGAGTGTAGGTCCGGGGGGGGGGTCGGGGGGAAAATAATGGGGCAGTGTTGCAGTGTAGGATAGCTGTGGGAAGTCTCAGGAAACAGGAATGAGGGGGGGGGGAGTACTAGGGCGTTGAGTCAAGGGGGTGAGAGGGGGGAGTAGGAGGGTGGGATAGCTAGCCCTATGAGGGTAAACAAGCTGTCACCCTAGCAAGCTGGAGGTATGGTATGCGCGTGCCCGCACAGTTTAAAGGTGCTTCCAGCGGGGACGTGAAGGGGACCTGGCTACTCCGGGTTCAGGACGACGAGTAAAAGCGAGCCTACGGGGTTGATAGGAGATCTGGTAGAGCGGCGTCGAGACACGGTTCCATATACCGCGAATCTATTTAGCGACGGGCTGGTACCGTCAAGGCCGGAGAGGGTGGCTTGCGCAACGCATAATGACTCCGGCGCACCTATGCGTGCGTCTTAGGTAGGGATCGCCCACCCTTGTCGATGGTCACCCTCGCGAGTACGGTCCGTCCGCAAGCTGGCCCGGGCCTATAAAAAGCGGACGCGCACCCGAGAAACGGGGTAGAATCCTGGCGGGTTAATGCGTACCATGAGGAGGCGGCCATCCATAGCCATTCCCTCCCCCCTGGGGGGAGGCCCGTCTTCCCAGGCCGTGCAGGGTAGAGGGTGTGGTCCTCTGGACCAGGTGGCAAGTCGTCCCCCCCTACTCGGCCCCGACCGTTGAAGGGGGGCCCTCTAACCCCGGGGCAGCGCAGGGGAAAGAGATGCGGTCATACCGGGCCGCATGATCAGCTCTGGGGGAACTCCCGCTCTCCGAATGTTTGTACACTCACTGGCTGCATGGCCCGAGTGACGCCCGGGACCTCGGCACGTGCCGTATGCTCCCCCCGCTGTATGTCGCAACTAAATCGACTAAATCGACTAAAAAGAATCCCACTTAAAAACATTGTCGTAAATTAATATCCTATCAAAAAGAATCCCACTTAAAAACATTATCGTAAATTAATATCCTATCAAAAAGAATCCCACTTAAAAACATTTTCATAAATTAATATATCCTATTAAGGGGGTAGACACGGGTAATGCAGCGCGCTGTAATACCCACATAATGTGCCCGAAACATGGGTTTGGGGGGATACGTTTTTCGTCCTTATATGAGCAGATTTTGGGCTGGGTGAGGTCTCAATCGAAAGAGGAAGGTTCGATGCAGCCCGCTCTGGTCATGGTTCGACAAGATTGTGTTGATATCTAATAATATGAGTGTTCAAAGTAGAGCAAAAGTCGACAAAATACACCCGCAGGAATCCAAGTATTTTTAGGTCACTAAAAGAGTTTTGTGGCTCAAACGATGACCAGAGCGGGCTGTCTCGAACCTTCCTCTTTCGAATGAGACCTCACCCAGCCTAAAATCTGTTCATATAAGGACGAAAAACGTATCCCCGTGATTGCATTCCCAAATACGAGTTCCGCCATATTGGCGATAATACAGAGCAAGTCACGTGACAAATTTAGTTGAGCTAGTGGACACGAGATGGCGCCTACTCGGGAGGACTGCCAACGTGGAATCATAGCAAAACTGAAGCGTTAGCTGGATACACAAGCCACAGTAAAAGCGTGATGCAGTCAATGCATGCATTTTCGGACGACTTTAGGTTAGGTTATATGCATTTTAGGTATACATTGACTAGGAACTGCTGGGAATTGTCTACATTTACTAAATTCACGCTTTTACTGTAACACATACATCACCGCTGCCGAATATATGTTATAATTATATGGCCACATTATTTCAAATAAAAAAAGAGATTGGAATTTTTTAATAACACTGGAAGTAGTGATTTACTGATATCATATTTTCAGAAAATATAATTATTGCATTTCTTATTATTCTTCCGACTATTGTATATAACATATAACAAGGAAAAGTCTCCAAACCGGTCAACAGTTGACTCCTTGATTTTTTTCGTAATTCTTTACGCTCCTATGCAGAGATGGGCATTATTTAATTAAAAGAATATACTTCCGAATGGTCCCAGTGGTCGATCGACACGAGGTTTGGGGGAGGGTGTGTGTACCCTAAATCTAAAATTCTATTTAGCTTCGGGTATTTATTAGTTTCCTTTGTTTATTCGAAGGCCTTTCATCTTTGGCTTCGAATAATTTTTCATCTTTCATTATATCTTTATCCTAAGGTCGTATTCAAATATATTGGCCGGTCGATTCGTTTTCGCGAACAGCGATCGAGGAGAAATCAGCTATCACCATCTGACGATCGTGGATTTGTCAGTTGGAGTTCCCTAGCCACCGAAGGGTATGGTGGGGTAACGGGAATGCTGCTCGGCCCCGTCTGAACGTAGACGTGTGGCTGTTATTTATTCTTATTGTCAGCGTAGTACATATGTAGTTGTGTGCGTCACGAAGTAATGCGTAGACCAATACGAGATGAAGCTATCGAAAAAGAATCAATGTTCTGACCAATAAAGCTCCTGAATTTTTTCAGAGCTAAGGCCTAAGGCACACCTATTCTGATGCGTGTATTTCTACGCTTCAGCTCGGTTTGGCCTATACATGACAGAAGCTTGGCGCTATCCCCACCACTTCTGGCTCACTCGTGTTCTGCGATGACGAGAGAATACGCGTTACGAATAGGAGTGTGCGGATCGTCCCGCGGCTCGGATTCTCGGCCCTCGGGACGGGTCGGAAAATTTCGGGCGGGATCGGGCGGGGTCCCGATACTTTCGTATTGCTCGAGATCCCGACGGTTTCGGGATCCCGAGACTCGATTCGGGCTACAAGCATGACCGCCATGAGCGGGCAATTTGATTTCAGGTCGGTTTGGCAAAACTCGGACACGATCGGCTCGAAAGCCAGCTATTACGAGCGGACCGAGACGGAAAGAATTATGTATATCATTTATATCGATACCAGAGTGATAAGTTTTTACCTTTCTGTCTCCTGTTGAATCATAATTTGTATCTTATTATTTATTTACATATATATGTATATTCATTGCTACCAAATAGTCTGTGAATACTGAATACGTCCATATACGTACTTAAATAAATACCATGTTCAGAACTTGGGAAGAAGACTATTTTTATATCGACAATATTTTAAAATCTGAATAAAATATACTTCATACTTAGTACTTTATGTAAAGGGAATATATAGGGTATTATCTTTTTCCGGATAGGTTCAGATTTAAAATAGAAAACGTACGAACTATAAGCATACAAAAAGGAATATTTCCTGGATGTTTCATAATAACAACAATATACAGGAGGCGAATATTTTATTATTTCAAATTAACGTGTAAGAAACATAATTTTTCTATGTTCTCAGGTAATAATTTTAATCTATTACTGGTAACGATATCGTCCGATCGCGTCCGAGTTTTGCCGAGCCGACCTGAAATCAAATTGTCCGCTCATGGCGGCTATGCTTGTAGCCCGAATCGAGTCTCGGGGTCCCGAAACTGTCGGGATCTCGAGCAATACGAAAGTATCGGGACCCCGCCCGATCCCGCCCGAAAGTTGCCGGCCCGTCCCGAGCCCGAAAAGTCGGGTAACCGCACACCCCTAGTTACGAAACTCACCGGCCAATAAATCTGAATACGATCTTAGAAGTTCGAATAACCGACGAGAACCTTTGTGTCCCGAGCCGCGCGAGATCGCCGTGCTCGGCGGTGTGTCATCGATTATAAAGAAACAGAATTTGTTTATTTTTCATCGTATCAATATGAAAGTGCCACAAATGGATTCCTGGCATTCTCCCGATTAAATTGACCGAAAATAATTTAAATCGGACTATTTTTAAGAAAACGAGCTTTCAATTCTGCAAACAATTTTTCACGTAATTTCCTTAATTTTGGTCTGAATTATATCATTTTTGGGGCCAATTTGATTGAGAAAACATGAGGAATCGACTGACGTCACTTTCGCAAAGATCTGATTAGAAATGCAGAACTGCAGATTTGTCACTGCTTAGCGCGCAACATTGTATGGCCCCGCTGGTTTCGAGCGCCGAAGCCCACGAAACTCAGCAAGTCGCATGATTGCCAGCGAGAAGGCCAAGAGGGGACTTTCCATGGCGAAGGAAAATCAGCCTTCTACAGAACTCAAATCGAGAAAGACTTTGCTAACAAACTTTATATTCACGTCAAATAAATACTTGTAAAATTTAGACGACGAACTATTGTTGAATATCGCCAGTTCTTACATATGCCCGACTGGGTTCGGAATTCCTGATCCCAGAGTTTCATGCATTTACCTATTGAAATGTTGCTTCAAGTCATCGGGCAATTGCATTGTTTCTTCTCGTACATATGTATATCTGTTCGCGAGTAGGTGTCATGAATGACGCGACTTTTATTTCCCAAATAAATTCACCCCTATCAGGGCCCTCGCTCGAACCGCTTGACAAGGAGACCGCACGATGTGAACCGAGTGCGAGTGAAATAGCGCACCAGCGGTACACCCTCGGTCGACGGCGACTTGAGTCATCCAGTACTGAATACGAAATGTTGAAAATTTCTCATTACACCTTGATGAGAGTGTTACCATTCATGGATTGTTGGTGAGTCAAGACACGAAGCAATTCAGTCTATTTTTTCTTATGAATACATGATTAGAACACACTCTACGTTGAATAAAAATTGATCGAATTGCTCCATGTTTGATATAATTTTCATCGGGAAATCCTAAAAAATTCATCGGTAATACTTTCATCAATACTTATCAAAAACACGAACATTTTATTTTTCTGTACTGGGTATTTTATCTAGCTCGTCGGTTTTATTGTTCTCGGCTGTCAACGGGCGGTCTACTAGGACCCGAAGGTCCACGCTCGCAACGAGAAAGCAAAACAGTGGGGTGGGTAGGTCTTTCCCGATAAACTGAGCCCAAAGGCTTCTCAACAATTGAAACATTGGAAGACTGTACATATTCTTTCTGATGCTTTCGGTGATATGCGCAACCATTTGTATGCCCGGTTTCATGTCTAACAAGTCAGGCGATTTTGTTTGTGAGAGCCATATATAAAGACAGTCCTGTAACGTTCACTACATCTTCAATTATAAAACTGCAAATATGTTATTTTACACATGTGTCTCGCTGAGTTTCGTCGGCTTCGACGCTTGAAACCAGCGGGGCCATACAATGTTGCGCACTAAGCACTGATGAATCTGAAGTTTTGCAATTTCTAATCAGATCTTTGCGATCGTGGCGTCAATCGATTCCTTATACTTTCTCAATCAAATTGGCCCCAAAAATGATACAACTCAAACCGTAATTAAGGAAATTACGTGAAAAATTTGTTTGCAGAATTGAAAGCCCGTTTCGTTAAAAATAGTCCGATTTAAATTTTTTCATAAAAAAAATGCGCAGGCTGGATGCGCGTGATTATTACGTGGCCCCCTCCATAGACATATATAGACGGATCAGAAGATGGGACTATCGGCGTGGGGAAGGAAGGCTTGGAGGGGTAAAGGCATAGGTTCAGATACAGGCGCGTCGGTTAGCTTCGGATGCATTCGGCATGCATAACCACAGCGTTATCCGATTTACTCGTATCGCTCCCCTTACCGCGAACCTTGCCACCCCCCTCAGCTTACGCTCCTCCGTCTATATATGTCTATGGTCCCCTCCTCGAAGTGACAGAAAATATAACCTATGTATACGCTATATGACAATAAATGTTGAGCGGCTATTTCGTTCTTTTGCGCTACATTTGTGAACATTTTATCATCCTTCCGAAACATTATTATTACGTCGCAACAGTATCTTTAGGAAATCGGGTCTAGCATATAGGATATATTTTCTGTCACTTCGAGGACAGAAAATCCGGTCCTCCAAGTGACAGAGAATATAACCTATATGCTATACCCGATTTCCTAAAGATACTGTTGCGGCGTAATAATAATGTTTCGGAAGGATGATGAAAAGTTCACAAATGTAGCGTAATACAACGAAATAGCCGCTAAATATTTATTGTGTTATAGCATATACATAGGTTATATTTTCTGTCACTTCGAGGAGGGACCACATAATAATCACGCGTTCGATTCAACATCAAACACAATTTTATATATGTTTGTTCATAACTGCTTTCTGCATAGGATGTGTATTTCATGTTCTGTTTCAGTGTTTTGCTAATTAAAAAATGTCTATCCTAACAAACTTCATTTTCTGGGGACATGCCCTCATCTATTTTTCCTTTTCACTTATAATTCCTTACTGCCAACGTAGAATATTGTAGCATAAGCACATTTCAAGTAATTAAAATGTACAATGAATTTTCTACGTTAGCAGTACCAGCCGACTTTCCGTTTAAATTTTTATAAGTACAACGCAACAGCTGAGAATTTATTTCCTTATTCAGAATAGAATACGGAAATAGCAAACAGCTCCCTCTCGCGTTTACCGGGCAATCGTCGATCTATCGGTATTACCATTTCTGTGCAGAAAAAACCTGCTGTAATACCGACCTGCCGAATCGGCCAGACCACGTGACGTGTCTACCCTCTTAAAAAGAATCCCCTTTAAAAACATTCCCGTAAATTAATAGCTTCACAAAACTAATGATACACAAAATTTGCGCCAATTACAACAATGGCTATTTATACAAAGACAAAAATATTTTTAATAATATTAAGCAGATATATTTTCATAGAAATATATATTTTGATACGAATCAAATTTTTAAGTATTTTACGAAAAAATTAATTGTCTTGGTTAATTAATAAAACAATATAAAACAAGACAAGACACCATTGAGACAAGAAATATGTAGATAATAATATTAAGCAGATATGTTTTCATTGAAATAAATATTTTAATACGAATAAAAATTTTATTTTCAAAATACTTGGCGCTGCGAAACCGAAAAAATGTTAACTACTTGTCTTGGTCAATAAATGAAACAATATATAAAACAAGACAAGACACCATTGAGACAAGAAAGAAAGAAAAAGATTTTAATGCAATTTATACATAGTTATTCAGTTAAGTAACACCAATTCGGTTTCGCAGCGCCAAGTATTTTGAAAATATCATTTTTATTCGTATTAAAATATTTATTTCAATGAAAACATATCTGCTTAATATTATTATATACATCTTTCTTGTCTCAATGGTGTCTTGTCTTGTTTTATATTGTTTTATTAATTAACCAAGACAATTAATTTTTTCGTAAAATACTTAAAAATTTGTTTCGTATTAAAATATTTATTTCTATGAAAATATATCTGCTTAATATTATTAAATACATTTTTGTCTTTGTATAAATAGCCATTGTTGTAATTGGCGCAAATTTTGTATATCATTAGTTTTGTGAAGCTATTAATTTACGGCAATGTTTTTAAATGGGATTCTTTTTAATAGTATATATTAATTTATGACAATGTTTTTAAGTGCGATTCTTTTTGATAGGGTATTAATTTACGATAATGTTTTTAAGTGGGATTCTTTTTGATAGGATATTAATTTACGACAATGTTTTTAAGTGGGATTCTTTTTAACGGGATTATATACTTGGCACACTTTTTGTACCTTTTTTTTAAAAAAAGGTAATTTTGTTGGGTGTATAATACAATACGATACAATAACAACACAATACAATACAATACGGCCCCCGCCTCCATCCTATTCCTTACTCCCATGTCCAGCCTTCCCCGGTCTCTCCTCCCTCCTCCCCTCCCCCATTTCGGCTCTTTACACCGTCCTTATGGCAATTTCCCTCTCATACCGTCTGGCATACTCGCATGCCTTGGCGCAGATTTTTCCCTGGAGCATCCTCTCTATTACCTCGCCCTGCTCCTCCTCCCCTCCCAATTCTTCGAGCCATTCCCACAGCTCCCCCTCTACTCTCCCCTGCATGGCCCTGCACCTCCACACATGCCCTTCAAGGTCTTCCTCCTCCCCGCAAATATTGCACCTCACATAATTTCTGCTCCTATACTTGTAATTCCCTATATTTCCGCATCTTAGGCGTGCCCGTTGCTCCTTGTCCCTCCCTCGAACCCTCCGATTCCGCCAGTACTCCTCTTGCCAAAGTCCTTTCTTCCTGTCCCTATACCCCTTGCAGTACGTAGATTTCTCTATTCTCGCCCACCTCGCCTGTATGCACTGATCAATACGTGTAATCACTGCCCGTTTCAACTTCTCCTCTACTTGGTAACTGTTTCCCATCCCTCTCCATAAGCCCTAACGTTTCTCCATCCCCTACCTCTTCAAACGATCTCCTCACTGTCTTCATCCATTCAGACGGTTCCCCATTCCTTAGCTCCCTTAACTCCTCCATCACGCATATCCTTGGCCACCTCCCTTCTTCCATCTCAATCACATTCAGCATGTACTTGCAGGCCTTCATCCTCGTCTGTATTTCGACATTCTCCCTATCCGCTTCCATCTGCCAAATATACGTTGGTGTATTCCTATCTAATCCCATGCTCATCTTCATGAATCAATTCTGCACTCTCTCAACTTCTTCCCACTTTCTCCATCCCCACACTTCCGCTGCATACAACAGTCCTGCTCGTACCAGCGTATTCATTAGGTATCCTCTCCTTTCCAATGTATTTAGGCTTGCTCTTCTCATTACCCCCCATGCTGCATTTGTCGCCTTTTGACATTTCCCCGCTTGCGCTTTTATATGTCCTCTGAATGAGTTCCATGATGAAAACCAGCATCCCAAATATTTGAATCTATTAACTATTTCTATCTCCTCTCCGTATAGCTCCCATCGTTCCGTCTTTTTCCTTCTCCCCCCTTTCCCAAAGATCATCACCATCGACTTGCTTATATTGATCTCCATTTCACTCCTCATGGCATATTTTTCTAATTCTCTGAGCATATCTCCAAGGTCCCTCGCTTCCTCTGCAATCAGCGCCACGTCATCAGCGAACTTCAACGCAAATATCTTCGTGTTCCCAACAACCGTTCCCCCTAAGTTCCTTCTCTGCCAGATCTCGTCGCTATCCTCTACAAATATGTTGAACAGTAGTAAGGCTAGGGGGATTCCAACCCAGGTCCTCTGAGGGGAGCGCGGGGCGGGGGGGAAATCAAGGCGCGCGGGGGAGCGCGGCGGAGGGAAACATGGGCGCGGGGCCTGCGGGGAGAGGAAGACCGGTTGTGCGCGCACGAGCCGCGGAGTGGGGGAAGCCACAATCGTGGAGGGGATCAGTCCGGGCCGAGCCGCCGCGGAGACCTCTTCAGACCTGACCCACACCCGAAAACATTTTCAGAGGGAGGGAATGACCCCCGAAATTTTTTTTTAGACGTAACCGAGGGAGGGAATGACCATGGCCCACCTCTGAATATTTTTCCAAACCAATATGTGATAGAATTTTCCCCCGAACACAGAGAAATAATAATTTATTTTTATCGGATGAAGTCGGGAAAGATCGGGGAAGATCGGCGTTTTACAAACCACATATTCGGAGGAGGGAAAGAGGCAGAGCATTACTTTAAAGCTAAAATCTGGGAGAGGGAAAGAGACAGCGCTACTTGGTGGTACAATAGCATGCATTCTATAGATAACAATTTTAAAGCGTTGCAGCGTATCGCGCGATCGTGGGTAATTTGAATCTCCTGGAGCAGCCGTGTAGGGTGACGTCATTTGGCAGCGCGAATCATAGAAAGAATTATGCGGCGTCAGCAGAAACTTTTTTCCATACCAATATATGATGGAATGTTTTCCCCAACACAGAGAAATAATAATAATTTTTCAATCACCGATATAGCGAATTATTATGTAGCAAACAGACATCTTTTTCCGAACCATTATGTAACAAGCATTCTAAAGCTAACAAGTTTTTAAAGCATTCTGATTTAACGTCGCAGCGTATCGCGCGATTGTGTGTAATTTGACTCCTCTGGAGCAGCCGCGCGGGATATCATTTGGCAGCATGAAGAAGGCACGAAAAAAATATAACAATTTTTCGGAAACTTCGAATCTTAGAATTAGGTGGCGAGGAGAGGGGGGATGATGGGTAAATAAAATTGAGAAATAATATACGTTTAAGACATATACAGGGTGTCCCACCTAAGACTGGACAGCCGGTTTTCTCCTAAAGTATTGCAGATAAAAATATAAAAAAAATAGGGAATTGCATGGTTCGAGGGGGCCAATTAATTAGCGCGAACGAATTTTTTTTATCGATTATTATTTTAAAAGATACGATGGTCAAGTTCGGTTTTTCAAATGGAACTATTTTTTTTGAACACCTGAGTTGATAGTGCGTTCCAAGACAAATTCAATAAGCTTTAATGTATACACTTTATTTTCACTGGTTTTTAAGATATTGCGCTTGCAAATTTACTGATTTTCACTGGAAGAAAACTGTCTGGTATAGCACGGACCGGGGACGGTCTTACTGGCGTCACGGGTGGCACTGCCTGTTGAAATAGATACCTACCTGCCAAAGGTGTACGCCAGGCCCAAAGGCTAGACAATTCTTTTCCGTCAGAAATGCTACTTAGGTAGGTACATCTGCGGTATCGAGAAGCGCACCGTTACTTTTATTTCACACTTGCTTCTGTAGCGGCATCGACGCTTGCTCGTTCGTTGGAAGAACGGCCGATTTTACCGTTATGCGTCGGAGGCTCGGGTTTTCCCCCGGGTTGCTGGGTGAGTCAGGCGATGGCCAACGCTGCGTATCTGGCAGCCGGACTTCCCCAGGTAACGGATTTTCGGCGTGCCGACGCGCTTTTCCCGCCAAAATTGCCGCGCGTTTTCAGCGTCGCTTGGGGTACGCGGCCCTCTGAGGGGGCTGTATAAATAGCCCTCCTGAGGTGCCGCTCGCCCTCACTCTCTTGGAACAGCCTGTAGAGGCTACGTCGCGCGTCGTGTAACTATCCGCCGAAATCAATTATTGTGTATCAGTGTTAAACTGAAATATCGCCATAACGCGAATTAAAAGGAGTGTGGTGTAAGAGACCTTTGAAATTTTAATTTCCTTAACACCCCTCACTTCTACACTCAGACGGCCGGTTCTTTTGGGAGGGATGCAAGTTCGATTGGTTAGGTTAGGAGGAGTGAAAGTTGCTAGACTAAATTTCAATAATAGGGAGCAGATTGTGTCAGAACCATTCGGAATTGCATTCCTCACAAACGGCTGCTCTCTTGAAGAGGCCTTCTTCACAGCAATGCCCACCTTCTCTCGCACGGAATACGTTAACGCTTGCTTTTGTTCTGATATTGAAGCTCGTGTTTATACTCGAGAGGACCACGCGTCGACAGTGGGCTACCCCTTTTCTTCCTGTGTCTCTCCACGAGCCGTGCTGACGGTGGATTGTAGGAGCGTAGATATCTGGATGCCAGTTATTGAATTCAGGAGACGATAGAAACATTTTATTACAAAACACACATGTACCATAATTAAAGTAAATCGTATTCCTCTCGGGCAGGAGTACTGATAATGATCGATCTTGCGCCCCACTTCGCGCAGACCAATTACACGGAGGGTAGTCGGGTCACACACTGCCCAAATGATACAGGGTAATTCTGGAGCAACGCCCGTCAAGGAGATGCGCTGGCACCCCGTGGCGAGGAGAGACCTTCGCATTGCCTCACCCGATTTTTATGGTTTTTTTCCGGAAAAAGGTACGAATCCTGGGCCGAACGTAGCGAATTGAAGTCGACCCTCCGCAGTCGAGGGTGAACTATCCATTACAGCGTATTAAGAAACCCTTTTCTTCATCGTATCGAAAGGGAAGTGGTGCCAATGGATTCCTTATGTTTTCTGATGAAAATCATACCAAATGTCATGCAAATTGGACTACGTTGACACAAGCAAATTGTATTCCTTATGTAAGAGTTGTCCGATTTCCACGACACTTGGCAAGGTTTTTAATCGGAAAACTCCAAGGAATCCATCTGCGACACTTCCATATCCATACGATAAAAAATAAAGAATTATTTCGACGCGTGGTCCTCTCGAGTATAAACACGAGCTTCAATATCAGAAGAAAAGCAATCGTTAACGTATTCCGTGCGAGAGAAGGTGGGCATTGCTGTGAAGAGGGCCTCTTCAAGAGAGCAGCCGTTTGTGAGGAATGCAAATCCGAATGGTTCTGATACAATCTGCTCCCTATGATTGAAATTTAGTCTAGCAACTTTCACTCCTCCTAACCTAACCAATCGAACTTGCATCCCTCCCAAAAAAACCGGCCATCCGAGCGTAGAAGCAAGTGCGAAATAAAAGTAACGGTGCGCTTCTCAATACCGCAGATGTACCTACCTAAGTAGCATTTCTGACGGAAAAAAATTGTCCAGCCTTTGGGCCTGGCGTAGACCTTTGGCAGGTAGGTATCTATTTCAAAAGGCAGTGCCACCCGTGGATCCAGTAAGACCGCCCCGGTCCGTGCTATACCAGACAGTTTTCTTCCAGTGAAAATCAGTAAATTTGCAAGCGCAATATCTTAAAAACCAGTGAAAATAAAGTGTATACATGAAAGCTTATTGAATTTGTCTTCGAACGCACTATCGACTCAGGTGTTCAAAAAAAATAGTTCCATTTGAAAAACCGAACTTGACCATCGTATCTTTTAAAATAATAATCGATAAAAAAATTCGTTCGCGCTAATTAATTGGCCCCCTCGAACCATGCAATTCCCTTTTTTTTTTTTTTTTTTATCTCCAATAGTTTAGGAGAAAACCGGCTGTCCAGTCTTCCCGCGGACACCCTGTATAGTGATGTTTCAACTTCAGCGTATTTTGTAACTTATATATTTTTTTCTTTATTCGTGTGGGGAATACATACTGTTTGCGCTGTTAATAGCCCATCAAATCTAATTAGGGCGAACAGCTAGGGTTGCTACCCGTACTTTAAAATAAAGTATCTTACGTTATTATAGGTAAATGTACTCTATACTTTTGGATAACAATAAAGTACCCGAAAATACTTTATTTCACAATTAATTATATTACGTGAAACGTAACGCAATATTATTATATTCTATCTGTTCCCGCGACTTCAGCATTTACTGAGAGAGTTTTCTCTGTCATAAATATGAAGTGGCGCTATGAAAGAAACAAGGCCCCTCTCAATCTAATAAAAAACGAATTATTTATATATTTCAATATGAATATTGAGTGCAATGATGCCATTGAGACATTTCAAAATAATAAAAATTTACTTTGTACTGCTAAAAGCAATAGAAAATATGTTTGGAAGAAATAAAAACTAATAAGATTAAGCGGTATTTGTTCGCGAAAGAGATAACGCGATGAGCGTGAGTTTGCCGGGGAGGTTATGTTGGAAGTAAAGCGCAGTTTTTGAGTTGAGCAATGTACAATGTTCGTATTTATTTGATACACTCGCGGAGTGAGTCACACTTTAGTAAAATGATGAGCGTTGAGCGAAAGCACGTTGTGCTGTACACGTGAGAGTTCTCGTTGAGAATTTCCGCACCCTGACCACGCGGTCGCACCCCGATCCACGATCGATTACGCGAGAGATGAGAAATAACCTGCAATGAGGTGAGCTGTGCGATTCTCGCTGAGAATCGTGAGCTCAGAGATTCTCGATGAGAATAGTGAGCACTACAAAACGATATACTGAGCCGATTCACTAGTTATGTGTTAAACAGTTTAACGCGTCTACTCACATACTCTGAGTGAACAAGAATGAAAACCGTTGGGCAATCCGACTTCCTGTACGGGTCGTCTCGAACATTCTCGACGATCGACCGACGTGGGGAAATCGGATTGGTTGAGCCACAGATGTGTTAAATTGTGATTGGCTACGCGTATTCTACAACCGGCTGAAACAGTGTCACGCGATGCGCTGATTGGCTGATCGTCGGTCGCCGAGCGCAGATGATTGGCAGATCGATCGTGCGGAGCGCAGATGATTGGCAGATCGATCGTGGATCGGTCGTGGCGTTACGCAGTCCAGGAGGTGCTGCGGTGAGTTGGGGTGTGGCAGAGATCGGAACTACCGATTCTCGAACAGTATTTTTGTAAGGTATTGAAAATATAACACTAAGCATTACAATAAAGTACTTTTCTTAAACTCTAATCGAGCATTACAAAAAATATATGTAAATAAAACTATTCTGAACATAAAATATAAAATGATACAATACAAAATAGATACATATATTTGTATAACTATTGACAATACTTATTAATATGCATCTTCACCAGGAAAATAATGAAAAGAATCACTTAAATACATAATTAAATATTTTCCCCCCGCTACAATGACTCTTAACCCTTTCGCTGCGGCGTACTATTGCCTGATGAGAAGAAAGGAGATTACCCACAAACTAAAATGTCACAGGGGCAAGGGGAATCGCCCGCTCGCTCCAGATTATCCCCTCCAAAAAGTCCTACTTTTCGGTTCTTAGCGGCTGTCCATATCCGCGGATTGTCGCGATCTTCGTCCCGCGACGAACTGTGTTGGAGGGGATAGGTTGAAGCGAGTGGACGATTCCCCTTACCCTTGTGACATTTCAGCTTGAGGGTAGTCTCCTTTCTTCTCATCGGGCAATAGTACATTTCCGCGAAAGTGCTTTTTCTAAAATTTTTTTTTTAAACTATCGGAAATAATGACTAAAGTCGACGCTTGGATCGGCAGCTCGTTCCGTGACGCCGGATATATCCGGCGCTCGTACACACAGGTCATCAAATGGATGCCGGATGTATCCGGCGGTCGTAGCGAAAGGGTTAAACCGCCTGGTCCACAGCGGTTACGTCCTGCTCCTTATTCGTCTACATCTCTGCTCGCATGATCCGCGTTTTGCTTTGTGCGAACCACTTTCCACCCGCGTTCACTATTTCCATGTCTGTTGGTATTATACCCCTCTCGCTTAGTGCAGCGTGTACTGAACCTGGAATAATACATGCATTTATTTTACAATTTTAATTGCTGAAATGAGATAAATAATAAATTTACTTACCTAATACTAATTTCACAACATATTTATATGTTATAAATGTTTTTTTTTTGTTTTTTTCCACGCCAACTATATTTTATCGCCACGCAATCATTTAATAATTTGTGCAGCACCATCGACGTTGTTGTTGTAAGGTGGCTCCTACCGGTCCTCTTCAATACATCAACCTTTAAAAAGTCATTAACAAATTATTTCAGTCATGAAACATGGCTTCAATAAAACCAGCATTCGTGTAACACCAATCACAGGGTGCATTGAAGCAATGAAAAATAACAATCACCATTAGTTTAAATAATTGTTATAAAAAAGTTAATAAAAGTTATACAGCATAAGCATGTTTACAAGAAAAGTGTATGAAAAGTAAAAGCTTGTCGCTTGGCCAGCAACGAAATACAAGGTGTCCCATAAAATTGCGAGACTTCTCGGAACATGCAAGATCCTGTGTTTTTGCATCGGGATGTCACATGTTCCAAAAAGTCCGCAATTTTATGGGACACCCTTTACATGCAAGAAAATCCCATCATCGTACAATAGTATAAGAAGTTGTTCGCGAACGAGATAACGCGATGAGCGTGAGTATGCCGGGGAGGTTATGTTTGAAGTAAAGCGCAGTTTTGAGTTGAGCAATGTCCCGTGGTCAGTTTATTTGTACACTCGCGGAGTGAGTCACACTTCGGTAAAATGATGAGCGTTGAGCGAAAGCACGTTGTGCTGTACACGTGAGAGTTCTCGTTGAGACTTTTCCGCACCGTGACCACGCGGTCGCACCCCGATCCACAATCGATTTGCGCGTGAGATTGAGACCGAACTTGCAACGAGGTGAGCACTGAAATTCTCGATGAGAATTTTAAGCACTGAGATTCTCGATGAGAATCGTGAGCACTACAGACAGAGATTGGTGAGAAGGTTCAATAGTTACGTGTTAAACGTTTGCGAAAAACCGACGCGTCTATGCACGTACTCTGAGAGAACAAGAATGAAAACCGTTGGACAATCCGACTTCCTGTACGGGTCGTCTCGAACATTCTCGACGATCGACCGATGTGGGGAAATCGGATTGGTTGAGCCACAGATGAGTTAAATTGTGATTGGCTACGCGTATTCTACAACCGGCTGAAACAGTGTCACGCGATGCGCCGATTGGCCGATCGTCGGTCGCGGAGCGCAGACGATTAGCAGATCGATCGTGGATCGGTCTTGGCGTTACGCAGTCCAGGAGGTGCTGCGGTGAGTTGAGGTGTGGCGGAGATCGGAACTACCGATTCTCAAACAGAAGTGCAGTGCATTTTACAAATTACATGTATGTTGCTACTATTTATTAATTATAATAAATATTAATACTCAGGTAATTCTCCTTTGTATGACTGTAATGCAGCAATGAAAGTAGCTGTTGAATATATAAGTAATTGTAATATAAAGTTAATTTTTCACTTTATGATACTAGGTACACTTACAAGGGGAGGCCGCGACATCTGGAACCCGGATTTGGATGAATCTCATATATGTTGTAGTGTAGGTGTAGTAGACCAATATACGTCTCACATGTTGGGTCCACTACCTCATAGTTTCCGAAATATTAATAAAAAAAGACGTTTATGCGTTTACGAACAGAAGCGATAGCGAAGTTTATCGTAATAATGAATAGCGGCGCGTATAAAGAGCAGGTCTCGCATTGGAACTTTTTCACAGGTTCGATTCTAACGAGGATCATTTTTTTTCTATAAATGTATTTTGTATTTTTTTATTTCTCAAAAGATAAAGTACTATTTTTACATTCTAAAATATGACATTTATCGTAAAAACAAATGAAACAATAAAATTTCCGACAAATTAACAAGTCGGAATTGTCCAAGCTTGTTGAAGCAACGTGCTTACACTCATCGCACTAATTGTAAACTTTAACGTTTTGGACTTGCAGTAAATAATAAAATAATAATCCGGAACGAATACAAGAAAAATTGACTATTCACGAACATCAACCGACAACGCATGAAATAGAACTGACACGGTACAAAGTAACGTGCACGAAATGCTGCAACCATTTCTTATGTTTATATGAAACGACGAGTCTGGCTCGTGTCTGTCAGCGGACCTTATCGGTGCAGAACGTGATCGCTATAGTGGGTCTTTTATAAGCAAGCTTATAAGCCGTGTCGGCGACGTATTTTCTTTTAAATTAATTGTAAATCAAATGCAATGTCCACTAGAAACTAATTGTACAATTAAAAAATGTACCCGTGACTATACATCTTTTATTAGCTGTGCATGGTGTCGTGAATTTTATTGTTTCATTTGTTTTTACGATAAATGTCATATTTTAGAATGTAATATTTTTACATTCTAAAATATGACATTTATCGTAAAAACAGTACTTTATCTTTTGAGAAATAAAAAAATACAAAATACATTTATAGAAATAAAAATGATCCCAGTGAGAATCGAACCTGTGAAAGTTCCGGTGCGAGACCTGCTCTTTATACGCGCCGCTATTCATTATTACAATAAACGTCGCTATCGCTTCTGTTCGTAAATGCATAAACGTCTTTTTTTATTAATATTTCGGAAACTATGGGGTAGTGGACCCAACATATGAGACATATATTGGTCTACTACACCTACACTACAACATATATGAGATTCATCAAAATCCGTGTCCCAGATGTCGCGGCCTCCCCTTGTTAGTGCATTTATTACTCTTACGTCACTTACCATAGCATTAAATACAGCCTCGTCCTGTAATTGATTATTTAAATTACGCAACCCCTCTTCATCAGTAATGGGAAGATTGTGCATTGAAAATTGTGTTTCATTATTATCTGCTACGTGTGTATTATTAACGTTCATTGCGGCTTTTGCTTCCAGTCTGTCTAATTGTTTCTTCATATCATTTAATGTTAAATTAACAGCTGCGAAGCTCTTCATCACAAATCTTTCGAACTCTGAATAAAGATAAGAGAAGTTAATTTAACATATGTCATTCTTTTAACAAAACTCACATTTACGATTATAGTCAATGGGTAGAAACCCATTGGATTGGATATGAGTTTGTAGTTGCGGAGACGTACTTGATGATGATGATGATGATGATGATGATTCTGCTGTTGGTTCTCGTCCTGATGTTGCTGCTGTTGGTGCTGGTGTTGGTGCTGCTGGTGTTGGTGCTGGAGTTGGTGCTGGTGTTGGTGCTGCTGGTACAATTTCCTCGGGAGACGAGTGTATCGTGTCTGTCATTATATCCACTGGACTTTGTGTTTGTTCGACATAGTCGTTTCTTATTGTCGTGCTTGTAAAATCTGCATTGAAACCCGCAATTCATCATATAATTGTCACCATCCACCGATAAATATTCATGCGGGTGTCCCAAAATAGCGAGACCTCTCGGATGATGCAATATACCGATGAAAAAAGACATTGAAACCGTTTTCGGATGCGAGGCTTCCGGTCCACGCAGTTTAAGGCCGTGTGAAGTGAGCGCACAGCAGCGTACGGTAAAAGACTTTTCGATGTGTTCTTACATCGGGATATTGCATGTTCCGGGAAGTCCTGCAATTTTGAGACACCCTGTATATTACTTCACATTTATTTTCATAATAAGTAATGAATGATTAATATAAAAATACCTTGCTGCAATAATTTCCGCAGAGGTGGGACAGGTAATCCAGTTTTGGGGTTTTTATTAGGCTTCTTTCTGGGGGGTTCATGGTGATTTTCCTCCTCCTCGCTTGACAGTGGAACACGGGTGTGGCTTCTTTTCCGCTCTTGTAATGTCCTTCTAATATAATATTGTCCCTCGTTCCTCCCATCGGACTCCTCTACGTTGGGCGTGTCCATGGCAACGCCCCTCAACTCAAGGGCTCGATTATAATCATCTGACACAGATAATTCATTAATACGTAACACATTAAGTTATATGCGTATTCAGGAAGAATTTATATAAATAAGGATTTCATTGAAAAAACATACCAGTTGAGCAAAACCACTTAATAATATTGCAGCTATCCCAATTATCACCTTCCCGTGGAGGCTCTCCCTTCATAATCACTTTATTTAGTGTGAAATCGTTTCTAATGTGGCTCGGCCATACACTGGTACTTTTCTCCGCGTTCATCCAGCACGATGGAATTATTTGAACGCCATCGGAGAATTCAACAATGCTGTACGCTTTCAACATTGTTGAGGGTTGTACTAAAAAATAATTTTGAGAATTTATTACAAAATTGACACTGCATTATATTATTATTTATGAAATATTGCAGTATGATATAGTACAGTACTTACCGATGATGGCTTAAGCCTTTCTAAAAGGTGTTCGAAGCTTGTGTTCGAAAAACAAACAACGAAAAACAAACAACGAAAAAAATTACAAAAAAAAACTAACACGCACGCGGACTATAAAACGAATAAACTAACTGAAATATATTAAAAAACAAACTAAACACACTATGACTATAAAAAGAATAAGTAAAATGGAATTATATATAATATTAAAAAACACTCTTAACACACTATATAAAAGGAATAAAACAATTGAATATATAATTTTAAAAAATACACTAAGACACTATATAAATGAAAAAAAAGATTTAGAAAAATTGAATATATAATTTTAAAAAATACACTAAGACAATATATAAATATATAAAAAGAATTAGAAAAATTGAAAATATAATTTTAAAAAAACACTAACACACGATAAGTACTAAAATAAGAAAAAAAGGGAATATAATATATTAAAACAAAAAAAACACGAAATATAAGAATACTGTGAAAGCTGTTTGATCTTCGAGAGTTAACTTCGAACTGGGTAGGTCTAGCGATGGGTGAAACAGAGATCGGGGGCTCCGGCTGGTGTTGATGGAGAGGGAAACATCTACAGGAGCGGTGGTTATGCGTGCGTGACTGACGAAGGCGCTGTTCATGCACACATTCCCACCGCTCCTGTAGATGTTTCCCCCTCCATCAACACCGGCCGGAGCCTTCCGATCTCTGGGGTGAAATGGGTCCCACGCAGGGTTGGCGAGCGCCCGAGCCGAGCCGAGCTGCGCCGAGCTGAGCCGAACCGAGTCTTCATATGAACTGAGCCATGCGCCGATGCAATTCACTCTCACGAGGGGTGGACTTTTTAAAGAAATCTGGCAGAAAATGTTGAGGCCGATGTGTATAACAAATTCCAGAATATTAGCTGTGAATGGCCGGCCTCGCTGTCGTGCTTTGCGCAGTAATCCGTGTACTTGTTGATACATGGGTACACGTGTATCGAAATATACGGTTTCACGTGTATTAACATATCCATATTAATATAATGTACATAGTTAAAGTTATGTAGTTTATATACTAGTATTGTACTCAAATACCCTTAGAAATAAGTTTTCTTCGTTCCATATGGTCCACCCATAGCGGAACTCTGCCTTTGAATATTTTCTACAGCCGGGTACGCGTTTCGCTTTATAGCTGCCATTGTTTAATATTTTCTAGCATTCGAATATTTTCGACACTTTAGACAATAAGCAAAGGTCCCGTCATCTGGTCGACAGTCGGCCTCGTCCGTGGGGTAGGTACTACCGAAGCATCGAACAGCAGGGGTTGTAAACCCGCACCATCGGCAGGCGCTCGGGAATTGTGACGCGGTCAAGTTAATTCTTCACCTCGCATATTTATTACTTTCTGGTGCACGCATCACGCTATCAAGGAGTGTCTGATATTGAAATGAAATTGATTACTATTTGTATTAGTGTACCACGTGTACCCGTGTATTTCAATACCCGTGTACAGATCGCGCAATATAACTTTGCCTCCTGTAGCGAGTATTATATTTGCTGATTTATTACGAAACTGTAGCGATATATATTTGCTGACTTATAACAGAACTGTAACGCTATATATATATTGAAAGGCTCTCTCGCAGACTAAATCGCCCGACTCATTAGACGATCGTCAACCGAATGTCCTTTTTGATTCCTCCTCGCCCGGGAAGTCACGCCGCGCCGTGGACCCATCGTTTTCGTTGCGTCTCCAGACGCAACAATGTATCGTCTTTCGACTGAGCATCGCCCCAGCATCGTCGTGACAAATTATTGCCCACCGCCAGAGATGGGCATTATTTAAATAAAAAATTATTGAAATGACGTATCAAATAAAAGAGACTTTAGTCTTATTCGTCATGAATAAGACTAACCCGAGTCAATTTTTAATCGAAGCGCCCATGATTGAAATGATGGGGATTCAATCCTTTTTATTGCCTATGCCTGTGTTGTGAGGAAATTTTGACGGAGTAAGGAAGTAGGCGACCGTAGGTAATTTCGAGGTATTGTATGGGAAACAATATATTTCTCACAATGTCCATAACTTACTCCATTTGTGCAATGACGTTCGAAAATTTGGAGTGTTGGACAATTTTAGTGCATTTCCTTTTGAAAACTTTTTAGGTAGTTTGAAGAAGTTAATTAGAAAATCAGATAAACCATTGCAGCAATTGGCAAGACGTTATGGAGAACTGCAGCGGGGATCGATTCTAAAATCATTAGCAATACCGGGAAAATATATTTGTAAATGTTCCCATCACAATGGACCACTATTGCCCATTTTCTCAAACAAAACTGTGACGCAGTACAAAAAATTGGAAAGTGATGGGTATTGTTACATGGGCCCTTCAGGTCCATCCCGTGCCCGCTATCCACGCGTAGCTTTCTTTCGACATCGGCGATTCAGCGGAATCGCAACACGCGGGTTAGTAGGTCGGCGAGCAATGGAAGTTGCGAAGAATAACGCCTGACGGGGCGATTTCCCCCGTTCTCGAGACAGGGAGTGCGAGGCTTGGAGCTCGATCGCGGGACCTCGGAGAGGGATTCAATTTCGGGAGCTCGAGATAGGAAGTCACGACGAGCCAGAGAGCCGTCTAGATACCGCGACCGCGTCTCTGCGTCAAGTCCGCGAAATACGAACGACCGATAGTAATTCGTGAAAGGGTAACTCCATCCGACGCACCGAGAACGGCCTAGCCGGGAGAGCCCTTGCGCGTTAATCGTGATCGACGTAGGACCGCGTAGAAACCGACGATTAGAGACCGTCAGCAACGACGTAACCGACTTCCGTGTGCTACGATAGAGCACAGCGAGCGACCGCATACGCTCGGTCAACCGACACCTCGAGCGTGCTAATAACCGACGGCAAGCGTTTCGTGCGAAGTAAGCGAAAACCAGCGAGCGACAGCTGAGACGGAGCGCCGTCTCTAGGTATGAATAACCGATTATTTATGTAACAATATATTTTGGCATTATCGTTTCCCCTTTACATTCTAGTACTCTTTTATTCGACCCCTAATCACCTTCCCGATCCTGGTAAGTATAGTCAAGGCGTGCTTTAGCACCTTAATAGAGCAGCGAACCCTGTAAATCACCCTAACCGCTCGGGGCGATTTACAAATTCCCTTCAGGACGTAACAGTATTATATACATTGCGATGACAATCGAAATAATTGTTTCATGCTGAAGGATGGAACGATCATTCGCATTGTAAATATAGTGCAAGTACGGACGGAACAGGTGTACAGTGTAATAGGTCACAAACGGAAAGTAGCTGTTTGAGAAACCCTGCCCATCTTCAGTTTTAAAAGTTTTTATTGTTTCCGAAGGGACGCGATTATATCATTGGCCGGTTTCACAAATAAAATGTAAAATGTGGACTGTAAAAAGAAACGAAACACAGGATTACGTTATGCCCTTGCGACATAAGCAAGACTAAATTTGAAGAGAGGGGCTATTCTCGTCGTCTCACCACGCTGTAAAGTGCGGCACCACTGATTCTGTCAGTGGTCACATGTGCCTGCAATGGCACTTGTACTCGCGGAACGTAGAATCACGCGAGTCGATCCACACAAGCATAAATTTACCAAAAAAGTGACAAAGGAAATAATTAATAGATTTTATCGGTCATGTGTCTCACCACGCTGTAAAGTGCGGTACCACTGATTCTGTCAGTGGTCACATGTGCCTGCAATGGCACTTGTACTCGCGGAACGTAGAATCACGCGAGTCGATCCACACAAGCATAAATTTACCAAAAAAGTGACAAAGGAAATAATTAATAGATTTTATCGGTCATGTGTCTCACCACGCTGTAAAGTGCGGTACCACTGATTCTGTCAGTGGTCACATGTGCCTGCAATGATACTTGTACTCGCGGAACGTAGAATCACGCGAGTCGATCCACACCCTTTAAATCATTCATACTTACTATTTCGTACTTTGGTATATTATAACCACCTCAAATAAGTCATCAATATAATACATAGCCGAAAAGGCATTATAATCGAAACTCGCGATAAGAAGAAACCAAGTCAAGAATCAACGAACGGCAACAGTGAGCAGGAGAACCAGCACGAAGGAGGTAGCCGCACACCAGCTAGCCAACCGCGCGCACACCAAGGGGACCAGTAGACGCCAGCTGATCGGTCAGAGGCCCCTTCCGCCAGCGGAATCGACACCTTCACGAAGCTGCGCTCCTCATCATCGCCACAAATTTGCCCTCCCTTTATATCCCGTAAATCGAGCTCCAATACGGAACCGATGTACATTAACTTCAATTCCTAGTATGTGGGCTGTACGAAACCAATCGTACAGAGCACATCGAAAACCCAATAGCGTAAACATGTAAAAAATGAATTAAAATAAGAATTTAACTATCGACGCTGCTGAGGGTTTCGTATAACGGCAGCAATACGTCTTAAGTAAGTCAGAAGATACCGAAATAGGTGCGCAATATTAATATTATAGTTAACAGTTAGCAACCGTTTTTGCACAATATTTTCTTAAAAGATTTATAAAGTGTTAAAATCACCGCAAGAAAAATAAAGGTGAATTTTTATTATTATATCAGTGAGTGAAGTGTTTCCACCCCATTACCCCATCCTCTAAATCTGAGCGTTCGTCTGTTGGGTAAATGAAATCAATTACGAAAATGTGCACTGATAGTTCACGGGTTACGCTGATTGATGGTACTACCTATGAGCAGAACGTTGCCCGTGGTTTTACCAGAAATTAGGCGTAAACCGTGATCGACGCGATTTGTTTAAATATTAATGAAATTCTAACTAAATATTTGCAAATGTGGAGAAATCGAGCTTGCCTTCCCCGATGGTGCCGCTGAAGAGCAGATCGTTGCCCGCGGTAGCGCCTGATACGGAGGGTGAAGATTGATTTATCGGTCATTTAATAAATGTTATAGAAAATGCCAAGAGATAAATGCCGAGAAATCAGCGTGCGGGATGGGAAGTAGGGACGTAACAAGACATACATTTATAACCAAATTATTTTTTATTTTTTAATTCGTCATAAAATTTTGACACAGGAAGAAATTTCCCCCTCCGCCACTTCCTCCTTGGCCCCCCCCCCGGCCTCTTCCACCTTCTGTCCACCCCCCCCCCCGGCCTCTGGGATCTTGTCCCCATCCCCCCCGGCCGCTTCCACCTTGCCAGAACCCACCCCGGCCTCTTCTCCCGTCGTGCCACCCTCCTCGGCCTCTTCCTCACTGGTCGTAGCCAGGTCCACCCCAGCCTCTTCTTCCTCTATCGCCACCGCGCCAGGCACGTCCACTGCCACTGTCTTTTTCCTTGATGCGCCCGTAAGCTAGGCGCTTCATAGCCTTATACATCTGAAACAGTACTATAAAAATTACATTTTTTACTTCTACCCGTACACTATATAGTAAATCCCCAAAATATTCGGACAGAACCGGAACAACATAGGGTCAAGTCAATTTCATTAAATGCAATGCTATATTATTTTATTTATAATATTGAAGCTCTTTGTGAGACAAATTGATACAATATACGATATTTTGTGACATTACAAATCGTGAAATATTGATAAACCGTAGATCTCACGTGAAATCAAATATTATCGTACAGGGTGTCCCACATAAGACTGGAGAGCCGGTTTTCTCCTAAAGTATTGTCGATAAAAATATAAAAAAAATAGGGAATTGCATGGTTCGAGGGGGGCAATTTATTAGCGCGAACGAATTTTATTTTCGATTATTATTTTAAAAGATACGATGGTCAAGTTCGGTTTTTCAAATAGAACTATTTTTTTTGAAGACCTGAGTTGATAGTGCGTTCCAAGACAAATCCAATAAGCTAAAATGTATACACTTTATTTCCACTGGTTTTTAAGATATTGCGCTTGCAAATTTACTGACTGGAAGAAAACCCTTTGGAATAGCAAGGACCGGGGCGGTCTTACTGGCGCCACGGGTGGCAGTGCCTGTTGAAATAGATACCTACCTGCCAAAGGTCTACGCCAGGAATGGCAGGCCCAAAGGCTGGACAATTCTTTTCGGTCAGAAATGCTACTTAGGTATAGTGCCTCTCCGAGCTATAGTGACTTAGGTGTGAAGTCCCTCAGCGGGGTCTTAACCGACACCCTGCTGGGTACTGGCCGCTAAACGTGCCCCTCTACTACCTCTTGCAGGACTGTATTTAGAGAAGACCAGGACAAAACCGGGGCCCTAACAGAAAATAAACCAGAAATTGAAGATACGGTTTATCATTATTAAAAGACATCAATTAAGCTTTGCTACTGGCTATTAAAAATTGTCTCATATTAAATCCAAATACATTTTAGTAAGGTATATGTAATATGAGACAATTTTTAATAGCCAGTAGCAAAGCTTAATTGATGTCTTTTAATAATTATAAACCGTATCTTCAATTTCTGTTTTATTTTCTGTTAGGGCCGCGGTTTTGTCCTGGTCTTCTCTAAATACAGTCCTGCAAGAGGTAGTAGAGGGGCACGTTTAGCGGCCAGTACCCAGCAGGGTGAAGACCCCGCTGAGGGACTTCACACCTAAGTCACTATAGCTCGGAGAGGCACTATAGGTACATCTGCGGAATCGAGAAGCGCATCGTTACTTTTATTTCGCACTTGCTTCTACGCTCGGATGGCCGGTTCTTTTGGGAGGGATGCAAGTTGGATTGGTGAAATATCCATTACAGCGTATTAAGAAATTCTTTTCTTCATCGTGTCGAAAGGGAAGTGACGCCAATGGATTCCTTATGTTTTTCTGATGAAAATCATATCAAATATCATGCAAATCGGACTACTTTGACACAAGCTATTTCTATTCCCTATGTAAAAGTTGTCCGATTTACACGACATTTGGTATGATTTTCATCAGAAAACCCCAAGGAATCCATCGGCGACACTTCCATATCCATACGATAAAGAATAAAGAATTATTTTATTTCCTAAACAGATACAGGGTAATTCTGGAGCTACGCCCGTCACCCCGTGGCGAGGACAACACCCCGCAGTGCCCATAGAATTTTATGGCTTTCGACCCTCGAAGCGTTTGGAATATCATTAAGAAGTGAGAAATGTTCAGGATTTCAAATGTTTGCTTCTTTTCTCCATCGTATCGAAGGGGAAAGTGATGCCAATGGATTTCTGGCGTTCCGTCGATTAAAATCATAGCAAATATCATGTAAATCAGACTATTTTTAACCAAGTCAAGTCAGCTTGAAATGATATAAATCGATATTCCATGGAATTTCCTTCATTATGGTCCGAATTACGTCGTTCTTGGTGTCAGCTTCATCGGCGAATCATAAGGAATCGATAGGTGTCGTTTTTGCAAAGATCTGATGAGAAATGCGCAAGTCGAAGGTTTCTCACTTCTTATTAGGCACTCGAACTCCTTCGCGGTTCGAAAGCCATAAAATTCGGTCAGGCACTGCGAGGGGTTGTCCTCGCCACGGGGTACCAGGCCGCATCTCCTTAACGTGCGTTGCTCCAGAATTACCCTGTATCTGTTTAGGAAATAAAATAATTCTTTATTCTTTATCATATGGATATGTCGCCGATGGATTCCTTGGGGTTTTCTGATGAAAATCATACCAAATGTCGTGTAAATCGGACAACTTTTACATAGGGAATAGAAATAGCTTGTGTCAAAGTAGTCCGATTTGCATGATATTTGGTATGATTTTCATCAGAAAAACATAAGGAATCCATTGGCGTCACTTCCCTTTCGACACGATGAAGAAAAGAATTTCTTAATACGCTGTAATCGATATTTCACCAATCCAACTTGCATCCCTCCCAAAAGAACCGGCCATCCGAGCGTAGAAGCAAGTGCGAAGTAAAAGTAACGGTGCGCTTCTCGATTCCGCAGATGTACCTACCTAAGTAGCATTTCTGACGGAAAAGAATTGTCCAGCCTTTGGGCCTGCCATTCCTGGCGTAGACCTTTGGCAGGTAAGTATAGTGCCCTTTACACGGGCGGTCCGGCACGCGTTCCGGCGCGCGTTCCGGCGCGCGTTCCGCAAAAGTACGTGAAGCCGGATCGCGGCGGTCCTTCGCGCAGGCCAGGAGGTCGTACCCGTCACTACTTAGAGACAGCGAGTTCGGGCTCCCATTTCTACGTCGACTCCACATGCTTTTTACACGATCCACCGCAGTGGTGTATTGTGTACTACCTGTTCGATGTATATCATCGATCTGCGAAACGATCGGCAAGACACGATCGCGATATACGTTCGCGAAAAGTATACAAATTCCTCGATATACCTGGCTTATAGAGGATATCATAAATGCTGTTACTGTAGGGTACACTGAAACATCTGTTTTTACGAAGCTATATTTGGTTGACCTGAAGGTGCTACAAATTATGGAAATGGTTTATGACTCAGTTATAACGAGTGTAAAATTTTACAAGGGTACATTAAAAAATGTCCAAATGTTTCCCCGGCAATGTGTTGGCAAATGAAATTGCAGGTAACACATTCACTGTTGTGACGATCATAATTATTACTATTGACGGCAATAATTACCATGTCATTGTTTTAATATAAAAACCAATATTGATAGACAATAAATACACATAGGTATGCAAATGATCTTATAATATGCAAGATTTTTTGAAAAAAGGGTGGAGTCTTCGGATTACGCGTGATGCAGGTCAAATTTTTCACCCACGCTCTTGCGTGGCGCGCAAGAAAGCGCCACGGTCCTGCCCGCGAGCCAGAAAACACCACGGTCCTGCCCGCGAGCCAGAAAACACCACGGTCCTGCCCGCGCTCCAACCTCGAGTCCAGAAGAGTTTACATAAGAGACAGAAAAGGTAGTTGGAAAAGGAAAACGGCACTTGAAACCACGGGCCCGGCACGCGCATCAGGATTTCTAACAGTGCAGAAATCCTGAGGCGCGCGACGATCCTGGCAGCCAAGACTCCAGAGGGAACGCCGTCGATAAGCCGTGCGTCGATGGGTTTCGAGGACTTCGACCCTCGAGACCAGGGGGGCCGTACAATCTTGCCCCCTATGACGTGGCGAATAGAAAATTCTACATTTCTCACCGGATCTTGGCGAAAGTGACGTGAATCGTTTCCTTATGTTTCCCGATGAAAATGGTCCAAAAACGACACAAATCGGATTGTAATTAAGGAATCTTTGTAATAAATTGATTTCCATAACTTCGTTAAAAATAGTTCGATTTATATGAAAGTTGGTAGGCATAATTTTCATTTGAAAAACATGAGAAATCCATCGGTATCACTTCCATATCGATAGGATAAAGAATAAAGTATACAGTTTTTCTGAAACAGGTATGAATGCTTGGGCGACCGCAGCGAATCGAGGCCGGCGACTCACAGTGGAGGGTGAAATATTCATTACAGCGTATTAAGAAATTCTTTATTCTTCATCGTATCGATATGAAAGTAACACTAATGGATTCCTGGCGTTCTCCCAATTAAAATTATCACAAATATCATGCAAATCGGACTACTTTTACACAAACAATACAAATTATAAAAGGAGTAGGCATTTCTTAAACGCACTCTCTTATCGTATCGATATGGACGTGACAAATAGATTCCTGACTCACCCTGGCTCACACAGTCGAGGGTCGTTCGAATATGAAAGGTCAACTTCAGATCCATTTTTTTTGTAATTAACATGAATACGACATATTTGTTTGCATGGTTACACACTTTGTCTATTAGCTATCAGAATAGAGTGATGGATATACAAAAATACATCTTTCATACTAAACTACGTCTTTGCCATATTTTTTTTTCTGTTTCTGCAGCTATTTCTAACTTTCACTTTTACTCCTTTATATGTACCTACCTCTTCCTGCCGTTTCTGCTTCCATCTACCTACTTAATTTCAAGGGTTCGCACAGGCCTGGTCAGCGTCAGGAACATTTGGCGACCAGGCCTTTGCGAACCGGAGAACAGTTTTCTTATCCCACGCTTTCTTTTTACCCTCTCTATGTTTTTTCTCTGTTTTTTCTCTGTTTTTTTCTTTTATTCGCTATCTCTAACTCTGTCTAGTCTTTCCTTTTTAACCGGCGAAAATTCACGGAGCGAACACTTGGTCTCGAACCGGCTATCAGACAACACGTACCGCGCACGCATTTTTACTGTTTTTCCATATTTACTGTTAATTTATTACTGTTAATTGTTACTTTTAATTACTTCTGTTACTTGTTACTCTTAGTTGTTACCGTTAATTATTACCGTTACTTGGTAGTGTTAATTGTTTCTGTTAATTGTGACTGTTAATTGTTATTTTTAATTGTTATTGTTAATTGTTTTTGTTAACTGATATTTTTGGTTAACTTGATTGAGTTGTGGGTGTTATCCTTACACCAAACCACTTCAAGTGTAAGAAACAGTAAAATTCGGCAAAAGGCAAAATTTATTCGTCAGAAAATTTCTGATCGGCGTGTTGACAGCTAAGCCTGTGTGAAGAACGCGGTTTAAGAAAGTGTGAAAAGTTTTGTCATGTTTGTGGTGAACAGTAATCGTGACCGGAACTTAGCTGTTGTTGTTGTTGCTGCTGCTGCTGTGCATTTAACATTAGCAGACCGAAGAAGAAACAGAAGAAGAAACCGCCAGGTTTGGGTAAAAGAATACCGCGGAAATTGTAATGATCAGCCCCTTCTTCGAGAGCTGAGAGAAAATTATCCAGATGACTACCGGAATTATTTGAGGATGGATTCTGAAGCGTTTGATCATCTCCTCAACTTAGTTCAAAACAAAATTAAAAAAATGGACACCGTTATGAGGCACAGCATCACCGCAGAGCAACGTCTTATCGCCACTTTAAGATTTTTGGCAACGGGACGTTCTTATGAAGATTTGAAATTTACAACAGGAATATCAGCTCCTTCGTTATCCAAAATAATTCCTGAGACGTGCAAAGCAGTGTATGATGCCCTACGGACAGAGTTCTTAAAGGTAAGGGTTAAAAATTAATAATACGTGTAGACGAACAATAATACTTTATTAATTAAATGTTGTACCGTTAAAGAACTAGTCCTTGATCAGGCACTACTTTTTTATCAGTTCATGAAATAAATTGTTCATGATATAAATTGTACAATAATTTAGTCTACAATGTAGCGCAAGAATTTTAGTATTATATGTATCATTTTGCCTCTTCGTCCTTCATACCAAAAAAAAAAAAAAAATTTAATAAAATAAGAAATAACGAAGGAATTAAATTTGGTTTATTTTTGTATTGTATTTTGTTCTGTCATAGTTCCCAAATACCAAGGACGAGTGGAAAAAAATAGCGGTAGGATTTCAGAACAAATGGGATTTCGTCAACTGCGGAGGTGCTATGGATGGAAAACACATCCGAATTGTTCAACCATCGGGCTCCGGGGCTTTTTATTATAATTATAAAAATTATTATAGTATCGTACTAATGGCGTTAGTCGATTCGAATTGTGAGTTTATTTTTATCGACGTCGGCAAAAATGGAAGGATATCGGATGGTGGTGTTCTCGAACACACGGAATTTATGAGGCGTTTAAATAACGGGCAGTTGAATTTGCCGGAAAATAATGAAACCATACAAAATTTAAACTTCGCTTTTGTAGGCGATGAAGCGTTTGCTTTAACTAATAATTTTTTAAAGCCGTATGCTCAAAGGGAACTGGACCACGATAAAAGAATATTTAATTATAGATTATCGCGAGCTAGGAACGTAGTAGAAAATACATTCGGTATATTATCCTCGCGATTTCGAGTATTACACACACCAATTAATATGAAGGTGGAAAATATATCATACGTTATATTGGCTACTTGCGTTCTCCATAATTTCTTACGGAGACGGAGTGCAGCATATATGACGAATAACGGGAGTATGCAGGAGAGGAATTGTCAAAACGATGCAGTACAGATGGATGATTTGCAACCCCTTAATCATAGGAATATGAATAATTCGGCCAAACAAAATAGGGACCGTTATAAAGAGTATTTTGTAGGAGAAGGAAGTGTTCCGTGGCAGGAAGATATGTTGAATGCTTATAGAGCGTAAGTGTTTGATGTAATAAGGGGTCATGCCTACCTGTGAGGTCTGAACACACAATTATTTTGGGTTTGTTTTTTTTAAAAAACTTTTCAATTAACTTTTTTAAATAAACGGTTGTGTATTCGAAAGTATATATTTTAAAGTTCTGGTAGTTTTTTTGCAATGCCATATATAAATAAATAATGGAATTATAGACGATCTCCCGGCAGTTTTTTTTTATTTAAGCACTTTATGGTGACCGTGACTGTAGCTTTGACCTGGTTCATAAGAAATCAAAAATTCGAAAAAATTTAGTTAGTATATTAGATTATACAGGGTGTCCCACCTAAGACTGGACAGCCGGTTTTCTCCTAAACTATAGGAGATAAAAATATAAAAAAAATAGGGAATTGCCTGGTTCGAGGGGGCCAATTAATTAGCGCGAACGAATTTTTTTATCGATTATTATTTTAAAAGATACGATGGTCAAGTTCGGTTTTTCAAATGGAACTATTTTTTTTGAACACCTGAGTTGATAGTGCGTTCCAAGACAAATTCAATAAGCTTTAATGTATACACTTTATTTTCACTGGTTTTTAAGATATTGCGCTTGCAAATTTACTGATTTTCACTGGAAGAAAACTGTCTGGCATAGCACGGACCCGGGACGGTTTTACTGGCTCCACTTGTGGCACTGCCTTTTGAAATAGATACCTACCTGCCAAAGGTCTACGCCAGGCCCAAAGGCTGGACAATTTTTTTCCGTCAGAAATGCTACTTAGGTAGGTACATCTGCGGTATCGAGAAGCGCACCGTTACATTTATTTCGCACTTGCTTCTACGGACGGATGGCCGGTTCTTTTGGGAGGGATGCAAGTTCGATTGGTTAGGTTAGGAGGAGTGAAAGTTGCTAGACTAAATTTCAATCATAGGGAGCAGATTGTATCAGAACCATTCGGATTTGCATTCCTCACAAACGGCTGCTCTCTTGAAGAGGTCCTCTTCACAGCAATGCCCACCTTCTCTCGCACGGAATACGTTAACGCTTGCTTTTGTTCTGATATTGAAGTTCGTGTTTATACTCGAGAGGACCACGCGTCGACAGCGGGCTACCCCTTTTCTTCCTGTGTCTCTCCACGAGCCGTGTTGTCCGATTTGCATGACATTTGGTATGATTTTCATCCGAAAAACATAAGGAATCCATTGGCACCACTTCCCTTTCGATACGACGAAGAAAAGAATTTCTTAATACGCTCAAATGGATATTTCACCCTCGACTGCGGAGGGTCGACTTCAATTCGCTACATTCGTACCTTTTTCCGAAAAAAGCCATAAAAATCGGGTCAGGCACAGCGAAGGGCTGTCCTCGCCACTGGGTACCAGGCCGCCGCATCTCCTTGGCGGGCGCTGCTCCTTAATTACCCTGTATCGGGTTAGGAATTAAAATAATTCTTTATTCTTTATCGTATGGATATGGAAGTATCGCCGATGGATTCCTTGGGGTTTTCCGATGAAAATCATTAGAAATGTCGTGTAAATCGGACAACTTTTACATAGGGAATACAAATAGCTTGTGTCAAAGTAGTCCGATTTGCATGACATTTGGTATGATTTTCGTCAGAAAAACATAAGGAATCCATTGGCGTCACTTCCCTTTCGATACGATGAAGAAAAGGGTTTCATAATACGCTCAAATGGATAATTCACTCTCGACTGCGGAGGGTCGACTTCAATACGTTACGTTCGGCCCAGGATTCGTACCTTTTTCCGAAAAGAGCCATAAAAATCGGGTGAGGCAATGCGAAGGTCTGTCCTCGCCACGGGGTGCCAGCGCATCACACATTTGGGCAGTGTGTGACCCGACTACCCTCCGTGTAATTGGTCTGCGCGAAGTGGGGCGCAAGTTCGATCATTATCAGTACTCCTGCCCGAGAGGAATACGATTTACTTTAATTATAGTACATGTGTGTTTTGTAATAAAATGTTTCTATCGTCTCCTGAATTCAATAACTGGCATCCAGATATCTACGCTCCTACAATCCACCGTCAGCACGGCTCGTGGAGAGACACAGGAAGAAAAGGGGTAGCCCGCTGTCGACGCGTGGTCCTCTCGAGTATAAACACGAGCTTCAATATCAGAACAAAAGCAAGCGTTAACGTATTCCGTGCGAGAGAAGGTGGGCATTGCTGTGAAGAGGGCCTCTCCAAGAGAGCAGCCGTTTGTGAGGAATGCAAATCCGAATGGTTCTGATACTATCTGCTCCCTATGATTGAAATTTAGTCTAGCAACTTTCACTCCTCCTAACCTAACCAATCGAACTTGCATCCCTCCCAAAAGAACCGGCTATCCGAGCGTAGAAACAAGTGCGAAATAAATATACCGCAGATGTACCTACCTAAGTAGCATTTCTGAGGGAAAATAATTGTCCAGCCTTTGGGCCTGGCGTAGACCTTTGGCAGGTAGGTATCTATTTCAAAAGGCAGTGCCACAAGTGGAGCCAGTAAAACCGTCCCCGGTGCGTGCTATACCAGACAGTTTTCTTCCAGTGAAAATCAGTAAATTTGCAAGCGCAATATCTTAAAAACCAGTGAAAATAAAGTGTATACATTAAAGCTTATTGAATTTGTCTTGGAACGCACTATCAACTCAGGTGTTCAAAAAAAATAGTTCCATTTGAAAAACCGAATTTGACCATCGTATCTTTTAAAATAATAATCGATAAAAAAATTCGTTCACGCTAATTAATTGGCCCCCTCGAACCATGCAATTCCCTATTTTTTTTATATTTTTATCTCCTATAGTTTAGGAGAAAACCGGCTGTCCAATCTTAGGTGGGCCACCCTGTATAGTGCTTAATCGCGGCTTCTTTATTTTCGTTGCGTACATTTCATTTCACAGATGAAAACTGATGTAAGATAATGAAAAATGAGACAGATTCTATGGCGAAAGTCGATACTTTTTGTTTCTGATGAACCAGGTCAAAGGTACAGTCACGGTCACCATAAAGTGATTTAAAAAAAACTGCCGAGAAATCGTCTATAATTCCATTATTTATTTATATATGGCATTGCAAAAAAAGTTAATTTAAAAGTCTATAAAAAAAAAAAAACCCAAAGTAATGTTGTGTTCAGATCTCACAGGTAGGCATGACCCCTTAATAGACTGTGCCATACAGTATATTATGTGTACCATGTGTCTTAAGGTCGAGTTTCCTAGCCGTAATCGGCGGCTGCGGTCAGGAAACTCGATCTTAACAAGGAGACGTTTCAAGGTTCTACGGCTCCGATTGCTTTGGTTTTCAATTAATTGAATTGCTAATTACTGTAATCATCTGAGGAATTGGTATAAATGTTTATCTTTCATGTCTATATGACTATAATATGTACTCGTGTAACAAACTTCGGTTAGCGATATGCCCTTTCTTGTATTTACCTTTCTCTCATTTGTTGTACAAGGGAATTTAATGTATTAAATAGTATTAAGGGGGTAGACACGGGTAATGCAGCGCTCTGTATACCGACATAATCTGGCCCGAAACATGGGTTTGCGCCCTGACGTTGTTTGTCCTTATATGATCGAATTTTGGGCTGGGCGAGGACTCATTCGAAACAGGAAGGTTCAGTGCAGCGCGCTCTGCTCATGGTTCGACGAGATTGTGTTGATATCCAATAATACGAGTGTTCAAAGTAGAGCAAAAGTCGACAAAATACACCCGCAAGAATCCAAGTATTTTTAGGTCACTAAAAGAGTTTTGTGACTCAAACGATGAGCAGAGCGCGCTGCACTGAACTTTCCTCTTTCGAATGAGACCTCACCCAGCCCAAAATCTGGTCATATAAGGACAAACAACGTCAGGGCGTGATTGCGTTCCCAAATACGAGTTCCGCCATATTGGCGATAATACAGAGCAAGTCACGTGACAAATTTAGTTGAGCTACTGGATACGAGATGGCGCCTACTCGGGAGGACTGCCAACGTGGAATCATAGCAAAACTGAAGCGTTAGCTGGATACATGTGCCACAGCAAAAGCGTGATACAGTCAATGTATGTATTTTTGGACGTTTGTAGGTTAGATTATATGCATTTTAGGCATACATTGACGTGAAACTGCTGGAAACTGTGTACATTTACTAAATTCACGCTTTTACTGTAACACATACATCACCGCTGCCGAATATATATTATAATTATATGGCCACATTATTTCTAATAAAAAAAAAGATTGGAATTTTTTAATAACACTGGAAGTAGTGATTTACTAATATCATATTTTCAGAATGTGGAAGTTACAGTAATTATTTGCAATTATTGCTTTTATTATTATTCTTCCGACTATTGTATATAACATATAACAAGGAAAAGTCTCCAAATCGGTCAACACTTGACTCCTTGATTTTTTTTGTAATTCTTTACGCTCCTATGCAGAGATGGGCATTATTTAATTAAAAGAATATACTTCCGAATGGCCCCAGTGGTCGATCGACACGATGTTTGGGGGAAGGGTGTGTGTACCCTCAATCTAAAATTCTATTTAGCTTCGGGTATTTATTAGTTTCCTTTGTTTATTCGAAGGCCTTTCATCTTTGGCTTCGAATAATTTTTCATCTTTCATTATATCTTTATCCTAAGGTCGTATTCAAATATATTGGCCGGTCGATTCGTTTTCGCGAACAGCGATCGAGGAGAAATCAGCCATCACCATCTGACGATCGTGGATTTGTCAGTTGGAGTTCCCTAGCCACCGAAGGGTATGGTGGGGTAACGGGAAAGCTGCTCGGCCCCATCTGAACGTAGCCGTGTTGCTGTTATTTATTCTTATTGTCAGCGTAGTACATATGTAGTTGTGTGCGTCACGAAGTAATGCGTAGACCAATACGAGATGAAGCTATCGAGAAAGAATCAATGTTCTCACCAATAAAGCTCCTGAATTTTTTCGGAGCTAAGGCCTAAGGCACACCTATTCTGATGCGTGTATTTCTACGCTGCAGCTCGGTTTGGCCTATACATGACAGAAGCTTGGCGCTATCCCCTCCACTTCTGGCTCACTCGTGTTCTGCGATGACGAGAGAATACGCGATACGAATAGGAGTGTGCGGATCGTCCCGCGGCTCGGATTCTCGGCCCTCGGGACGGGTCGGAAAATTTCGGGCGGGATCGGCCGGGGTCCCGATACTTTCGTATTGCTCGAGATCCCGACGGTTTCGGGATCCCGAGACTCGATTCGGGCTGCAAGCATGACCGCCATGAGCGGGCAATTTGATTTCAGGTCGGCTTGGCAAAACTCGGACGCGATCGGCTCGAAAGCCAGCTATTACGAGCGGACCGAGACGGAAAGAATTATGTATATCATTTATATCGATACCAGAGTGACAAGTTTTTACCTTTCTGTCTCCTGTTGAATCATAATTTGTATCTTATTATTTATTTACATATATATGTATTTTCATTGCTACCAAATAGTCTGTGAATACTGAATACGTCCATATACGTACTTAAATAAACACCATGTTCAGAACTTGAGAAGAAGACTATTTTTATATCGACAATATTTTAAAATCTGAATAAAATATACTTCATACTTAGTACTTTATGTAAAGAGAATATATAGGGTATTATCTTTTTCCGGATAGGTTCAGATTTAAAATAGAAAACGTACGAACTATAAGCATACAAAAAGGAATATTTCCTGGATGTTTCATAATAACAACAATATACAGGAGGCGAATATTTTATTATTTCAAATTAACGTGTAAGAAACATAATTTTTCTATGTTCTCAGGTAATAATTTTAATCTATTACTGGTAACGATATCGTCCGATCGCGTCCGAGTTTTGCCGAGCCGCCCTGAAATCAAATTGTCCGCTCATGGCGGCTATGCTTGTAGCCCGAATCGAGTCTTGGGGTCCCGAAACTGTCGGGATCTCGAGCAATACGAAAGTATCGGGACCCCGCCCGATCCCGCCCGAAAGTTGCCGGCCCGTCCCGAGCCCGAAAAATCGGGTAACCGCACACCCCTAGTTACGAAACTCACCGGCCAATAAATCTGAATACGATCTTAGAAGTTCGAATAACCGACGAGCACCTTTGTGTCCCGAGCCGCGCGAGATCGCCGTGCTCGGCGATGTGTCATCGATTATAAAGAAACAGAATTTGTTTATTTTTCATCGTATCAATATGAAAGTGACACCTTTGGATTCTTGGCATTCTCCCGGTTATATTGGCAGAAAATAATTTAAATCGGTTTATTTTTAACAAAACGGGCTTTCACTTCTACAAACAAATTTTTCACGTAATTTCCTTAATTTTGGTCCGAATTATATCATTTTTGGGGCCAATTTGATCGAGAAAACATGAGGAATCGACTGACGTCACTTTCGCAAAGATCTGATTAGAAATACAGAACTGCAGATTTGTCACTGCTTAGCGCGCAACATTGTATGGCCCCGCTGGTTTCGAGCGCCGAAGTCCACGAAACTCAGCGAGTCGCATGATTGTCAGCGAGAAGGACAAGAGGGGACTTTCCATGGCGAAGGAAAATCAGCCTTCTATACAGGGTGTCCCATCTAAGACGAGACAGCCGGTTTTCTCCTAAACTATAGGAGATAAAAATATAAAAAAAATAGGGCATTGCATGGTTCCAGGGGGCCAATTAATTAGCGCGAACGAATTTTTTTTATCGATTATTATTTTAAAAGATACGATGGTCAAGTTCGGTTTTTCAAATGGAACTATTTTTTTTGAACACCTGAGTTGATAGTGCGTTCCAAGACAAATTCAATAAGCTTTAATGTATACACTTTATTTTCACTGGTTTTTAAGATATTGCGCTTGCAAATTTACTGATTTTCACTGGAAGAAAACTGTCTGGTATAGCACGGACCGGGGACGGTTTTACTGGCTCCACTTGTGGCACTGCCTTTTGAAATAGATACCTATCTGCCAAAGGTCTACGCCAGGCCCAAAGGCTGGACAATTTTTTTCCGTCAGAAATGCTACTTAGGTAGGTACATCTGCGGTATCGAGAAGCGCACCGTTACTTTTATTTCGCACTTGCTTCTACGCTCGGATGGCCGGTTCTTTTGGGAGGGATGCAAGTTCGATTGGTTAGGTTAGGAGGAGTGAAAGTTGCTAGACTAAATTTCAATCATAGGGAGCAGATTGTATCAGAACCATTCGGATTTGCATTCCTCACAAACGGCTGCTCTCTTGAAGCATTGCTCTTCACAGCAATGCCCACCTTCTCTTGCACGGAATACGTTAACGTTTGCTTTTGTTCTGATATTGAAGCTCGTGTTTATACTCGAGAGGACGACGCGTCGACAGCGGGCTACCCCTTTTCTTCCTGTGTCTCTCCACGAGCCGTGTTGACGGTGGATTGTAGGAGCGCAGATATCTGGATGCCAGTTATTGAATTCAGGAGACGATAGAAACATTTTATTACAAAACACACATGTACTATAATTAAAGTAAATCGTATTCCTCTCGGGCAGGAGTACTGATAATGATCGAACTTGCGCCCCACTTCGCGCAGACCAATTACACGGAGGGTAGTCGGGTCACACACTGCCCAAATGATACAGGGTAATTCTGGAGCAACGCCCGTCAAGGAGATGCGCTGGTACCCCGTGGCGAGGACAGACCTTCGCATTGCCTCACCTGATTTTTATGGTTTTTTTCCGGAAAAAGGTACGAATCCTAGGCCGAACGTAGCGAATTGAAGTCGACCCTCCGCAGTCGAGGGTGAATTATCCATTACAGCGTATTAAGAAACCCTTTTCTTCGTCGTATCGAAAGGGAAGTGGTGCCAATGGATTCCTTATGTTTTTCTGACGAAAATCATACCAAATGTCATGCAAATCGGACTACTTTGACACAAGCTATTTGTATTCCTATGTAAAAGTTGTCCGATTTACACGACATTTGGCATGATTTTCATCGGAAATCCCCAAGGAATCCATCCGCGACACTTCCATATCCATACGATAAAGAATAAAGAATTATTTTATTTCCTAACCAGATACAGGGTAATTATGGAGCAGCGCCCGTGAAGGAGATGCGGCGGCCTGGTACCCCGTGGCGAGGACAACCCCTCGCAGTGTCTGACCGAATTTTATGGCTTTCCACCCGCGAAGGGGTTCGAGTGCCTAATAGGGAGTGAGAAATCTTCGACTTGCGCATTTCTCATCAGATCTTTGCAAAACCGACACCTATCGATTCCTTATGTTTCGCCGATGAAGCTGACACTAAGAACGACGTAATTCGGACCATAATGAAGGAAATTCCATGGAATATCGATTTATGTCATTTCAAGCTGACTTGACTTGGTTAAAAATAGTCCGATTTACATGAAATTTGGTATGATTTTAATCGACGGAACGCCAGGAATCCATTGGCGCCACTTCCCCTTCGATACGATGAAGAAAAGAAGCAAACATTTGAAATCCTGAACATTTCTCACTTCTTAATGGTATTCCAAACCCTTCGAGGGTCGAAAGCCATAAAATTCGATGGGCACTGCGGGGTGTTGTCCTCGCCACGGGGTGACGGGCGCAGCACCAGAATCAGCCTGTACCTACCTTTTTAAGAAATAAAACAATTTGTTATTCCTTATCGTATGGATATGGAAGTGTCGCCGATGGATTCCTTGGGGATTTCCGATGAAAATCATGCCAAATGTCGTGTAAATCGGACAACTTTTACATAGGAATACAAATAGCTTGTGTCAAAGTAGTCCGATTTGCATGACATTTGGTATGATTTTCGTCAGAAAAACATAAGGAATCCATTGGCACCACTTCCCTTTCGATACGACGAAGAAAAGGGTTTCTTAATACGCTGTAATGGATAATTCACCCTCGACTGCGGAGGGTCGACTTCAATTCGCTACGTTCGGCCTAGGATTCGTACCTTTTTCCGAAAAAAGCCATAAAATTCGGGTGAGGCAATGCGAAGGTCTGTCCTCGCCACGGGGTACCAGCGCATCTCCTTGACGGGCGTTGCTCCAGAATTACCCTGTATCATTTGGGCAGTGTGTGACCCAACTACCCTCCGTGTAATTGGTCTGCGCGAAGTGGGGCGCAAGTTCGATCAGTATCAGTACTCCTGCCCGAGAGGAATACGATTTACTTTAATTATAGTACATGTGTGTTTTGTAATAAAATGTTTCTATCGTCTCCTGAATTCAATAACTGGCATCCAGATATCTACGCTCCTACAATCCACCGTCAACACGGCTCGTGGAGAGACACAGGAATAAAAGGGGTAGCCCGCTGTCGACGCGTGGTCCTCTCGAGTATAAACACGAGCTTCAATATCAGAACAAAAGCAAGCGTTAACGTATTCCGTGCGAGAGAAGGTGGGCATTGCTGTGAAGAGCAATGCTTCAAGAGAGCAGCCGTTTGTGAGGAATGCAAATTCGAATGGTTCTGATACAATCTGCTCCCTATGATTGAAATTTAGTCTAGCAACTTTCACTCCTCCTAACCTAACCAATCGAACTTGCAACCCTCCCAAAAGAACCGGCCATCCGAGCGTAGAAGCAAGTGCGAAATAAAAGTAACGGTGCGCTTCTCGATACCGCAGATGTACCTACCTAAGTAGCATTTCTGACGGAAAAAAATTGTCCAGCCTTTGGGCCTGGCGTAGACCTTTGGCAGGTAGGTATCTATTTCAAAAGGCAGTGCCACAAGTGGAGCCAGTAAAACCGTCCCCGGTCCGTGATATACCAGACAGTTTTCTTCGAGTGAAAATCAGTAAATTTGCAAGCGCAATATCTTAAAAACCAGTGAAAATAAAGTGTATACATTAAAGCTTATTGAATTTGTCTTGGAACGCACTATCAACTCAGGTGTTCAAAAAAAATAGTTCCATTTGAAAAACCGAACTTGACCATCGTATCTTTTAAAATAATAATCGATAAAAAAATTCGTTCGCGCTAATTAATTGGCCCCCTCGAACCATGCAATTCCCTATTTTTTTTATATTTTTATCTCCTATAGTTTAGGAGAAAACCGGCTGTCTCGTCTTAGATGGGACACCCTGTAGAACTCAAATCGAGAAATACTTTGCTAACAAACTTTATATTCACGTCAAATAAATACTTGTAAAATTTAGACGACGAACTATTATTGAATTTCGCCAGTTCTTACATATGCCCCACTGGGTTCGGCATTCCTGATCCCAGAGTTTCATGCATTTACGTATTGAAATGTTGCTTCGAGTCATCGGGCAATTGCATTGTTTCTTCTCGTACATATGTATATCTGTTCGCGAGTAGGTGTCATGAATGACGCGACTTTTGTTTCCCAAATAAATTCACCCCTATCAGGGCCCTCGCTCGAACCGCTTGACAAGGAGACCGAACGATGTGAACCGAGTGCGAGTGAAATAGCGCACCAGCGGTACACCCTCGGTCGACGGCGACTTGAGTCATCCAGTACTGAATACGAAATGTTCAAAATTTCTCATTACACCTTGATGAGAGTGTTACCATTCATGGATTGTTGGTGAGTCAAGACACGAAGCAATTCAGTCTATTTTTTCTTATGAATACATGATTAGAACACACTCTACGTTCAATAAAAATTGATCGAATTGCTCCATGTTTGATATCATTTTCATCGGGAAATCCTAAAAAATTCATCGGTAATACTTTCATCAATACTTATCAAAAACACGAACATTTTATTTTTCTGTACTGGGTATTTTATCTAGCTCGTCGGTTTTATTGTTCTCGGCTGTCAACGGGCGGTCTACTAGGACCCGAAGGTCCACGCTCGCAACGAGAAAGCAAAACAGTGGGGTGGGTAGGTCTTTCCCGATAAACTGAGCCCAAAGGCTTCTCAACAATTGAAACATTGGAAGACTGTACATATTCTTTCTGATGCTTTCGGCGATATGCGCAACCATTTGTATACCCGGTTTCATGTCTAACAAGTCTGGCGATTTTGTTTGTGAGAGCCATATATAAAGACAGTCCTGTAACGTTCACTACATCTTCAATTATAAAACTGCAAATATGTTATTTTACACATGTGTCTTCATCGGCTTCGACGCTTGAAACCAGCGGGGCCATTCAATGTTGCGCACTAAGCACTGATGAATCTGAAGTTTTGCAATTTCTAATCAGATCTTTGCGATCGTGGCGTCAATCGATTCCTTATATTTTCTCAATCAAATTGGCCCCAAAAATGATACAACTCAAACCATAATTAAGGAAATTACGTAAAAATTTGTTTGCAGAATTGAAAGCCCGTTTCGTTAAAAATTGTCCGATTTAAATAATTTTATTATTAAAAAAATGCGCAAGCTGGATACGCGTGATTATTGCGTGGCCCCCTCCATAGACATATATAGACGGATCAGAAGATGGGACTATCGGCGTGGGGAAGGAAGGCTTGGAGGGGTAAAGGCATAGGTTCAGATACAGGCGCGTCGGTTAGCTTCGGATGCATTCGGCATGCATAACCACAGCGTTATCCGATTTACTCGTATCGCTCCCCTTACCGCGAACCTTGCCACCCCCCTCAGCTTACGCTCCGCCGTCTATATATGTCTATGGTCCCCTCCTCGAAGTGACAGAAAATATAACCTATGTATACGCTATATGACAATAAATGTTGAGCGGCTATTTCGTTCATTTGCGCTACATTTTTGAACTTTTTATCATCCTTCCGAAACATTATTATTACGTCGCAACAGTATCTTTAGGAAATCGGGTCTAGCATATAGGTTATATTTTCTGTCATTTCGAGGACAGAAAATCCGGTCCTCCAAGTGACAGAGAATATAACCTATATGTTATACCCGATTTCCTAAAGACGCTGTTGCGGCGTAATAATAATGTTTTGGAAGGATGCTAAAAAGTTCACAAATGTTTCGTAAAAGAACGAAATAGCCACTAAACATTTGTTGTCATATAGCATATACTTAGGTTATATTTTCTGTCACTTCGAGGAGGGACCACATAATAATCACGCGTTGGATTCAACATCAAACACAATTTTATATATGTTTGTTCATAACTGCTTTCTGCATAGGATGTGTATTTCATGTTCTGTTTCAGTGTTTTACTAATTAAAAAATGTCTATCCTAACAAACTTCATTTTCTGGGGACATGCCCTCATCTATTTTTCCTTTTCACTTATAATTCCTTACTGCCAACGTAGAATATTGTAGCATAAGCACATTTCAAGTAAATGTACAATGAATTTTCTACGTTTGCAGTACCAGCAGACTTTCTGTTTAAAAAGTACAACGCAACACCTGAGAATTTCTTTCCTCATTCAAAATAACATATGGAAATAACAAACAGCTCCCTCTCGCGTGCACAGGCAGCGGCGTATCTATGGGTAATACCATTTCAGTGCAGAAAAAACCTGCTGTAATACCGACCTGGCGAATCGGCCAGACCACGTGACGTGTCTACCCCCTTAATATATATGTTAATAATAATCATTTGTGTACACTGTACACCAGGGATGCACAGACTTAGTAAGACCAAGGGCCACATATGTAGGTTCACTGTGACTTATGGGACGGCCGCCAAAGAACATGAATGTTACCTATCATATATTATTTGTTTTATTTATATGTATCATATATTATGACTTGTTAAAATTAAAATAACACATAGTGACCGGGCCGCCAGCAAATCACCGGAGGGCCCCGGTCTGTGCATCCCTGCTGTACAGAGTGTTCAAAAAAGTAATGGTCACTGGTTTGGGGCGTGAATGTGCACCTCTGGACCAGTGGAGATTTGTTAAAAAAAAAAAAAATTTTTTTATAGCATTGAAAATGCTGTTTCGACGATTCGATTGCATAGAGTTACACGAATAGGCATGGACCTACCACTACTCTGTTGCTTTGCCAGGTTCTACCCAAATGGTGGGGCCTGACACAGTACATACCCCTAAACGTAAACAAACACAATCCGACGATTAAAGGGAAAGAAGGTAGTGCAAGGTGCATCGACCTAGTTTGGACCACTGTCCCAGACCCCACTATTCGGGTACATACTACGAAAGCGGCAGAGTAGTGGGTAGGCCCATGCCTATACGTGTAACTCTATGCAATCTAATCGTTGAAACATCATTTTCAATGTTATAAACAATTTTGTAGCAATTGTTTTTAACAAATCTCCACTGGTCCAGAGGTGCACATTCACACTCCAAACCAGTGACCATTACTTTTTGAAGCATTATAACGCGCATGCGTTAATATTATTGTTTGAAAACGATTTAATTGAATTATTTTCCAATCATTTTGCAATAATTCATGAAGTAATTCAATTGTCAATCTGCACATCTCTGTGCAATTGTAATACCTACATACTTAGTTACCATAATAAACTATAATTTCCTAAAAAGACAACCATGTGTTTCCTTTTTTTTTGCCTGTGTCCATTGTAAAATTATATTCCGTTCCTTGTTTACCTTCAGCACTACATTGAAATAATATTTCCATGTATAAGTTGGAGCCACAGAGGCTCCCTAAGAATAAAAGTTTGTAGTGACAGCATTTTAAAAAAATGTTCGATTTCTGCTAGACATTTAGCTTGTTTCGTTGTGTAGAATTAATTTTTTACAAGATAGAAACTAGTTCCTGGTTCCAGCCATAGCGACAACCATAATAAAGAAAATAAGTCTTAATTTTGTCAATTTACTTTAGAAAGGACATGGTTCACCGAAATGTTAATTAAAATGAAAAAAGCAAACGATGCGTCTTAAAGAGGAAAGACTGATCTTTCTATTGCTTTATTGCTGAACGTCCTACAAAGATTTCCTGGCTTTGTAGGTGCACTTAAAGCGAAAGGGAGGTTTTTTGTTTCAAAAATGAATAACTCAGGCAAAAAAAACGTACCAACAACCACCAATGAATACTGATTTTACACAGGAAAGTCGTCGCTTATTTTTTTTAGGAGTGTAGTACTAATATAAATGAATAATAGGTCATAAATAAACTTACTTGATTGTGAGGCTGCGTCTCAGTGTCGTCCATGTCATTGACAAGTGGTTCTTCAACCTCGGAATCAATTTGTTCCGCTTCGTCTCCCATCAATTCCGCCTCGTTTAGGAGAGATGGCTCCTCTTCCATGTTTGAAACACTGGCACTTGGGGTGTCTTGATCTTGTGTCAATAATAGTAACTTGTAATACCACAGTGTTGGTACATAAACATCCTCAGCCCCGTTCACAGAGCGTCTGGACGCCACTACTTTTTTAAATTCCTTCCGGAATGACCCGCGGAGGCGTTGAATTTTTTTATTTACAAACTCCTTGTCTGCCTCGGGGAATATAGTTTTGCAATATGCAATTAGATTCTCGTAGCACTCTTTACGTAAATTACGATTCTGATACTCCCGAGTCTTGACTTTCCACTAAGCTGGCATTGTTCTGTACAGAGTAAGGAGCTCTACCACTACTTTTGTGCTCCACTTTGCGTCGTCTGCAGACATCACGCAGAAAGTCAATAAGGTAGCCGAACTATTTTAACACGATATCGACACTTCGATTTTTCGTTCGATTCGGCCTTTCATCCGGGTTTTCACTTAGAACGTAAACATTGGCTCCTCCCTCCATAGGTCAAATTCCGAGTGGAGGTGGTTATGGCAAAATATAATTGGTTAAGATGTGACAAAAGGGGCTGATTTGAGCCCAGGGGGAAATGGTTTCTTCCTTTTTCCCGAACGGTGGTCGGGTAATAAAAATCAAGGGTTGTAAATATGTCTTTAGTTTACGTTTGGCGGCCAGATGTGCAAGTTCCGCGAGGTATTTCCTTATTTGACCATTGTCCTGGGATTCTGAAGGTTTAGTCCAACAATAAAGACGTCGTGGGCTGAAGCCCATCAGTGACGGCATTGCGAAGAGTCCCAGGAGTATGGCAATTAGAATTGCCAAGTGTTCGCCAGGCCCAAGATATAAACTTAAATATACCGAGTCTTAAGAGTCATGCTTAAAAAAGACGAATATGTAGGCGTAGGGGCGGGGTAATTAGAATATCTTGTTTTCAGACATTGATCAACTAAATTCAGTTTTATTATAAGTATATAGAAATAAATACTAAGCCGTTCATCACTAAGCCGCTGCTAGTATATTTTCATAAACACCTGATGTAAATCAAACTCTTAATCTATGCAATCTCACCCACGCGTTTATGTACTAAAACATAACACGCGATGACTCGCGACGAGGCCCAATACATACCCTTCGCGGAGGGACTCTGGAACAGGAAGTTCGCGCGGGGTCCCGCCTGCGCCGTCCTCCCTTCAAATTACAGACGGATCCCTTATCGCTCGAGTATATACACGCATCAGAATATAAAAACAGAAGGACGCGCGACGATTTGGGTGCAAGAAAAGGTTCGCCATAGGGAGGAGATATTACTATGACATGGTGGAAACTTCGTGTCTGCATCCTTGCAGGTACGATTGCTTATAAACTAATCCCTCCTACGGCTTACCTTCTCTCGCAGTAGAGGTGGCAAATGCCACATCTGGTTAGCGAAAACCTACCAGGCTGATCGGCCGGATCGACCCACCAAAGTCGCGGTTTATGGCGGTGCATTGTTCCGCGAGTCAGAGGTATACAACGGTACGTTCGGGTGCGAAATCATCGTGCGCACTATCCACCAACAGAGCAATATACGGATTAACTCAGACTGAACAATATGACCAGGTTTTTTTATTGCCCTTTAGAAATCTGGCGAACAGATGTTGTCGAAACGTTCTAGGAAAAATAATAAATTATCGATCGCAAAGAACAATTGAATTTCCGTCTGCCCACTGTTGTCTCGACACACGTGAGAAAGATTAGCAATTAAAAAGTATTATCCACCATCAATACGCCTCAAGGAGACAGGACACAGGATGGAAGGGTGTAGTCCGCTGACCGCGCGTGATTCCGCCTGCGTCGTCCTCCCTTCAAATTAAAAACGGATCCCTTACCTCTCAAATATAAATATGCGTTGGAATATCAAAACAAAAACTAGCTCCACGTATGCGCTGCGAGAGAAGGTAAGGCGTAGGAGGGAGATTATTTTATGATCAATCGTACCTGCAAGGATGCAGACGTGAAGTTTCCATCATTTCATAGTAATATCTGCTCCCTATGGCGAACCTTTTCTTGCACCCAATCGTCGCGCGTCCTTCTGTTTTTATATTCGCGCGCGTGTGTATACTCGAGACATAGGGGAGCCGTTTTTAATTTGAAGGGTGCACGGCGCAGGCGGGAACTTCCTGTTCCCGGGTCCCTCCGCGGAGTGTATTGGCCCTCGTCGCGAGTAATCACGTGCAATTTTTTAGTACATAAACGCGTGGGTGAGATTGTATAGATTAAGAGTTTGTCTTACATCAGGTGTTTATGAAAGTATACTAGCAGCGACTTACTGATGAACGCGGCGGATTGATTGCAAGGTATTCAATGGAACCACGTTATATTTCTACATACTTATAATAAAAATGAATTTAGTTTATCACTGTCAGAAAACAAGATATTCTAATCACCTCGCCCCTACGCCTACATATTCATCTTTTTTAAGCATGACTCTTAAGACTCGGTATATTTAAGTTTATATCTTGCGCCTGGCGAACACTTGGCAATTCTAATTGCCATACTCCTGGGACTCTCCGCAATGCCGTCACTGATGGACTTCAGCCCACGACGTCTTTATTGCTGGACTACACGTTGAGAACCCCAGGATAATGGTCAAATAAGGAAATACCTCGCGGAACTTGCACATCTGGCCGCCAAACGTAAACTAAAGACATATTTACAACCCTTGATTTTTATTACCCGACCACCGTTCGGGAAAAAGGAAGAAACCGTTTTGCATTTCCCCCTGGGCTCAAATCAGCCCCTTTTGTCACATCTTAACCAATTATATTTTGCCATAACCACCTCCACTCGGAATTTGACCTATGGAGGGAGGAGCCAATGCTTACGTTCTAAGTGAAAACGCGGAGGAAAGGCAGAATCGAACGAAAAATCGAAGTGTCAATACCGTGTTCGTATAGTTCAGCTACGTTAGTGACTTTCTGCGTGCTTACTGCAAACTATGACGGACGACACAAAGTGGAGTAATGAAGCAGTGACAGGGCTCCTTACTTTATACCGAACAATGCCTTCTCTGTGGAAAGTGAAAAGTACCGAAAATAAAAATCGAAATTTACGTACAGAGGGCTACAATAAGTTAATTGAATATTGTAAACCAATATTTCCGCATGCAAACAGAGATTTTGTTAGTAAAAAAATTCAACGTCTGCGTGGGTCATTCCGGAAAGAATTTCGGAAAGTAGTGGCATCCACACGGTCTGGGAATGGGGCTGATGATATATATGTGCCAAAACTGTTGTATTACGATCTATTATTATTTACGAAAGATCAGGACATCCCAAGTTACAGCATATCCAACATAGAAGAGGAGACATCTCTTCTGGACTCGGCGGAAGCGATGCAGGACCAACCCGAACAAATTGATATTATTCAAGATCCAGACGTACATGACATGGACGACACTGATACGCAGCCTCACAATCAAGTTTATTTATGACCTCATTTATTTTATTACTACACTCCTCATCAAAAACTAAGCGACGATTTTCCTGTGTAAAATCATTTTTTTAAAATGCTGTCACTGCAAACTTTTATTCTTAGGGAGCCTCTGTGGCTCCAACTACGTGGAAATATCATTTCAATGTAGTAGGTACTGAAGGTAAACAAGAAACGGAATATAATTTTACAATGGACACAGACAATAAAAAGGAAACATATGGTTGTCTTTTTATAAAATTATAGTTTATTAGGGTGTGTTTATAATGTTTATCGGATAGGTGCAAGGAAATCTAATTCACAATTACGTAGCACGACATTTAATTTAAGGCTATCAAAATACAAGCGATTAAAGGAGCAAGAGGAACGTATAATTATAGCAAAGTATTTACAGCGCGAAGTTCACTATGTTCTCTCCTTTCTGTACAAAGCACGTTTTAATAAATAACTATTTACACTTAACTTATATATTATTGAAATCTTAGCGAGCACTATGGAGTAGCGATGGTTTAGCGCTTAAAGCCAAAGCTAGACAATTAGCAAGCGTGAAAGCAAGTTACTAAGCGGTTGAGTAACTTTAAGCAAAGGTAAAAGGCGCTAGCAGGAGAAGCGCGTATCGAAGGCAAAGGACACGTAAGCACGGTACGTGTTAACTGTTCGGAGTCGCGAACCAAGAGAGCGATCCAGGAAATCACGCTCGATTTCCTGGAAGACAGATGCTTCCCCTTCCATCGATCGCGAGTCGACGGAAGGGGCAGTGATCGCTGCTCCACATGGGTAAGCGCGCCGTCGCCGAACGTCTAATTGACTGGTAATTATGCCAGGTGTCGCTAGACGGTCGATTTTCGCGTACATTTCCCGCCCGGCATTCATCGCCCGATGAATTTATCGCGAGCTGGCTGTGGCGCGGTGATTGGCCGATCAATTATGGCGTGATCCGATTCAGCGGCAGTGGCGCCGCCGACCCATGTGAAGGCGTCGAGCAACGCAGGTGAAGTGATCTATGGAATAGTGGAATTATTACATAGAAGTGGTTTGCGAAAGCGGTATAAAAACTAATTTACAAATTGATCGTACAAATTCAGACCGAGCAGTCTTAATTGTAACAACGCGAGTTAAGCCGTCGGGTCCCGTGTGAAGTTTCGTGACTCTAGCAAGTGGCCACCGAGCAGGGGAAGTCAATTCCGATTTAATTATACACAAATCGCCGATTCGAGGCTGCGGGCGCTGGTGAGTCCATTTGTTGCGTGATTGCAATGATTGTAAATATTCAGCGGACCACCGCTTCCAGAATTGCAGCCTCATGTGTTGCAACAGGTGCCATCGGGACAGACGAGAGACAGGGACGTCGTCGATGGGGGGATCGGGCAAGCTTAGCAGGGCTTCGCCGATCAAAAAGTGGCCGGGTGTCAGCGTGGTGAGGTCACCCGGGTCGTCACTCATCGCCTGCAGGGGTCTCGAGTTCAAACAGGCTTCGATTTGATGCAGCAACGTAGTCATCTCTTCATAGGTGAGGTGTTGTTCGCCTATCACCCTCCTTAGATGATACTTGGTCGATTTGACTGCAGCTTCCCATAGGCCGCCGAAGTGAGGGGCAGCCGGAGGGTTGAATCTCCATTCAATGCCGTCCTTCAGGAGAGCGGAATGGATGGCGTCACGCCCGGAGTCGAGGTGAGCCAGCATATCCCGGAGTTCCCGGGCGGCTCCCACGAAGGTTGTTCCCTGGTCGCTCTGAATGACTGAGCAACGTCCTCGCCGTGAAGTGAACCGCCGTAGAGCGGCGAGAAAAGCTTCGGTACTGTAATCGGAAACAAGTTCTAAGTGTACCGCACGAGTGCTCAGACATACAAATAACGCGACGTAGCCTTTATGCGTGCGTTGGCCTCGGCCTCGCGCTCTTAACAGAATTAATGGTCCTGCATAATCTACTCCGACATGCAGGAAGGGCCGGGCTGGTGTCACCCGAGCGGCTGGTAAATCCCCCATCAATTGTTGTCCAGTTGTGGCTCGCCATCGGATACAAGTGACGCAGCGATGGAGAATGGCCTTGACTCGCTGTCGACCCTGGGGAATCCAGTACTTCTGCCGCACGGTGGCCAGGGTAAGTTGCGTGCCTCCGTGTAACGTTCGCTGGTGGGCCTCGTCCACCAGTAGATCGGTCAGACGGCTGTCTCGTGGTAACAGCACTTGGTGTTGGGCGTCCAGCGGTAGCGCAGCATGGCGGAGGCGTCCCCCGACACGAAGGAGGCCTTGGTCGTCCAAGTAGGGGTTCAGCCGTCGCAGTCCGCTACGGCTCGGCAGTGGGCGTCCTTCTTCCAGTTGTTGGATGTCCGTAGCGAATTCTTGGCGCTGCACCAGTCGGAGCCAGCGGACTCGTGCTGCCTCGACCTCGGTGGGCATCAGGCGACATCCTAGCGTGAGTGGTTCTCTTCGTGGTAGCCACCGCAAGCACCAGGCGGTGGTTCTAAGAAGAGAGGTTATGTTTGAATACCGAGATAAAAGCGGATTGCCCGTTGCAGGTTCACCCGACGTCAAAGTGGAGGTTGTCCGGGCTTCTAGGTCCGTTAGTGGCAACGTCGGCTGTTTCCCGCTGTCCCATCCGTCCGGTGAAATCAGCCAGGCAGGGCCGGTCCACCACAGGGCAAAGTCGGGCAACTGACGGGGCGGTAGGCCTCTGGAGGCGCAATCAGCCGGGTTGTCCTGGCTGGAGACGTGATGCCACTGGGCTTCCGGCAGCGTGAGTTGTATCTCCGATACCCGATTGGCCACGTAGGTCTTCCAGCGTGAGGGATGTCCTTGGATCCAGGCGAGGGCGATAGTGGAATCGCTCCACAAATGTACGGCGGTGCCACTCCACCCCAGACTCGCGCAGGTGAGAGCCATCAGTTTGGTCAGCAGGACCGCGGCGCACAACTCTAACCTGGGTAGTGAGATCCGTTTCAAGGGCGCCACCTTGGTTTTGGCCATGATCAGCTGGGTCCGAGCGAGGCCATCGTTGTCCACGATCCGAAGATAAACGACGGCAGCATATGCCCGCTCCGAAGCGTCAGCGAAGCCATGGAGCTCCCGAAGTTGAGGCGTTTGTTGTACGCCGAGCCAGCGAGGAACAGCGATTTGGTTCAGCTTAGGCAGCTCTTCGAGGAACTGCATCCAGTAGCCGGCTTCCGTCGGCGGCAAAGGTGTGTCCCAATCTAAGTTGAGTAACCAGAGGGACTGCATGAATATTTTGGCGTTAACCGTTACTGGGGACACCAAACCCAATGGGTCAAATATTTTTGCAATGGTTGATAGAACCCGTCGCCTCGTTATGCCGCTGTCCGCTGTGGGCGGCTGCATTTGCACCCGGAAGCAGTCGTCGTCCAGGCTCCAGTGGACCCCCAGCGCTGTATACGTTTCGCCGGCCTGCCACTTGCACTCAGGAATGGCGTCGCCAGCGGGCAGGTTCTCCATCAGTGATGGGTGATTGGACGCCCACTTCCTCAGATTGAACCCGCCGGCCTGGCAGAGTTGACGTAGCTCCCTTTGTAGGTCGGTAGCTTCTGCGATGGAGTCGGCACCTGTCACGACGTCGTCCATGTAGACATCGCGTTGCAAGATGGCCGCCGCTCGTGGAAACCGCTGCTGTTCGTCCGACGCCAGCTGACGTAGGGTGCGGATGGCGAGGTACGGGGCACAGTTCAGTCCATAAGTGACAGTATTCAGCTCGTAATCACTTATTTCACTGTCTTGACTATCTCTCCAGAGCACCCGCTGATAGCGGCGATCATCCGGGTGGAGAAGGATTTGTCTATACATCTTCTCGATGTCGGCAGTAAGGCAGATCCGGTGTACACGCCAGCGCAGTAGCAGCTGTTGCAGGCTAGGCAGTAAGTTCGGACCCACTAGCAGCTCGTCGTTCAGCGAATGTCCCGTCGTGGTGGCATAGGACCCATTGAAAACCACTCGTAGTCTGGTGGTCGTGCTGCTTTCCTTCAGGACGCCGTGATGAGGCAAGTAGTACGACGGTCCTGGCAGCTGAACCCGCGCTCTAGACATATGGTTGAGTTGCAGGTACTCACTCATAAACTCCTTGTAGGTTTGAGCGAAGACAGGTTCCTTTGCGAATTTATTCTCCATCCGCAGTAGCATGCGTCGTGCACCGTGACGCGACTCTCCGAGGTCCAAGGTGTCCCGGAGTGGCAGGCGAACCAAATAGCGTCCGGACGGTAATCTCTGGTGAGTCGTCCGGTAGTGTTCCTCACAGGTTTGTTCCTCTGGGGTATAGGCATGTGATACAGGGAGTTCCTCCTGTTCCCAGAAGCGGCGAACCAGTGGCAGTAATTCCTCATCGGAGGAGCATTGAAGGGCTGAGAGGCTGCGTCCATCAGCTACCGCGTTGCTAGTGCCCGGCGTAGTAGGTCCCGACACGATCCAGCCTAGCGCGGTCTTCTGGGCCATCGGCTCTCCGGGGCGACCCTTGGTAATGCCCTCGAGCAGGATGAGGGCAAAGGCGTCGGCTCCTAGTAATAGATCGATCGGCCCGTCGGAGTCGAAATTGGGATCCGCCAAGGTGAGGTCCTGCAGGTGAGACCACCCTCGCGAACAGCGCTCGACGCGTGGCTGGTAGGACGTAATCCTTGGTAGCACCAGGGCGGCTACCACGTGTCGTTTCGTTGAACTGAAGTGGGCAGTGAACTCCAGTTGCACCTGGCCGCGAATTCGTTCCGAGGCCTGACTTCCGACACCTACGAGACGAATGTTCGACGGTCTTCTCCGTAATCGAAGCTGCTGCGCCAAGGCCTCGGTGAGAAGCGACACCTCGCTTCCCTGGTCGATGAGGGCACGCACTATTTTGGACCCTCCGTCCGGCTGCAGCAATCTAACACGCGCCGTGGCAAGGAGCACGACCGGTAAGGGGTTCGATACGCAGGTAGAGGTATTGACCGCGACCTCTTTGATGTCACTCGCGACCGCACTGTCTTCGTGAATCGTTGTGTGATGTTTTCCATTGCATTGCTGGCATCGCCGGTCCGAACCGCAGTCTTTAACCTGGTGCTTGCCTAGGCAGTTATAGCACAGGTTCGCAGCTTGTAACGCCGTCCGGCGTTCGGCGATTGTCTTCGATTTGTAAGATCGACAGTACAATATAAAATGGTTCGCTTTGCAGAGACTGCATGGCTCCAAGGCGCGTTTAGCTTGGCTGACTTGATGAACCTTTGTCGACCTTTGTGTTGCAGCTGGCTTCGCTGTTCGGCTCTCCGGTCTCTTACCCTGCTCCGCCAAAGCCTCAAGGGTGTTCACGCGCCCTTCCAGAAAGCTCTGTAGCTCCGCAAAGGTAGGAGGCAATTTCGTCTTGCCGATAGCCGTTTCCCAATCGCGTCGGGATTGAGGGTCTATGCGTTCCACGATCAGGTGGATGAGCCAGTCGCCGCTGGCGTCGAAGGGTCGTTTCATGGCTTCTAGGGCCTTGACGGAATCACACACTGTATAGAACAGCCGTTTCAGCTCGGGTCCAGACTCGCGAGTAATCGAAGGTAGGCCGAAGATTGCGTTCATTTGAGCCTTGACCATCAATCTCTGGTTGTCGTAGCGCTCATTTAATAGTTCCCAAGCAGCCTCGAAATTCTCCTCTCTTTCAGGTAGATTGCGCAGAAGGAGAGCAGCATCGCCAGTAAGGGAGCTTCTCAGGTAGTGTAGTCGCTCGGCATCCGTTAACGCCTGATTCCGGACTACGAGAGATCGGAAGAGTCCTTGGAATGACGACCAGTCCTTGTGGTTGCCCTCGAAGGTAGGCAATGGAATCTTCGGGAGCGAGGACATCGATCGCGCGGCCACAGCGTGGTGGTCGTAGGATTCTCCCGTCGCGGAACGTTCTAGTACCCGGGTTGCGAGCGCTTCCATCTTTGTAACGTCGCTCAATTTGTCCAGGAGAAGCGCTTCCTGCACATTGAAGACCTCTTCCATGGAGGCAGCGTCCAGCCCCCTTTCCTTAAAATATGCATTGGCTGCGAAGGTTTCGTCAGCGGCTGCCTTGGCCAGCAACTCATCCTGCTGGTCTTCGAATTTGGACCAATTCTTTCGAAGGGTCTCCAAGCGCGAGGTAATATTCCCCTTTGTTAAATTGTTGGCCCCTAGTTTCTTCAAGTTATCGAACGCTCGACTGATTCGACCGGCAAGGTCGCGCTGGCTTGCTATTAGGTTACTCATTGTTCTGCCTTTGTTCGCAGGTATGGAGGTCGCACAGGACGTTACGCGTTTAAACGACACTCGCGAACGTTAGCAGGTGTGGAGGTCACGCGGTGACGTTACGCGTTTGAACGACACTCGCGAACAAAGCAGGTGTGGAGGTCACGCGGTGACGTTACGCGTTTGAACGACACTCGCGAACAAAGCAGGTGTGGAGGTCACGCGGGACGTTACGCGTTTGAACGACACTCGCGAACAAAGCAGGTGTGGAGGTCACGCGGGACTTTACGCGTTTGAACGACACTCGCGAACGTTCGTGAACTGTCTTCCAGGCACTGGATCTCCGGCTCGAAGGACCAAAAAATGTTTATAATGTTTATCGGATAGGTGCAAGGAAATCTAATTCACAATTACGTAGCACGACATTTAATTTAAGGCTATCAAAATACAAGCGATTAAAGGAGCAAGAGGAACGTATAATTATAGCAAAGTATTTACAGCGCGAAGTTCACTATGTTCTCTCCTTTCTGTACAAAGCACGTTTTAATAAATAACTATTTACACTTAACTTATATATTATTGAAATCTTAGCGAGCACTATGGAGTAGCGATGGTTTAGCGCTTAAAGCCAAAGCTAGACAATTAGCAAGCGTGAAAGCAAGTTACTAAGCGGTTGAGTAACTTTAAGCAAAGGTAAAAGGCGCTAGCAGGAGAAGCGCGTATCGAAGGCAAAGGACACGTAAGCACGGTACGTGTTAACTGTTCGGAGTCGCGAACCAAGAGAGCGATCCAGGAAATCACGCTCGATTTCCTGGAAGACAGATGCTTCCCCTTCCATCGATCGCGAGTCGACGGAAGGGGCAGTGATCGCTGCTCCACATGGGTAAGCGCGCCGTCGCCGAACGTCTAATTGACTGGTAATTATGCCAGGTGTCGCTAGACGGTCGATTTTCGCGTACAGGGTGATTAAGTATGTAGGTAATACAATTGCACAGAGATGTGCAGAATTACAATTGAATTATTTCATTAATTAAATAGTATTCAAACAATAATATTAACACATGCGCAGATCGACTTAATGTACAAGGTGTTCAAAAAGTAATGGTCACTGGTTTGGGGGGTGAATGTGCACCTCTGGACCAGTGGAGATTTGTTAAAAAAAATTGCTACAAAATTGTTTATAACATTGAAAATGATGTTTCAACGATTCGATTGTATAGAGTTGCATGTATAGGCATGGGCCTACCCACTACTCTGCCGCTTTGGTAGTATGTACTCGAATGGTGGGGTCTGGGACAGTGGTCCAAACTAGGTCGATGCACCTTGCACTACCTTCTGTCCCTTTAAACGTCGAATTGTGTTTGTTTACGTTAATGGGCACGCACTGTGCCAGGCCCCACTATTTGGGTAGATATTGCCAAAGCGGCAGAGTAGTGGTAGGTCCATGCCTATACGTGCAACTCTATACAATCGAATCGTTAAAACATCATTTTCAATGTTATAACAAAATTTGTAAATATAAACATTTGTCTCAATTCCTCAGATGATTACAGTAATTAGCAATTCAATTGCTTGAAAAGTTTGAATTATATAATTCAATTACGGCGTAATTTAATTGTTATGTAATTAAATTGCATTGTAACTGAAATAGCATAACTGTACAATTGCACGATGCTCGCTCGACTTCATTTAAGCTCTCTCATCCTCTTCTTATTCCCGTCCATACAATTGTTCCTCTCCCACTCTGTCACCTGTTTTTGCTCCTTTTGACAATTATCCTATCACACACTCATGTCACTCTTACATCTCTTACGCTCTTGCTCTCTCCCCCCCTCACTCTTCTCCACACTAAGATAATGAATTAAACAGAAAATTCAATATGAAGCCTGTTATTTTACAACTCTCGCCGGAAATAATACGATTTTTTTTCTACAAAATGGCGACGGCAGAGCCATGATATGCAAGATCTTGAGGAGCGACGTTTTCCACAATGTTCAATCTCACGGCTATACCGTTTGACTTAGAACAAAACACCAAAAGGTTTTAATTTTTACATGCCTAAAAGTAGAGAAGTGCGTAGCGATTTTGCGATATCTTAAACATATTCTTTGCAATTGACTCTTTTATAAAAAAGATGCACATTTTGTCCCCATGTTCACCATTTCGTCACAAATTAATGTTTCTGGATTTCCCTACGTACTTCTCTATTTTTAGGCATGTAAAAACAAAATCCTTTTGATTTTTTGTTTCTAAGTCAAACGGTATAGCCGTGAGATTGAACATCGTGGAAAACGTCGCTCCTCAAGATCTTGCATATCATGGCTCTGCCGTCGCCATTTTGTAGAAAAAAAATCGTATTATTTCCGGTGAGGGTTGTAAAATAACAGGCTTCATATTGAATTTTCTGTTTAATTCATTATCTTCCTAAAAAAAAAAATGCCGAATATGACTGCAATTTTGCTTCGTCCAAGGTGGCCTAACCCCTTAATACATCAAACACTTACACTCTATACACATTCAACATATCTTCCTGCCACGGAACACTTCCTTCTCCTACAAAATACTCTTTGTATCGGTCCCTATTTTGTTTGGCAGAATTATTTATATTTCTATGATTAACGGGTTGCAAATTATCCATCCGTACTGCATCGTTTTGACAATTTCCCTCCTGCATACTCCTGTTATTCGTTACATATGCTGCACTCCGTCTCCGTAAGAAATTATGGAGAATGCAAGTAGCTAATACGACATAGGATATATTTTCCACCTTCATATTAATTGGTGTATGTAATACTCGAAATCGCGAGGATAATATGCCGAATGTATATTCGACTACGTTCCTAGCTCGCGATAATCTATAATCGTATATTCTTTTATCGTGGTCCAGTTCCCTTTGCGCATAAGGCTTTAAAAAATTATTCGTTAAAGCAAACGCTTCATCGCCTAAAAACGCGAAGTTTAAATTTTTTATTGTTTCAGTATTATCCGGTAAATTCAACTGCCCGTTATTTAAACGTCTCATAAATTGCGTATGTTCGAGAACACCACCATCAAATTCATAATTAGAATCGACTAACGCCATTAGTACTTACGTAGTACGTAGAATCCGGTGGTGGGATAATTCGGATGTGTTTTCCATCCATAGCACCTCCGCAGTTGATGAAATCCCATTAGTTTTGAAACCCTTCCGCCATTTTTTTCCACTCGTCCTTGGTATTCGGGAACTATGATAAAACAAAATACAATAAAAAAATAAACAAAATTTAATTTCTTTGTTATTTCTTATTTTATTAAATTATTTGTGTTTTTTTTTGTATGAAGGAGGAAGAAGTGCAACCGTCCGAAAGCACGAATAAACGGCCGGCTGAGAATCGCTCAGTCAATCGCTGCGCCAAGAAAAAAAAAACGATGATGGTGTCCTTGAGGTTTTAAAAACTTGCGCTGTCGCGCTGAAGAACCCGACCACCACTAGGACCGACATTTCGGAGTACGAAGCATCCGGTATCAAAGTTGCTAAGCAATTGGAACGAATGGATCCGGAGCAGGCGATTTATGCGGACATATTAATAGCAGCCGTGTTGCGAAGAGGGCTATTAAAAACTTTAAAACCTCACACAGATTTATGCGACAATGAGTGCAAGCTCTATGCTGTGCCGATCCGGGAAACGACGAATAATAATATCTAATATTAATAATATCTAATATTTAAGATGAATTAATAAGATGATGTCATGACAGTAAACGTAGCTTAATTACTGACCCTAATGAACAAGAAATGAATTTATATTACCTGATATATTAAAAACAATTATTTACGAAGACACGGTGTATCACCACGCCGCGTCTTTTTCTAGCCACTTGACAGGTTAGGATACCTACTGCGCACATCACTTGCACATCGGTTCTTAGCAGTCATTGAAGCTCAGTTTACCCCGGTCACTTTACCCCGAATATGTACTCAGTGGAAAATTAATTATTTAATAATGTTAGGATTAATTTTTTCTCAAATGCGTGTACATGTATGTTTATAAGCTTGTTTTAAACACGCAGAAAAAATTTGGAGTCAAAATAACACATTTATGACTCATTTATCCAAAAAGCTAAATTGAAAAGAAAAACAAACGGAAGTCTCTAAAAATTAATTTCTAAGTTTTTAAATGAATTTCCATTTTTCGATATCTGAATGTGCATAATTATCATTGCTATAGTATGTACATTTATTACGTCACCACAATTTGTAAATATATTATATTGTTAAAGAACAAATTAAGGAAGCTCATTTTACCCCGTGGTTCACTTTACCCCGCTCTCCCCTACATAGATCACTTAATTAATAAAGTATTATTGTTAGTCTACACGTATTATTAATTTGTAACCCTTACCTTTAAGAACTCTGTACGTAGGGCATGATACAGTGCTTTGCACGTCTCAGGAATTATTTTGGATAACGAAGGAGCTGATATTCCAGTTGTAAATTTCAAATCTTCATAAGAACGTCCCGTTGCCAAAAATCCTAAAGTGGCGATGAGACGTTGCTCTGCGGTGATGCTGCGCCTCATAACGGTGTCCATTTTTTTAATTTTGTTTTGAACTAAGCTGAGGAGGAGATGATCAAACGCTTCAGAATCCATCCTCAAATAATTCCGGTAGTCATCTGGATAATTTTCTCTCAGCTCTCGAAAAAAGGGCTGATCATTACAATTTCCGCGGTATTCTTTTACCCAAACCTGGCGGTTTCTTCTTCTGTTTCTTCTTCGGTCTGCTAATGTTAAATGCACAGCAGCAGCAGACAACTACAACGGTTGATTTTATGCTATCAGTGCGCATGGGAGTTTTGTAAGGCGCTCCATTTTAAGCTCTATAACTCCGGATATAACCATTATTATTGCATACAATTTTTTTACATATTCCCTAAAGATTGCCAAATGAAGCCACAAAGCTGGAAGTAAATAGGTACATTTAATTGTTTGCTTTTAAAAAATTCGCGTTCACTTCCTACCGCTTGTAGCGGCTCGCAGAGGCTTGGCTGCCAGGCTCGGCGCGCGCTCCAGGATTTCTTTTTTCTGTTTCTGGAGCTATTTCTAACTTTCACTTTTACCCCTATATATGTATGTACCTACCTCTTCCTGCCGTTTCTACTTACATATACCTACTAAGTTTCAAGGGTTCGCACAGGCCTGGTCACCGTCAGGAACATTTGGCGACCAGACCTTTGCGCGCCGATTGACAGTTTTCTTATCCCACCCTTTCTCTCCACTCTCTCTATGTTGTTCGTTCTAGTCATCGTACGGACCACGGAAACCGAGCAGCCTTCATAAAACAAAGTTTTCACAATTATTTTGATCACCGTACGGATCACAGAGTCTACATCGATCAATCATGCTTTTGGATCAGTTACACTCTCGTCGGACTCCAGGGTGAGCCAGGAATCCATTTGTCACGTCCATATCGATACGATAAGAGAGTGCGTTTAAGAAATGCCTACTCCTTTTATAATTTGTATTGTTTGTGTAAAAGTAGTCCGATTTGCATGATATTTGTGATAATTTTAATTGGGAGAACGCCAGGAATCCATTAGTGTTACTTTCATATCGATACGATGAAGAATAAAGAATTTCTTAATACGCTGTAATGAATATTTCACCCTCCACTGTGAGTCGCCGGCCTCGATTCGCTGCGGTCGCCCAAGCATTCATACCTGTTTCAGAAAAACTGTATACTTTATTCTTTATCCTATCGATATGGAAGTGATACCGATGGATTTCTCATGTTTTTCAAATGAAAATTATGCCTACCAACTTTCATATAAATCGAACTATTTTTAACGAAGTTATGGAAATCAATTTATTACAAAGATTCCTTAATTACAATCCGATTTGTGTCGTTTTTGGACCATTTTCATCGGGAAACATAAGGAAACGATTCACGTCACTTTCGCCAAGATCCGGTGAGAAATGTAGAATTTTCTATTCGCCACGTCATAGGGGGCAAGATTGTACGGCCCCCCTGGTCTCGAGGGTCGAAGTCCTCGAAACCCATCGACGCACGGCTTATCGACGGCGTTCCCTCTGGAGTCTTGGCTGCCAGGATCGGCTGCCAGGATCGTCGCGCGCCTCAGGATTCTGCACTGTTAGAAATCCTGATGCGCGTGCCGGGCCCGTGGTTTCAAGTGCCGTTTTCCTTTTCCAACTACCTTTTCTGTCTCTTATGTAAACTCTTCTGGACTCGAGGTTGGAGCGCGGGCAGGACCGTGGCGCTTTCTTGCGCGCCACGCAAGAGCGTGGGTGAAAAATTTGACCTGCATCACGCGCAATCCGAAGACTCCACCCTTTTTCAAAACATTTTGCATATTATTACATCTCTTCAGCATTTATCTTACATATAAGATCATTTGCATACCTATGTGTATTTATTGTCTATCAATATTAGTTTTTATATTAAAACAATGACATGGTAATTATTGCCGTCAATAGTAATAATTATGATCGTCACAACAGTGAATGTGTTACCTGCAATTTCATTTGCCAACACATTGCCGGGGAAACATTTGGACATTTTTTAATGTACCCTTGTAAAATTTTACACTCGTTATAACTGAGTCATAAACCATTTCCATAATTTGTAGCACCTTCAGGTCAACCAAATATAGCTTCGTAAAAACAGATGTTTCAGTGTACCCTACAGTAACAGCATTTATGATATCCTCTATAAGCCAGGTATATCGAGGAATTTGTATACTTTTCGCGAACGTATATCGCGATCGTGTCTTGCCGATCGTTTCGCAGATCGATGATATACATCGAACAGGTAGTACACAATACACCACTGCGGTGGATCGTGTAAAAAGCATGTGGAGTCGACGTAGAAATGGGAGCCCGAACTCGCTGTCTCTAAGTGGTGACGGGTAAAACCTCCTGGCCTGCGCGAAGGACCGCCGCGATCCGGCTTCACGTACTTTTGCGGAACGCGCGCCGGAACGCGTGCCGGACCGCGTGCCGGACCGCCCGTGTAAAGGGCACTTATCTATTTCAACAAGCAGTGCCACCCGTGGCGCCAGTAAGACCGCCCCGTCCTTGCTATTCCAGAGGGTTTTCTTCCAGTCAAAATTAGTAAATTTGCAAGCGCAATATCTTAAAAACCAGTGGAAATAAAGGTTATACATTTTAGCTTATTGGATTTGTCTTGGAACGCACTATCAACTCAGGTCTTCAAAAAAATAGTTCCATTTGAAAAACCGAACTTGACTATCGTATCTTTTAAAATAATAATCGAAAATAAAATTCGTTCGCGCTAATAAATTGCCCCCCTCGAACTATGCAATTCCCTATTTTTTTTTCATATTTTTATCGACAATACTTTAGGAGAAAACCGGCTGTCCAGTCTTAGGTGGGACACCCTGCATATATCATTGTTCAATTCGTCTTCGACAGAGGTACTATTGCCCGGTTGAAAGAAGATTCCTAGCAGGCGATCCCGAGGAGCGATGCAGTCCGTCGCTGTGACGATTGGTCGCGAGTCACCTATTTGAGCACACTTTTAAAGACGGGGCACACGTATTTTGGTTATTGTCTGCAGTAGGCACATACGTGGGATAGAGCGATCTGACCGACGAACGCCAAAGAAATAGCGTAGGTATCTCAGACGGTCAACCATTAATATATAATAACATACAAATTTCCTTATTTTTCACAATATGTTCAGGAAAGTATTATCATTGGTTTGGTAACAGGATAATACTATTATCTTTGGTTTGGTATCAGGATAATACTTTCCTAAACAGATTGTGAAGAATAAGGAAATTTGTATGTTATTTGATGACTATTTGATGACACTTCTAAAGCGGCCTGTAGACGTTCAATATTATTGTGCGATCTTCAATATTGCCTTAAATGGTTGCCTTCTCTGACATATATTTTATAATTCATTTCATTATACAGGATGTCCGCGGGAACAGTAAACAGCTGGATATTTCTTAACGTATTGGAGATATAAAATAAATTATTTATGTGCAATTACATCGTTCGAGGGGGCAAATTTATTTAGGCAGGCAAATTCTTTCTTCGATTCTTATTTTAACAGATACGATGGTCAAGTTCGGTTTCTTGAATGAATTTTTTTTTAGAGATCACTTGATAGTGCGTTTCAAGCCAAATTCAATAAGCTTTAATGTATACACTTTATTTCAGCCGGTTTTCGAAATATTGCGAATGGAAATTTGCTGATTTTCAGTGGAAGAAAACCCACTGGAATAGGAAGCACCGGGGGTAGTCTTGTTCGCGCTACGAACATGAGTCCCACCTTATATAACACGGAATACGTCAACGCGTGCTTTTGTGATCTTATACTTTCAGTTATAAACGGGACAAGTCCCATAGTTTACATAAAGCATACAAACAATTGAGTTTACATCGTCTGCTACTTATTGCACTAAATTATCATAAATTATATTATGTTACACAAAGCGTAACCTAATATACACTGTATAGTGGGTATACTACGATAATGTACTAAATTTATACAGGGTGTCCCACCTAAGACTGGACAGCCGGTTTTCTCCTAAACTATTGGAGATAAAAATATAAAAAAAATAGGGAATTGCATGGTTCGAGGGGGCCAATTAATTAGCGCGAACGAATTTTTTATCGATTATTATTTTAAAAGATACGATGGTCAAGTTCGGTTTTTAAAATGGAACTATTTTTTTTGAACACCTGAGTTGATAGTGCGTTCCAAGACAAATTCAATAAGCTTTAATCTATGCACTTTATTTTCACTGGTTTTTAAGATATTGCGCTTGCAAATTTACTGATTTTCACTGGAAGAATTCTGTCTGGTATAGCACGGACCGGGGACGGTCTTACTGGCTCCACGGGTGGCACTGCCTTTTGAAATAGATACCTACCTGCCAAAGGTCTACGCCAGGCCCAAAGGCTGGACAATTTTCTTCCGTCAGAAATGCTACTTAGGTAGGTACATCTGCGGTACCGAGAAGCGCACCGTTACTTTTATTTCGCACTTGCTTCTACGCTCGGATGGCCAGTTCTTTTGGGAGGGATGCAAGTTCGATTGGTTAGGTTAGGAGGAGTGAAAGTTACTAGATTAAATTTCAATCATAGGGAGCAGATTGTATCAGAACCATTCGGATTTGCATTCCTCACAAACGGCTGCTCTCTTGAAGAGGCCCTCTTCACAGCAATGCCCACCTTCTCTCGCACGGAATACGTTAACGCTTGCTTTCGTTCTGATATTGAAGCTCGTGTTTATACTCGAGAAGACCACGCGTCGACAGCGGGCTACCCCTTTTCTTCCTGTGTCTCTCCACGAGCCGTGTTGACGGTGGATTGTAGGAGCGTAGATATCTGGATGCCAGTTATTGAATTCAGGAGACGATAGAAACATTTTATTACAAAACACACATGTACTATAATTAAAGTAAATCGTATTCCTCTCGGGCAGGAGTACTGATAATGATCGAACTTGCGCCCCACTTCGCGCAGACCAATTACACGGAGAGTATTCGGGTCACACACTGCCCAAATGATACAGGGTAATTCTGGAGCAACGCCCGTCAAGGAGATGCGCTGGCACCCCGTGGCGAGGACAGACCTTCGCATTGCCTCACCCGATTTTTATGGTTTTTTTCCGGAAAAAGGTACGAATTCTGGGCCGAATGTAGCGAATTGAAGTCGACCCTCCCCAGTCGAGGGTGAATTATCCATTACAGCGTATTAAGAAACCCTTTTCTTCATCGTATCGAAAGGGAAGTGACGCCAATGGATTCCTTATGTTTTTCTGATGAAAATCATACCAAATATCATGCAAATCGGACTACTTTGACACAAGTTATTTCTATTCCCTATTTAAAAGTTGTCCGATTTACACGACATTTGGTATGATTTTCATCAGAAAACCCCAAGGAATCCATCGGCGACACTTCCATATCCATACGATAAAGAATAAAGAATTATTTTATTTCGTAACCAGATACAGGGTAATTATGGAGCAACGCCCGTCAAGGAGATGCGGCAGCCTGGTACCGCGTGGCGAGGACAATCCCTCGCAGTGCCTGACCCTATTTTATGGCTTTCCACCCGCGAAGGGGTTCGAGTGCTTAATAAGAAGTGAGAAACCTTCGACTTGCGCATTTCTCATCAGATCTTTGCAAAAACGACACCTATCAATTCCTTATGTTTCGTCGATGAAGCTGACACTAAGGACGACGTTATTCGGACCGTAATGAAGGAAATTCCATGGAATATCGATTTATATCATTTCAAGCTGACTTGACTTGGTTAAAAATAGTCCGATTTACATGAAATTTGGTATGATTTTAATCGACGGAACGCCAGGAATCCATTGGCGCCACTTCCCCTTCGATACGATGAAGAAAAGAAGCAAACATTTGAAATCCTGAATATTTCTCACTTCATAATGGTATTCCAAACCCTTCGAGGGTCGAAAGCCATAAAATTCGATGGGCACTGCGGGGTGTTGTCCTTGCCACGGGGTGACGGGCGTACCTCCAGAATTACCCTGATGAAATAGAGGTGGAGGATGCCACATCTGGTTACCAAAAACTAACCGGACTGATCGGCCGCGGTGTCTTGCCAGAGTCGCGGTTTATGAGCGGATTTTCCGCGCGTCGGCGGTAGGCAACGGTACATAGTATGGGTCCGAAGTCATCGTACGCACTACCCACCGACAGAACAATATACGGATTAACTCAGACTGGACAATGTCACCACGTTTTTTATTGGCCTTTACAAATTTGGCAAACAGATATTGTCGAAACGTTCTTGGAGAAATAATAAATTATTGATCGTAAAGAGCGAATGAATTTTCGTCTGGCTCTGAGTTCGCTTTTGTCCCGACGCACGCGAGAAAGATGCCCCAAATATAGGAATTGAAAAGTATTATCCACCGTCAATACGCCTCGTGGAGAGACACAGTAAGAAAAGGGGTACACCGTTGAGTGCGCGTGATTTCGCCTGCATCGTCCTCCTTTCAAATTAAAGACGGATTCCTTATCTCTCGAGTATAAATCCTTATCTCTCAAGTATAAACACGCGTTGGAATTTCAAATCTGGTTAGGAAATAAAACAATTCGTTATTCCTTATCGTATGCATATGGAAGTGTCGCCGATGGATTCCTTGGGGTTTTCCGATGAAAATCATGCCAAGTGTCGTGGAAATCGGACAACTCTTACATAAGGAATACAAATTGCTTGTGTCAAAGTAGTGCGATTTGTATGACATTTGGTATGATTTTCATCAGAAAAACATAAGGAATCCATTGGCGTCACTTCCCTTTCGTTACGATGAAGAAAGGGGTTTCTTAAAACGCTGTAATGGATAATTCACCCTCGACTGCGGAGGGTCGACTTCAATTCGCTACGTTCGGCCCAGAATTCGCACCTTTTTCCGGAAAAAAACCATAAAAATCGGGTGAGGCAATGCGAAGGTCTGTCCTCGCCACGGGGTGCCAGCGCATCTCCTTGACGGGCGTTGCTCCAGAATTACCCTGTATCATTTGGGCAGTGTGTGACCCGACTACCCTCCGTGTAATTGATCTGCGCGAAGTGGGGCGCAAGTTCGATCATTATCAGTACTCCTGCCCGAGAGGAATACGATTTACTTTAATTATAGTACATGTGTGTTTTGTAATAAAATGTTTCTATCGTCTCCTGAATTCAATAACTGGCATCCAGATATCTACGCTCCTACAATCCACCGTCAACACGGCTCGTGGAGAGACACAGGAAGAAAAGGGGTAGCCCGCTGTCGACGCGTGGTCCTCTCGAGTATAAACACGAGCCTTCAATATCAGAACAAAAGCAAGCGTTAACGTATTCCGTGCGAGAGAAGGTGGGCATTGCTGTGAAGAGGGCCTCTTCAAGAGAGCAGCCGTTTGTGAGGAATGCAAATCCGAATGGTTCTGATACAATCTGCTCCCTATAATTGAAATTTAGTCTAGCAACTTTCACTCCTCCTAACCTAACCAATCGAACTTGCATCCCTCCCAAAAGAACCGGCCATCCGAGCGTAGAAGCAAGTGCGAAATAAAAGTAACGGTGCGCTTCTCGATACCGCAGATGTACCTACCTAAGTAGCATTTCTGACGGAAAAAAATTGTCCAGCCTTTGGGCCTGGCGTAGACCTTTGGCAGGTAGGTATCTATTTCAAAAGGCAGTGCCACCCGTGGAGCCAGTAAGACCGTCCCCGGTCCGTGCTATACCAGACAGTTTTCTTCCAGTGAAAATCAGTAAATTTGCAAGCGCAATATCTTAAAAACCAGTGAAAATAAAGTGTATACATTAAAGCTTATTGAATTTGTCTTGGAACGCACTATCAACTCAGGTGTTCAAAAAAAATAGTTCTATTTGAAAAACCAAACTTGACCATCGTATCTTTTAAAATAATAATCGATAAAAAAAATTCGTTCGCGCTAATTAATTGGCCCCCTCGAACCATGCAATTTTCTATTTTTTTTATATTTTTATCTCCAATAGTTTAGGAGAAAACCGGCTGTCCAGTCTTAGGTGGGACACCCTGTATATAGAAATTTTATGGGTACCCGCTCTTCGTCCCATGTGTCTCCTCTCGCAAGTAATCGTATTAAAATTATCTAATTTTCCTTTTGGAAAGCTCCTGAACAGAGTTTTATGGTCTGTAATAGACGAAAATCTAAGTATTGTATTACTCAGTCATTTTGTCGATCTATTCTCTATTTGTGTACAATTTTATTGTATTTGGTTATCATCCTGGATAGGACTTAATATACGCGAGTTTGAGTTTAGTTATGTGTACAGTACGAGTTGTTCCATCAGATAATATTTTAACATTCTGATTAGGCAACAATTCGAGTACTTTATACGGTCCTGAGTACTGATCTGCGAACTTTGTCCTCCGAGGTTCTTTCAAGAGGTATACTAAATCTCCTGCTTTAAAATGTTGCGGATTAATTTTCCGATCATAATATTGTTTAGATTTGGCTTTTGCCTTTATCAAATTTTCTCGGGCTTGGGTTTGCAGATTAGTTATTTTACAAAATAAATCTCTTAGATATTCAACATATGTAGGTTCCAAATCTTCACCAATAGGTTTTTCGCTCGAAGGTTCTCGTGCAATGCATCCGAAAACTAATTCATGTGGTGAAAATTGAGTACCCTCATGTACTGCAGTGTTGTATGAAAACATTGCTAAATCTATCCAATTATCCCAATTATCGTCATTTGTCGTATACTGTTTTAAATACTCTGTTAATACGTGATGCGATCTTTCTATCGAACCATTACTTTGTGGATGATAAGCTGTAGTAACATAACGTTTAATTTTGAATCGTTTAGCGACGATATTTGGCAATGGTCCTACGATGTCCATGCTGATTTTGTCGAACGCTTTTTCTGGAGTGTCTGTCAAGACCATTGGTTGTTTTATTTTTATTCTTGTTAACTTTTTCATTTGACAGTCTTCGCATTCTCTGATGAATTTTTGAATTTCCTTCTTCATATTTTCCCAATAGTAATTTTGTCGTATCCTGTGGTAGGTTTTCGTAACTCCTTTGTGTCCTCCACTGGACGACGTATGTTTTTCTTTTATTATATGTTCCCTCAGATTTTCAGGTGGTGTTACCACGTCACCAGTGCAAATGGTAATTCTAATCGGTAGTTCTTCAAAAATGTCCTTTAGTCTATTTATGATATATTTCCATGGTATGTCTTCTATATTATGGGTTCTACTTATGGAGAACGATTTCAGGTCGAATTCTGTGACTACGTCCCATAATGACATGAGACCATTTAAAATGTTATTAGATCGTATAACAGTTCTTGGATTTTCTTTGATTGGTAAACTTATTATATATCTTACTGCATCTGGTACTGGTCGGGCCCTTTCTAGGGTAAGATCTACATGATTTGGTAGTAGATTTTCTGTTTCTAGTTCTTTAGCACCTCTATCGATTGGACTTCCATCCAATCCGATGAAAATGACTCTATTATCTTTTATTTTTGCAAGATAATCTCTAGATTCTCTTATCACCAATTGGTTTTGATGAGGAATTGTATCCTCGCTTCTACTTGTAGTTGTTCTTGGTGATAATTGAGGCGGTGATGGAGATATATCTATTATTTCCATGGATTCTTCGTCTTGCGGTGTTTCTGTAGTTTCCATTGATTCTTCTTCTTGTAGTGTTCCAGTAGTTTCAATTGATTCTTTTTCTTGTAGTGTTTCAGTAGTTTCAAGTGATTCTTCTTCTTCTTGTGATGTTCCTGCGATGTCATTTGGTTCTTCTTGATTTTTCTTTTTTGGTAAAGGACCAGCAATTGATGAATCGCTTGATAGAGTTCTTTTTCGTTTTTGTTCTAAATTTTTAGGTGTTTCTGACGATAATGTATTTTGTTCCATATCCACATCTTCTGATTCTTCTGGTATTGGTATGCGTTTACGTCTCCTTTTTGGAAATTCTAAATATTTGAGTTCCCTATTTGGGAAGGCTAAATGTCTGCTTCTCGTCATTGCTCCTTTGAAATCTTCCGGTGAAGTTGACCGTCAATTTTCCTTTTGAGGCGGTTCGCCTTCTGGAGGATCCTCTTCCTCTCTTGCTCTTATCGGTAGGCATACTTCTGGTGGATTGCGGGATAACACATCAGCGTTGAGGTTACTTTCCCCTTTTTTTATAATTTATTTCGAATTCGTAATCGGATAATTTAAGTTTCCATTTCCAAATTCGAGAATTTGGATCTTTTATTGAATTCATCCATACTAGAGGTTTGTGGTCTGTTTCTATTTTAAATTTACGACCATATCAATAGGGTCTAAAATGTGTTACGCAATAAATAATTGCTAAACATTTCTTTTCAATTGTAGAATAATTTTGTTCTGCTGTATTTAATAAGCGGGACGCATAAGCAATAGGAAGATCGTCGCCGGTAAATTCCTGACTAAGCACTCCTCCTATAGCGTAACCCGAAGCATCCGTCGTTACTTTGAACGGGTGCGAGAAATCTGGGTATTGAAGTATTGGCTTAGATATTAGAGCTTTCTTTAGTATTTGAAATGCTTCTTCCTCTTCTTTGTCCCAAATAAATTTCGTAGTCTTTTTTAATAGATTTGTTAATGGTTTCGATTTTCTCGAAAATTCAGGTATAAATCGTCTATAGTATCCAATTAATCCCAAGAATTGTTTAATGTTCTCAGGGGTTTTGGGTCTAGGAAAATTTTCTACTGCTTCAATATTTTTCGGATCCGGTTTTACTCCATGTTCGTCAATTATGTGTCCTAAATAGATCACTTCATGTCGTAAAAATTCGCATTTGTCAGGTTGAAGCATTAGTTTTGCTTCCCGTAGTCTTTTCATTAATCTTGTAAATTTTATTTCGTGTTCACGAAGAGAACGGGAATATATTACTATGTCATCCAGATAAACAAAAAGTTCGGTTCCTTGAAGTCCTGATAGAACGCTATTCATAAGGCGTTGAAATGTTGCAGGAGCATTTTTTAATCCAAAGGGCATTCTTGTAAACTGATAATGTCCGTATGGTGTAGAAAATGCTGTCTTGTGTGCGTCGTCTGGTGCCATCTTAATCTGATGAAACCCTGATGCTAAGTCGAATGTAGAGAAATATTTTGCGCTTCCTAATTGATCCAATATTTCTGTAATATTTGGTAGAGGATAAGCGTCACCTATCGTTTTTTCGTTTAATTTACGATAATCGATTACTACTCTCCATCGTTTTTTCCCTGTTGAATCTGGTTTTTTAGGAACGATCCATATGGGAGAACTATACGGAGATGAGGATGATTCTATCACACCTGTTTATAATGTTTATCGGATCGGCGCAAGGAAAACTAGTTCACAATTAACGTAGCACAGCATTTAATTTAAACCGATTAGAGGAGCACGAAAACGTATATTCGTCACAGTTATAATTATGTACAAAGGTCACTCGTATTAGACAACTATTTACACTATGAAATGTCTTAAATGTAAGCCACAACGAATTTAGGAAGAACTTGGCATTCAAGCAGGAGTAGAAGCCAAGCAGCAAGCTCTAAAGCAATTACTAGGCAGATGAGTAATTGTTGAGAGTTAAAAGCGCGTAGCATATATAAGTAAACGTGTTAACAGTTTCGGAGTCGCGAACCAAGAGCCTCTTCCAGGAATCGCGATCTATTTCCTGGAAGGAATAGCAGTCCCCCTTCCATCGATCGTAAAGCGATGGAAGGGGCCGTGATCGACGCTCCACATGAGTCAGCGCGCCGTTGCCATTGCCTAATTATCGGTGGGCCCACGGAGATGGCGTTAGCATGCAGAATTTCCCTAACAACACCAGTTTCCAATAATTGATTTATTTGTTGATTTATTTCATCCTTATGAACTGGTGGATATCGATACTGCCGAGTATTTATCGGTATATCATCTGTAGTATGAATTCTATGTTGTATGCTATCTGTTCCTTCCAAAATTTCTCCTGCTAGATGAAAACGATCTTTCTTTTCCTTTATTAGTTGTATCACATTTTCTTTTTCTTCCTTGTTTAAGTGATCCAACCTGAGTAGTTTCAAGATTTCTTCGAATCGATTTTCTTTCGATATTTTCGTCAAGTTACAGCGTTTATAGGAACGTTCTTCAAATGGAAGTATTTCGATTGTAGGTACTACAACATTACAATCCTCGTCCGTACTATTTCTCATATGGGCTTTTCCCTCTCGATTTGTTACTAAGGCATTTCCCAAATAGATTCCTTCTTTGACGTGCAATTTTCCTACGTATCCTTCACGCAGTTCTGGATTTGCAATATTAATATGGAAAGGGACTGAACTTCTTTTTGGCACGAATATCTCCTCGTATGTATTAAAGGGAATATAGTTATTTCCCCACTTGATTTGCCTTTTTGCATAATCGATGCTGGCTTCTTGATGTAACAGAAATTCGGATCCTAAGATTCCGTCTTCATCGTCAAACAGTGCGTCGTTTACCACGTGGAAATTCACTGGATGATTCGCAATCATTATTGATGCAGTCCCTAAGGTAGCTTGATTCGAATCGATTATTCCACGGATATATATGATTTCTTGAGTTTTGACGATTGTCGATGCTGTTACCATTGATTTCTTGATGAGGTTGACATCGGATCCCGAATCAACCATTAATCGTGCCTTCCCTTCCAGATTTGGGGATGTTATTAGTATTGTTGGAATATTTCGTACGGTATTAATAGGAACAGTTACTGTTCGTTTATTTGTTCGTCTTCTTCCTCCATTGATTCCTTCTTCGTTTGTTGTTCCTTTACTGACTTCCTTTCCTCGATTTCCAACGTCGGTTTCCAGGGCGTTGATTTTCCTGATGGTTTTGCTTCTTCCGTTTTTGGGACTCCTATTTTCATTATTTTCTGACGCTGTGGAGGGTTCCCACTCCGGATTGCGCCAGACGTTTCCGGGTGGCCCTGCTCGTTTCCCTGATTCATTCTTGAGTATGGGACTATTTCTCCTGATTCTACCTTGGCTTTAAACTTGAAACAATCCTTAATCAGATGTCCCGATTTCTTACAATAATTGCAAGAAATTTCTAATTGATTCGGTGATGATGTTGCAGCTCCGCTGTTTTGTAATGAATTTGGTTGCCACGCGTTATTTCGCGGCTGATTATTTTGCCACGCGTTATTTCGTGTAGCATTGTTTTGCCATCCGCTATTTCGCGGCTGGTTATTTTGCCATTTCGGTATGGCTCCTTCGTATTTAGGCGGTCCGGAATTTGGTTTATTTTGGGGTACCGACGGATTCGCTCTTTGATCACGAGACACAGATTGTTGACGAGTATATGAACTTGTCTTCATTCTCTCGTCTTCTAGTTTGACTTCTTTGTGAATTTTTACGCCTAGAGCGTAGATTTCATCCAGCCCTAGTCCTTGGCGTTCTTGTCTCAAGCGTAAAGAAATTTCACGAGGTAATAATTTCGTTTTTCCCCGTCTATTATAGCTAAACGCAAATATTGAACGCGAGTTATGTAATCGAGAATATTTTCTCCTGGTTTTTTAAATGTATACCCCAATTCGCCTTTATATTGATTCACATTTTTACACGGCGCGAAGTACTGTTTCAATTTATTTCCGAACTCGTCTAGAGTGATTAGATCAGAATCGCCTATCGCAATTAAAGCATGTCCGCGTAATTTATTCATTAATAATTTTGTTAATTGCATTTCTTGCTGAGGGGCTAACATTGATTTTGCCCGTTCACATGCCTTTAAAAATTGAAAAACAGATGGTCTATGCCTCTAACGCGAGTTTGATTGGAATTTTTTCGTCCATCGGATCTTGTTTAGATTTAAAGTCGCGAATTTCTAATTCACGCGTTACTGAACGTTTTCCGACCGGATTTGGGGTAATTATCTCAGATTTGATACTGTGAACGTCTTCGGCACATTCTTTTTCTAATCTTTTTACTCTTGCTGTTACTGATTCTAAATGTTCGAATTTTTCATCCCACAACGTTAATATTGTGAGGAGTTGAGATAATGTTTCGGCAGGGGTCAAATCAACCTTTGATTCTAACGCTGCCTTTGCCTGTCGGATTATTTCTGTTTGCTTTCGCAATTCTTCTTCGTCCTTTTCACCGTGATCCGACATGATTCTTGATTTTACGCGCTTGATTTTACTGATTTGATTTCTCAACTATTGCGGATTATCCCACCGCTGCCACCAATAAAAACTCCTATATTACGTCCCTACTTCCTATTTGGGGCGCGATTTTCGGGAGTTCTCGTATTTAACCGCTTTTGAGCTAATCCAGGGATTTACGCTCTGGGATAGTTGAGACAACGTTTCTAGATATTCAATATTATTATTCTGTGAAGTACCCTACCTTTCTTATTGTGAGATTTGGATTAACTTCCACCAGATGGGACCTGATGAAACCCCTGATATCTCCTGGGCCTGGTCGGGTTTCGGGGTGGTCCACTCGCCAACAACCAGGGTACGCCCAAATACAGGGGGTTTGATTTCTTGCCTGATGATCGAAAGCGTAGCAATGCCAAAAAGCTCGTCGCCGGTCGCCGGCGCTTCTCGATAATAACAGTTCAATTTTCTTAATTGCACACGTCGCCCCGCACGATGATTTCTTGGCATTTGTCCTTTGGTATTTTAAACAGCAATTATTAATTGACCGATACATCAATCTCCACCTTCCGCACCAGGTGCTACCGCGGGCAACATTCTGCTGTTCAACAGCACCATCGGGGAAGGCAAGCTCGATGTAATTGCAAATATTTCATTAGAATTTATTAATATTTAAACAAATCGCGTCGCTCAAGGTTTACGCTTAATTTCTGGTAAAACCGCGGGCAACGTTCTGCTCATAGGTAATACCATCATTCAACGCAACCCGTGAATTATCAGTGTACATTTTCGTAATTTATTTCATTTTAGGAAAAGACAAACGTCAAATCAAAGAGGATTGGAATTTGAGGTAGAACACTTCAGTCACTGATTTAATATAACAAAAATCAATTTTATTTACCGTTGCGATGTCTACACTTCAACGTTTATTACTATTTTGTTTTTACACGATTTAAAAGATCCTTGTAGTCTTTAACGTGTGATTGGCATTGATGAGGAATTAATATAATAATTGAACATGGTAAACTTTTATAACATGGTAATCCTCTCCGCGGGTGGACAGTCCCTTTTTATAGGACTACTGATCACTCCTTCTCCATGTTTGTCACATGACAATTAAGACGGTGGGAGATGAAATCTCCCAATCATCTGCCGTGGGATCCACCTGAAGAATTCTTTCCAGCGGGCTATCCGAGAGTTTTGTTTACTGCAGAATTTGAGCTATTGCGCGCCTATTTCGGTGTCTTCTGCTTTACTTAAGACGTATTTCTACAGTTATACGAAACCCTCAGTAGCGTCGATACTTAAATTCTTATTTTAATTCATTTTTTAGAAGTTTACGCTACTGGGTTTTCGATGTGCTCTGTGCGATTGGTTTCGTACAGCCCACATACTAGGGATTGAAGTTAAAATACATCGGTTCCGTATTGGAGCTCGATTTACGGGATATAATAGGGAGGGCAAATTTGTGGCGATGATCAGGAGCGCAGCCTTGTGAAGGTGTCGACTCCGCTGGCGGAAGGGGCCTCTGACCCATCAGCTGGCGTCCACTGGTCCCCTTTGTGTGCGCTCGATTGGCTAGCTGGTGTACAGCTAGTAGGTGTGCGGCTACCTCATTCATGCTGGTCCTCCTGCTCACTGTTGCCGTCCGTTGATTCTTGACTTGATTTCTTCTTGTAGATTACGGATTACAATGCCTTATCGGCAACACTTGTATACTAGGTGATTACAATACATCAAAGTACGAAATAGTAAATATATTCGATTTAAAGGGTTAGATAATATTAGACTCCACGTCGCGGGACGTGACACCATAAAAAAGAATCCCATTTAAAAACATTGTCGTAAATTAATTAATAGCTTTACAAAATTAATGATATACAAAAATTGCGACAATTATAACAATGACTATTTATACAAAGAAAAACAATGTATTAAATAATATAACACAACAAAAGACAAAAAAAAATGTCCGCGGCCTGGAAGTCAAATACTTGGCGTGGCCAGGCAAGGTATTCTGAGATCATCAATATCTATACCTTCCCCCTCGCAGGCTTTCAGATAATTTGGCCATTTAAAACTCAGACAATATGAGTACATTTTCATTTTATTGCGTTTTAAAATAATTGTAAGATCATTCATCTTCACCCATACCTTTCCTCTCACAAGCTTTCACATAATTTGTCCATTTAAAACTCTGACAATATGAATACACTTTCATTATTTTGCATTTTTAAATAATTCTTATTCAACGACACCTTGACCGTGCCTCTCCCCTTCCTCCTGTGTATGTGTATTCTCCACTTTCATCCCCCTGCTTTGACCCATTCATTATACCCCACCCCTCCTCCCCAATCACTTCGATCAACCTTTTTCCCTCCCTGTTAACTACCTTGTCCTTTGACCTCCTTCTGCTGTTCTCTCCCTCCTCTTCGCCGGTCCACAGTCTCCCTTCTTCCCCTGTCCTCGCATTGAAATCCCCACCTATGTTCTCCCCCCTGTCCCTTCTCTCCGCTTTCTCTTTCAACTTCTCCCACATATCGTCACCCTGCTGATTCACATACACAGCGATAACCTTCCATGTCTCCCCTTTCCACCGCGCTCTCCTCTCTATTACCCCTTCTATCTCCTCTTCGTATTCCCCTCCACCTCCTCTATATCCTCCCTTACCCCCGTCACCATCCCCCTAACCCCCTCCCTTTTACCTTAATCCTTTACGCCAACTGCCTCTTCCACCTGAACCCTTTCGGCAGTTTCCTCCATATACTTTTCCATCCTTTCTCCTCCACCCACGTTTCCGTTAGCCCAATTACGTCCCACCCCTGTATTTCTCTCCAAAACTCCTCATCCTTCCCCTTCAGTCCTGCCACATTCCAGAACCCTATCCTCAGCCCCCTACCCTTCCTCCCCCCTTGTTTGTTTTCCTCCCTACGCCCCCTATTCCCTCCCTTCTCTCATCCCCCCGTTCCTCTTCCCTCCCCTCTTTGCTTTTTCCCTCTTCCCTTATTTCCTCTCCCTTATTTCTTAAGACTTCTTCCTGCTCATCCCATCCCCACCACTCCCCCTCTATCCACGCCCCTCTGTACACTACCCTTACCCTCCTGCCTTTCGCCTTCTCCTGTTCCACTACCCTCCTTATTTTCCACTGCATCCTTCTTTCCTCAAACGTCATATCGTCCTCAATTACTTCTCTCCTTCCCTTCAGTTTACTCTTCTTCTCCATTACTTCCCTTTTCCCTTTCCATTCCATCATCCTAACCACTGCCATCCCCTCCTTGTTTTCTTTCCTCCTTCCCACCTCTTTTACCCACTCCACCTTTCCCCCTACTCCTATCTCGCCCAAGACCCTTGCACTGCCTCCTCCACCTATTTTCCCTCCACCTTAATCCCCCTTATCACTACATTCAGCTTTCTCTCCTCCCTTTCCTTCGTCTCCCACCTCCTCTCCACTTCCACCAGCGTTTTCTCCACTTCCCCTCCCCTACCTTCCCGTCCTTCCTCCTCCTTTGCTTCTCTCGCCTCCACTCTGCGCTCCAGTTTCTCCAGCCTCCGCTCTACCCCCCCCCCAGGCCTTCCTTCACTTCCCTCATATCCTCCGCCTGCTTCTCCACCTCACCTATCTTCCTATCCAACCTTTCCCATTTCATTTTCCATCTCTCCTCCCTCTCTTTAAAGTCCTTCTTCATCTCCTCCATCTCCTCTCTAATTTCCTTCCCCCTTCTGTTTACTTCTTTCAACCCTCTATTCATCTCCTCTCTAATCTTCCTTAATAACTCCTCAATCCCTCCCATCCTATTCTCTACCGGCGGTGATCTCCCCACCTTCCTACTTTTCCTAAATGCCAGCTCTTCTTCCTCCCCCATCCCTTCCTCTTCCTCCCCTTCACCTCCCTCCCCTTTTGAAATACTCCTCTATGCCTTTACTACCTTCCTTATACGCTCCTATATCCTTACCCACGATCTCCCCCTTCCCGCTCCCTCCCTCTTTAGCCAATTGCATTGCCTCTTTCCGCCTCGCTTCTTACTCTCGTTCGAACTTCCCGCCTCGTCTGACCTCCTCAGTGGTTCCCAACCTCACTCTTCTCGCTCTGCTCTCTACCGCCACTCTCCTTCACCCACCTTCACTATCCTCTGCCCACTCCGTCTCCGCTTTTCTCCTGCTCCCCGCTCTCCTTTCCGACTCCCTTTCACTCCACAAGTCCCTTTCCACCCTCCGCCTCCTTTCTAACCTCACTCTTCGACGCCCGCCTCTCTTGCCTCTTTCCCTCACACACCTCTTCTTTCCTGCGCTTCTCTATCCGCTCTCGCCTCCGTCTTTCTCCCTTTTTCCTACTCTCGTCCTCTCTGACCCTTTCCACCTTAACACTCCCTTTATTCTCCCCAAACTTCCTCTGCTAAATCCTAGCTAACACTCTCTATACACTCTTGACTCTCTCTCCAAATCGTCTGATTTAAATTATTTTCTGTCAATTTAATCGGAAGAATGCCAGGAATCCATTTGTGTCACTTTCATATTGATACGATGAAAAAGAAAAAGAAATTCTGTTTCTATATAATCGATGACACATCGCCGAGCAACGGCGATCTCGTGCGGCTCGGGCCACAAAGGTTCTCGTCGGTTATTCGAGCATCTAAGATCGTTACGGGCTCGGTTTGGTGTACACGATACGGACTTTTCGCTATCCCCACCACTTCTGTCTCACTCTTGTCCGGCCAAGGCGAGAGCGAGATCGAAAGAGAGCGAGCGAAGGCACTGAAAGCGAGCGAGGACAGTACGAGACAGACGACGCGTTGATATTTTGTCTCGCTCCGTCTTTCGGATGCCTGACACTCCGTCCTTTGTGTGCGCGACGGGCGTGCGCGATGGTCGCAAGCATTTACGATGAGCACGGAAACCGCTTCGCAAAATTTTGACGCAGGCCCGGCATAAGTCTTTTTTGCGCCCTAAGCGAACTTGTCAAATTGCGCCCTTTATTATATTATATTTATTTGAGCTTATTTATGACTTTATTCTGCAAAATTAGGCAACTGCTAGGGCGTAAGGTTGACAAGGGGCGCAAAATGGTCTATTCATTATTGGCATTGTTGAAAATAAATTTTTAAATGAAATAATACAAAATTGTATTACAACGGTTTTAAACTACGAGTAAAAATTAAGAGTAAGGACCTGAAGAAGCTCAATTAAATATATTATAATTAATGGTGGAATTTGGCAAGCTCGCTTATGGCGCAAAGAAGACTCGTGCCGTGCCTGGCTATCTGACCGTGGCGCGCATGCGTCGAATAGTCACGATTCCATCTGAGCGCTCGCGCGCGTCGCGCACGCCCGCCGTGCACGCAAAGCGTTCCATCCCGCTCCCCCCTTTGGCCAGAAAGAAGCGAGAAACTCAGCCTCGGAATTAGGGCTCCGTTCATGATACGGGCTCAACGCCGGTCCCGACCAGCGAGCGGCTAACGAGACTTTAGATTCAGATATACAGGGTGTCCCACCTAAGACTGGACAGCCGGCTTCCTCCTAAAATATTGGAGATAAAAATATTAAAAAAATAGGGAATTGCATGGTTCGAGGGGGGCAATTTATTAGCGCCAACGAATATTATTTTCGATTATTATTTTAAAAGATACGATGGTCAAGTTCGGTTTTTCAAATGGAACTATTTTTTTTGAACACCTGAGTTGATAGTGCGTTCCAAGACAAATTCAATAAGCTTTAATGTATACACTTTATTTTCACTGGTTTTTAAGATATTGCGCTTGCAAATTTACCGATTTTCACTGGAAGAAAACCCTCTGGAATAGCAAGGACCGGGGCGGTCTTACTGGCGCCACGGGTGGCACTGCCTGTTGAAATAGATACCTACCTGCCAAAGGTCTACGCCAGGAATGGCACGCCCAAAGGCTGGACAATTCTTTTCCGTTAGAAATGCTACCTAGGTAGGTACATCTGCGGAATCGAGAAGCGCACCGTTACTTTTATTTCGCACTTGCTTCTACGCTCGGATGGCCGGTGCTTTTGGGAGGTATGCAAGCTGGATTGATGAAATATCCATTACAGCGTATTAAGAAATTCTTTTCTTCATCGTGGCGAAAGGGAAGTGACGCGAATGGATTCCTTATGTTTTTCTGATGAAAATCATACCAAATATCATGCAAATCGGACTACTTTGACACAAGCTATTTCTATTCCCTATGTAAAAGTTGTCCGTTTTACACGACATTTGGTATGATTTTCATCAGAAAACCCCAAGGAATCCATCGGCAACACTTCCATATCAATACGATAAAGAATAAAGAATTATTTTATTTCCTAAACAGATATAGGGTAATTTGTATGTGTTACAATAAAAGCGTTAATTTAGTAAATGTACACAGTTCCCAGCAGTTACATGCCTAAAATGCATATAACCTAACCTACAATCTTCCGAAAATTCATACATTAACTGCAGCACGCTTTTACTGTGGCACATGTATCCAGCTAACGTTTCAGTTTTGCTATGATTTCACGTTGGCAGTCCTCCCGAGTAGGCGCCATCTCGTATCAACTACCTGAACTAAATTTGTCACGTGACTTGCTCTGTATTATCGCCAATATGGCGGAACTCGTATTTGGGAATTCAATCCCGGGCTGACGCTTTTCGTTCTTATATGAGCAGATTTTGAGCTGGGTGAGGTCTCATTCGAAAGAGGTAGGATCAGTGCAGGGCGCTCTGGTCATCGTTTGAGTCACAAAACTCCTTTAGTGACCTAAAAATACTTGGATTCATCCGGGTGTATTTTGTCGACTTTTGCTCTACTTTGAACACTCGTATTATTAGATATCAACACAATTTCGTCGAACCATGACCAGAGCGCCCTGCACTGAACCTTCCTCTTTCGAATGAGACCTCGCGCAGCCCAAAATTCGCTCATATAAGGACGACAAGCGTCAGCCCGCAAACCCATGTTTCAGGCCAGATTGTGTCGGTATACAGCGAGCTGCATTATCCGTGTCTACCCCCTTAAGGCATTCCAATAAAAACATGCATTTACATAAACTTCCGCGGTCTATATTATAATTGCGTTAGTTGAGTATTATCATATAAATCACAAAAAATAGATGATAATCATACCCCATAAAAAACTTCAAAAACGTAAAAAAATTACGCCAAGTACATGAAATCAAATAAATCACAAAAAATAGAAGATAATAATAATAATAACAAAATAATAAAAATATGTGAAATCAAAGTGAGCTGCAAGTACATAAAGGTGCTTTCCAACTGCGCTTTAAGGCTGCCGTCTCACCGGGCCTTCAATGTGTGTGGGCCTAGGAAAAGCGTGTACGTATACGCGTGTAGTAAACAATCCGTAAAGATTATGCAAGACAATTTTTGATGCCCCCAAATTTTTGCACCTGTTTTCTATTTAATATGTTTTGTCTTTACGGGGTGTACATTTCGTTTATGTAGGGCTTCGATTCCTTTATTATTAAGCGTGCGACATAGTTTTTTAGCGTCCCATTCGGTTGGTGCCTTTATGCGGCGCGTAACTTGCATAATGGTTCCGCCGGCCCTGCGTATACGAGATGTAGTAAACAAACCGTATATTACAACTTTCGCCCTGGAATCGGCAAGAAAGAAGTTTTTGCGGGTATAGTTGCCACAGTAGATATTCGTGCAGACGGGTCTGGTGCGTTTGAACGCTAATAAGCACCGTACGTTGAAATAATAATGAATTTATGAATCGTGTACTGAAACAGACTCGAGGAATGACAGAATGAAGCTTCAAGGATTCTCCGTCACCGGTGCTAATGGTATAATCGTGCCTTATACCATCAACACCGGTGGAAGACCAAACTAGCCGATAAATGTAGGAAAGACATAGTTGCCGAGACGTATCGAGATTCGAATCGCGCTGTTGCCGCATTTCCCCGATCACTATTTTGCCATCAAAGAGGCTTGAATGAATCACGGCGAACTAGCTGGAGAACAGAGATGATAACCCCAAATAAAAGATACTACTGTATTGTCTCATTAAGGGCTTGGTTTGGTGTACACGATGTGGACTTTTCGCTATCCCCACCACTTCTGTCTCACTCTTGTCCGGCGAAGGCGAGAGCGAGCGAGAGGCACTGAAAGCGAGTGAGGACGGTACGAGACAGACGACGCGTTCTTGTTTTGTCTCGCTCCGTCTTTCGGACGCCTGACACTCCGTCCTTTGCGTTCGCGTCCGTCGCGCACGCATAGCGTCTCATCTCGCTCCCCCCTTCGGCCAGAAAGAAGCGAGAAACGAACACTCGTAATTAGATCTCTGTTCACGATGCGGGCTCAACGCCGGTCCCGCCCAGCGAGGACTTGGGCTGTTCGGCGGCGGCTTCTAAACTCGGTTGGAGAGGCATACAGTGTTGATAAAATGTAAAACGTGACGTTTTCAGTATTCCAGTCCAAATTAAAATGAGTTCAAACACGGTATAAATCGGAGTATTTCTAGAATTGTACTTGGTAACTAAATATAAATGTAACATTTCTAATCTAAAAATGCTAAAAATAATCGGTTTATACTGTGTTTAAATTTATTTTCATCTGGAAAATCTCAGGAGTATGTTATATAAACGTTCATGTCGATACGATAGCGAATGTGGAAGTTTTACATTTTATCAAAACAAACTACATAAAGAATCATTTTAATATATTTTTTATGAGTAAATATAATTCAGTCTGACTTTGTCATCCGTCAACGCCGCACATGTTTTGTTTTGACTCTACGTAGCCGTTATTCTTTCCGTTATTCCAAGTATCTCTCGTCTTATTGTGCTAATCTCGAAATCTCAATTTATCGTGAGTGTGCGATCCGTGGTTGCGGTTCCTGATCGGGCACTAGCCCTTGAATCAGATTCTCTGAAGACATTCGTAAACGGCGGCTGAATCATTTTTAATTTACTCATCTGTGGGCTCTGCGGACTCTTTCTGTCCTGGTGACTGTTCTCGTTTTTTGACAAACTCGTCGTTGTGGGACCTGTATTAAGGAGTAGAGTGGCTTAATTGTGTCTCATGGCTCCTCCAGTTAAAAAGTGTAGAGGATGTGGAACGGCTGTGGCAAATCCAGTCACCTGTGCTCGCTGTGATATCGTGGCTCATCCTGGTTGTCTTAAAAGGACGGGTCACCCCTCGCATGACGGCCTGTTTTTAAATTGTGGCCCGTGTTTATCGGGATTAGCTAATGTTGATGTCAAAGTCATCAGCTCCCAGTCGGTTATGCCGCATCCTACTTTTCCAACTGTCGATGAGCTTAAGGTGATGATGAGAGACATGATGAGAGACGTGGTGAGGGAGATAATAAGGGACGAATTTAATATATTTCGTGAAGAAATGGTCTCCAGCATCAGGTTCTAACTTGCCGACCTTAAATCTAAAACGTCGGACCTAGATGGTCGTGTACGCCAGCTGGAACAGGATTTCAGGGTCCCCTGGAGATGGATAAGTTCATGGCTGCGATGAACGACAGGCAGGCGAGAGCGAAGAACATCATCGTCCATGGGTTGCCGGAATCGCCTAATTCCCTGCCAGATCTCTCTCGCTCCCATGACCTTGAGGCAGTTATCAATATCTTGCGAGGCAAGTCCCGCTATTCTGGGACGTGTAACATTACTGATGATAAGACCAGGTCTCAGCGTCAAGCTTTGGAGCTGCTCAGGGTGAAACTGAGGGAATTTCACCAGCAGGGGGACAGGAATAAGACCATCAGGTATATTCATGGAGTGCCGACCATCGTCGAACGAAGACCAACTCGCGATCCACCCTCAAAAAACCAATAAGTCGTCCCATGTTGTACTATCAGAATGTTGGAGGGCTGAGAACCAAACTAGAAGATTTGAAGAACGCTATTATGTGCTCGGCTGTTCACTACGACATTCTTATTTTTGTAGAAACTTGGCTCAATGAGTCTATCTCTTCGTCTGAGCTGGGCCTGAGTAATTTTAATATTTTCCGAGTGGATAGATCCTCTCGCACTAGTAGCTTCTCAAGAGGAGGAGGAGTCCTTGTTGCAGTTAAAAGCTCGTTGTCTAGCTTTAGGATTCATCCCATGTGGGATGATCTGGAACAGATCTTTGTACGCCTTCAGAATAAGTACATTATTTTTGGTGCTTTATATCTCCCGCCAGCCTCGCATCCGGATCTTTTTGAGAAACATGTTGGCTGTGTTTCGCAGATTTTTCAAGACTTTAGTGAGGATGTTTTCTGCTTTTTTGGAGATTATAATCTCCCTCATGCAGTCTGGCCTACTGGTTTGGGTTTAAGTTGTTCCAAAAAATCGGGTATTCCATCTTCTGAGTCAACTGCCATTGATCTTCTTCTTGAGGGGTATAGCTACTGCGGCCTAGCTCAGGCGAATACTATTTCTAACTCTTTCAATAGTTTACTAGATTTAATTTTTGTTAAAGACACCTTAATTTCAATAGACAACGCCGTTGATGTCCTAATCTCTCCTGATCAATATCATCCACCGTTAAATGTGTATTTAACTGATTTAGTTGTGTCAACTGATATGAGTCGTGATTGTGTCACTTATTTCGATTTCAAGCGAGGCGATTATCCTAGTACTATTAACGACTTAAATGCAATAGACTGGGATTCCGAGTCCAGGGGTATTAACCTTGATCTTGCAGTGGACAGTCTATATTCTCACCTTAATGATGTTATTGAGGCTTTTGTCCCTGTGAGGACCTTTAGACCATCGCTCTATCCTCGGTGGTTTTCGTCTCGATTGAAATCGCTCATTCGTGACAAGAAGCGAGCACACATTATGTATAATACCTCAAACTCTAGAAGTGACTACTTGCTATTTTCTAGTATTCGATCGCAGTGTAAATTACTAACTAAGTCGGATTACCGGGCGTATGTCGAAACTACTGAAATTTCGCTACAGGATAATGTAAGGTGTTTCTGGAGCTTTGTGAATGCCAAACGACGTAACCAGGGATTTCCTGCTTCTATGTGCAACGACAGTTCATCTGCTTCGAACGAGTTTGGCAATCGCAGATCTCTTTGCAACTTACTTTGGATCAGTTTATACTACTCCTAGTGTACAGTCATCGGCCTTAGACATTGACCATATCTTCGAAAAGAATCTTATCCTGAATGACCTCTCTGTTTCTATTAGTGATATTTTCACTAAGCTCAGTGGTCTTGATATGGAAAAGGGCCCGGGTGCCGATGGCATTCCCCGTCTGTTCCTAAAATAGTGCAGCTTTATTCTGGCGAGACCTCTTTGTAATATTTTTAATGCTTCACTTACTACCGGAGCTTTTCCCAAGATATGGAAGTCTAGTCTCGTAACTCCAGTTTTTAAGGCCGGTGACCGAGCTGATGTACGTAATTATCGTCCTATCTGTAAACTATCTTTAATGCCTAAGGTATTTGAGGAGATGGTCACTGAGTTGTTGTCCTCTCAGTTATCTAATATCATTTGTCCTGAACAGCATGGTTTTGTCCCGAATCGTTCCACATCCACTAATCTGGCAGTGTATCATAGTTTTGTATCTAGAGCCCTTGACGAGGGCCAACAGGTAGACGCGGTATACACGGATTTCCGGAAGGCTTTCGATAACGTTGACCACTCGGTGTTGCTTCGTAAACTCTCATTATGGGGATTTGGAGGGTCCCTTTTAACCTGGATAAAAAGCTATCTAACAGGGCGCGAGCAGTTTGTCAGGGTATCGAGTTGTCTTTCATCTCCGATTGGTGTTTCCTCTGGCGTTCCTCAGGGGTCGCATCTGTGGCCCTTATTGTTTAATATATTTATAGATGATATCGTTGATATTCTTTCAAACACCAATTTTCTCTTATATGCTAATGACTTGAAATTGTTTAGAATAATTCAGGGTGTCGAAGATGCTCGCAGTATGCAGGATGACTTGGTAAGACTAGAGCGATGGTGTGTGATTAATGGGATGCAGCTGCACACGGATAAGTGTGTTGTTCTTAGTGCCTCTCGCTCTAGGTCACCTGTCAATTACTCCTACTATTAACAGGGTGTTGTGCTAAGGGAAGTTCATGAGGTCATTGACCATAGTGTCTGCATAACACCCTGTTTCGATTTCAGGCCTCATTATACGCGCTGTATTAATAAGGCCATGAGAGCAGTAGGTTTTATCTCCAGGTTTGCAAGGCATTTTAAGCAAATAGAAACCCTGAGGTTGTTATACGTGGCCCTTGTTAGGCCTCATGTTGAATATGCTTCGATCATTTGGAGCCCTAGGCATGCGAAATATATAAGAGCAATTGAAAGTGTGCAGCATAAATTTTTGAGATTTGCCTTACGCACTCAAGGTAATCCTATGGACAGAACTGACCATGATTATCGCCAGGTACTTTCATCCCTTAAGTTAGCCACTCTGGAAGATCGCAGGCATATTGCGGAAGCGATGTTTCTGTATAAGATTATTAATGGCTTCATAAGCAGTCCTTATTTGCTGTCCTTAGTTAAGTTTAATGAGCCAGTAAGGGGCTTGCGGTCAAGGCCTATTTTTGTGTCTAGTCTGCCGAAGTATCGGTATTATGCGTGTGACCCTATTAATAGGGCAATGAGTACTGTGAACCAACATTTTAGCACTACGGACCCCTTCCTATGCTCCCTTAATTCGTTTAGGATGTTACTTCACAGGATTGGTTAAAACCAGAGTGGTGTAACGTAGTGTATCTGTTTTGTAAGGTTATAACGGTTATTATGCTATATACTAAGTATTAATTATTGCGAATTTTGTGTTCAGACTCTCTGTAAATTTCACTAGTTTTTTTTATTCTTTTTGTATACCATGGGATTTCCCGTATGATAAATAAATAAATAAATAAATAAATAAACAAAAAAAATATTGTTCCCCCACGGCTGTCTTCCGTGTCGTCCTGGGAATTTTGTCCAAATTGAAATATGTTAGCGTCCATGTGAAAATAAGGAGGATTTAAATAATCTTTTTGCCAAATTCGAAAGGTAATTTTCAAAAAATCGATGAAAGTTGTGTACTTTGAGGGTCTGTATTTATAAAACAATTTTGAAAATGGCAAAATGTGACAATGAACACCACTTATTTTCATATGCACTATATATAACGTGTTTCAATTTGATCAAAATCTCAGACATTGTGTTCCAAGTGATCCGCTTGACCTAGGGTCCAGCCCGGCCGAGTGGCGAGCGCCGATCACAAAGGACAGGCGGCGGCGACTTGCGGTCTTGGTGACTCACCAAGTTTCGACGTTGACGAAAGTTATTCGTGGCTATATTCGAAGGCTTCGAAAAGATAGTTATTTAAATAATTCTTTATCTAGATAATGCCCAACTCTGGTACGCTCTACCTCTTCACTAATACATTGTATATAGTCGCGCACGTGGATCGAGTTTGAAGAGATAGAGCGAATAAAAAATAATTCTGGCTCGAATAACGGTACAGATTTATTCGTGAATAACGAATAATTTTTCGTTGAATAAAATCGTTATTCGTTATTCGCGAATAAATCTTGGGGATTTATACGAATACGTATTCGAATGAAAATTTAGTCGAATAATGCCCAACTCTGGCTGACGTAGAAATACGCACATCAAAATAGGTGTGCGTTCGCTCCGAAAAAAATCAGGAGCTTTATTGGTCAGAACATTGATTCTTTCTCGATAGCTTCATTTCGTATTGGCCTACGCATAGATTCGTAACACATACAACCAGGAATCGGCGGGCTCCAGCTAGCGCTGATGGAGGAGGGACACCTACAGGAACGGTGGTTATGTGTGCGTGACTGACGCACCGCAGCTCTCGTGCCGTATTCCTCCAAGCCTTCTCAATAGAAGGAGCTGTGGCAACAGCGCGGCAGAGACAGAGAGAACAGAAAATGTGGCAACTATGCGTAAAAAATTCGTCTACATAGAGTACCTGGAGATGTCACCTCTGTACAACTTCTTTTTATCGACCGCAGTAGTTTCATTAGGGTCCGTCTGTTTACAAGGGACGCTTCGATCGATTCGGACCAAAACAAACTTGAGACGGCAGCCTTAAGGGGGTACGACGACGACGACGACGACGATGTTGTTGATGATATCGACGACGAAAACGGTGAAAAAATTCAGAATGACGAGTCGTCAGCAAAGGTTCACGATTTGAATACGCTGCGCAGCCCCTTCGATGATATCGAAGTGTATGTACGGAACGCCATGGACCCTTGTCGCGAGAATATATCTACGACTGTTTTTCATCGATACGAAGAAACGAATCGACAACGTGTACGGTGTATACTTGGGGTCTGACAAAGACCTAATGATCGGTGATTCCGTGCTCACCATTGATACGGACGGCGATGACGTTCGCGTGAATGGAATGCGATACGCGGGAACTCGGGGTTTGTACGAACTGCTATTCATGCGAATACCTAACGTTCGCACGTACACGGACGCGGATATTCACCCGTACCGACAGAATGGCGCTGGAAGTAAGGGACATCGACCCGATGGTCGACCCCCCAGGTCTCCTTAGAGACCTAGCTGCCGCCCTTAAGGTGGAGGAGAGCAGGTTATGGGTCCGGACACTCAGGATTACCCCGAGTGGGACCCAAACTGCAGTGGTGGAGGTTCCCACCACCCTCCTCCTGAAGGGCTCAGACTCCGTCCGTTTTGGGACGGGTCTGACCGTGGTGCGGGTCAGGGCCCTGGTCAAGACGGTCAGGTGCTTCGTCTGTCACCGGCTGGGCCATCAGGCGTCCGCGTGTACCACGGTGCAGAAAGGCAGGGAGGTCTGCAGGAAATGCGGGGCATTCGACCACGTCATTGCGAATTGCAAGGGCGTGGCGAAATGCATCATCTGCTCGGCGGCAGGCGTTTCTGGCCAGAGGGCGGCGCACGTGAATGCGTCACTGGCGTGCCCGGCTATCAGGCGGAAACCAGCGGCGTGGGGGGGGGGGGGGGGCTGAGGAACATTAAGCTTACTTAATGTTCCAAATCCTCCAGATGAACCTCAACAGGTGCAGGCTGGCCCAGGATTTACTGGTCCAAAATGCCTGCCAGTTGGGGGTCGATCTCGTGGTAATCTCCGAACCATTCAGGGTTTTACCTGAGTGGATAGGGGATGCCACGGGTGACGCAGCGATCTGGATTACAGGGTTTAAGGGAAGGTTTGCTTCCCTTGCCCCCTCAGTCTCCGCTGAAGGAATAGCCACTGCGATCGTGGGTAACACGGTCCTGGTGATCTGTTACTGCCGACCGAGCAGAAAAGGCCCGGATTTCCTGAAACACCTGGAGGACCTTGAGGAAATACTTATTTCCCGTTTGTCCCCAGGTATGGGGGTCGTCGTGGCAGGGGACTTCAACGCTAAGTCCCCGGCATGGGGCGGTAAGGCAGCGGACAGGAGGGGCCATGCGGTCATGGGACTGCTGGCCAGGGTGGGGATGGTCCCGGTCAGGCTCCGGGATAAAGCTACGTTTTGTTGCAATCGGGGCTCGTCCTTCATTGACGTTATGTCCATGGACAGGGGTCTAGCGGGTAGGGTAAGGCGTAGTGAGATCCTGCGGTATTATACCGCGTCGGACCATCGCTACGTCCTCCATGTCCTGAACAACACCCCCCGCCGGTCGCCTCTTGGCGACTGGACCCCCTACTCGATGAAGGATGTGTCCTCCGACACTATCCTGGAGGCCTACCGGGCGCTGAAGGAGAATCCTTTGGCCCTTCCCCTCCACCCTCCTGATTCGCCTTACGCCCATGCATCCACTCCCGCGCCGTCCGTCGTCCTCGAGGAGCCGCGAGCAGAGAGATTCCAGCGGGTGCTGGAAGGGGTGTGTGAGGGGACCTTGAAAAAGAGGTCCCTCCCACGGGGTACGCGGAAACCCAATCGTTGGTGGACGCCGGAAATCGCGGAGGCTCGTCATGCCATGCACAGAGCACGTAGGGCGTTCCAGAGGAAGAGGAGGAGGCTTGACCCTTCCTCCCCCCGCCTAGAACAACTTAGGTGGGAATTCTCCTTGGCCAGAAGGATGGTTCAAATCCTAATCTGGCGATCCAAGGAGAACCTCTGGAGAGAGCTCTACGGCACTGTGGATGACGATCCTTGGGGGAAGCCGTACAAGATAGTTATTGCGAGGTTGGGGGGCAAAAAACCTACCATGGTTTTAACACGTGAGCAGGTGGGCAGGGTGATCGACACCCTGTTTACCACCTCTCCGCTGCCCCCCCCCACCGGCGGTTGGGTTCGCACCCCCTCGCGCACCCCCTAGTTTTAGGTCTAGGAATAATACGCGTCTGTTATCGTCCTATTTTAGGTCAATCCCCGAGGTGACCTAAAATACCTTATAGGTCGGGCCCTGTCACGCATCAAGCCCAGGAAGGCCCCGGGACTCGACAGAGTTCCGTCGGAGGTCGTGGCCTGTGTGGCCAAGGCCGATCCTGAGGCGGTGCGTGAGATGGTGATCGACACCCTGACAAGGGGAAGGGTCCCGGCCTCTTGGAAAATGGCAAGAGTCATTTTAATTCCAAAGCCGGGAAAAGATCCTCTCTGTCCGAGGGCCTATAGGCTCCCAGCCCTATCAAAGGTCTGGAAGTACGCGTTTAAGGGGATTCTGGAAGCCCAGCTCGGCAGAGACCCCTTCCACCGAAACCAGTTGGGTTTCCGTCGGGGTGTCGGCACTGTCCAGGCAGCGACGGAGATCGCTAGGTTCGCGGAAGCCTGCAGGGCCCGCAAGAAGATCTGCCTCCTTCTGTCCTTTGACGTCCGCAACGTGTTTAACACGTTTCGCTGGGAAATACGTCATCCTTCGGGAAATGGACAGGAGGGGTGTGGATCTGTTCACGCGGGCGACCCTCGGGGATTATTTTAATAACAGAAGGATCACGGTGCACTCTCATGAGGGGACCGTGGTCCGTGATATATACGCGGGCGTTCCACAGGGGTCCGTTTTAGAACCCTTCCTGTGGAACGCGGTTTGTGACGGGCTCGTCACCGAGCTGGAGGTGGGGAAGTCGGTACGCGCTATTGCGTATGCCGACGACCTCGCCCTCCTCTTTGCGGCCTCAGACCTCCTCAAGGTCAGGGGGATGATGGATTCCGTTCTGCCCAGGGTTGGCAGAAGAACCGGCCTCACCCTGGCGGCGGAGAAAACGGATGCTATCCTCCTGACGGGTAAGAGGAACCAGAAGACGGTTGGTCTAAGGATCCTCGACGCCAACATCACCACGGCGGCCCAGGTGCGGTATTTGGGGGTAGTTTTTGACTGCCTTCGGAAGTACCGCCCTCATTTTGAGGAAGTGTCGGCAAGGGCGGATCGGGTCTCAGGGGCGCTGGAAGCGCTCCTGCCTAACACACGTGGCCCATCCGCCCACGCAAGGAGGTTATATTACTCGGTGTGGGAGTCCGTAATATTGTACGGAGCCCCGGTCTGGGCCGTTACGCTGAGCACCGAGTCTAGCAGGGCCATCCTGCGTCGGGCTCAGCGTACGGCATTGATTAGATGCACAGCGGCATATAGGACTGTGTCCGCTGCGTCTCTCTGCGTTCTAGCAGGGAGACTGCCGCTGTGCATCAAGGCCAAGATGGGGCGTGCAATATTCTGTTTGAAGGCAGAGGACAGGGAGGATCCCGCAGTGCGCGGGAATCCGGCCCTGTTCTGTGAGAGGGACCGTCTACATAAGGCGACCGCATTGCGCGAGGCGATGGAGGAGTGGCAGAGGGACTGGGACCAGTCCCCCTCCACCGGGTGGGTCAGGCGCGTGATCCCCCGAGTCAGCACCTTCGTGGACCCCTCGGGCCCCTCACTAGTTGCCGACTATTGGTCGATGCAGCTCCTGAGTGGGCATGGGGCCTTCCAGCGATTCCGTCATAGGATCGGGAAGGCCCCATCTGAGGTGTGCTTGGATTGTGGGCCGGCCCGGGATGACGCTGAGCTCGTGCTCACAGCGTGCCCGGAGATCGCCCCCCAGCGCGAGGTGCTGGCCACGGGCCTGGGTGCCCCGGTGGAGGTTGAGACCATCGTCGACCTTGCCACTTCCTCCACCGAACGGTGGGATATGTTCGCCTCCTTCGCTCACGACGTTATGTCGGAGCGATCGCGTAAAGAGCGGGAGGCGGACCGCCTCCTTCGTGAGGAACGAGCGAGGGCAGCCGTTTTGGCAGCAGCCAATAGGGCCCTCGCACGGAGGAGAGCGGCCAGGAAGAGAAAGATGTAGGGCCACGCCCTCGAGTGTGGAGTTCTCCTCTTTTCTTCCTGGCATACCTGTGCGGTTTCTCGGTTTTTTATTTTTACTGTATTTTAATCCCAGTTGGGTTGCGTTAAGTTTTATCGGGTGTAACGGGGTCTTTTAGCGGGTTTCGCATCGAACTGACCTTGGTCAGTACGGTCCGTCCGCCCCGTTACACCAGCGCGCGGCTTAGTTTTAGTTTCAACTTAGTTTTAATTAGAATGAGTTTTGCTTTATCATATCGCGTGACACGCGCCCTGCTGGGGTGGTGGAGGTGGAGGAGGGTCCCCCTGATCTTCCTAGATCCGGGGAAGACCCACCCACCCTCCATACATGGTGGATATTCCCCCCCCCCCCCCATTTGCATCAAATGGGGGGTGGACGGGAGGGGCCCCATCACTATGATAAGCGGCGCCCGACGCACTACACCAGAAGTTCCGGGCGCCGCCATGGGGCCATCGGTGGAGATCACCAGAGGGGGTTTTTAGTGGGTATACCGCCTATTTTACAGGCGGGGAGTCCCACATAACCCCGACAATAAATGTCCGGGTATGCGTAATGCATTTTCCCCCTCTCCAAAAAAAAAGTCTCGACAGGCTGCGAATACACGCGAAATGATATCGTTGGGGCTCCGTGGGATTCTGCACCAGTAGCAGGTTCGCGTGTCTCTCTCGCTTCTCTCAGTCAAACGCAGAGGCGCACAGCTTCCTTCGGACCACGTGTACACGTTTACGCATATGTCGTTGAACCTCTCGAGCTTGGCCAGCTGGTTCAATGTCACGGGAAGAGTCATATCGTGCGTGCGAAGCACCGCCGAGTAGTGTGGGTATGATGAGTTCCTACTCACATTCGTAGTCGCAGGGTACAAACTGGCGACGACAAACCACAAAAAGCACGCGTTGTCCCCGCTCTTTATGTTCACAACCGCTTTTTCCAGGACAACGTCGCGCGGAAGCGGTACGTCACAACCGGTTCGAAGTGGATTATGCTTATTAATTTTCAATAGAATATTTAGCACAGCCCTTAGGGTCCATCCACTGTCGCGCTCTTGAAACTCCTCGAGCAGCACTAGCGTCGGAGCGACCATGTGCTTCGAGTACCACTGACGCACGTTCGAAGTCATTAACAGTGCGCGATTTCGCGTACCAAAACTTTTCATATCCGTATTTTCACCCAACATAAACTCCGCGTTCAAGTTTGTATTTACGGACACGCTCTTATGCGTCGTGATAGCGTCCGTGACGCGTGAGATTACAGTTCGTCGAGCACCCTCTAAAAATCGACGCTGATCGACGTGTCCCATGTTGATGACCGCACCGGTTGAAATACGTCCAATAAATGCGGATTCCACGTCTTCCCATACGACTTTAGGTGCTGTCGATCGACCCGAAACTCCACACCCAACTCGCAAAAACATTTCCAGCACAATCACGTGCAATGTCTTTATTCGCGCGATCAGCGACACCAGGCGTTGTTTCGCGGCCACGGACACTTCTCCACTGCTCTGGTACTCGACGATGAGCTGCAGGCACGTGTCGCAATTGTTACATGGGCCCTTCAGGTCCATCCCGTGCTCGCTATTCACGCGTCTCTTTCTTTCGACATCGGCGATTCAGCGGAATCGCAACACGCGGGTTAGTAGGTCGGCGAACGCGGAATCCGTCGGCGTGGGCACAACGTGACCACCGATGGTCCGGGACCTAGATTCCAGAGCACGGAGCAATGGAAGTTGCGAAGGATAACGCCTGACGGGGCAATTTCCCCCGTTCTCGAGACAGGGAGTGCGAGGCTTGGAGCTCGATTGCGGTACTTCGGGAATGGATTCTAATTCGGGAGCTCGAGATAGGAAGTCACGACGAGCCAGAGAGCCGTCTAGATACCGCGACCGCGTCTCCGCGTCAAGTCCGCGAAATACGAACGGCCGATAGTAATTCGTGAAAGGGTAACTCCATCCGACGCACCGAGAACGGCCTAGCCGGGAGAGCCCTTGAGCGTTAATCGTGATCGACGTAGGACCGCGTAGAAACCGACGATTAGAGACAGCGAGCGACGACGTGACCGACTTCCGTGTGCCACCTGAGAGCACAGCGAGCGACCGCGACCTACGCTCGGTCAACCGACACGTCGAGCGTGCTAATAACCGACGGCAAGCGTGTCGTGCCAAGCCAGCGAAAACCAGCGGGCGACAGCCGAGACGGAGCGCCGTCTCTAGGTATGAATAACCGATTATTTATGTAACAATATATTTTGGCATTATCGTTTCCTCTTTATATTCCTATTACTCTTTTATTCGACCCCTAATCACCTTCCCGATCTTGGTAAGTATAGTCAAGGTGTGCTTTAGCACCTTAATAGAGCAGCGAACCTTGTGAATTATCCCAACCGCTCGGGGTGATTCACGAAAGTCCCTTCAGGACGTAACACAATGATCGATCCAGTCTCGGAATTCCGGAATACTGCGTAGAAGCTTAGATATCCGGGACAAAACCCTGTACGTGTCCATGAACCCATCCATATTCACTTCTTCACAAATAGTTAACTTCCTAGAGACACTCGACTGTTCTTTGGTACGCAGCAGTGGGATCTTCTCCCACAACGATTCGTACGAATTCACGAAAAACTTCATGTCCCGTGATACTTATGCACGCATAACGTATTTCACGATATTCACCGAGCGACTGAAGGATTTAATATACTAACCGCATACCCTATCCGAGATCCTTATGACGCCATCGCACTATGTTTACGTTAGATGCAGTTCGAACGTATCATCAAAATTTTCCCCAACCCTACACGGTCGCTGTACTACTCCCACGATTCAGATATAAACATGCGGTATCGCGTGGTGCAATGTCGTGTTTATTCCATGGGCTATCGCGACGATTGACTTACAGCCTCCTCGATATGAAATACTCGGAACACTACCCCGAATAATTGTCGCATAGTTGCTCGCGTGAACGCAACGCCCCATTTATTGCTTCAGGGCCATTGCGTTTTCTCGAGGGTACTTCTTAAAGTCATGGTCTTGGGAAAAGTCAATGTTTAGATATAAACACACGGGAATGCGCGGTTCGCTCTATGATTTCTCAGAAATTATGTACCACCCTCTTTCTCAGAAATCATCATCGAAGACGCGATTCGAATTTCCACGAATCGGTCGTGGTCGCGCCTGCGCACCGATCCCCGCACGCGTACGGAGATTGCGCGGCGGCGACGCGTGCCCAAAGTACCTTAAACATCCAACAGGTGGCGCCAATACCAAATGTATGAAAAACCTAAAAAATTTACCAAGGCGGACCCAAATACCGATGCGGACCCAAAGTACCTTAAACATCCAATAGGTGGCGCCAATACGAAATGCGCGCGTCGCCATTTTGAAAATTTGAAAATCCACCCCCTCCCCTGTGACGTCAGCCCCCTCGCCCACGAACTCGATTTGCGCGCGCAACACCATTTTGAAAATTTTGAAATCCCCCTTTCCCTGTAACGTCATCCCCCTCACCAACGAACTCAGATGACGCTATTTTGGAATCCCCCTCCCCTGCGACGTCATCCCCCTCACCAACGAACTCGGTACCCCTCCCCGCCTCGCCCCCTCGTCCATCTCGCGAAACAGCGCGATACCCCCCGCCCGCCTCACCCCCTCACCTATGAACCAGAATCGGCATAGCCTAACTACTGTGAAATTCATACAAACAAATTTTTTATATGTCCAGAATGCACATACACACGTATATCGGTTTGCTGAATTTCACCACGAGTTTTCGCAATTCAACAGCTATTAAATTTTCCGAAAAACACTTCTGCTGTGGAAATTCGGTTTCGCGATCATTGCCTCCGCACCATATCGCCCCTCCCAATGTGTCAAAAGTTTTACATCCACATGATTTCGTACATTTTCCATAGTTTTACCAAATACCGCGTTGTTCATCAATTTGTACAAGTTTTTTTCAAAGTCGTTTGTCGCGCTTGTTCTAAACCGTGTATTGCGTTCGATGTAATCGCGGAGCCAGGGGGTTTGAGCGAATTGTAGCACGCGGTGTATCTGTGTAATACGAAGACCGTGACGCGTGCACTGCTGCAGGTTGCGATAATGGATAACGTAACGCTGCTTATCATATACCGTCGCAAGTAACTTGTCCTGTCTACTGCCAGGTGGTTTGGCACGCGTCGGGCGGAACGATAGATCAGCATGAGCGTCGTGTGGACGTTGCGGATATTCCAGATCTACCTCGATAATGGATCCCGTGGGCGAATCGACAGCAATTGAAGATACATAAAAATTTGCAACATCTTCGACCCATTGACATTTGGCATATGCCAGGGGCTGACACATTGCCCATCGATACAAATTGTTCACATCAAAGTACATCGAGTACGATGACTGTTCCGATGCGTCGTAAGATGGCATGTACTTGTTATTGGTATGTGCATATCTTCCGGAACATTGACTTAAACCATCGCGTATACCGCGTTCGATAAACATGACCATATCGACATCTGCGAGCAATTCAAATGTAATTTTGGTATTTTTTAGCATAGCTTCCCACGTGAAACCAGGTGAAGTACAGTGTGTCCGCGGGAAAGCTAAACAGCCGGCTTCCTCCTAAAATATTGGAGATAAAAATATAAAAAAAATAGGGAATTGCATGGTTCGAGGGGGCCAATCAATTAGCGCGAACGAATTTTTTTATCGATTATTATTTTAAAAGATACGATGGTCAAGTCCGGTTTTTCAAATGGAACTATTTTTTTTTAACACCTGAGTTGATAGTGCGTTCCAAGACAAATTCAATAAGCTTTAATGTATACACTTTATTTTCACTGGTTTTTAAGATATTGCGCTTGCAAATTTACTGATTTTCACTGGAAGAAAACTGTCTGGTATAGGACGGACCGGGGACGGTCTTACTGGTTCCACGGGTGGCACTGCCTTTTGAAATAGATACCTACCTGCCAAAGGTCTACGCCAGGCCCAAAGGCTGGACAATTATTTTCCGTCAGAAATGCTACTTAGGTAGGTACATCTGCGGTATATTTATTTCGCACTTGTTTCTACGCTCGGATAGCCGGTTCTTTTGGGAGGGATGCAAGTTCCATTGGTTAGGTTAGGAGGAGTGAAAGTTGCTAGACTAAATTTCAATCATAGGGAGCAGATTGTATCAGAACCATTCGGATTTGCATTCCTCACAAACGGCTGCTCTCTTGGAGAGGCCCTCTTCACAGCAATGCCCACCTTCTCTCGCAAGGAATACGTTAACGCTTGCTTTTGTTCTGATATTGAAGCTCGTGTTTATACTCGAGAGGACCACGCGTCGACAGCGGGCTACCCCTTTTCTTCCTGTGTCTCTCCACGAGCCGTGCTGACGGTGGATTGTAGGAGCGTAGATATCTGGATGCCAGTTATTGAATTCAGGAGACGATAGAAACATTTTATTACAAAACACACATGTACTATAATTAAAGTAAATCGTATTCCTCTCGGGCAGGAGTACTGATAATGATCGAACTTGCGCCCCACTTCGCGCAGACCAATTACACGGAGGGTAGTCGGGTCACACACTGCCCAAATGTGTGATGCGCTGGCACCCCGTGGCGAGGACAGACCTTCGCATTGCCTCACCCGATTTTTATGGCTCTTTTCGGAAAAAGGTACGAATCCTGGGCCGAACGTAACGAATTGAAGTCGACCCTCCGCAGTCGAGGGTGAATTATCCATTTGAGCGTATTAAGTAACCCTTTTCTTCATCGTGTCGAAGGGGAAGTGACGCCAATAGATTCCGGGCGTTCTCCCGATTAAAATCATGCCAAACATCATGAAAATCGGATTATTTTTACATAGGGAATACAAATAGCTTGTGTCAAAGTAGTCCGATTTGCATGATGTTTGGTATGATTCTAATCGACGGGACGCCAGGAATCAATTGACGTCGCTTTCGCACAGATCTGATGAGAAATGCGGAATTCGAAGATTTCTCACTTCTTAATAGGTACTCCAACCCCTTCGAGGGTCGAAAGTCATAACTTCGGAGAGACACCACGGGGGCTTGACCTCGTCACGGGGTATCAGGCTGCATCTCCTTGACGGGCGTTGCTCCAGAATTACCCTGTATCTGTTTAGGAAATAAAATAATACTTTATTATTTATCGTATGGATATGGAAGTGTCGTCGATGGATTCCTTGGGGTTTTCCGATGAAAATCATGCCAAATATCGTGTAAATCGGACAACTCTTACATAAGGAATACAAATTGCTTGTGTCAAAGTAGTCCGATTTGCATGACATTTGGTATGATTTTCGTCAGAAAAACATAAGGAATCCATTGGCGTCACTTCCCTTTCGATACGATGAAGAAAGGGGTTTCTTAATACGCTCAAATGGATAATTCACCCTCGACTGCGGAGGGTCGACTTCAATTCGTTACGTTCGGCCCAGGATTCGTACCTTTTTCCGAAAAGAGTCATAAAATTCTATGGGCACTGCGGGGTGTTGTTCTCGCCACGGGGTGACGGGCGCAGCACCAGCATCAGCCTGTACCTACCTTTTTATGAAATAAAACAATTCGTTATTCCTTATCGTATGGATATGGAAGTGTCGCCGATGTATTCCTTGGGGTTTTCCGATGAAAATCATGCCAAGTGTCGTGGAAATCGGACAACTCTTACATAAGGAATACAAATTGCTTGTGTCAAAGTAGTCCGATTTGCATGACATTTGGTACGATTTTCATCAGAAAAACATAAGGAATCCATTGGCACCACTTCCCTTTCGATACGACGAAGAAAAGAATTTCTTAATACGCTGTAATGGATATTTCACCCTCGAGTGCGGAGGGTCGACTTCAATTCGTCACCTTCGGCCCAGGATTCGTACCTTTTTCCGGAAAAAAGCCATAAAAATCGGGTGAGGCACAGCGAAGGTCTGTCCTCGCCACGGGGTGCCAGCGCATCTCCTTGACGGGCGTTGCTCCAGAATTACCCTGTATCATTTGGGCAGTGTGTGAGCCGACTACCCTCCGTGTAATTGGTCTGCGCGAAGTGGGGCGCAAGTTCGATCATTATCAGTACTCCTGCCCGAGAGGAATACGATTTACTTTAATTATAGTACATGTGTGTTTTGTAATAAAATGTTTCCATCGTCTCCTGAATTCAATAACTGGCATCCAGATATCTACGCTCCTACAATCAACCGTCAGCACGGCTCGTGAAGAGACACAGGAAGAAAAGGGGTAGCCCGCTGTCGACGCGTGGTCCTCTCGAGTATAAACACGAGCTTCAATATCAGAACAAAAGCAAGCGTTAACGTATTCCGTGCGAGAGAAGGTGGGCATTGCTCTGAAGAGGGCCTCTTCAAGAGAGCAGCCGTTTGTGAGGAATGCAAATCCGAATGGTTCTGATACAATCTGCTCCCTATGATTGAAATTTAGTCTAATAGCTTTCACTCCTCCTAACCTAACCAATCGAACTTGCATCCCTCCCAAAAGAACCGGCCATCCGAGCGTAGAAGCAAGTGCGAAATAAATATACCGCAGATGTACCTACCTAATTAGCATTTCTGACGGAAAAAATTGTCCAGCCTTTGGGCCTGGCGTAGACCTTTGGCAGGTAGGTATCTATTTCAAAAGGCAGTGCCACCCGTGGAACCTGTAAGACCGCCCCCGGTCCGTGCTATACCAGACAGTTTTCTTCCAGTGAAAATCAGTAAATTTGCAAGCGCAATATCTTAAAAACCAGTGAAAATAAAGTGTATACATTAAAGCTTATTGAATTTGTCTTGGAACGCACTATCAACTCAGGTGTTCAAAAAAAATAGTTCCATTTGAAAAACCGAACTTGACCATCGTATCTTTTAAAATAATAATCGATAAAAAAATTCGTTCGCGCTAATTAATTTGCCCCCTCGAACCATGCAATTCCCTATTTTTTTTATATTTTTATCTCCAATAGTTTAGGAGGAAGCCGGCTGTTTAGCTTTCCCGCCGACACACTGTATAATAATGTGCTGAATCTAATCCGTAACTCTTGATGCAACTTTCACGAAATTTTTCAAGAATATCTGCCAATACAAAACATCTGCTTTCAAATATATGTTGCTGTATTCGCCCAAGGTTCTAATGTCGAAACGCTGCCAGATAGTCTTGGCGTGCGCGTAATCGCTCTCGGATATAGTCTCACCCGTTATCGAACTGTAGAATGATTCGCGCGGCGGTAAACATGGGTCCTGCAGCTTGTTCGCGCAATCAAGTTATTCATATGGAAAGACACCCTTTCGCGGCAATAAATTGAAATCCTCAATAGATAATGTTTCAAATTCGGATCCAAAAATTTTTTATTTATCTGCACTAAGAAAATATGCTAATTTGTCGAGACTGGTATTGAGAAATTTGTACGAATCGATGAATCGCAATTTAATACAATTTCGCGAGTCTGATTCAGCCGTATCTTCGTCATTTTTTGTGAAAGAAATATACTTTTCTTTAGTCATGGGCAATACATCAACGTGACCTTCGAAAGCGGTAGCTATTTCCTCGATAATAAAATGCGAATCGTAACCAGATAAATTATAGAAAACTATTGGTATGTAAAACGCATTTTTATAATTTAAATTGCACTCCGAATGTGCGGGGCCTCCAAACTGTCCGGATAGATGGCAATGATCGCGGGCTCGTATATCGCTAGCCTTGAATGGTTCTTCGCAAATATGACAATGTGTTGCATTGCGAAATGCAGCCCACTGTTGGCGAGTTAACTTTAGCATCGGAACATTATTGGCCAGAACGGGCTTAGCAAAATTTGTCAAATTTTTCAGTTCGTCGACGAACCATGAAACACAATCCACGTCACGGCGACATCGATACATTGATAGCGATGTGTTTGGGAATGGAATAGTTCCCAACACCGCCACACTCATCTCACAGCAGCACCTCGCGGACTGCGATTTAGCAACGCGGAACGAGAGACAATCCGCCAATCAGCGCTGATCGATCAACAAATCAGCGCGGATCGATCGACCAATTAGCGTGCGCGTCGACGATCCAAGGGAACGGAGAAGACGCGCGAGCGGTTGTTCGCCATATTAAAATCTCTCTCGTGTGTGCTTCCTTGCGAAAAGGACTGTTGAGACGCGTCGCGTTAAATATCTTTCTTGTTTGCATTTCTCACACTCAAATCGCGCATAACATTACAAATCTTCTCACAGTTTGCTTTTGAACACTCATCTCATTGTGAACACTCATCTCATTAGATCACTCAGCTCTTTGAACACTCATTGTACTGCCAATTAGTATAATTGCATGGACGCCACGTGGCACATCCGCGGGGAAATCATTGTTACACTCACTCTGCAGCACAGCGATCAATAATATCATTGTGCAAACTCACACTCAGTTACATTGCATTTTTAATAAATCAAAGACGAAGTATTCTCACCGAAACAGTGCATTTTTCAAACATAACCTGTCTAAGATTCTTCTCCTCTCAAAAACTCGATCTTAAACATTTTATGGTCCTTCGAGCCGGATCTTAGACAGGCAGTGCAGTGAGGTGAACAATCAAACTCAGTGAACACTCATTTACAAGTGATCTCATCGAGAATCATGGCTGGTGACGAATCGTCCAAAACAAAGTCTCAGACCAAGTCAAAGGCAACTTCACCGAGTCCACCACTCACACTCACGATTCCTGTGGAGGATCCAGGGAACAGTTCCGTGGGGGACAGACTGGAGACAAGGGCGTCGTCACCGTCAGGTATCCCCTCAGAGCTATTATTTAAAGTAGACACTCAGCTCAGCCGCTTGGAGTTATTGACAGCGTTAAATGAGAGGCTGCCTACTTGTGCTCCAAACATCACCTTGGAAGAATTGAAAGTTTACACATCGCAGATAGACGAAATCCATAAGTCATTCACCAAGGATCACGCCTATCTAGAGACGGTGTGGCCAGGCTCCCATAGGAATCATGTATATTACATAGACAAAACTCACTTCACTGAATCTCAACTGTGCTTTGAAATCAAGCTCAAAATAGGCAAGCTGAGACAGGAGTTACTCCCCCTCCAGCCACCGGGCCAACTCAACTCAGCGTCATCGTCGACGCCAGGGAAACTCTCTGAACTCACACTTCCCACCTTCACGGGTGATTATTTGCACTGGCCTGCCTATAGTGAGCTATTTTCAGCGTTGATTGGATCAAGCAAGATTCTCACTGACATTGAGAAGCTACAGTATCTACGCTCGAGCTTGACAGGAGAACCAGCGCAGAAAGTAGAAGCACTCCCATTAAAGGGCGCTTCTTTCCAGCCTGCATGGGATCTCCTCTGCGAAATATATCAGAACAAACGAATCTTAGTCCTGACACAGCTTGACAAGCTGTTCTCAGCAAAGCAGGTTGTAAACAAAAATGCAACCTCACTCAGACAACTCATCTCAACGGTGGAAGAAGCTCAAACCTCTCTCTGCTCATTGGGGGTCGCCGAAAAGCTAGGGGATCACATCCTAGTATATCATGTGGTCCGTAACCTGGACAAAAATACAAGAGAGGCATGGGAAACCTCCATAGGCTCCACACAAGACTACCCCACATTTCAACAGGTGAGGGAATTTGTTTCAGGAAAGGCAAGAGCTATAGAGAGGGCGGAAGCTCCTTCCTCTCAAAGCACCCCCACCAACTCATCAGTGAAGCACACCACTAAATCGACTGCTCAACGAGCCTCATCACATCAGATGTCTCAATCAGCACCCACTCAAAAGAAATATCAGTGTGACTGCTGTGGAGCGAGCCACTTCATCGTTGTGTGTCCCAAATTCAGGGGCATGTCAGTGCAGGAACGAAGAAAGGTTGTAGCCAACAATATGTTGTGCTACAATTGCTGTGGACGTCACTCATCGGCCAACTGCAAATCACCAAATCGATGTAAGCAGTGTGGAACCCAGCACCACACTATGTTACACGTGCCTCAGAGGATCAGTCAACCGCAGCCTCAGACAGAGAATTCGCAGCCAGCAGCATCTCAGCCTCTATGAAACCTTGGGGCAGTCGTCGAATCATTGGGACACGCACCCACTCAGCTCACTCCTGCACACTCATCTCAGCCTCACTCATTCTGCAGCCAACTCACGCTCTTAGCAACTGCACAAGCGCATCTCATCTCACCCACGTCAACTCATCAGGTTCGTATGCTCATCGACTCTGGATCAGAGCTCACCTTCGTTAAGGAGGAGCTCCTCACTCAACTCAATCTTAAACGCACTCACTCATCCATCTCAATCATTGGCATTGGAGGAAAGAAATCTACGCAGCCCAGAGGTGTCGTCTCATTAACACTGCGCTCCAATTATCGACCGTTTACAATATCTCTTCGAGCCCATGTCCTCAGATCAGTGACATCAAAGGTACCTTCAGTCGAAGTGCCCAATCACCAGTGGCCACATCTAACAACACTCAAGTTGGCAGATCCAGTCTTCTGCAAACCTCGATCTGTTGACATTATCATTGGGGCAGACACATATGGACAAGTCATAAAACCTAACATCGTTAAAAACTCTCCATCCATGCCAATTGCACAACTCTCAGTCTTTGGATGGCTCGTACTTGGACCAATTAATTCTTCCACTACATTCGCTCAGTCATCGTACCACACATCACTCATGCAAGAGGGAGAGTCATCCGTACGTGATTTACTGGAGAAGTTTTGGATTCAAGAGGAGCTTCCTAGTGACACTTCATCAAAACTCACACCTGAAGAGCAGGAGTGCGAAGATCACTTCAGAACAACACACACAAGGGATGCTACAGGACGATACATCGTGCGCATTCCTCTCAAGTCACCATCCAGTCTGTTGGGCAACTCATATCAAGCAGCACGTGCATGCTTGAAACGCACACTCACCAAGCTCAACAGAAACGATGAGTATCGTGAACTTTATCAAGCATTCATGTCAGAATATGAAAACCTCAATCATATGGTAAGAGCTCCATCAATTTCATCTCATAATAACTCAATCTTCTGTCTTCCTCATCACGGGGTACTCAAGCCTAACAGCAAAACCACCAAACTGAGGGTTGTCTTCAATGGCTCGTGTGCAACAACGTCTGGATACTCTCTTAATGATCTCATGCACACAGGGCGTAACCTTCTGCTCAACATTTCTGACGTGCTGTTGTGGATTCGGCAGCATAAATTCGTCTTTGCCACAGATATCACAAAAATGTACCGGCAAATTCGAGTCCATGCAGATGACCAAGATCTACAACGTATTCTGTGGGTGGATGAGGAAGGAGAAGAGATAGCATTCAAACTCACGACGGTCACATACGGTACCATGGCTGCACCGTTTCTGGCTGTCCGGGCTCTGCTACAGCTGACGGAGGACGAAGGGCATTGCTTTCTATTGGCTGTACCATCAATCACTCATGCACGATATGTCGACGACATCTTTGGCGGCGCAGACACAGGTGAGCAACTCATCAAAATTGCACAACACCTTAAAGACCTGTGTCACGCGGGAGGTTTTCCACTCGCCAAATGGCACTCTACGCATCCTGCATTACTCGAGGCAATCTCTCCCAACTCACGAGTTGAAAATTCAACAATATCACTCGACGACTGCCATACCAAAATTTTCGGGTTGCAATGGAACAGTTTCCAAGACAACTTTACATTCTTATCAAGACCAAGTTCAACCTCAGTCCCAACGAAACGCCTTATTCTCTCAGAGGTTTCTCAAATCTTTGACCCACTCGGTTTCCTCTCACCAGTCATAATTCGCGCTAAAATGATTTTGCAAGAGTTATGGCTGCACAAACTCAGTTGGGACGATCCACTGCCACCTCAAGTCACATCTCATTGGTACACCATCAGAGAAGAACTCACAAGCCTGGCCAGGCTCTCCATTCCAAGGTGGTTCTACACCTATTCCAACTCTGTCGTGGAACTCCACGGATTCTCTGATGCTTCACAACTCGCCATGGCAGCGGTAGTCAACATTACCGTGTTATCACCGTCCACAAACCTCAAAGTGTCGACACTCGTGTGCTCCAAAACTAAGGTAGCACCTCTCAAGAAACTCACAATCCCGAGACTCGAACTCACAGCAGCATTGATGCTGGCAAAGCTTGCCAAGTATGTTCAAGCAACTCTTCAACTCAACATTGCATCTACTCATCTGTGGACGGATTCTCAAGTGGCACTTACATGGATCAATTCTCACGCCTCCCGCTGGAAGGAATACGTTCGGAATCGTGTCACTCAAATTCAAGAACACTCATCACACGCACATTGGAGACACGTTCCAGGAAATTCGAATCCAGCTGATTGTGCATCTCGAGGCCTCACGACATCACAGCTTGAACACCATCAGTTATGGTGGACGGGACCACCCTGGCTTTCGTAACCCAGTGACTCATGGCCATCACAATCAACTCTACTGGACGCCTTAAGTGCACTAGAGGCTTGTCCAGGAATCTCCACCTTACTTAATATTTAAGAAATCAAATATCACTGGGAACTCATATATAGATTCTCAACACTCAACAAACTGATTCGCATTACTTCAGCTTGTTTCAGATTCATCTCAAGGTTGCGGAAATTGCCTCTGTCATTGCCACTCATCTCACATGCACCAAGTGACTTGGAAAAGGCCCGCATCTTTTGGATAAAGGCCACTCAGGCAATTTACTTCAACCACGAACTAAAGGTTTTCAGTTCAGGCTCAACGTTGCCCTCATCTCATGCCTTCAATCGACTCACCGCCTTCATCGATGAACAAGGAGTCATACGAGTTGGAGGCAGACTTCGTAACGCTCAGATCAATTACGAAGGTAAACATCCTGCCATCTTACCTCGCCGGTCACGTCTGTCCGATCTGATTATAGACCACTCTCACAAGCAAACTCTGCACGGTGGAACTCAGCTCACGCTGGCTCACATCAGACAGACCTGTTGGATCATCGGGGTTCGAGCTCCAGTGAAAACTCATATTCTGCGGTGTGTGGTGTGTGCTCGACAAAGGGGGATCCGTGCCCATCAGCTGATGGGCCAACTACCTCTTTCTAGAGTCACACCCTCACTGCCATTCACCAACACTGAAATTGACTACGCTGGTCCAATCACACTCAAGACGTGGAAGGGGCGAGGGGCAAAAACACAAAAAGGCTGGATTTGCGTTTTTGTGTGCATGACGACGTCAGCTGTCCATCTTGAACTGGTGACAGACTATTCATCAGAAGGATTCATCGCAACCTACAGGCGTTTCTCATCGAGAAGAGGAATTCCACACACCATTTTTTCGGAGTGTGGAACCAACTTCGTTGGAGCAGATGCAGTTCTCAAGAACATGTTCACTCAGGGCTCACAGCAACATCAACAACTGGCTTCTCTGTTTGTCAACGACAACACAACATGGTGTTTCAATCCACCAGCAGCTCCTCACATGGGTGGAAAATGGGAAGCTGTCGTGAAATCAATCAAGTATCACCTGAGACGAACTGTTCACCAGACAGTACTTACATATGAAGAGTTCAGCACTCTTCTCACACAGATAGAAGCCATGCTGAACTCAAGACCTCTCGAGCCTCTCAGTGATGACCCTGAGGACCTTTCAACACTCACTCCAGCTCATTTTCTCATCGGTAAACCGGTGACAACATTGCCTGAGCCATCTGTGGAACACTCATCGCTCTCACCTTCAGCCAGATGGCAACTCATCCAGAAGAAAATGCAGCAGTTTTGGTCTCAATGGTCGGCTCATTATCTTCAACGTCAACAATCCATTTCCAAATGGCATCACCCATCCAATGACATCAAGGTCGGGTCATCGGTACTCATTACGGACGAAAGGCTTCCTCCGAGCAAATGGCCGCTTGCTCGGGTTCTCACGTTGCATCCTGAAAAGGATGGTCTAACCAGGGTCGTGACCGTCAAGACAGCAACCACCACCTTAACTAGGCCAATCGCAAAGTTGGCAGTTTTGCTTGTTTCAGGTTAGCATCATCAACTCTTATGCTGAAGGCGGGAGGAATGTTTGGGAATGGAATAGTTCCCAACACCGCCACACTCATCTCACAGTAGCACCTCGCGGACTGCGATTTAGCAACGCGGAACGAGAGGCAATCCGCCAAACAGCGCTGATCGATCAAAAAATCAGCGCGGATCGATCGACCAATTAGCGTGCGCGTCGACGCTCCAAGGGAACGGAGAAGACGCGCGAGCGGTTGTTCGCCATATTAAAATCTCTCTCGTGTGTGCTTCCTTGCGAAAAGGACTGTTGAGACGCGTCGCGTTAAATATCTTTCTTGTTTGCATTTCTCACACTCAAATCGCGCATAACATTACAAATCTTCTCACAGTTTGCTTTTGAACACTCATCTCATTGTGAACACTCATCTCATTAGATCACTCAGCTCTTTGAACACTCATTGTACTGCCAATTAGTATAATTGCATGGACGCCACGTGGCACATCCGCGGGGAAATCATTGTTACACTCACTCTGCAGCACAGCGATCAATAATATCATTGTGCAAACTCACACTCAGTTACATTGCATTTTTAATAAATCAAAGACGAAGTGTTCTCACCGAAACAGTGCATTTTTCCAGGGAGTCGAGACCGAAGCAGAAACCGAATTTCAGACCGGTCGCGACCGGTGTAGCGACAAGTGACCAAGGCGAAAAGGGACCGCTGTTGTGACCGTAACAGTGAGAGGTTGCGGAGGGAAACCGAACTCCAGACCGATTGCCTCTCGACCGGGAATCTCAGACCGTAATTTTAACGAGACCAATCGAGACCAAACCGAAGGCATGACCAGTCCGCCGACTGGTCGGTTTACCGGTCGCAACCGGTCGAGTTAATTTATGGAGAGATTTCTGTTCCTCTACATAAATTACGAGTCGGAGCGGTTCGGAGCGGTTCGGATCGGTTCAACCTAGCTGAATAAGCCGGGAAGGTATGGATGCTATTCCTGCCGCTCACACTGTTTGTCACACTCGTGACGGGTTTGTTGATAGCAGACTTTTGCAGTTATTTGTTACTGTAACACTGTCCATTCCAAACTATTTCGATCTGCCGAGATATTATTGTATTTCAAACACTAGTTATGTATTATTTTAATAGAAGTAGTTAATATAAATAAATTATTAATACAAATATACAAATAACAAGAAAATGGTTGAAAATATAATTCTTCATGTGATTATTTTAAAAGTATGTCCAAGTGTGGAAAAAACAGAAGATAAGAATGTAATAAAATGTAAATATATTTAACAATAGCATAAATAACAAATTTCACAGCAAAATTTATTATAATGTTTCAATTTTTATCGCTCACAATAACATGTGAAAATATTATTTAACATCTTATGAATCAGTTGTATAAGCGTTACTTCTTCAATTTTTAATACGATATACATGTATAAGAAAAGAGAGTGGTACATCGGAAAATACTCCTGTGATGCGAGTAGTACATCTAACGTAAGACAATGATGGCCCCGTCATGATTGTACGTTGCCATTCTTTACTACCTGTAAAAGAATCAAAATTAGTTTCATATCAAAACAATTTGTGGGGAAAGTAAATTGAAGGGTCGGATGCAATAAGAGGACTAGTGCTCGAAAATGCGAAAAATTGTTGTTCAAACGCTAAAAAAGATTGGAAAATTAAATGTATTTAAAATGAATTTTAAAAAATATAGTGTTGTAAAGTTCGTCACGACACACATTTTTTCTATTTACAGTTTATTTATCCAATGATTACTATTCGAGTTAAAAATTGTTACGTCCTGATTCGACTTTTGTAAATCACCCCGAGCGGTAGGAATGATTTACCGGGTTCGCTGCTCTATCAAGGTGCTAAAGCACGCCTTGACTATACTTACCAAGGAAAGGGAGGATAACAAGGGATTGAATACATCGGTACAATAGGTTTAACGGGAAATCCAAGATGTAAAGTATATTGTTACATAAATCAGATAGTCATACCTAAAGACGGCGCTCCGTCTCAGCTGTCGCTCGCCGGTTCTCGCTGACTTCGCACGGCACGCTTGCCGTCGGTTATTCGCACGCTCGAGGTGTCGGTTGACCGAGCGTAGGTCGCGGTCGCTCGCTGTGCTCTATCGTAGCACACGGAAGTCGGTCACGTCGCTGTTCACGGTCTCTAATCGTCTGTTCTACGCGTTCCTACGTCGATCACGAGTGACGCGCAAGGGCTCTCCCGGCTAGGCCGTTCACGGTGTGTCGGATGGAGTTACCCTTTCACGAATTACTTTCGGCCGTTCGTATTTCGCGGACTTGACGCGGAGACGCGGTCGCGGTATCTGGACGGCTCTCTGGCTCGTCGTGACTTCCTAATTCGAGCTCCCGCAATAGAATGAATTTCCGAAGTACCGTGATCGAGGTTCAAGCCTCGCACTCCCTATCTCGAGGACGGGGGAAATCGCCCCGTCAGGCGCTATCCTTCGCAACTTCCGTTGCTCCATCCTCTGGAATCTAGGGCCCGGACCATCGGTGGTCACGTTGTGCCCACGCCGACGGATTCCGCGTTCGCGACCTACTAACCCGCGTGTTGCGATTCCGCTGAATCGCTGATGGCGAAATGGAAGGCGACGCGGGGACAGCAAGCACGGAATGGACCTGAAGGGCCCATGTAACAAAATTATGAACCAATAATTTTTCATCGTCCAAAATCATTATTTTCTTTAAAACATAAATTGCGATAACTTGAATAAATATTAACGGATCGTTATGAGATTTAAAACATAACTTCAGAAAACTCTAGCGAAGCCTTGTATGCACAAAACCCTTATGTTAAAAAATGTAATAATATTTCATTAAAAAGTAATACTGGACATAACTCATGTTTTTCAACGTTCGCCGTTAAAAAGTATCGAGGGAATTTTGAGGTATATATAACATGCTGCGACAAAGTTTTTCCTTAATATACAAGGAAGATTTTCACCAATTTTCACACTGATTAATAAATAATTGTAGAAGATATGACGATATATATAAATCTCGCACGCCACCAACAGTCAACAGCCGCGTATATAATGCACTACTTAGCAGTTTTAGCACTCGCATCACAGGAGTATTTTCCGTTGTACCACTCTCTTTTCTTATACATGTATATCATATTAAAAATTGAAGAAGTAACGCTTATACAACTGATTCATAAGATGTTAAATAATATTTTCACATGTTATTGTGAGAGATAAAAATTGAAACATTATAATAAATTTTGCTGTGAAATTTGTTATTTATGCTATTGTTAAATATATTTTCATTTTATTACATTCTTATCTTCTGTTTTTTCCACACTTGGACATACTTTTAAAATAATCACATGAAGAATTATATTTTCAACCATTTTCTTGTTATTTGTATATTTGTATTAATAATTTATTTATATTAACTACTTCTATTAAAATAATACATAACTAGTGTTTGAAATACAATAATATCTCGGCAGATCGACATAGTTTGGAATGGACAGTGTTACAGTAACAAATAACTGCAAAAGTCTGCTATCAACAAACCCGTCACGAGTGTGACAAACAGTGTGAGCGGCAGGAATAGCATCCATACCTTCCCGGCTTATTCAGCTAGGTTGAACCGATCCGAACCGCTCCGAACCGCTCCGAACCGCTCCGACTCGTAATTTATGGAGAGGAACAGAAATCTCTCCATAAATTAACTCGACCGGTTGCGACCGGTCAGGACCGAAAGACTGAGAGAAATTCTCTCTCGAGTTTTGGTCGAGAGAAAACTCCTGACCGCTCGTCGCTCTCTAGTTCGATCGAGAGAAAAATCCTGACCGTTCGGTCGCTCTCAAATTTGGTCGAGAGAATCGTAAATGCCATATTGGTCGGTCTCATTGACCGCGACCGCGACCGAAACCGAATTTCTATCGGTCTCGACTCCCTGCATTTTTCAAACATAACCTGTCTAAGATTCTTCTCCTCTCAAAAGCTCGATCTCAAACACGATGTAATATACGAGCAATGCATATAATATGCAATGCTATGCACTCTATGGTGCTGGTACGCATGTAATTTATTATCTACATGACCCATCCGACTGTCCTCCGTTTTCACCAAGATGCACTCGAGATCTGCACATACCACGAAGGGGAGCCTCTCCTTCCTGCAGTGGTTGTTGAAGCTGAGCAAGTTGTTGCCTTCACTGGGCAGCAGGATGGCGCAATCATTCATCTTCCCACAGTCCAGCGAATGAAGCTCCAATTTCTCGGCAGATCCAAAGTAATGTATTGTTATGTAACGAAACCTAACGCATAACACCTGGTGTGACGAACACCAGCAAGGTCAGAAGGATGTGCAATCAAAGGAATTCGCATACGCTGCAAGGTCGAAGATCCACAGGTGGAGACCATTAGGCCTCCCCCCGCGATCACCAAACCGGGACTTCAAATATTGTATATAAACCCACGTCCGAACAATCAGACAGAACATTGTAAAAAGATCAGTTACGCGATCACGCCCTTGATCGCCCCGCCAAGATCAGACAGCTCAATAAACCTTTGTTTAAACGTTACGGTGAGTTCTAACTCTTAAACCGGCAACGATCCACTACCTCTCGGCTCGACTGGAGAATCCCGTCCCCGGCATCTTCACTCGAACTATCGGAGCCCGAGGAACGGCCCAACCGTTCAAGGACAACCGTGGAGTGCAGCCAGATTCTTAGGGAGTATCTCCACACCGGCAAACCTTGCAACAGCATGCATCTGTAAACCCAAAAAAAAAATTTATTTCATTTTTTTCCGCGAGACATTTCAACATTTCAGATAGCATGGCTCCATGCGGGAAGAATACATTTGATTGAATAGGCTTAATTTTCACATCGTCTCGAAATTTTTTATGTTTATTCCTGATACGAGCGGACAATTTCATAGCTTTGATTGTTCTCTTAGTTCGCGCCGACCATCGCGTATCATGGTCAGAAGATATGCATTACCATCCGTGGGTAACAAATATTTGGAAATTGGAATCAACGTAGGACCTATGGCCGATGTAGAAGTTCTTCTCGGCGACAATCACGGGATTCACCTCATATTACCATGGCATACATGGGGTGTACCATTCGACAGCCGTACAACCATCGAAGAACGTGCACAATTGACTGGATCACCTTCGATGCGGATTGATAAATAACGGTGGAATTTTGTTGGATCTTTGATTCACCGATTGTAAAGATGACAATGGATATTAAGTCGCTGTATTTAAAACTGAATACAATATCATTTTTATTGTAATCTTGAGACATGTGTAATCTATGTGTCTCCGCGGCTATATCAAACTGCAGAAGATGTGAGGACAAAATTTAAAACTTTTGTTAACGTGTTGCAACAGAGCGATGCTGCCTGGGAAAAATCATATGTGATAGCGAATATTACGACGAGTATTATCTTGTAGATTGCGAACTGTTAGCATGTGCCATCAATGATATTGTAGCAGATGCTCGTAGGAAAAAATGTTAACTTATATTTATATTCTTTTATTTTTAAATAAATTTCTTAAACGTATATTCTTACTCCGTTTTATTTACCCACCTTCCTCCTTCTCTCCACACCCAATTCTAAGATTCGACTCGAAGAACGCTTAAAACTTGTTAGCTTTAGAATGCTTGCTACATATTGGCTCGCTAGATCGTTGATTAAAAAATTATTATTTCTCTGCGATGGGGAAAAATTTCCATCACATATTGATATGGAGAAAAAAATTCTGCTCACGCCGCATAATCATATTTCGTTCGCGCCATCTTCGCGCCGTGAAAATGACATCATCCCACACGGCTGCTCCAGAGGATTCAAGTTACGCGTGATCGCGCGATATGCTGCGACGTTAAATCAGAACGCTTTAAAAAACTTGCTAGCATTAGAATGCATGCGATTGTACCACTATGTAGTGCTGCCTTTTTCCCTCCCCGAATTTAGCTTTAAAATAACTGTGATTGTGCCACTAAGTAATGCTCTCTCTTTCCCGTCCCCGAATATGCGGTTTGTAAAACATAGATCGTTCCCGACATCATCCGAAACAATTTCTGATAAAAATAAATTATTAAACAATTTCTGCTGCATATTGGTTTGGAAAAAAGTATGTCTGTTTGCTACATAATGGTTCGCTGGATCGTTGATAAAAAATTATTATTTCTCTGCGTTGGGGTAAAATGTCTGTTTGTTACATGTTGGTATGGAAAAATATTTGGGGAAAAAATTTCTGGAGGCGGATCGAATCTGAAAAATATTTTTCAGACTGGACCCGCCCCCAGAATTTTTTTCAGAGGGTCATTCTCTCCCTCTGGAAAATTTCCGGCGGCGGACCAGGTCTGGTGAGGTCTCCATGGCGGTTCGACCTGGAGTGATCCCCTCCATGATTGCGGCTTCCCCCACTCCGCGGCTCGAAAAAACGAATTTTTTTCAAGCGGCCCGAAAGAACCGGGCGGATTGGATAGAACCGAGCGGCTCGGATAAAACCGAGTACTTGACTTTTTCCAAGCGGCCCGAAAGAAACCGGGCGGATTGGATTGAACCAAGTGGATTGAATTTTTTCCAAACGGCCCGAAAGAAACCGAGCGGCTTGGAAAGAAACGAGCGGTCCGAAAGAAACCGGGCGGCTTGGAAAGAAACGAGCGGTCCGAAAGAAGTTCGATTTATTTCAAACTTGGTACACATAATCTTAATGGTATTATCTAAACTGTATATCATTTTTTATGCGATAACCCATTCGTATATAATAAATGTTTTAAGTTTGCCCTGTTAGGTAAAAAATGAATAGTGATATTTACCTTGCTCTCATTTGTACAATAAATTTTTTCTTCTCAAATCCGTATACTACCTTGTAGATATTTGATTAATGAACACTAGAATCATGGTCTTTCTGATGTTAGATAAACCTGGGCATCATAATTTGATACATCGCTCGCGCGCGTAATATTTATACAACATATGCCTTGATACATGCTCTGCACATAAGAATTAACGAAATAATTTCCAACCTCATAGTATCTGTAAAAAGAATTCGTCTAACCCCTTAATAAAGGGTGTTGCCTGTTAATGGCTAAATAAGTATAAATGAATAAATAAAGAAATAAGTATAATATAGACTGCGGAATTTAGTGCAAATGCATGTTTTTGTAGTAATGGATTAAACAAGTGGGACTTTGACCGATCTATATTTCATCATTGAGAGGATTTAAAAAATATATTTGTAATTTTGCATATTTTGGGTATTTTTCATGGTTCTTGCATATACGGAATTTGTTTACAAATTAGCTCGAGTAATTGTTAGAAGTTGCTGAACCTCGACTTTAAAATTTAATAGCTTCATACCTATGTTAAAAAGTTTATGTAAGTGTAATAGTTACATTATATTCAAAAGTTTAGTAATTTAATAGCAGGTACAGTGATACTTGTAATAGTTTGTATAATGCACATATCATGCAAATGTACTGATAGATTGTATATTGATGAAACAAGATTATATGAATTTTCTAATCCCCACGGAAGTGCGTCGGTATATTAGCTGTATTCATTCTGCATATATATGTCCAGAAACTCAGAGAAAGAAACGAAGTAAAGTTTTATTTACTGAACTGTTTGGCTTGTATTGAAGGGATTGTTGTGCACTGGAACGCGGCATATCAGATTTGCATTAACTTCCGCAGTCTAGGTATAAATAAATAAACGAATAATTTTTAAACAATAAACAACTTAAATAAACGTACAATTTTTTTAATTTAATTAATGCAAGAACGCAGTACCAATCCGTTTGAATGAGGATGGGGAATACTTCTGCAAGAGCGTATGAAATTACAAGAAATATAATAATTTTATTTAAATAACATTTGCACAGTTTAATTATACGTTGTAGCATATTTCGTACATTGGATTACATACATACTTCATACATGATGCACGCATACTATGTACATACTACATACACACTATATTCATGCTAAACATATACATTACTTATTATATACATGGAACATACAGTATAGGCATACAATGTACTGTTGGCCCTACGCACGTACTAGATGCTACTATATACTATTACATTATATTACATGAGGGGGACATATAGTATTGGTATTTGTTTGACCTTGAAAAGTCCTGCGAATGTCACGTGCTGCCGGCATTAGCGTTACCCGATTTACACCGCGGGGAGGTTGCTCGGTCGGACTTTGTACATCATGGTGGCTCCAAAAAGAGCCGATTTTGCGCCAGTGTAAATCACGTAGACTTGCTGTAACAAAATGAACACAAATGCAGGAACTGTTAGACAGTTAAAACTCAATGGAGATCGAAGATCGCACATTAGTAAATTGATAAGGTTTCTTTGCTCTTACCATTGTTGTTTGGGCCTATTCGCCGACAAAAACACCCTGTGGCACAGGAGGCATGTCCGCTTCTCCGTGACTATGTTGCCGGCACGCGAAAATAGCCTTTCGCTATAAGCCTGCGATGCCGGCACGCCCAAAATGTTTTGTGCCGCACGTGCCAGTTTCGGAAATCGTGTTCTATTATCTCTCCACCACTTCAGTATACACGATTCCGCCTCCATAATTTTGTCGTCCATATAGGTTTTGATTTCCGCTTGGAGCGTATCATCTGGAGTCCCCAGCTCGTGCCTCCCAACATCGGCATAGTAATCTTGTAACGTCCCTAACGCTGATTCCGTCATAGAAACAAAATATATAACATACAACATGGAACATAGTATCACATAATCATAGCATTGTTTCACACGTACCTGACGACGTTTCGCTCGACGATGCGCGTTCCGCACTCACGACATTCGCGTTACTTCCCCGCAGGTACTTATCCGCAAACGAATACAGGGTCGTGTGAGCGGAGTCTTTGGCGTCTGCCGACAATAGCCGGTCTTTGACGCGAGGGTCCAGAATCATAGCAACTATCATGGTTTCGGATGTGTCGATGAAATAAAATCTGTCATTCAACTCCTCTAATAAATATTGTCGGAATTCAGAACAGTGGTTTGATATGGTCTCATCCATACGGCAGGATAACCACTTCCGTATGTATTTAATTGATGAAATATAACGGCATAGCGTTGGTGAATCTTCCACAGTCATCATCAACGTTGCTTCTTTAAATAACTTCAAAAAACCACAATATTTTTCGATTCTGGACCACTCGCTACTTGTTATGATGTCCGGCATTCCTCGCTGACACAACACTGCATTAAGTGCGTGTTGTACCTGGAGCAAGCGACACAGCATGTCGTACTGTGAGTTCCATCGCGTGTCCACGTCGCCGATCAGCGTTAAAGGCTTGAGGGTTGGATTGCGCTGCTTTTGGACCGCATTCAATTTATCGTATGCCACCGTAGAGCGATGGAAAAATGTAACAATGGTCTTGCACTTTTTCAATATTTCAAGGAGGTCCGCTGACTTTGTAATCGCGTCCTTTACCACTAACTGAAAAAAATCGTTGCATTAAATATGTAATGTTAATGATTTATTATTCATTTTAGCATTCAACTGTTTATTTACCCGCAGAGTATGGGCGTAACATGGGATACGCTCCCACTCATTGCACAGTTTAATTGCTTTTCCAATGTTGGCCGCGTTTTCCGTAATGAAAAAAATTGTGAACTCCTCTCTGAGTAGGTCCCAATCGGTCAAGAATTTACGCAAGTGAGCATTCAGATTTTCACCCGTGTGCGCCTCTGTGACACACTCTATTTGCAATGTGCAATTATTCAATACAAAATCTGCATTTAAGTAATGCACAGTTAGAGAAATGAAACGCTCCTTCGAGCGTGACGTCCAGCCATCCGTAGTAAATGCGAATGTCCGTGTCTAATCAAAAACAGGTAAAAGATGTGTAGGTGTATATCTTTAATATAGTTACAAATGTTCTTCAATATGACATAAAAGATGGTGATAAATGGCATGAACGTTAAGAGAAGTTATCCTTACAGTTTTCGCATCCTCGTTGATCATGTCCTGCAGTTTCTGTCTTTCCGTTTCATACAACTGCGGCACGATATCGTCGGCAAACGTGGCCCAGCCGGGGATCTCGTATCGGGGCTCCAGAACGTTCATTAATTGTTTAAACCCCTCATCAGACACCATAGAGAAGGGTTGGAAATCCAAAATCACCATGCGGGCAATCGCATCGGTGATCTGCTTTGCTCGCGGCGACGATGCTTCCAGCGTGGGCACTTGCGCAATTGCTGCGGGCGAATTTCGCGGTATGAGTCACGTGGGTATTGGGAAATTGTGTAATTGTTCAAAATAAAGTTCCATGTATGAGTAGAAGCATAAATAGTTAATTTCTTACATACCGTTTGCATTGGTCGTGGCTTGAACCTGACGGTTCTCATCCCTCTCCGTATCTCGGATTGCATCGGTATGTTGCATTTCCATGTGCCGGCGAAGCGATGTAGTGCCTCCTGTTTTCGTTTTGTACTTTTTCCCACAAGTCTTGCATAAACTCTCCTCTCGATTTAATTTTATGAACCACATCCAGACAGAGCTGTGGTTCCTACGCGGTGGTCTGCTATCAACGAGAGCGTTAGGGGAGGACTGATCCTCGCTCGGTCCGCTTTCTGCTACATCCATGGCTTCGGTTCCACGGATAATTTCCATTATAAATGAATGTTAAGTTACGCACTAAACGTAAAGGCACAAAATTCAAGAGAGCTGTGGGTGAGTGTTGGCTCACCGACCGAGACTTTGCGAATGCTTCTTGTCGTGGAAAGAATTATCAAAGTTGGCGCGGATGGTGTGTATTCTTGGAAGGGGAAACCAGTGTCAAAATGCAGTGATGGGATGCTAATTACCAGAGTCGCTCATTATTGGTTGTCTTCCGCTTCAGTTCTTCTGGGTGGGGGTGCTTTCTGTACTGCAGGTACAGGTAAGAAGGCCTGGCGCTCCTACGCACGCGGAGGACCGTTAACCCTTGGTATCATGATTTTTCTATTTCACCCAGAAAAATTTTTATCGTTGCATTTTTGCCCACACTTCATCGTAAAAATAAGCAAAAAATCCTAGAGTAACAGTTCTTAAAAAAATGAAAAAATGTGTGTATAACGCCACTGTTAAATCATGCATAAAGGCACCTATGTATTATAATGTTTAGCCAATGCTCTTTTCTGCAGAATGTTACACTAGTGTTACATACATTATTATGTTCGACATCAAATTTAATCAAAAAGAAAAATCTAAATAATTGAGAGATCAAATTAGCATTTACTTGGTACTTTCAGTGGTCCTGGCGAAATAATTTGGTGGTGTTTTCCCAATGAAGATGATATCAAATGTGATAAAGTTTTCTTAAAAAATATCCAGATTCATATCGTACTTGGTATCATCGGAAAACACCAGGAAAGCATCGGTATTAATCATTTTCAAGAAGATCTAATGAGAAATACAGAACTTGGTATTTCGATCAGTACATGACTAGCGCTCATCTCCTATTTTCGTCTTTATAATTGTGTTACCCTCCAATTGTCTTGTTTCTTTCCGCGTCACCTTGTCCGCGCGGATTTAGCTGTGGATAGAGGTAAAATGGCGTTTCGCCCCTGCGGCGTAGGACCATGGCGGATATATGCCGTTACCAATAAAATAATAAGACGTTTCGTACCGACCGTAGCAAAGTTAAATTTGCCACGTTTATTAGTTAACGACCCCCCCCCCCCTGAATTGTACGTCTTGTGCATTCTTTTCGTCGAAGCTATTAAACACGACCTTCCGTTCGAAAAAAATTTCAAACAACGAGACGCGTACTTTCGCCTAAATTGCCGCTGTATGAAATGCGACAAATTCAATGATATGAATTTTGCCGTGCTTACTTCTTTTCTATGCAGATCGTTCGCCCACCCTCGACGTGGGCTGTTTACGTTCAATATAATTACGTCTTTGTCTCGTAATATTTCTGTCGCCTCCCTTCTATCAATACCCGAAGTCGGTTTCTTTTAACGGGCTAACGATTTTACGGTCTTCCTGGTAGCAAGATGCCTTGAAGTCCGCTGACTGCGCGTGGTCCATATGTCGCTCCGCGAGGTGTATGGATGTTGGATAATACTTTTTAAGGGGGGAAGCCGCTGTGAAAATTGTTTTCTTCTCATTTTTCTTTTCGTGCTTTTTCATAATATTTCGCGTTTCAAAAATATACCTTCTTGGGTTTGAGGGCCACTGTGCATCGTGACAAAAACAGGCTCAGAGTGAAACTAAAATTTTAAGGGCAATCAAGAACGTGGTACGATCTTTAAGAATTTTAGTCATTCTTCGACCTGAGTTAATCCGTATATTGGTTCTCTATCGGTTCGCCGACACGCAGGGCAATACGGTCATAAACGGAGACTCTGGCCGAACTGCCTGATTAATTTTTGAGGACTAGGGATGGTAGCCCAGTCAGCCCCCTCAGTTTTTACTTCAATATGCCAGAAGTAAGAAACGTGCCATCAATGGGGGAAGCCACTGCGACGGTCGAAAATAAAGGCTATTATTCAATATAATACGAATTATAATATAATATTATTCAGAAAATATAGACTATTTTCAACTTTCTGCGAAACATCTTTTTGTTCAAGATTTCTTCTTAAGTCCGCCATTTCTTCAAAAATGAATATTTTGTTAATCTATATGCTTATCTGAAGTATTGTAATATATACTTTAAGAAACCGTTCGAATTTTTGAATTCGGACCAAATGTTGAAAAGTTACAAGAGCGCCCGGTTTGTAACTCTTTTTGGCAGAGGCTAACGTTATCGTATGCTGTGGCCATACTACCGAAAAAAGATTTCAATCTGGTAGCATAAAATATTAGTTAAATATATGCATTTTCAGTTGGTAATAAAGATGTTTCGCAGAAAGTTACATTTCATTATAAAAGAATGTCTTGAAAATAGCCTTTATTTTCGACCGTCGCAGTGGCTTCCCCCCTTAATTGCTACATTGATGGCACGTTTCTTATTTCTGGCATATTGAAGTAAAAACTGTGGGGGCTGACTGAGGTACTGTGACGTCCCACTATTTTTCGCGCGGTATTATTTCAAGTCTCCCTCATAAATCACTCCACAACTCCGCTAAATCCCTCGAACTCAAGTCTTACCCCTTTCCCCAACCACTGCCCATCTAGACGATGTACCTTAGCGGTCCCCATCTCGAAATGGTCAAGTATGAAATCCCCATCTCCCCTTTGCCCTACAAAGCATGATCTCCTCCCTCATATTTAATTATAAACAAGTCCCTCGTCCCAAAACCCCTCTTAATTCGAGACCACGTCTCACTCCCTCTCTAAGACCCTCCAAGTCAAACCCACACTCACCCCTTTCCAATTAAACCACCCAAAATCCATCAAATCAGTTGAGTATTCTCTTTTCAAAAGCTTAAGTAAAAACCTCGGAAGTCCTTGCGACGAATATTTCGTACATATAAAAACCCCGGAAGTCTTATTCTATTGTCAACGCGTTCTAATTTTAGACACTTATTTCATACAAATAAAAACCCCGGAAGACTTGTCGCGACGCTTTTCGTACACAAGTCATGGTGCATACCGCGCACCCTTCACCCCTAACAATCTTGAAAATCACATAAATACAAGGGCCCAAGAGGCCGTAGTTCTCTTCTACGAAAACTCTCCCGCGAAGTAACACGTTCTATTGAAATCTTAAACCAGTGTTATATATTCAAACCTAAATTCAGTGATCTACGGCAACTACCGTAAGCCATTACTAATTAGTTATCTAAATACGGCATATCATCTTCATACATTTATCACCTTGTATTACTAATTCTCAGTGCTTTTCATATTAATGCTTATTGCATATATTATCGTCATTGTTAATACTTATTGATTATATTCTATTCTTTACTAAAGCTTACTGCTCATATTATTGAACTTTATTAACGCCTATTGCGTTTCATATATTATTTTCTTGTATTAACGCTTATTGTATTTCATATACTTTCTTTGATTTATCCTCATGTATTCATGATCATCTTCTTATATTATTATTATAACTTAAACCGCTATCGCTGTGCATCTATTCGTGCCTAAAGTTAATAAACCGCTTTGCTTTAAATCACGCTTCGCATTATTGTGTTTATCCTGTGGTTACGAAGGCTCCAAATCCAAATAAGCTGTTGCAACAGCTGATTTCTGTACGCGAACGCGAGAGTTCTTACAGTGTTTACCAACGTACTTTTGCATGGCCCGCGTATAGCCATATGTCTAGACATATTTCTCGGAAATATTACGTGTAGCTTCTTATACGAATGCAACTGTAAATCCAATTACCACACCAAAACAAAGTGCTCCAACGGGTGTCACCACCAAAGTGATTACTATTCAAACCTTCCCTGGTCGTTCAGTGCTACGAATCTGGCATTCGCGCCTGCATTCCCTCAACCCGTTCAGTGCTACGAATCTGGCATTCGCGCCTGAATCCTAACTCTCCGCAGTGCCATGAATCTGGCATTCGCGCCTGAATCCTAACCTATCCTCAGTGCCACGAATCTGGCATTCGCGCCTGAGTTCCCTCCAATATTACCCCGTCTATGCCATCGTCCTAAAGACCTCACCCGGGACGTGACAGTGCCATCCCTAGTCCTCAAAAATGAATCAGGCAGTTCGGCCAGAGTCGCCGTTTATGACCGTATTGCCCTGCGTGTCGGCGAACCGATAGAGAACCAATATACGGATTAACTCAGGTCGAAGAATGACTAAAATTCTTAAAGACCGTACCACGTTCTTGATTGCCCTTAAAATTTTCGTTTCACTCTGAGCCTGTTTTTGTCACGATGCACAGTAGCCCTCAAACCCAAGAAGGTATATTTTTGAGACCCGAAATATTATGAAAAAGCACGAAAAGAAAAATGAGAAGAAAACAATTTTCACAGTGGCTTCCCCCCTTAAAAAGTATTATCCAACATCCATACACCTCGCGGAGCGACATATGGACCTCGCGCAGTCAGCGGACTTCAAGGCATCTTGCTACCAGGAAGACCGTAAAATCGTTAACCCGTTAAAAGAAAACGACTTCGGGTATTGATAGAAGGGAGGCGACAGAAATATTACGAGCCAAAGACGTAATTATATTGAACCTAAACAGCCCACATCGAGGGTGGGCGAACGACCTGCATGGAAAAGAAGCAAGCACGGCAAAATTCATATCATTGAATTTGTCGCATTTCATACAGCGGCAATTTCGGCGAAAGTACGCGTCTCGTTGTTTGAAATTTTTTTCCAACGAAAGGTCGTGTTTAATAGCTTCGACGAAAAGAATGCACATGTCGTTAACTAATAAACGTGGCAAATTTAACTTTGCTACGGTCGGTACGAAACGTTTTATTATTTTATTGGTAACGGCATATATCCGCCATGGTCCTACGCCGTAGGGGCGAAAGGCCATTTTACCTCTACCCGCAGCTAAATCCGCGCGGACAAGGTGACGCGGAAAGAAAGAAGACAATTGGAGGGTAACACAATTATAAAGGCGAAAATAGGAGATGGGCGCTAGTCATGTACTAATCGAAATACCAAGTTCTGTATTTCTCATTAGATCTTCATGAAAATGATTGATACCGATGCTTTCCTGGTGTTTTCCGATAATACCAAGTACGATATGAATCTGGATATTTTTTAAGAAATCTTTATCACATTTGATATCATCTTCATTGGCAAAACACCACCAAATTATTTCGCCAGGACCACTGAAAGTACCAAGTAAATGCTAATTTGATCTCTATTATTTCGATTTTTCTTTTTGATTAAATTTGATGTCGTACATAATAATGTATGTAACACTAGTGTAACATTCTGCAGAAAAGAGCATTGGCTTAACATTATAATACATAGGTGCCTTTATGCATGATTTAACAGTGGCGTTATACACACATTTTTTCATTTTTTTAAGAACTGTTACTCTAGGATTTTTTGCTTATTTTTACGATGAAGTGTGGGCAAAAATGCAACGATAAGAATTTTTCGCGACCAAAGCAGATCACCGATGCGATTGCCCGCATGGTGATTTTGGATTTCCAACCCTTCTTTGTGGTGTCTGATGAGGGGTTTAAACAATTAATGAACGTTCTGGATCCCCGATACGAGATCCCCGGCCAGGCCACGTTCGCCGACGATATCGTGCCGCAGTTGTATGAAACGGAAAGACAGAAACTGCAGGACATGATCAACGAGGATGCGAAAACTGTAAGTATAATTTCTCTAACGTTCATGCCATTTATCACCATCTTTTATGTCATATTGAAGAACATTTGTAACTATATTAAAGATATACACCTACACATCTTTTAACTGTTTTTGATTAGACACGGACATTCGCATTTACTACGGACGGCTGGAAGTCACGCTCGAAGGGGCATTTAATTTCTCTAACTGTGCATTACTTAAATGCAGATTTTGAATTGAATAATTGCACATTACAAATAGAGTGTGTCACAGAGGCGCACACGAATGAAAATCTGAATGCTCACTTGCGTAAATGCTTGACCGATTGGGACCTACTCAGAGAGGAGTTCACAATTTTTTTCATTACGGACAACGCGGCCAACATTGTAAAAGCAATTAAACTGTGCAATGAGTGGGAGCGAATCCCATGTTACGCCCATACTCTGCAGGTAAATAAACAGTTGAATACTAAAATGAATAATAAATCATTAACATTACATATTTAATGCAACGATTTTTTTCAGTTAGTGGTAAAGGACGCGATTAAAAAGTTAGCGGACCTCCTTGAAATATTGAAAAAGTGCAAGACCATTGTTACATTTTTCCATCGCTCTACGGTGGCATACGATAAATTGAATGCGGTCCAAAAGCAGCACAATCCAACCCTCAAGCCTTTAACGCTGATCGGCGACGTGGAGACGCGATGGAACTCACAGTACGACATGCTGTGTCGCTTACTCCAGGTACAACACGCACTTAATGCAGTGTTGTGTCAGCGAGGAATGCCGGACATCATAATAAGTAGCGAGTGGTCCAGAATCGAAAAATATTGTGGTTTATTAAAGTTATTTAAAGAAGCAACGTTGATGATGACCGTGGAAGATTCACCAACGCTATGCTGTTATATTTCATCAATTAAATACATACGGAAGTGGTTATCCTGCCGTATGATTGAGACCATATCAAACCACTGTTCTGAATTCCGACAATATTTATTAGAGGAGTTGAATGACAGATTTTATTTCATCGACACGTCCGAAACCATGATAGTTGCGATTCTGGACCCTCGCGTCAAAGACCGGCTATTGTCGGCAGACGCCAAAGACTCCGCTCACACGACTCTGTATTCGTTTGCGGATAAGTACCTGCGGGGAAGTAACGCGAATGTCGTGAGTGCGGAACGCGCATCGTCGAGCGAAACGTCGTCAGGTACGTGTGAAACAATGCTATGATTATGTGATACTATGTTCCATGTTGTATGTTATATATTTTGTTTCTATGACGGAATCAGCGTTAGGGACGTTACAAGATTACTATGCCGATGTTGGGAGGCACGAGCTGGGGACTCCAGATGATACGCTCCAAGCGGAAATCAAAACCTATATGGACGACAAAATTATAGAGGCGGAATCGTGTATACTGAAGTGGTGGAGAGATAATAGAACACGATTTCCGAAACTGGCACGTGCGGCACAAAACATTTTGGGCGTGCCGGCATCGCAGGCTTATAGCGAAAGGCTATTTTCGCGTGCCGGCAACATAGTCACGGAGAAGCGGACATGCCTCCTGTGCCACAGGGTGTTTTTGTCGGCGAATAGGCCCAAACAACAATGGTAAGAGCAAAGAAACCTTATCAATTTACTAATGTGCGATCTTCGATCTCCATTGAGTTTTAACTGTCTAACAGTTCCTGCATTTGTGTTCATTTTGTTACAGCAAGTCTACGTGATTTACACTGGCGCAAAATCGGCTCTTTTTGGAGCCACCATGATGTACAAAGTCCGACCGAGCAACCTCCCCGCGGTGTAAATCGGGTAACGCTAATGCCGGCAGCACGTGACATTCGCAGGACTTTTCAAGGTCAAACAAATACCAATACTATATGTCCCCCTCATGTAATATAATGTAATAGTATATAGTAGCATCTAGTACGTGCGTAGGGCCAACAGTACATTGTATGCCTATACTGTATGTTCCATGTATATAATAAGTAATGTATATGTTTAGCATGAATATAGTGTGTATGTAGTATGTACATAGTATGCGTGCATCATGTATGAAGTATGTATGTAATCCAATGTACGAAATATGCTACAACGTATAATTAAACTGTGCAAATGTTATTTAAATAAAATTATTATATTTCTTGTAATTTCATACGCTCTTGCAGAAGTATTCCCCATCCTCATTCAAACGGATTGGTACTGCGTTCTTGCATTAATTAAATTAAAAAAATTGTACGTTTATTTAAGTTGTTTATTGTTTAAAAATTATTCGTTTATTTATTTATACCTAGACTGCGGAAGTTAATGCAAATCTGATATGCCGCGTTCCAGTGCACAACAATCCCTTCAATACAAGCCAAACAGTTCAGTAAATAAAACTTTACTTCGTTTCTTTCTCTGAGTTTCTGGACATATATATGCAGAATGAATACAGCTAATATACCGACGCACTTCCGTGGGGATTAGAAAATTCATATAATCTTGTTTCATCAATATACAATCTATCAGTACATTTGCATGATATGTGCATTATACAAACTATTACAAGTATCACTGTACCTGCTATTAAATTACTAAACTTTTGAATATAATGTAACTATTACACTTACATAAACTTTTTAACATAGGTATGAAGCTATTAAATTTTAAAGTCGAGGTTCAGCAACTTCTAACAATTACTCGAGCTAATTTGTAAACAAATTCCGTATATGCAAGAACCATGAAAAATACCCAAAATATGCAAAATTACAAATATATTTTTTAAATCCTCTCAATGATGAAATATAGATCGGTCAAAGTCCCACTTGTTTAATCCATTACTACAAAAACATGCATTTGCACTAAATTCCGCAGTCTATATTATACTTATTTCTTTATTTATTCATTTATACTTATTTAGCCATTAACAGGCAACACCCTTTATTAAGGGGTTAGACGAATTCTTTTTACAGATACTATGAGGTTGGAAATTATTTCGTTAATTCTTATGTGCAGAGCATGTATCAAGGCATATGTTGTATAAATATTACGCGCGCGAGCGATGTATCAAATTATGATGCCCAGGTTTATCTAACATCAGAAAGACCATGATTCTAGTGTTCATTAATCAAATATCTACAAGGTAGTATACGGATTTGAGAAGAAAAAATTTATTGTACAAATGAGAGCAAGGTAAATATCACTATTCATTTTTTACCTAACAGGGCAAACTTAAAACATTTATTATATACGAATGGGTTATCGCATAAAAAATGATATACAGTTTAGATAATACCATTAAGATTATGTGTACCAAGTTTGAAATAAATCGAACTTCTTTCGGACCGCTCGTTTCTTTCCAAGCCGCCCGGTTTCTTTTGGACCGCTCGTTTCTTTCCAAGCCGCTCGGTTTCTTTCGGGCCGCTTGGTTCTATCCAATCCACCCGGTTTCTTTCGGGCCGTTTGGAAAAAATTCAATCAGCTTGGTTCTATCCAATCTGCCCGGTTTCTTTCGGGCCGCTTAAAAAAATTCAAGTACTTGGTTCTATCCGATCCGCTCGGTTCTTTCGGGTAGCTAGCTCGGCTCGGAAACCGAGTCCCGGATTGGTTCGGATTTCAAGCAATTATTGTAAATCAATCATCGCGATAGTCCATGGAATAAACATTGCACCGCGCCATTCCGTATGTTTATATCTGAGCACGATTGAACGCGTTTTGGCGTCTACGTACACGCTCTTCGTACCCTGTATTTATATTTGAATCGTGGGACCGATACAGCGCACGTGCAATGATGTATACATATAGTGATAATTATTGTAAATCAATCGTCGCGGCAGCCCATGGAGTAAACACGACATTGCGTTCGATGATGATTTCTGTGAAAGAGGGTGGTACATAATTTCTGAGAAATCATAGAGCGAACCGCGCCATGCCGTGTGTTTATATCTGAGCATTGACTTTTCCCAAGCCCATGCCTCTAAGAAGTACCCTCGAGAAAACGCAATGGCCCTGAAGCAATAAATTAGGCGTTGCGTTCACGCAGCGATAATTATTCGGGGTAGAGTTCCGAATATTTCCACGATCGAGAACAGGGCGACGTCTCAAGTACCCTTCTCGAAGGTCTGCAAGTCAAGCGTCGTGGGAGCGTGTACGGGCGAAAAGAATTCGTACATAGACCCTAGGATGTCTGGTTTACAGTAGACCAGTGTCAGGACCCCCCACATATTGCCTATCCGGTAACGCTATTGACTTTTCCCAAGACCATGCCTCTAAGAAGTACCCTCGAGAAAACGCAATGTCCCTGAAGCAATAAATTAGGCGTTGCGGTCACGCGAGCAACTAAGCGATAATTATTCGAGGTAGAGTTCCGAGTATTTTCACGATCGAGAATAGAATGATCGCCCTTATCGAGTAGTTTGTAAGTCAATCGTCGCGATAGTTAAAAGCACGACTCTAAGAATTAATATATGGATATGTACGAAAGGATATTAATATAGATGCGTTACAGGTATTGATGTGAGTTTAATTATTCGACGTTGCATTCGTGTAAGCAATCATTGTAAACATACAGTGATAATTATTTGGGGTAGTCTTCCAAGTATTTCATATCGAGGAGGCTGTAAGTCAATCGTCATGGAAGTCCATAGAGTAAACACGACATTGCACCGCGCGATACCGCATATTTATATCTGAATCGTGGGAGTAGTACAGCGACCGTGTAAGGGTGGGGGAAACATTTGAAGATACGTTCGAATTGCATCTAACGTAAACATAGTGCGATGGCGTCATAAGGATCTCGGATAGGGTATGCACTTAGTATATTAAATCCTTCAGTCGCTCAGTGAATATCGTGAAATACGTTACGCGTGCATAAGTATCACGGGACATGAACTTTTTCGTGAATTCATACGAATTGTTGCGGGGGATGATCCCACTGCTACGTACCGACGAACAGTGCTACGAATGGTTCAAATCATGTGACGAGTACTTTAGTCTCATCCACGAGCATTTTAAGATCCGAAGAGTATCGGAATCGGAACAACAACGTTTGACATTACTTATGAGTAGTGTTGAAATAGTGCGAACGTGTGTTCGAAGTCAAATAGCGTGCATAGTCGCTGAACTGGACGCGCGAGATGCATTGCTCGCATCATCATCTTCCGATGACGATAACGATGTTGGGGTGAACCATTTATCGACGTTGCTGCAGTTGGATGATGAATCACTGACGATTGAGAGACATAAGATCCGCGACGCGTTAAGTGTACCAACATTATCCGAGACGTCATGGATCAGCATCTTTCAACACGGATTTATGCAATTGTCGCGCGAACATCGTCAATTGTTACGTCATATCGCGCGATATAGTACTGCGGGTAAATGTACATTACATTGCATCGTTGCTGATAAGGACGTGCACCTTAAGCGTACGAAGTACATTACCGCGATCGTGTGTACACCGTTGACACTTCTACATGACATCGAGAACGGAATGGTCGAAGTATTGGAAGTACTGATTCCTAATACAGCAACAATTCCAGTGAATAGGTTTTTGGGTCGGGAATTGGCCCGATTTTTAGATGATCGTACGAGCTTGCCACGAAACTCGACGCTCGTCCTTCTACCATTGAGTTTTCGATTTCCGGATTGCGAGTATGATCGCATCACCTGGAAAAGTCGCATCTTGAAGTCAGATGAAATCGAGCGTCTCTGGGAAATTAACTATTTGTGAACATGGAGGTGTTCATGGATACGTACGGGGTTTTATCCCGGATGTCCACGCTTTTACGTTCTGTTGCGGAATTCCAAGACTGGGTGGATCAGTGCGACACGAGCCTGCAGCTCATCATTGAATATCAGAGCAGCGGAGGAGTGTCAGTGGCCGCGAAACAACGTCTGGTGTCGTTAATCGCGCGTACGAAGACATTACGTACGATCGTGCGGACACGGGTTTCCCGAGTAGGGGCAGGGGTGTTGTGCCCGAGCCGACATCTGAGCGTGTCGACACCGCGCACATACCGATTGCCACAATCGAGCGGCCGAAATCCGGCACAACGCGTAAGGGATTTCGGAAGCGCATAGAGACCATCAGCATATGGCGAAACACCAAAAACCAGGCCAAAGGCGGAGACCCCGATGGTCCCCGCTTCGTCCCGACGATAATATAATAACGTCGTACGAGCAATGCGAGCTCAGACTTGATAAAGCTTTGTTACGGAAACACCACCCGACTTTTCGAGACTCATGCCAAACTAGGCACAGTGTCATTGTCACCCAGATCGGGATCAAATAAACTTGTTAAAACCTTACGGTGAGTTCCAACTCTTCGACCTGCAACGATCTCCTACCTCCGGGTTCTAAACCGAATCCTCCCGTCCCGGCATAATCACCCGAACCTTCGGAGCCCGTGGACGACGATAGTGAAGGACGCTCAGGAGCACCCGAGATTCGTACCCAGAATCTCGACCCCCGGCGTCACGGCAAAACAGGGGTGTCGGGTCGATCGACGGTACCTAAAGTCGTATGGGAGCATGTTGAAACCGCGTTTCGGAAACGTGTTTCGACTGGTGCTGTAATTAACGTGGGTTACATCGATCTGCGTCAATTTTTGGAGGGTGCCCGACGAGTGGTGCTCTCGCGAGTGACAGACCCTATCAGGGAACATTCTGGTGTATCCGTCAACACGATCATGAACGCGGAGTTTATGTTAAACGAGAATGTGGACATAAAAAGTTTCGGTACGCGAAATCGCGTACTATTAATGACTTCGAACGTGCGCGAGTGGTATTCGAAGCACGTGGTCGCTCCCACGTTAGTCGCGATCGAGGAGTTCTAAGATCGCGACAGTGGATGGACTCTGAGGGCTATACTAAACCTCATAATAAACATTAACAAGTATAACCCTCTTCGCGCCGGCTGCGACGTATCACTTCCGCGCGAGGTCATTCTTAAAAGGGCAGTGGTGAACGTAAAGAGTAGAGACAATGCGTGCTTCTTGTGGTCCGTCGTTGCAAGTTTGTACCCTGCTGCTAAGCATGGGGAGAGGTACGCGTCATACCCACACTACTCGACGGTGCTTCGCACGGACGATGTGACGCTTCCCGTGACGTTGGATCAGCTGGCCAAGTTCGAGAGGTTCAACGACGAATTGCCGTCTGCGGAGGATAAATGGTTGCAGTTCAAGAATTTCAAGAACAAGGAACGAGCGCCATTCATCGTCTACGCGGACTTCGAATGCATGCTGGAGGACGTCGAGCCTGCGGAGCGGATTCAGATGTACGCGTACCAGCAGCACAGAGCGTACAGCGTGGGATACTACATCCATTGTTCCACCGACGCGTCTCTGTGCCGTTATCGCGCGTATCGACACGAAACCGAGTGCGTGAAGTGGTTCGTGCAAGAACTTAGAGACTTCGCGAACATTGCGTATTCGTGGTTGCGCAACACGAAACCAATGAACTCGTTAACGAGGCAACAGTGGCATAGTTTTAACAATGCGATTGTGTGTCACGTGTGCGGTCAACCTTTCGTCGAGGAGGACAAAAAAGTGCGCGTGTGGTGCCACTCGACGGGCGAGTACCGAGGCGCGACCCACGTGTCGTGTAACTTACAATTCCAACGGTCACACACGATACCGGTAGTGTTTCACAACCTATCACGCTACGACGCGCATTTCGTAATTAAGGAGTTGGCGTCCGCGTTCGAGGGACAGATCGACTTGCTGCCAGTGACGAAGGAGCGGTACATATCCTTCACCAAGCATGTAAAGGGAATCGACGCCGAGAACAACGATTGGAAGAGGGGATTGAAGTTTCGTTTCATAGATTCGTTGAAGTTCTTGGCCGCTAGTCTGGAGAAACTCGCTTCGGACCTTGGCAAAGAACGACTCGCGATTCTACGACCGGAGTTTCAATGCCTGTCGGACGATCAGTTCAATCTCCTGACCAGGAAGGGCGTCTTCCCGTAGGATTATGTATCGTCGTACACCAAACTGAACGATATGCGTTTACCGTCCCGCGAAGCGTTTTATAACCGTCTGAACGATAGCGCCGCGTCGGAGCCTGATAACGCGCACGCCGCGAACGTGTGGAATACTTTTCATGTACAGACATTGGGCGAGTACAGTGATTTGTACTTGAAAACAGATGTGCTGTTACTCGCCGACGTATTCGAGAGTTTCCGCACCGACTGTATCGCGAGTTACGATCTGGATCCCGCGCATTATTTCACGCTACCGAGTTTCACGTGGGACGCGATGCTCAAGTACACCGGCGTACGATTAGAGCTTCTAATGTTACTGTTCGTGGACATGTTACTGTTCGTGGAGCGTGGCATACGCGGCGGTCTGAGTCAGTGTTCGCACAGGTACGCGCGTGCCAACCACAAGCACCTGCCTGCGGGGATGTTCGACAAGTCGAAGGCGTCGACGTATCTGATGTACTTCGACGTCAACAACTTGTACGGATGGGCGATGTCACAGGCTATGCCGAAAAGAGGGTTTCGATGGCTGGACGATGCGACAGTGGCCGCGCTCGACGTATCATCCCTACCCGACGGCCAGGACTCCGAGGAATCTGAGGGATACCTGCTGGAGGTAGACATCGAATATCCCAAGGAGATCCACGACGCCCACGCCGACCTTCCATTCTGCCCGGTGCGCGAGCACGCGCCAGAAGGAAAACAGACCAAGCTGCTTGCCACGCTCGACGATAAGGAGCGATACATCATCCATTATCGCTACCTGAAACAGTGCGTCCGACACGGTTTACGCGTGGCGCGAATTCATCGAGTGTTACGATTTGATCAGTCGCATTGGTTGCGCGACTATATCCAATTGAACACCGGTTTGAGGACGCGAGCCACGAGTGAATTTCAAAAGACTCTATTTAAATTAATGAACAACGCGGTGTACGGAAAGACAATGGAAAATGTGCGGAATCGCGTAGGCGTGCGACTGGTGACGCGGTGGGACGGTCGTTACGGCGCGGAAGCGCTGATCGCGAAACCGAACTTTCACAGCCGCACGATCTTCTCGGAGCAGTTGGTGGCAATCGAAATGCGTAAACTGAAAGTGAAGTTCCACAAACCGATATTTATTTATTTATTTATTGTTAGACGGGTTTAGCCCCAATATTAAACACAGTAAAATATAAGACAGTGTTGTACAGAACGCGGAACACAAAACAAAGACGAAATCGGATTTGCTTGATAGCACAACAACAAGAGTTTTAGGCATGGGATGTGCGAAACCAGGAGATAACTGACCGTTTAAAGGTGTCGATAGGGGAACCAAAGAAGTTGATATGGTCAGCCACCTCATTATCTCGCGTACAAAGTCTAGAAATAGGGTCACTCATATGGATATTCGTTCTATGAACTTTGACATAAAATAGCGGAGTATGCCGTAATGGTCTAGGTGGAATATAAAAATCGATTAACCTCAGAAGTGGGGGGGCAATTAACTTGACCGTTAAGGACCCTAAACAGGAAGGACAAATCGGCCAGCCGAAGGCGTTGATGCATCGTCAAGTAGTTAAACTTAAGCAGCAACGGCTGGTAATCATGGTCGAACCTACGCATAGGTTGCCCAAGGCGGAACGACGCAAAACGCAGGAATCTGTGCTGGACACTCTCAAGCATGCCAAGTAAGTAGGCCTGGTGAGGGTACCATATCACGGAAGCATACTCCAAAAAGGGTCTTACCAACGCGTTGTACAACAGTTTAATGGTCCGCAGGTTCTTGAACCCATGCGAATGCCTCATTAAAAACCCCAGTTGCTTGGATGCTGCATTGGCGACTCTATTTACATGCAATTTGAAGGAAAATACAGAGTCGTACGTTACCCCGAGGTCACAGACGCTCTCAATTCCGGACAAGTGCATCCCGTCTAAAGAATACGCATGATAAATAATTCTGAGTGAACGGGAGATTCTCAGGACATGGCACTTAGATAAGTTAAGAGAAAGCCCATTAACACTGCACCAATCAGTTAATCGATCGAGGTCAGATTGCAGAGCCCGTGCATCAACAACGGAATTAATACGGGCAAATAATTTTAGGTCATCAACGAAAAACAATGGGGTAGCAAAGTGAAAAGAGTCCACGAGACCATTAATAAATAAGCAAAAAAGCACGGGACCCAAATGTGACCCCTGAGGCACCCCCGATGTTATGAAAATAGGCTGAGAGCGACAACCACGAACCTTGATAACTTGGGTCCGATCAGACAAGTAGCTACGCAGCCAAAGTAACAGCCTTCCACGAAAACCAAAGGCACTCAATTTATTTAGCAAAATGTTGTGATCCACTGTGTCAAAAGCTTTCCTAAAATCCGTATAAACAACGTCAACTTGCTGCCGCAAGTCCAAAGCCGAGGACACGAAGTTCGAAAAGACCGCGAGGTTGGACACCGTAGACCTACCTGGAAAAAAGCCGTGCTGTGTCTCAGATAAACAGCCCGTAATCAGCCCCGAGATTTTGTTTGTAACAATTTTTTCAAAGAGCTTAGGGAAACAGCTAAGGAGAGAGATCGGCCTATAATTTTGAACCTCGCTCTTCGCCCCCGATTTAAATATGGGAGCCACCACGCTAGTCTTCCAGAGAGCCGGGAAGGACCCAGAATTTAAGGACAGATTGAATATGATACAAAGAGCTCTGGAGAGTCCAAAAATGCACGACTTGACAAAAATAGGAGGCACACCATCGTCGCCAGAAGACTTATTAGAATCAAGACCCTTGATGGCATCAAACACCTCAGCGAGACCTATATTGAGGTTAGCTAAATGGAGTAACGAAGCACCACCACGGTCAGGACTGAGAGCTACAGTAGACGGTGGAACATAGACCGAATTAAAGTACCCAGCAAAAAGGTTCGCAGTTGCCTCGTCAGAGTCTGCACTCTCATTCCCGAGACGCATACAAGCCGGCAAGAGAGAGTCACCCCTTTTGGAGTTCACATGCCCCCAAAAAGCCTTAACATTATGTGAAATATTGCCTTCAAGCCTGGCAATATAGGAAGCATAATTCAGTTTAGCCAACACCTTGCAACGTGCACGGAGATAAGAAAAGTTTAATAAGTCGCACTGCAGGTTAGAGCGCTTCCAAGTGCGATGCGCCCGCTTCTTACTACTAACGGCAATCCGAAGTTCCCGCGAATACCAACTAGGAAAGGATGACTTAAGGGGGTAGACACGGGTAATGCAGCGCGCTGTAATACCCACATAATGTGCCCGAAACATGGGTTTGGGGGGATACGTTTTTCGTCCTTATATGAGCAGATTTTGGGCTGGGTGAGGTCTCAATCGAAAGAGGAAGGTTCGATGCAGCCCGCTCTGGTCATGGTTCGACAAGATTGTGTTGATATCTAATAATATGAGTGTTCAAAGTAGAGCAAAAGTCGACAAAATACACCCGCAGGAATCCAAGTATTTTTAGGTCACTAAAAGAGTTTTGTGGCTCAAACGATGACCAGAGCGGGCTGTCTCGAACCTTCCTCTTTCGAATGAGACCTCACCCAGCCTAAAATCTGTTCATATAAGGACGAAAAACGTATCCCCGTGATTGCATTCCCAAATACGAGTTCCGCCATATTGGCGATAATACAGAGCAAGTCACGTGACAAATTTAGTTGAGCTAGTGGACACGAGATGGCGCCTACTCGGGAGGACTGCCAACGTGGAATCATAGCAAAACTGAAGCGTTAGCTGGATACACAAGCCACAGTAAAAGCGTGATGCAGTCAATGCATGCATTTTCGGACGACTTTAGGTTAGGTTATATGCATTTTAGGTATACATTGACTAGGAACTGCTAGGAATTGTCTACATTTACTAAATTCACGCTTTTACTGTAACACATACATCACCGCTGCCGAATATATGTTATAATTATATGGCCACATTATTTCAAATAAAAAAAGAGATTGGAATTTTTTAATAACACTGGAAGTAGTGATTTACTGATATCATATTTTCAGAAAATATAATTATTGCATTTATTATTATTCTTCCGACTATTGTATATAACATATAACAAGGAAAAGTCTCCAAACCGGTCAACAGTTGACTCCTTGATTTTTTTCGTAATTCTTTACGCTCCTATGCAGAGATGGGCATTATTTAATTAAAAGAATATACTTCCGAATGGTCCCAGTGGTCGATCGACACGAGGTTTGGGGGAGGGTGTGTGTACCCTAAATCTAAAATTCTATTTAGCTTCGGGTATTTATTAGTTTCCTTTGTTTATTCGAAGGCCTTTCATCTTTGGCTTCGAATAATTTTTCATCTTTCATTATATCTTTATCCTAAGGTCGTATTCAAATATATTGGCCGGTCGATTCGTTTTCGCGAACAGCGATCGAGGAGAAATCAGCTATCACCATCTGACGATCGTGGATTTGTCAGTTGGAGTTCCCTAGCCACCGAAGGGTATGGTGGGGTAACGGGAATGCTGCTCGGCCCCGTCTGAACGTAGACGTGTGGCTGTTATTTATTCTTATTGTCAGCGTAGTACATATGTAGTTGTGTGCGTCACGAAGTAATGCGTAGACCAATACGAGATGAAGCTATCGAAAAAGAATCAATGTTCTGACCAATAAAGCTCCTGAATTTTTTCAGAGCTAAGGCCTAAGGCACACCTATTCTGATGCCTATTTCTACGCTTCAGCTCGGTTTGGCCTATACATGACAGAAGCTTGGCGCTATCCCCACCACTTCTGGCTCACTCGTGTTCTGCGATGACGAGAGAATACGCGTTACGAATAGGAGTGTGCGGATCGTCCCGCGGCTCGGATTCTCGGCCCTCGGGACGGGTCGGAAAATTTCGGGCGGGATCGGGCGGGGTCCCGATACTTTCGTATTGCTCGAGATCCCGACGGTTTCGGGATCCCGAGACTCGATTCGGGCTACAAGCATGACCGCCATGAGCGGGCAATTTGATTTCAGGTCGGTTTGGCAAAACTCGGACACGATCGGCTCGAAAGCCAGCTATTACGAGCGGACCGAGACGGAAAGAATTATGTATATCATTTATATCGATACCAGAGTGATAAGTTTTTACCTTTCTGTCTCCTGTTGAATCATAATTTGTATCTTATTATTTATTTACATATATATGTATATTCATTGCTACCAAATAGTCTGTGAATACTGAATACGTCCATATACGTACTTAAATAAATACCATGTTCAGAACTTGGGAAGAAGACTATTTTTATATCGACAATATTTTAAAATCTGAATAAAATATACTTCATACTTAGTACTTTATGTAAAGGGAATATATAGGGTATTATCTTTTTCCGGATAGGTTCAGATTTAAAATAGAAAACGTACGAACTATAAGCATACAAAAAGGAATATTTCCTGGATGTTTCATAATAACAACAATATACAGGAGGCGAATATTTTATTATTTCAAATTAACGTGTAAGAAACATAATTTTTCTATGTTCTCAGGTAATAATTTTAATCTATTACTGGTAACGATATCGTCCGATCGCGTCCGAGTTTTGCCGAGCCGACCTGAAATCAAATTGTCCGCTCATGGCGGCTATGCTTGTAGCCCGAATCGAGTCTCGGGGTCCCGAAACTGTCGGGATCTCGAGCAATACGAAAGTATCGGGACCCCGCCCGATCCCGCCCGAAAGTTGCCGGCCCGTCCCGAGCCCGAAAAATCGGGTAACCGCACACCCCTAGTTACGAAACTCACCGGCCAATAAATCTGAATACGATCTTAGAAGTTCGAATAACCGACGAGAACCTTTGTGTCCCGAGCCGCGCGAGATCGTCGTGCTCGGCGATGTGTCATCGATTATAAAGAAACAGAATTTGTTTATTTTTCATCGTATCAATATGAAAGTGACACCATTGGATTCTTGGCATTGTCCCGGTTATATTGGCAGAAAATAATTTAAATCGGACTATTTTTAACAAAACGGGCTTTCACTTCTACAAACAAATTTTTCACGTAATTTCCTTAATTTTGGTCCGAATTATATCATTTTTGGGGCCAATTTGATCGAGAAAACATGAGGAATCGACTGACGTCACTTTCGCAAAGATCTGATTAGAAATGCAGAACTGCAGATTTGTCACTGCTTAGCGCGCAACATTGTATGGCCCCGCTGGTTTCGAGCGCCGAAGCCCACGAAACTCAGCAAGTCGCATGTTTGCCAGCGAGAAGGCCAAGAGGGGACTTTCCATGGCGAAGGAAAATCAGCCTTCTACAGAACTCAAATCGAGAAAGACTTTGCTAACAAACTTTATATTCACGTCAAATAAATACTTGTAAAATTTAGACGACGAACTATTGTTGAATATCGCCAGTTCTTACATATGCCCCACTGGGTTCGGAATTCCTGATCCCAGAGTTTCATGCATTTACCTATTGAAATGTTGCTTCAAGTCATCGGGCAATTGCATTGTTTCTTCTCGTACATATGTATATCTGTTCGCGAGTAGGTGTCATGAATGACGCGACTTTTATTTCCCAAATAAATTCACCCCTATCAGGGCCCTCGCTCGAACCGCTTGACAAGGAGACCGCACGATGTGAACCGAGTGCGAGTGAAATAGCGCACCAGCGGTACACCCTCGGTCGACGGCGACTTGAGTCATCCAGTACTGAATACGAAATGTTGAAAATTTCTCATTACACCTTGATGAGAGTGTTACCATTCATGGATTGTTGGTGAGTCAAGACACGAAGCAATTCAGTCTATTTTTTCTTATGAATACATGATTAGAACACACTCTACGTTGAATAAAAATTGATCGAATTGCTCTATTTTTTTTAGAATTTTCATCGGGAAATCCTAAAATATTCATCGGTAATACTTTCATCAATACTTATCAAAAACACGAACATTTTATTTTTCTGTACTGGGTATTTTATCTAGCTCGTCGGTTTTATTGTTCTCGGCTGTCAACGGGCGGTCTACTAGGACCCGAAGGTCCACGCTCGCAACGAGAAAGCAAAACAGTGGGGTGGGTAGGTCTTTCCCGATAAACTGAGCCCAAAGGCTTCTCAACAATTGAAACATTGGAAGACTGTACATATTCTTTCTGATGCTTTCGGCGATATGCGCAACCATTTGTATGCCCGGTTTCATGTCTAACAAGTCAGGCGATTTTGTTTGTGAGAGCCATACAGGGTGTCCCATCTAAGACGAGACAGCCGGTTTTCTCCTAAACTATAGGAGATAAAAATATAAAAAAAATAGGGAATTGCATGGTTCGAGGGGGCCAATTAATTAGCGCGAACGAATTTTTTTATCGATTATTATTTTAAAAGATACGATGGTCAAGTTCAGTTTTTCAAATGGAACTATTTTTTTTGAACACGTGAGTTGATAGTGCGTTCCAAGACAAATTCAATAAGCTTTAATGTATACACTTTATTTTCACTGGTTTTTAAGATATTGCGCTTGCAAATTTACTGATTTTCACTGGAAGAAAACTGTCTGGTATAGCACGGACCGGGGACGGTTTTACTGGCTCCACTTGTGGCACTGCCTTTTGAAATAGATACCTACCTGCCAAAGGTCTACGCCAGGCCCAAAGGCAAGACAATTTTTTTCCGTCAGAAATGCTACTTAGGTAGGTACATCTGCGGTATCGAGAAGCGCACCGTTACTTTTATTTCGCACTTGCTTCTACGCTCGGATGGCCGGTTCTTTTGGGAGGGATGCAAGTTCGATTGGTTAGGTTAGGAGGAGTGAAAGTTGCTAGACTAAATTTCAATCATAGGGAGCAGATTGTATCAGAACCATTCGGATTTGCATTCCTCACAAACGGCTGCTCTCGTGAAGCATTGCTCTTCACAGCAATGCCCACCTTCTCTCGCACGGAATACGTTAACGCTTGCTTTTGTTCTGATATTGAAGCTCGTGTTTATACTCGAGAGGACCACGCGTCGACAGCGGGCTACCCCTTTTCTTCCTGTGTCTCTCCACGAGCCGTGTTGACGGTGGATTGTAGGAGCGTAGATATCTGGATGCCAGTTATTGAATTCAGGAGACGATAGAAACATTTTATTACAAAACACACATGTACTATAATTAAAGTAAATCGTATTCCTCTCGGGCAGGAGTACTGATAATGATCGAACTTGCGCCCCACTTCGCGCAGACCAATTACACGGAAGGTAGTCGGGTCACACACTGCCCAAATGATACAGGGTAATTCTGGAGCAACGCCCGTCAAGGAGATGCGCTGGTACCCCGTGGCGAGGACAGACCTTCGCATTGCCTCACCCGATTTTTATGGTTTTTTTCCGGAAAAAGGTACGAATCCTAGGCCGAACGTAGCGAATTGAAGTCGACCCTCCGCAGTCGAGGGTGAATTATCCATTACAGCGTATTAAGAAACCCTTTTCTTCGTCGTATCGAAAGGGAAGTGGTGCCAATGGATTCCTTATGTTTTTCTGACGAAACTCATACCAAATGTCATGCAAATCGGACTACTTTGACACAAGCTATTTGTATTCCTATGTAAAAGTTGTCCGATTTACACGACATTTGTAATGATTTTCATCGGAAAACCCCAAGGAATCCATCGGCGACACTTCCATATCCATTCGATAAGGAATAACGAATTGTTTTATTTCTTAAAAAGGTAGGTACAGGCTGATTCTGGTGCTGCGCCCGTCACCCCGTGGCGAGGACAACACCCCGCAGTGCCCATCGAATTTTATGGCTTTTTTCGGAAAAAGGTACGAATCCTAGGCCGAACGTAGCGAATTGAAGTCGACCCTCCGCAGTCGAGGGTGAATTATCCATTACAGCGTATTAAGAAACCCTTTTCTTCGTCGTATCAAATAGCTTGTGTCAAAGTAGCCCGATTTGCATGACATTTGGTATGATTTTCGGCAGAAAAACATAAGGAATCCATTGGCACCACTTCCCTTTCGATACGACGAAGAAAAGGGTTTCTTAATACGCTGTAATGGATAATTCACCCTCGACTGCGGAGGGTCGACTTCAATTCGCTACGTTCGGCCTAGGATTCGTACCTTTTTCCGGAAAAAAACCATAAAAATCGGGTGAGGCAATGCGAAGGTCTGTCCTCGCCACGGGGTACCAGCGCATCTCCTTGACGGGCGTTGCTCCAGAATTACCCTGTATCATTTGGGCAGTGTGTGACCCGACTACCCTCCGTGTAATTGGTCTGCGCGAAGTGGGGCGCAAGTTCGATCATTATCAGTACTCCTGCCCGAGAGGAATACGATTTACTTTAATTATAGTACATGTGTGTTTTGTAATAAAATGTTTCTATCGTCTCCTGAATTCAATAACTGGCATCCAGATATCTACGCTCCTACAATCCACCGTCAACACGGCTCGTGGAGAGACACAGGAAGAAAAGGGGTAGCCCGCTGTCGACGCGTGGTCCTCTCGAGTATAAACACGAGCTTCAATATCAGAAGAAAAGCAAGCGTTAACGTATTCCGTGCGAGAGAAGGTGGGCATTGCTGTGAAGAGCAATGCTTCAAGAGAGCAGCCGTTTGTGAGGAATGCAAATCCGAATGGTTCTGATACAATCTGCTCCCTATGATTGAAATTTAGTCTAGCAACTTTCACTCCTCCTAACCTAACCAATCGAACTTGCATCCCTCCCAAAAGAACCGGCCATCCGAGCGTAAAAGCAAGTGCGAAATATAAGTAACGGTGCGCTTCTCGATACCGCAGATGTACCTACCTAAGTAGCATTTCTGACGGAAAAAAATTGTCCAGCCTTTGGGCCTGGCGTAGACCTTTGGCAGGTAGGTATCTATTTCAAAAGGCAGTGCCACAAGTGGAGCCAGTAAAACCGTCCCCGGTCCGTGCTATACCAGACAGTTTTCTTCCAGTGAAAATCAGTAAATTTGCAAGCGCAATATCTTAAAAACCAGTGAAAATAAAGTGTATACATTAAAACTTATTGAATTTGTCTTGGAACGCACTATCAACTCAGGTGTTCAAAAAAAATAGTTCCATTTGAAAAACCGAACTTGACCATCGTATCTTTTAAAATAATAATCGATAAAAAAATTCGTTCGCGCTAATTAATTGGCCCCCTCGAACCATGCAATTCCCTATTTTTTTTATATTTTTATCTCCTATAGTTTAGGAGAAAACCGGCTGTCTCGTCTTAGATGGGACACCCTGTATATAAAGACAGTCCTGTAACGTTCACTACATCTTCAATTATAAAACTGCAAATATGTTATTTTACACATGTGTCTCGCTGAGTTTCGTCGGCTTCGACGCTTGAAACCAGCGGGGCCATACAATGTTGCGCACTAAGCACTGATGAATCTGAAGTTTTGCAATTTCTAATCAGATCTTTGCGATCGTGGCGTCAATCGATTCCTTATACTTTCTCAATCAAATTGGCCCCAAAAATGATACAACTCAAACCATAATTAAGGAAATTACGTGAAAAATTTGTTTGCAGAATTGAAAGCCCGTTTCGTTAAAAATAGTCCGATTTAAATAATTTTTCATAAAAAAAATGCGTAGGCTGGATGCGCGTGATTATTACATGGCCCCCTCCATAGACATATATAGACGGATCAGAAGATGGGACTATCGGCGTGGGGAAGGAAGGCTTGGAGGGGTAAAGGCATAGGTTCAGATACAGGCGCGTCGGTTAGCTTCGGATGCATTCGGCATGCATAACCACAGCGTTATCCGATTTACTCGTATCGCTCCCCTTACCGCGAACCTTGCCACCCCGCTCAGCTTACGCTCCACCGTCTATATATGTCTATGGTCCCCTCCTCGAAGTGACAGAAAATATAACCTATGTATACGCTATATGACAATAAATGTTGAGCGGCTATTTCGTTCTTTTGCGCTACATTTGTGAACATTTTATCATCCTTCCGAAACATTATTATTACGTCGCAACAGTATCTTTAGGAAATCGGGTCTAGCATATAGGATATATTTTCTGTCACTTCGAGGACAGAAAATCCGGTCCTCCAAGTGACAGAGAATATAACCTATATGCTATACCCGATTTCCTAAAGATACTGTTGCGGCGTAATAATAATGTTTCGGAAGGATGATGAAAAGTTCACAAATGTAGCGTAATACAACGAAATAGCCGCTAAATATTTATTGTGTTATAGCATATACATAGGTTATATTTTCTGTCACTTCGAGGAGGGACCACATAATAATCACGCGTTGGATTCAACATCAAACACAATTTTATATATGTTTGTTCATAACTGCTTTCTGCATAGGATGTGTATTTCATGTTCTGTTTCAGTGTTTTGCTAATTAAAAAATGTCTATCCTAACAAACTTCATTTTCTGGGGACATGCCCTCATCTATTTTTCCTTTTCACTTATAATTCCTTACTGCCAACGTAGAATATTGTAGCATAAGCACATTTCAAGTAATTAAAATGTACAATGAATTTTCTACGTTTGCAGTACCAGCCGACTTTCCGTTTAAATTTTTATAAGTACAACGCAACAGCTGAGAATTTATTTCCTTATTCAGAATAGAATACGGAAATAGCAAACAGCTCCCTCTCGCGTTTACCGGGCAATCGTCGATCTATCGGTATTACCATTTCTGTGCAGAAAAAACCTGCTGTAATACCGACCTGCCGAATCGGCCAGACCACGTGACGTGTCTACCCCCTTAAAGGTATAATATTTAGGTACGTACAATTCAATAGCGCAATAAATGTGAGAGTATAGCACTCCGACGGCCTCATCAGCAGACAAGTTACCCAGGGCTCCGTCCCAATCAATGCGATTTAAAGCACATACAACAGAGTCATAGTCGGCTCTAAAAAAATCATGCTTGACCACGGCCCGCGAAAAAGGTCTCTTGGCAAAAGAACCAACAGAAAAAGACAAGGCCGGGTGGTAAGAGTCCACCGGCAGAATAGTATCGTCAGGGGAAGAAATATCAGGCAAGGGAAAGTTGGAGAATATTAAATCCAGCATATTGCCGTTGAGATTTCGAACATTATTGTACTGCAAACAATCGTGAAAGTTAAAGCATTCGGCCATCACCGACGCAGACCGACTGACATTAGAAGAGCAAAATCGCATGATTGGGACTAACGCCGAAGCGGAGTCACACAACCAAGTGACAAGCGGTAGATTAAAGTCACCCAAAACACACACATTCATATCGACATCATGATCGAGGACCTCATCGATACCGTTACAAAGTGCGGAATACAACGAGGACGATGATCCGGGCGGAATATAAACAGCTCCGATGACGAATGTCGAGTCACCTATGGTTACTCTGACGAAAACATGTTCAATGTTACCGGCAGACAGAGGGATCACAGTGGCACTAACACCTCTTTTAACCGTAATTAGGACTCCGCCCCCCCCCCCCCCCCCGGGAATGACAGCTAGTTTCTAGGCTCCTGTCTTTACGAAAAACACTGTAATTATCTAGACCCAATTCTGAGGATGCAATATCCTTCGTGAGCCAAGTTTCGACAAAAACCAAAATATCATAGTCCACATGATGCGTTGCAATAGATTCACTTAAATTAAACAGTTTAGTCCTCAAGCCCCTTACATTTTGGTAATAAACCTGAGGGACTACACACGATTTTTTGGGACCGATCCCGCACCCTTCCGCACAATAGTAGGAGTGCCATTCTTAAACCTGATGGTTAAGGACGGGTCATCCGAGGCCCGAAGACGTTCCTGGAGGTCCCTGAGGTGCTGCCTCTGTCGCTCCGTGTAGTCCATATATATCCTAGCAACGCCCTTGTAGTTACTTTTGAGACGGACGATAGTATGGGCCGGTATGTCCGGCGGCAATGACACGATAATCGGACGGGCCTTGTCCGGATTCCTCCTGCCGATCCTCCTGACCCTCATGTTGTCGTAGCAGTTGGGAACCACCACGTTCAAAATCTTTGTGACCTTATCACGGTCTGCGTTGACAGTTGGCGTGACGGAGTTCAAAGCAGCCGAAGGACCGGCCTCTTCCACATTAAAAATTATCACGTTGTTCTCCCTGCTCTTTCTGTCCTGGAATTCCGCAACAGCCGACTCGATTACTGCAGAACTGTCCAATGATGCGCCCGCATCCAGATCATTCAGTCTAGCCTCAATGGCATCAACTGGTCCCGAGAGCGCTCCAATAGATACATTGAGCTTGTTACATTCTGATTTAAATTCACGCAACAATTCGCCACGACTTTTCAAGAGTTCATCCCTCTGCTCTCTTCTGAACTGTTCACTAAACTTAGCCAGCTGCAGACTAAGAGGGTTTTCCATTGAGCTGAGCAGAGCATCATTGGAGGCACCGGAGGCTGGGGACAAGTGCACAGGAGCCACCGCACCTGAATTTTCCGTGCAATCCAATAACATCCCACTTTTCCATGGGTGACCCGTACGTCCAAGGCAACCCGGGTGGGAAAGCACATCACAGGTGACACAGGACAGTGGATTCACCACTACCGATCTGCATCCTTTGCACAATTTCTTGGGCGGCGACATGTCCCACAACACCAGATTAATGAGACGAAAGGACAAGAGGAAAGAAGAGTATGGAAGATAATTGAATATTTTCGAAAGAATATGCAACTAGTCACTCGGCAGAATATGACGGTTGAGCCACGCACCCAGAGACAACATCAACACCAGGCAAGCTAAATATAGACACGTCTGTACAGTGTAACAGCTGACTGCTGACTGCTGATATACGTGGGAATGAGTGTGCTCGACGTATCGAAGGAATGTTTGTATGAATTTCACTACGCATATATGCGCGCGGAGTTCGGTGATCGGTGTAAGGTTCTGTACACCGACACCGACAGTTTAATGTATAGTGTGGAATGCGAGGATGTGTATGAAAGGATGAAGCGTGACATCGACCGATTCGACACCAGTGATTACGCGGTGGACAATCCGTACGGTATGCCCCGCGTAATCAAAAAGGTTCCGGGACTCATTAAAGATGAGAATAACGGTGCCTTGCTGATCGAGTTCGTCGGACTACGGTCTGAGATGTACGCGACTAGAACGTTTAACGCTGTAGTGGGGTTTACGAGTGAGACTAAGAAGGTGAAGGGTGTGCGGAGACATGTGGTCATGAATGATTCGACGATTACATTCGTTGTCTCCGCGATCTCACTGAGAAATCGATTCAACAGAACAATATACGCTCCAAAGAGCACAATGTGTATTCCGTGAGTGGGGAAAAGAACGCTCTCAGACCGTTCGACGACAAGCGGTGTATTTTAATTGATCGGGTCAGCACCCTTCCGTGCGGGCATTATCGAATCTCCGAGCTTGAGACTCACGAGCGCCTCGAACTTGAGCCTGACGAGTCCCTCGAGAACCCCATTGTATAGTATGTTTGCATGTTTGCATGTTTGCATGTTTGTATGTTTGTATATACGTTTCATTCTTTCTTTTGTTCATGTTATTTACGAATATCTAATATATGTATAGCGTAGAATAGTCAAAATTGTATATAGCATAGATTAGTCAAAATTGTATACAGCGTAGAATAGCCAATATTGTATAGCGCAGAAAAGCCAAAATTATATGTATATATGTATATATTTTTTTCCTTACTTTATTATGATTAATTGTACACATATACGAGATGAAGAAGGAGAATATGAATACTTGAATAAACGGACAATGTATATATTTATACAGTGTGTCCGCGGGAAAGCTAAACAGCCGACTTCCTCCTAAACTATTGGAGATAAAAATATAAAAAAAATAGGGAATTGCATGGTTCGAGGGGGCCAATTAATTAGCGTGAACGAATTGTTTTATCGATTATTATTTTAAAAGATACGATGGTCAAGTTCGGTTTTTCAAATGGAACTATTTTTTTTGAACACCTGAGTTGATAGTGCGTTCCAAGACAAATTCAATAAGCTTTAATGTATACACTTTATTTTCACTGGGTTTTAAGATATTGCGCTTGCAAATTTACTGATTTTCACTGGAAGAAAACTGTCTGGTATAGCACGGACCGGGGACGGTCTTACTGGTTCCACGGGTGGCACTGCCTTTTGAAATAGATACCTACCTGCCAAAGGTCTGCGCCAGGCCCAAAGGCTGGACAATTTTTTTCCGTCAGAAATGCTACTTAGGTAGGTACATCTGCGGTATATTTATTTCGCACTTGCTTCTACGCTCGGATGGCCGGTTCTTTTGGGAGGGATGCAAGTTCGATTGGTTAGGTTAGGAGGAGTGAAAGTTGCTAGACTAAATTTCAATCATAGGGAGCAGATTGTATCAGAACCATTCGGATTTGCATTCCTCACAAACGGCTGCTCTCTTGAAGAGGCCCTCTTCACAGCAATGCCCACCTTCTCTCGCACGGAATACGTTAACGCTTGCTTTTGTTCTGATATTGAAGCTCGTGTTTATACTCGAGAGGACCACGCGTCGACAGCGGGCTACCCCTTTTCGTCCTGTGTCTCTCCACGAGCCGTGCTGACGGTGGATTGTAGGAGCGTAGATATCTGGATGCCAGTTATTGAATTCAGGAGACGTTAGAAACATTTTATTACAAAACACACATGTACTATAATTAAAGTAAATCGTATTCCTCTCGGGCAGGAGTACTGATAATGATCGAACTTGCGCCCCACTTCGCGCAGACCAATTACACGGAGGGTAGTCGGGTCACACACTGCCCAAATGTGTGATGCGCTGGCACCCCGTGGCGAGGACAGACCTTCGCATTGCCTCACCCGATTTTTATGGCTTTTTCCGGAAAAAGGTACGAATCCTGGGCCGAACGTAGCGAATTGAAGTCGAGCCCCCGCAGTCGATGGTGAAATATCCATTTGAGCGTATTAAGAAATTCTTTGCTTCGTCGTATCGAAAGGGAAGTGGTGCCAATGGATTCCTTATGTTTTTCTGACGAAAATCATACCAAATGTCATGCAAATCGGACAACTTTTACATAGGGAGTATAAATAGCTTGTGTCAAAGTAGTCCGATTTGCATGACATTTGGTATGATTTTCGTCAGAAAAACATAAGGAATCCATTGGCACCACTTCCCTTTCGATACGATGAAGAAAAGGGTTTCTTAATACGCTGTAATGGATAATTCACCCTCGACTGCGGAGGGTCGACTTCAATTCGCTACGTTCGGCCCGGGATTCGTACCTTTTTCCGGAAAAAAACCATAAAAATCGGGTGAGGCAATGCGAAGGTCTGTCCTCGCCACGGGGTGCCAGCGCATCTCCTTGACGGGCGTTGCTCCAGAATTACCCTGTATCATTTGGGCAGTGTGTGACCCGACAACCCTCCGTGTAATTGGTCTGCGCGAAGTGGGGCGCAAGTTCGATCATTATCAGTACTCCTGCCCGAGAGGAATACGATTTACTTTATTTATAGTACATGTGTGTTTTGTAATAAAATGTTTCTATCGTCTCCTGAATTCAATAACTGGCATCCAGATATCTACGCTACTACAATCCACCGTCAACACGGCTCGTGGAGAGACACAGGAAGAAAAGGGGTAGCCCCCTGTCGACGCGTGGTCATCTCGGGTATAACCACGAGCTTCAATATCAGAACAAAAGCAAGCGTTAACGTATTCCGTGCGAGAGAAGGTGGGCATTGCTGTGAAGAGGGCCTCTTCAAGAGAGCAGCCGTTTGTGAGGAATGCAAATCCGAATGGTTCTGATACAATCTGCTCCCTATGATTGAAATTTAGTCTAGCAACTTTCACTCCCCCTAACCTAACCAATCGAACTTGCATCCCTCCCAAAAGAACCGGCCATCCGAGCGTAGAAGCAAGTGCGAAATAAAAGTAACGGTGCGCTTCTCGATACCGCAGATGTATCTACCTAAGTAGCATTTCTGACGGAAAAAAATTGTCCAGCCTTTGGGCCTGGCGTAGACCTTTGGCAGGTAGGTATCTATTCCAAAAGGCAGTTCCACCCGTGGAGCCAGTAAGACCGTCCCCGGTCCGTGCTATACCAGACAGTTTTCTTCCAGTGAAAATCAGTAAATTTGCAAGCGCAATATCTTAAAAACCAGTGAAAATAAAGTGTATACATTAAAGCTTATTGTATTTGTCTTGGAACGCACTATCAACTCAGGTGTTTAAAAAAAATAGTTCCATTTGAAAAACCGAACTTGACCACCGTATCTTTTAAAATAATAATCGATAAAAAAAATTCGTTCGCGCTAATTAATTGGCCCCCTCGAACCATGCAATTCCCTATTTTTTTTATATTTTTATCTCCAATAGTTTGGGAGAAAACCGGCTGTCCAGTCTTAGGTGGGACACCCTGTACAGGAGGGGAATATTTTATTATTTCAAATTAACGTGTAAGAGACATAATTTTTCTATGTTCTCAGGTAATAATTTTAATCTATTACTGGTAACGATATCGTCCGATCGCGTCCGAGTTTTGCCGAGCCGACCTGAAATCAAATTGTCCGCTCATGGCGGCTATGCCTGTAGCCCGAATCGAGTCTCGGGGTCCCGAAACTGTCGGGATCTCGAGCAATACGAAAGTATCGGGACCCCGCCCGATCCCGCCCGAAAGTTGCCGGCCCGTCCCGAGCCCGAAAAATCGGGTAACCGCACACCCCTAGTTACGAAACTCACCGGCCAATAAATCTGAATACGATCTTAGAAGTTCGAATAACCGACGAGAACCTTTGTGTCCCGAGCCGCGCGAGATCGCCGTGCTCGGCGGTGTGTCATCGATTATAAAGAAACAGAATTTGTTTATTTTTCATCGTATCAATATGAAAGTGCCACAAATGGATTCCTGGCATTCTCCCGATTAAATTGACCGAAAATAATTTAAATCGGACTATTTTTAAGAAAACGAGCTTTCAATTCTGCAAACAATTTTTCACGTAATTTCCTTAATTTTGGTCTGAATTATATCATTTTTGGGGCCAATTTGATTGAGAAAACATGAGGAATCGACTGACGTCACTTTCGCAAAGATCTGATTAGAAATGCAGAACTGCAGATTTGTCACTGCTTAGCGCGCAACATTGTATGGCCCAGCTGGTTTCGAGCGTCGATTTCTTCCCAGCGTGCAGGACAAGAGGGGACTTTTCATGGCGAAGGAAAGTCAGCCTTATATAGAACTCAAATCGAGAAAGACTTTGCTGACAAACTTTATATTTATGTCAAACAAATTCTTTAATTGTAAAATTTAGACGACAAACTATTGTTGAATATCGCCAGTTCTTTCATATGCATCACTTGGTTGGGAATTCCTGATCCCACCTTTTCATGCATTTACCTATTGAAATGTTGCTTCAAGTCATCGGGAAATTGAATTGCTTTTTCTTGCACATACATATATCTGTTCGCGAGTAGGTGTCACGAATGACGCGACTTTGGTTTCCCAAATAAATTCACATTTATCAGGGCCCTCGTCTGAACCACTGGACAAGGAGATTGAACGACGTAAATCGAGTGCGAGTGAAATAGTGCACCAGCAAGAGAGTAGAGACCCTCGGTCGACGGCGACTTGAGTCATCCAGTACTGAATATGAAAATGTTCATATTTCTCATTACACCTTGATAAGAGTGTTACCACCGATTGATTGGTGAGTTTATGTCCACGAACATGAGTCGAGACGCAAAGCAATTCGGTCTATTTTTTTTTATGAATACATGATTAGGACACACACTACGTTCACTAAAAATGGACCGAACTCCTCCATATCTGACATCATTTTCATCGAGAAACCCTAAAAACTCCATTGGTAATACTTTCCTCAACACTTATCAAACATGAACATTTTATCTGGCCCGTCGGTTTTATTGCTCTCGGCTGTCAACGGGTGGTCTACTGGGGCCCGAAGGTCCTCGCTCGCAGCGAGAAAGCAAAACGGTGGGATGGGTAGGTCTTTCCCGATAATCCGAGCCCAACCATTTGCGTGCGCAGCTTCGTGTTGCACGTCAAAAAATTCTTTTAATTACAATTAGTAATTCAGTTTGTAAGTGCAATTAAATTAGGCGTCATTAAAAGCATGCACAGTTCATTAATTTTAACTAATTGACCTATTCATTCATTTTTTAATTCATTAATCTAGTGCTCTGGTGAAGAACATCGTAATACGTAGCTAATATTCTAGGCCATAGAATCTACGATATTGTCAATGTGCAATTGAAACGCACGCCACTTCACACTATCGTTTCTTAGCATTCATACGGCGTGATTTTCTAGCTAGAGTCGTCACACGCGATGCTCGCCAACAATCATGTGTCTCGCTGAATTTCGTGGGCTTCGACGCTCGAAACCAGCGGGACTATACAATGTTGCACGCTAAGCAGTGACGAATCTGAAGTTCTGCAATTTCTAATCAGATCTTTGCAAAAGTGACGTCAATCGATTCCGTACAATTTTATATATAATGTTTGTTCTTAACTGCTTTAGTTCTTCTGCATAGGACGTGTAATAAGTGTATTTCATGTTATGTTTCGGTGCTTTGCTAGTAAAAAAATGTCTAACCTAACAAACTTTATTTTCTGGGAACATCCCCTCATGTATTTTCCCTTTTCAATTATAATTCCTTACTGCTAACGTAGAATATTGTAGCATAAGCACATTTCAAGTAATTAAAATTTACAATGAATATTCTACGTTTCTAGTACCAGCCGACTTTCCGTTTAAATTTTTATAAGTACAACGCAACAGCTGAGAATTTCTTTCCTTATTCAGAATAGAATACGGAAATAGCAAACAGCTCCCTCTGGCGTTTACCGGGCAATCTTCGATCTATCGGTATTACCATTTCTGTGCAAAAAAAACCTGCTGTAATACCGACCGGCCAAATCGGCCAGACCACGTGACGTGTCTACCCCCTTAAATTTAGTTTTATAATTCTATTAAAGTCTGAAGCAAATTAATAAATGAAGCACGTTTTCTTTCTCCTAGCAACCGGAGCCTTGTAGCGGTCTCTAAGCGTAAGCGCAATTTATAGAACACGCAATTAACTATTTAAGCAAAGCATAATGATAAAAGTTAAGCGATCAAGCTAACGACGCAATTTAAGCAAGCACAAGCACGCACCGTTTTGCATATAAACTTTCGATACCTGATCCCAGCGAGAGAGTGACCGAGAAATCTTCTCGCGATTTCCGGGAAGCGGTCTCTCCCCCTTCCATCGATCTAAGATCGATGGAGGGGGCCGGGATCGACGTTCCGCATGAGTGAGTCGGCCCGCCAGAATATGTTAACCGAATCTGGTACGCGTGACCGGGAGATGGCGCTAAGCTGCCGATTTCTTGTACACTCTGCATATAGTGTCATCACCGTTTTCGGTAAACGTCGAAACTGACTTAGAATTAGAATTAATATATTTAAAGGATGATCGGACACTCAAGAAAAAATTTGACGAAACAAGTGATATCACCGAATTTTAAAAAAACAGCCCGGTTTGTAGATTTCCACAATTGCATAAGTGTATCGCGAATACATTGGCCATGTTTGGTTCCACCTATGTATACGAGCAATTATTTTCTGTCATGAAAAGAGTAAAATCAAATCCGTGACAGATAATATAACCTATATGCTATACCCGATTTCCTAAAGATACTGTTGCGGCGTAATAATAATGTTTCGGCAGGATGATAAAAAGTTCACAAATGTAGCGCAAAAGAAGTTATATTTTCTGTCACTTCGCAAAGATCTGATTAGAAATTGCAGAACTTCCGATTCATCACTGCTTATTGTGCAACATTGTATATTCCCGCTGGTTTCGAGCGTCGAAGCCCACGAAACTCAGCGAGACTCATGATTGTTGGCGAGCATCGCGTTTGACGACTCTACCTAGAAAATGCCCCTGTATGAATGCTAAGAAACAATAGTGTGAAGTGGCGTGCGTATCAATTGCACATTGACAATAGCCGGCTTTAGACGGACAGTTTTTCTCCCAGTTTTGGAGCGTACACTCCAGGCGGGCGCTTCAAAACTGTACGTGTAAAGTCTCCAACGTGATAAAGGACTATCGCGCGTTCCCGGCACGCGCGTCTGGAGTGGTGGTCTGAACTCGTCCTTTACACGTTCAGACGTGATTTGGGCCCTTTACACGGACGTTCTTGCGTGGCACTTTTGCGCGCCACACGCCAGCGCGGCACGCATTTGGCGTAGCGTGCCGGAACGTCGGAAGGAGCGCGCTCCTTCTCGCAGGCCAGAAGATCGTACCCGTCACTACTTAGAGACAGCGAGTTCGGGCTCCCATTTCTACGTCGACTCCACATGCTTTTTCCAGGAACCAGCGCAGTCTTGTATTGTGTACTACCTGTTCCATGTATATTATCGATCTGCGAAACGATCGGCAAGACACGATCGCGATATACGTAGGTTTGCGAAAAGTATACGAATTCCTCGATATACCTGGCTTATAGAGGATATCATAAATGCTGTTACTGTAGGGCACACTGAAACATCTGTTTTTACGAAGCTACATTTGGTTTACCTGAAGGTGCTATAAATTATGGAAATGGTTTGTTACTCAGTTATAACGACTGTATTGCGATCTGCATTCTCCTTGCGGACGAAAAGTTTCCACCTCATCGGACGTTCTTGCTAGCATCTTGTGCGTGGTTAGAAGTGTGGCGCGCCGGAATTCCACGTTCTTGCGTGCGAGTAGAACCGTTGTCAGGCGTGTCGCGTCCAAAAGTGTGGCGCGCAAGAATTTTCGCCGCACGCAAACCTCGACTCAAGAGGCAACGCTACCGATAAGCCGTGCCTCGATGGGTTTCAAGGACTTCGACCCTCGAGCCCAGGGGGGCCGTACAATGTTGCCCCTTAAGAAGTGACGAATCAAAAATTCTACATTTTTCATCGGATCTTGGCGAAAGTGGTGTGAATCGTTTCCTTATGTGTTCCCGATGAAAATGGTCCAAAAACGACACAAATCCGATCGTAATTAAGGAATCTTCATAATAAATTGATTTCCAAAACTTCGTTAAAAATAGTTCGATTTACATGAAATTTGGTATAATTTTCATTTGAAAAACATAAGAAATGCATCGGTATTACTTCCATATCGATACAATAAAGAATAAAGAATACAGTTTTTCTGAAACAGGTATGTATCCTCTGCGAATCGAGGTCGGCCACCCACATTTGAGGGTGAAATATTCATTACAGCGTGTTAAGAGATTCATTATTCGTCATCGTATCGATATGAAAATAACACTAATGGATTCCTGGCGTTCTCCCAATTAAAATTATCACAAATATCATGGAAATCGGACTACTTTTACACAAGCAATGCAAATTATAAAAGGAGTAGGCATTTCTTAAACGCACTCTCTTATCGTATCGATATGGAAGTGACATCAATGGATTCCTGGCTCATCCTGGAGTCCAACGAGAGTGTAACTTATCCAAAAGCATGATTAGATCGATGTAAATTCTGTGATCCATAGGGTGATCAAAATAATTGTGAAAACTTTGTTTTATGAGGGCTGCTCGGATTTCGGTGGTCCGAACGATGACCAGAACGAGTAAAGAACATTGCTGATTGGCCAAATTTTCCTAGAAGAGGAGGGACCTTCTCTCTGCAAGTTCGACGGCGTAGGAGGCAACATCCCCCCCCCCCTCTCGATAACGTAGAGGTGTAAAAGTAGACATCTGCTTACCAAAATTAGACAGATTGATCGGTCAGAATCTCGCCCCGGGTCGTGGTTTATAACCGCATTGTCCCGCAGGTCTGCGGGGGAACCCGCCGATGGAGCATTATACGGATTAACTCAGACCGAAGAAATTCGAAATCGCTGAAAAACGGCACGATGTCGATTTTCCTTTTTCGACATCTGGCACACAAATGCTTCCCGACGAAACCTTCGAAAACAAGCAATTAACTACTTAGGTAGTTGTAAACCAGGGTTGACTAACTGGTGGCTCGCGAGTCACCGGAGGCACCTACGCCTTGCTGCCACGGTCCCCTCCATACCTACCAGACTCTGACAGACATAATTTACGAGGTTGCAGATGAAAATAAATAACATCATGATTTTGGTTAATAAAGTTTAATCTATTAATCGTATATTAATTTATTGCAGACAACTACAACAACTGATTTTATGCTAACAGTGCGCATACGAATTTTGTAAGGCGCTCTATTTGAAGCACTATAACTCCGGATATAACCACTATTTTTGCATACAATTTTTTTTTATATTCCCTAAAGATTGACAAATGAAGCCACAAAGCTGCAAGTAAATATGTTTAATTTTTTGGTTTGAAAAAATTCTCGTTTACTTCCTACCGTTTGTAGCGGCTCGCAGAGTCTTGACTGTCAGGCGCGCCGCGCACCTCAGAATTTTCCGCACTGTCGGAAAGTCCACGCGCCACGCCAAACCCTTGTCTTCAAGTGCCGCTTTCCTTTTCTAACTACCTTTTCTGTCTCTTATGTAAACTTTTCTGAAGTCGAGGTTTGCGCGCCACACTTTTGGACGCGACACGCCTGACAACGGTTCTACTCGCACGCAAGAACGTGGAATTGCGGCGCGCCACACTTCTAACCACGCACGAGATGCTAGCAAGAACGTCCGATGAGGTGGAAACTTTTCGTCCGCAAGGAGAATGCAGATCGCATTACAGTCGTTATAACTGAGTAATAAACCATTTCCATAATTTATAGCACCTTCAGGTAAACCAAATGTAGCTTCGTAAAAACAGATGTTTCAGTGTGCCCTACAGTAACAGCATTTATGATATCCTCTATAAGCCAGGTATATCGAGGAATTCGTATACATTTCGCAAACCTACGGATATCGCGATCGTGTCTTGCCGATCGTTTCGCAGATCGATAATATACATGGAACAGGTAGTACACAATACAAGACTGCGCTGGTTCCTGGAAAAAGCATGTGGAGTCGACGTAGAAATGGGAGCCCGAACTCGCTGTCTCTAAGTAGTGACGGGTGCGATCTTCTGGTTTGCGAGAAGGAGCGCGCTCCTTCCGACGTTCCGGCACGCCTCGCCAAATGCGTGCCGCGGTGGCGTGTGGCGCGCAAAAGTGCCACGCAAGAACGTCCGTGTAAAGGCCGCAATTGACGTGCCACGCGCCAGGTCGTGTTTTATAGATACCTATAGCAGTGAAAATGTGTTCCAGAGACAGTTTGAAGCAATTTATTGGCATTTACCGAAGTTTCCCCTGCTTGTGGAAAGCAGAGATGGGCATTATTTAAATAAAAAGTTATTTAAATAACGTATCAAATAAAAGAGACTTTATTTCTATTAGTCGTCGAATAAAAATAACTTTGGGTTATTTTTATTCGAAGCGCTTCAAAATAACTTTTTTATTCGACGGGATTCATTCGACGGCTACGCATGATTTTTTTATTCGACAGGAATTCATTTTAAGCTTGAAATGATTTTCTCCGTTTCAGGCGTCTTTTATTTCAAAAGTTATTCGAAGTTACAATAACTTTGGGCGAGCCTCGAGAGCCTTTGATCGAAGCCGCCGGCTTCTCGAGCCGAGCGACATTGTATCGTTCACCCGTATACACTGCAGCGCGGAGTTGCTCGGCGATGTCTCATCGATTATACAGAAACGGAATTTATTTATTTTTCGTCGTATCAATATGAAAGTGACACCAATGGATTCCTTGCATTCCCCCGATAATGTGGCCATATAATTATAACATAAATTTGACAGCGATTTCAAGTGATGCATGTGTTCCGATAAAAGCGTTAATTTAGTAAAGGGTCTAGCTGGATAAGCATAGTGAAAAGTGCCCTTGAACCGATTTTAGCTGGCAATGCACCTTTCAATAGTGTAGCACAGGAAAACATTGTACACCAAGTTTCAACCCCCTATCTCAACCAGGAGGGTAGTTATAGGGTTAATTCGAATTTTCCGGTTTTGCCATATTTTCCCTATTTAATGGTCAGCAAAAATTCTAAAAAAAATCTGAAATATTGTAGACATGATTGTGTATGATTGTGAATTTTTTCAGATTTTTTCATTGCAACTGCTAAGTGTAAGAAATAAAAAACGCAAAAAAATGTGGAAAAATGCAGATTTCGTGTTGAAGTTTTCGAGCGACTAGATTTTTAATTTTACTGTAGTTAACGGCAGGGATTCCGCTCCTATCTACCGAAGAGCAGTGCAGTGAGTGGCTAATATCGTGTAGCGAGTATTTACTCTGCCTGAACGAGTACTTGAACATCCAACGAATATCACAAAATACGCATCAACGTTTGTCGTTATTTAAGAATACCCTCGAAATAGCTCGAACACACGTTCGCAATATTGTAACGACTAATAACGGTAGGACGCTGATCTTCCCCCGCCACTCACGCCTGGCGGTGCCCGCCGCTACTGAGCGCGGCCGCGAGATGGCTGTGCGTCGAGCGGCGCTCTCACTTGTAAAGTTCGCGCGGCGCAGCCTATTACCCAGTATAGCGGGCCCGTCAGGCAGAGTCTACCACGAGCGATACGAGCGAACGATCAGAGCTCTCCCAGCGATCGATCAGAGCTCTCCCAGCGATCTCTTGTATTACAAGGTGTATCACTGTGTATTTTTGGATTCCTTTACCTCCACGGCTCCAAGAGGAACGCGAGCGCGCCGACCTCTGGACGCAAGTCGATACCCGCAGTCAATCTTAGGGTCAGACGTAGTCTGCCCCGGAGAACATCCTACAGTCTCCGTTTCTCCCGCGGATTTTACCCACTGGGCAAACGGACTGTTGTGCGGGTGCGTTGCTGGCGCCAGCTGGCGGCGGCTGGGAGGAGTTGGAGGGAGGTTAGAAGGAACGGCCCCGCACGGGAGGTTGGTTGCTGGAGTACACGTGCATTTCATTCATTTGTTCCTTCCTGCTCCCACGACATGGTGCTAAGTGTAGGGTAGTTTAAGAATACAAAGGAAAGGAGAACTAAAATAAGAAGCAAAGATCGGTGAGGCTAAGAGGAGTACGAAAGTATCAAAAGCAAGACAGAACGCAAGAGTACAGGTTAGAATGGCGGAAGAAAACGGTAGCTGGACAACGGTCCGTACACCGAGAGGAATGGATTTCTCCAAGCCCGAGTTGTGGACAGCGTGGATCAAGAGATTTGAAAGATACCTATCAGTGTCTGGCTCAACAGCGAATAGTGCCAAAGAGAAGGTCGACGTTCTGTGTTACGTGATGGGCGAGAAATCCGAAGAAGTCTTGGCGCAAATTTTACCGGTTGAGAGTGACAGGGCAGTGTATGAAACCGTGAGAGACAAATTTACTGATTATTTTTCACCTAAAAAGAACGTGGTGTTTGAAAGGTATAAGTTCAACTCAAGGATACAACAGAGCGGGGAAAGCGTGGACGCATTCGTTACTGCTCTGTATACGTTAGCAGAAACGTGCGAATTTGGCCAACTAAAAGAGGATCTCATACGAGATCGTATAGTTATCGGGGTCAGCGACACCCGAACATCGGAACGGTTACAACTGAGACCGGAATTGACAGCGCAAAAAGCTTTAGAAATGGCGCGTCAAGCGGAAGTTCAAGCGAAGGAAGGGAAGAAGATACGAGAGGAAACGGCACACCACGTGGAGGTAAATAGAATAGCCGACGACAGGAGAGGGCGGGCCGGCGTGCAGAAACAAAGAGGGGAAGGTCCATGCAGCAAATGCGGATCTCGAGGGCACGAGAACCGGCAAAAATGCCCAGCATTCGGCTCCAGATGTCGCAAGTGCGGCAACATGGGTCACTGGGAACGTGTATGCAGGACGAAGACGACGAAGAGAGTGAACAGAGTGGAGGAAGAAGACGAGGAGGAAGAAGTCGCTACGGAGGAAGTCTTCGTCGGAGAAGTCGGCGGCCGTAGCGGTATCGATGACTTTGTGTCTAAGGTGCGGGTACGGGAGTTTGCGTGCGATTTGCGTTTTGTCATTGACTCCGGCGCGGATGTGACATGTATTTCGGTTAACGACATACCTGACAGTTATAGAAACAAAATGCGAGAGAGCCATAAGGTGATCCTGGGGCCGGACGGAAAAAGGCTGTCGTTGATGGGATATATCGACGTGTTTCTAGATGGGCGGAACAGGAGTGCAAAGACACGGGTCTACATAATAAGAGATTTAAAAAAATGTTTGCTAGGGAAACCGGAGATTAAAGCGTTTGATCTTATAAAGATTATAAACAGGCTGAGTCTGGGAAGCAAACAGGAAACGGGAGAATTTATACGCAGATTTCCTAAGGTTTTCGGGGGTATTGGTTGTTTCGGTAGGCCTCTTAAGATACGTTTAAAAAAGGATGCGGAGGCAGGATTTCACCAGATAATGCTCGACAAGGAAAGCCAAAAACATAAGAAAGTGTTAGACGAAGTTTTCAAAAGACTCGAGAAAGCGGGGGTAACTGTAAATAGGGATAAGTGTAGGTTTTACGAAAGGGAAGTAGAATTTTTAGGACATAGTGTATCGGAGATGGGAGTGAAGGTACTTCCTAAACGAGTAGCGGCCATCTCAAACTGTCCACGCCCGGTGGACAAGCATTCGCTTATGCATTTCCTAGGCATGGTAAATTACGTCAGTAAGTTTATACCGAGGAAATCTGATATCTTAGAGCCATTAAATTCGCTATTGAAAGACGACGCACATTTCGTGTGGAACGACGCGCAGGAGCAAGCTTTCCGGAGGATCAAGGAAGTGCTAACAAAGCCACCGACATTAGTTTTTTTCGATCTTACGAAGACTGTAATAGTTCAAGCGGACGCCTCGAACTATGGGCTAGGAGCGGCGCTGATCCAGGAGGGAAAAGGGAACAAGCACCGCGAAGTCGTTGCGTACGCGTCGAGGACGCTTTCAGAATCGGAAAAAAGGTATAGTCAGATTGAAAAGGAAGCACTAGCATTGTCGTACGCGTGCGAGCATTTTAGGGATTATATAGTCGGAATTGATGTAGTGTTAGAAACGGATCATAAGCCCTTACTTCAGGTCTTGCAAACAAAACCTTTGGACGAGCTTACGCCAAGGTTGCAAAGAATTCGTATGCGCCTTATGAGATATAATTATCATATTAATTTCGTGCCGGGGAAGCAGCTAATTCTTGCGGATTATTTATCGAGAGCACCAGTAGATGATAGCACAAACGCGGGGGATGACCTCCCCGAAGAGGTAGAGAGTTACGTGAAACTCATCATAGCCGGCTTACCGGCGTCCAGAAATATGTTAGACAGAATTAAAAGCGAACAACAAAACGACTATATATGTTGTAATATGATCAAGTATTGTCTTAAGGGATGGCCAGCAAAGAATGGCTTAGCGGGAGGTTTATTGCCATATTTTGTGTTTAAGGACGACATTTCGTATGCGGGCGGATACTTGTTGTACAACTCGAGGTTAGTTATACCTTCTGCGCTGCAGGTAGAAGTTTTGAATAACATACATTCGGGCCATCTGGGCGTAAACAAATGTAGAGCTAGAGCGTCGCAATCGGTATGGTGGATAGGGCTTAGTGTTCAGCTAAAAAACCTAGTAGAATATTGTCCTAAGTGCATTGAACAAAGAGTAAATCATAAGGAGCCCTTCGTGCGGAAAGAGTTCCCGAGTAGGCCGTGGCAAAAGGTTGCTCTAGACCTGTTCAAGTGGGAAAAATGGTATTTGATAATCACAGACTATTATAGTAGATTTATCGAGATACACGCGCTGAATGGTTTGACTCAAAAGGAGATCATTGGAAAATGTCAAGAGACGTTCGCTCGTTTTGGCATACCGGAAGTAGTAAGATCATATTGCAGCAAGCAATTCGAGTCGGAGTTTCGTGAATTCGCAGGGAAATATGATTTTTCCCATGTGACTTCGTCACCAAAATACCAACAAAGTAACGGCGCGGCAGAAGCGGCCGTGAAAATAGCGAAAGGCATCATTAAAAAATGTAATGACATAAACGAAGGCTTATTAGCATACAGATCAACGCCGCTTGAAAACGGGTATAGCCCAGCAGAGTTAATGTTTTCACGAAAGATTCGGACTACCCTTCCGATAGTGCCGACGAAACTTGGAACATTTAAACACCATAGCAAAGTGGTTAGTAGCTTGTAAAGAGAGACAAGTTGCGGACTACAACAAGCGGCATCGATCTGGAAGGTTGGCCACCTTGGCCGTTAATGATGCCGTCTGGGTCATAGACTTGCGCGTATACGGACACATCGTAGAAGTGCTGGATGCGCCGAACTCGTTTTCGGTGAGAACGGAAAGGGGTAGTTTGATAAGGCGAAATAGATGGCATTTGGTGCCAGCCCCTTACAGGGGAGAGGGAATAGAGGGCGACGATCGCATGGCGTCGGGTGTTGACAGCGAGCCGATCGACGTTGTAGAGGATGGTCAGGATGCGAGTGACCAGCGGGAGGAAAATGGCAATGGAGTCCCACGGGTCAAATGGGGGAATCCCAAGGGAGGCCCAGAAGGACATGCGGACCACCCCAGTTTAACGGAAACATTGTAACCCACTAAGTGTAATCGTTGTTGAATAAAAAGGGGAGGATGTTGTGCGGGTGCGTTGCTGGCGCCAGCTGGCGGCGGCTGGGGGGAGTTGGAGGGAGGTTAGAAGGAACGGGCCCGCACGGGAGGTTGGTTGCTGGAGTACACGTGCATTTCATTCATTTGTTCCTTCCTGCTCCCACGACACGGACCCAAGGCTTCCCGGTTAGGGCCATTGATGGAGATCACATCCAGGGCACCAGTACGACCACTACCCCCCACTCCTTTATCAGCCGCCGACACGCACCGAAGCTCGCGGTCCGCCACCGACTAGCCGCCGATACGCGCCGCGACCGCGCTCCGCCACCGACTAGCCGTTAGTTCTCGCGTTAGATTAAGGTCTAGAATAAGTCTCGTACTCACTGTTAGCCAGCACAGACTTGGCCGGGCTCGCTTGTACTTTAGTCAGAATAAACAACCTCTATCTAGTTAACCTCGCTTCAGTGACTCGGCCGCCCAAGACACCCGTCCGATAGGTAACCTCTTCGGGACGAGGTTACAATATGATAGCGCGAATACTCGACGAATTGGACGCACGAACGCATTGCTTGCGTCAACATCATCCGACGATGATGGTAACGCCTACCCATTATCCACGGTGCCTCAGTTGGACGATCAGACACTTGAAATCGAGAGCCGTATAATTCGAGGCGAGTTAAGCGTGCATTCATTATGCGAGTCGTCGTGGAGTAGGATCTTTCAAGCAGGACTTATGCGTTTCTCACCCGAGCAACGTCAACTACTACGCTATACCGCGCAATATAGTACTGTACGTAAATATATATTATATTGTATCGTCGGTGACAGGGATGTGCATCAGCAACGGATGAAGCAGTTTACTGCGATCGTGTGTACACCATTGACGCTACTACACGACCTCGAGAATGGGACGGTCGTAATATACGAAGTATTGCGGCCTCAAACATTAACTACTACAGTGGATACATTCTTATGCCGCGATTTAGCGAGATTTTTAGACGAGCATCCGATTCCAGTTGTGCGACAACACTTGTCACGCGTCATTCTTCCCGTGAGTTTTCGATATCCGGATCAGAACCGCATCACGTGGAAGAGTCGCATCAACCACTCGTGAAGAAGAAGACGAAGAAGAAGAAAGAGAAGTAAACATGGAGGTATTCATGAACACGTCGAATGTTCTTTACCAAATGGCATCGCTTTTACGCACCATTGCGAAATTCAGGGACTGAATGGATCGGTGCGACGCGTGCTTGCGACTAACCATCGAGGATCATTGCGGTGAAGGAGTGTCGATGGCATCGAAGCAGCGTCTGGCATCGCTAATCGCACGTACGAAGACATTGCGTACGATCGTGCGGGCACGGTTTTCGCGAGATGGGGTCGGGGTGTCGGGACGATCGACAGCACCTAAGATCGTATGGGAGGATGTGGAAACCGCGTTTCGGAATCGTATTTCGACTGGTGCTGTCGTTAACGTGGGTTACATCGATCTGCGTCAATTTTTGGAGGGTGCCCGACGAATGGTGCTCTCGCGCGTGTCAGACGCTATCAGGGAACATTCTGGTGTATCCGTGAATAGGGTCCTGAACGCGGAGTTTATGTTAAATGAGAATATGGACATGAAAAGTTTCGGTACACGAAATCGCATACTGTTCAGGACATCGAGCGTGCGCGAGTGGTATTCGAAGTGTGTGGTCGCTCCCACGTTAGTGGCGATAGGGAGGTTCCAAGATCGCGATAGTGGATGGGCTTTGTGTGCTTTTTTTATGACTTGGTGGAAATCCCCACGGATCCCCCTAACACTCGGGGGAGGGTCAGGAGTTATGTGGGACTCGAACCCAATAAAACCACCAATGTGGCCATTCCTGGCGCGGGGAGCCGCATCCGGAGGGAGGACTTGGGGCGAGATCAAACAAGCGATTACATTCGCATGCGTCCCTCGCGAATGCGTATAATTGTTCCCCGCGCCTATGCCCCCTAATCCAAGGACCCCCTAATGGAAGGACCTTGGTCCTTCCAGAGGGGAGACTCTCCGGGTGACACTCCCGCGTCACCCTCTTCCGGGGCCGCTGCTTATACTAGGGCGGGGGCGCCCCCACCCCCCGGCACTCCCGCCCCACGGCCCCGTGACTCCGTGTCTTGTGTCTCCCGGCCCGTTGTAGTGAGGACGGACCGGGCGGGGGCAGTCGGCAAAGCCCAGAGGGGGCTGCCCAAAGCCATATGCCCCCGGGGGGGGGGACCTTAACGGTGGCCAGGGGCCTGAAGGGTCGAACCTGGCCGGCCCCCCGGACGGGCGGCTGGCAGAAGCCTTAAGGGGGTAGACACGGGTAATGCAGCGCGCTGTAATACCCACATAATGTGGCCCGAAACATGGGTTTGCGGGCTGACGCTTTTCGTCCTTATATGAACGAATTTTGGGCTGCGCGAGGTCTCATTCGAAAGAGGAAGGTTCAGTGCAGGGCGCTTTGGTCATGGTTCGACGAAATTGTGTTGATATCTAATAATAAGAGTGTTCAAAGTAGAGCAAAAGTCGACAAAATACACCCGCATGAATCCAAGTATTTTTAGGTCACTAAAAGAGTTTTGTGACTCAAACGATGACCAGAGCGCCCTGCACTGAACCTTCCTCTTTCGAATGAGACCTCACCGAGCTCAAAATCTGCTCATATAAGGACGAAAAGCGTCAGCCCGTGATTGAATGTCCCAAATACGAGTTCCGCCATATTGGCGATAATACAGAGCAAGTCACGTGACAAATTTAGTTGAGCTAGTGGACACGAGACGGCGCCTACTCGGGAGGACTGCCAATGTGGAATCATAGCAAAACTGAAGCGTTAACTGGATAAATGTGCCGCAGTAAAAGCGTGATGTAGTCAATGTGTGACGTAGCGTCCCAGCGCGAGGAGTCGAGCGCACGGCGGTGCGACCGGGAGTGAGCGAGAGGCCGAGCGCGCAGGCGACCGCAGCCGAGAATCCCCGAACCGGCCCGAGGCACGCCGGTCTCGCGACGCGTCAAATGACACTCACTCCCCACCGCGCCGCTAGATCGCGTCGGTTTCTCGCTGCTGGGAATTTCCAAGAATTCGGACATAAGCCCCGGCGTCACGAAGCCAGGACAGTTCGAGTGGGGCTACGGATCCCCCTCCTAGACCGCCGGCCTGGATGCTGCCCGGTGCAAGAGTACTAAAGAGAATCTCTGTGTATCCGTCGATCATACGATCGTAGACTATCCTCTTTCCCGCTGCCGTACCGTACAGAGACGCCTGGAAGTTGCCCGGTCTCTTTCCCTCTACCGTACCATACAGAGACGCCTGGACGTTGCCCGGTCTCTTTCCCTCTACCGTACCATACAGACACGCCTGGAAGTTGCCTGGCCTCTTTCCCTTTACCGTACCAGACAGAGACGCCTGGAAGTTGCCCGGTCTCTTTCCTACTACCGTTCTACATAAGAGACGCCTGGACGTTGCCCGGTCTCTTTCCCTCTAACACGCTATACAGAGACGCCTGGAAGTTGCCCGGTCTCTTTCCTACTACCATTCCGAAACAGAGACGCCCGGACGCTGCCCGGTCTCTTTTCTGCTACCGTTCCGAAACAGAGACGCCCGGACGCTGCCCGGTCTCTTTCCTGCTACCGTTCCGAAACAGAGACGCCCGGACGCTGCCCGGTCTCTTTCCTGCTACCGCTCCGTAAAGGTCCATTTATACATATCCGTTCCGGGTCCGTTCCGTTCCGGCGTGCCAGTGGTAAGAAGAAGAGGGGCATAGAGGGTCTCTTCTTCTTACCACTGGCACGCCGGAACGGAACGGACCCGGAACGGATATGTATAAATGGACCTTAACAGAGACGCCCGGACGCTGCCCGGTCTCTTTCCTGCTACCGCTCCGTAACAGAGATGCCCGGACGCTGCCCGGTCTCTTTCCTCTACCGCTCCGAAACAGAGACGACTGGCCGTCTCCAGGTCTCCATCGTTTCGCACGCAACCGCTAAGCAAAACGCGATCGACACCGCGGACAGAATTGTAAATAGTGTACATAGATAGTGACAAGGAGAATAAAGGCTATAATTAGTAAGGAGAGGATTTAAATACCCTGGCATCCCGACTGAGTGCATCTTCCACCATCCTTACCTCCGGACGGCCGACCGTCACAAATGCATGCATTTTCGGACGATTTTAGGTTAGGTTATATGCATTTTAGGCATACATTGACTAGGAACTGCTGGGAATTGTCTACATTTACTAAATTAACGCTTTTACCGTAACACATACATCACTTGAAATCGCTGTCGTATTTATGTTATAGTAATTGAGGTAGTTAGAGCAACAACGGACTAAAATTTTCCTATTGTACATCGATGGCTTACTACACACATACTGTATGTCTACTTTTAGCGTTTTTGAAAAAAACAGGTTCAAACAGTCGATGGTACTTTATAATTAAATAAATACTTATTGCATTATTGTATTATCATATATATGTAATATAGGTATCACTGAAAATATGTAATCAGTAGTATAAGTTAGAATCTGCAAAATTATAATAATGATTCGATAATAATACTTGGAAGATGGACATGCTATATGTAACCAAGTACAGAGGAGGACATACTATACTGAATGATATTATATAAAAATGAAGGAAAGGAATAATACTGGAAATAATGTCACTTCAATATTATATTTATTTTGAAAGTAACAGGAATAAGAAAGTAATTATTCGTTTTCATTTTTGTCAATGATCATGGGAATTGGAATTACATCACGTTGTGATTTTGCTGATGTATGCTATTAATAAATGCCTTGTAGTATTCAGGAATAATTCCGTTGTGATACAGAAGATCTTTTTTCTTCGCGATAGATATAGGAAGACTTTTTTAAAATTTTTTATTTATTGTCACATTTTTTCAAGACTATTTTCGTCCTCTGGCATGGACACACAACATTTGTGCACTCAGCATAATAAATTTAGGGACATGCAATAAACAAAAATATTATTTTTTATAAATTTATGAAAAAGATAAAAATGTAATTTTTATGCAGCATAAAGAAACAGTCAAGCACTATTTGTTGCATATAAAAACTCAAATTTCATAAAAAGTGGACATACAATATGTGTGTACTAATCCATCGATATGATAGTAGAGCCTATTGGAATCCGTTATTGCTACTAACTCACTTTCGGAAAAAAAGTGGATTAGTCCGTTGTTGCTCTCACTGCCTCGATTATATGGCAAAATTCCAGAAATGGACATTACCGTTTAGTGCTCAGACACATTTCCCGGCGGAAAAAAATTATTTATTGCGAATAGTTAACTGAAAAATGGTGCCAATACATGCACTTGATCGTTCTTTTTCCCAAAAAAGCCAGTGGCAATATTATTTTCTAAATGTGACGTATACATCACACTGGCCGCTAAAGGATAACCCGAGGCAATTTTCATTTGAAGCGCTATGATTGAATTAATTTAATGGGTAATTCAATTATCGGCCATGAATAATTTTCTCGTGTTTATTCGTACTTTTTCGACTAAATATATGATTCGCAACTACAGTACTAATAAATACGAGAAAATTATTCATGGTCGACGGATGAAAGGCTTTCGACAACAACTATGATAAAAAATTATTTATTTAATTATAAAAATTATAATTATAAAATCTCCCTCCTCTCCCTCCTCTTCCTCCTCTGCCTCCTCTTCCTCCCCTTCCTCCCCTTCCTCCTCTCCCACCTCTTCCTCCTCTCCCATACTCCCACTGCCGCAACTTTTTTTTCATGTCACTGTTCTGTAATATGAAAAATAAACATAAATCTTATGTTAATTACTGCAATAATGTCTAAACGTTTTCACACTTTCGTGAGAATGTAACTGTTTGAGATTAAGCTGGATGAGCACACTGGTGGAAAGTGAGGTTAGGACGACAGTGAGAAGGGTGAAATACAGTCACAGTGATCTGAGCTGAGTTCGTAGTCAGTTTATTTAAAAGGCTCGATGAGCCGGCGAGAATTGAGCACTTTGTGAGTGTGAGAATGATGAGCTTTGAGCTCCCTGTTATTCGTTGAATACACAAATCTACGGGCACGTGGTGAGCACAGAAGAACGCGGTTCTCCGCAAGCAACCACTCACAAAACTCCCCGTAACCGCAATCAAAGCGAATGATCGCCTGTGAGCACAACGGAGATCTTAGCGAGCACTTGAAAGCACGTAGCACTGAGCAATTCACGTGATGTGAAGACGGAACGAGAATAACCGCGAACACGTCTTGCGTACCATACAGCGTGAACTAGACGAGAACTTCGGACAATCAGACTTCCGGTGCGGGTCGTCTCGAACATTCTCGACGATCGACCGACATGGGGAAATCCGTTTGGCCGAGTCACAGTACTGGTGAGCTGTGATTTGCTACGCGCTTTCTACAACCGGCCGAAACCGTTTCACGCGGTGCGCTGATTGGATGATCGGTGGCCGAGGAGCGCAGATGATTGGTGATCGACTGGCGCTCAGCGTCTGCGATTGGCGGATCGACCGCCGATCCGCGACTCTGTGCTGAGTCCGTGAGGTGCTGCGCCGAGAGTGAGAGTGGCGGCTTTGGGAACTAATGCATTCCCAAACAGTAACAAATTAAAAAAAGATCGTTTTGCGTGAGATCGCCTACGTGTCTACATACCTCCTTCTTCAACCGCAACGCCAGTTGCCAATAGGCATTGGCCATTTCCCAGCAACTCCGCCCCGACGACGGAGTTCGGCCGCTCGAAGAACTTCCGGACGGACTCCGTCGTCGGGAAGGAGTCTGCCGGCTGCTGGGACTCCGTCTTCGGGACGGAGCCTGCCCGCTGCTGGGACTCCGTCGTCGGGACGGAGTCCCTTCCGGAACTCCCTTCTGAATGGTTTCTTTTCCAGACATCTATAAAAGAGTCGAAGAAACAGTGAAACTATTGAACGTAATTAAAATGAATTTGAAAGTGTAGTAGAAGAGCCAGAGTTGGTCAAAATGTAATCTAATTACAAATTACAAATTACGATTAAAATGTAATTGTGTGATTGATTACACATTATTTTCCATAATCGTTAATTTAAGTAGTTGACCACAATTTTGTCAACTATCTAAATTGAAGGGTTGGATGCAATAAGGGGACTAGCGCTCGAAAATGGAAAAAATAATTGTCGAAACTCTAAGTAATATTGGAAAATTGAATGTTGTTAAACTGAATTTTAAGAAATATAGTGTTGTAAAGCTCGTCACGACAAACATTTTTTCTATTTACAGTTTGTTTATTTAATCATTACTATTCGAGCTACAAATTACAAACAAAAAATTCATGAAAAATCATTATTTCTGTAAACATAAATTGCGATAACTTGAGTAAATATTAACGGATCGTTATGAAACTTGAAACATAACTTCAGAAAACTCTAGCGAAGTCGAAAAATGTATGCACAAAACCCTTATGTTAACAAATGTAATAATATTTATTTAAAAAGTAATACTGGACATAACCCATGTTTTTCAACGTTCGCCGTTAAAAAGTGTCGAGGCAATTTTGAGTTACGTATAACTTGCAGCGACAAAGTTTTTCCCAAGGAAGATTTCAACCAATTTTCACACGGATTATATATATATATACGGAGTTATTATTATATTATATATACAGGGTGTCCGCGGGAAGACTGGACAGCCGGTTTTCTCCTAAACTATTGGAGATAAAAATATAAAAAAAATAGGGAATTGCATGGTTCGAGGGGGCCAATTAATCAGCGCGAACGAATTTTTTTATCGATTATTATTTTAAAAGATACGATGGTCAAGTTCGGTTTTTCAAATGGAACTATTTTTTTTGAACACCTGAGTCGATAGTGCGTTCCAAGACAAATTCAATAAGCTTTAATGTATACACTTTATTTTCACTGGTTTTTAAGATATTGCGCTTGCAAATTTACTGATTTTCACTGGAAGAAAACTGTCTGGTATAGCACGCACCGGGGACGGTCTTACTGGATCCACGGGTGGCACTGCCTTTTGAAATAGATACCTACCTGCCAAAGGTCTACGCCAGGCCCAAAGGCTGGACAATCTTTTTCCGTCAGAAATGCTACTTAGGTAGGTACATCTGCGGTATCGAGAAGCGCACCGTTACTTTTATTTCGCACTTGCTTCTACGCTCGGATGGCCGGTTCTTTTGGGAGGGATGCAAGTTCGATTGGTTAGGTTAGGAGGACTGAAAGTTGCTAGACTAAATTTCAATCATAGGGACCAGATTGTATCAGAACCATTCGGATTTGCATTCCTCACAAACGGCTGCTCTCTTGAAGAGGCCCTCTTCACAGCAATGCCCACCTTCTCTCGCACGGAATACGTTAACGCTTGCTTTTGTTCTGATATTGAAGCTCGTGTTTATACTCGAGAGGACCACGCGTCGACAGCGGGCTACCCCTTTTCTTCCTGTGTCTCTCCACGAGCCGTGTTGACGGTGGATTGTAGGAGCTTAGATATCTGGATGCCAGTTATTGAATTCAGGAGACGATAGAAACATTTTATTACAAAACACACATATACTATAATTAAAGTAAATCGTATTCCTCTCGGGCAGGAGTACTGATAATGATCGAACTTGCGCCCCACTTCGCGCAGTCCAATTACACGGAGGGTAGTCGGGTCACACACTGCCCAAATTATACAGGGTAATTCTGGAGCAACGCCCGTCAAGGAGATGCGCTGGCACCCCGTGGCGAGGACAGACCTTCGCATTGCCTCACCCGATTTTTATGGCTTTTTCCGGAAAAAGGTACGAATCCTGGGCCGGGCGTAGCGAATTAAGGTCGAGCCCCCGCAGTCGAGGGTGAAATATCCATTTGAGCGTATTAAGAAATTCTTTTCTTCGTCGTATCGAAAGGGAAGTGGTGCCAATGGATTCCTTATGTTTTTCTGATGAAAATCGTACCAAGTGTCATGCAAATCGGACTAGTTTGACACAAGCAAATTGTATTCCTTATGTAAGAGTTGTCCGATTTCCACGACACTTGGCAAGGTTTTTAATCGGAAAACCCCAAGGAATCCATCTGCGACACTTCTATATCCATACGATAAAAAATAAAGAATTATTTCGACGCGTGGTCCTCTCGAGTATAAACACGAGCTTCAATATCAGAACAAAAGCAAGCGTTAACGTATTCCGTGCGAGAGAAGGTGGGCATTGCTGTGAAGAGGGCCTCTTCAAGAGAGCAGCCGTTTGTGAGGAATGCAAATCCGAATGGTTCTGATACAATCTGCTCCCTATGATTGAAATTTAGTCTAGCAACTTTCACTCCTCCTAACCTAACCAATCGAACTTGCATCCCTCCCAAAAGAACCGGCCATCCGAGCGTAGAAGCAAGTGCGAAATAAAAGTAACGGTGCGCTTCTCAATACCGCAGATGTACCTACCTAAGTAGCATTTCTGACGGAAAGAAATTGTCCAGCCTTTGGGCCTGGCGTAGACCTTTGGCAGGTAGGTATCTATTTCAAAAGGCAGTGCCACCCGTGGATCCAGTAAGACCGTCCCCGGTGCGTGCTATACCAGACAGTTTTCTTCCAGTGAAAATCAGTAAATTTGCAAGCGCAATATCTTAAAAACCATTGAAAATAAAGTGTATACATTAAAGCTTATTGAATTTGTCTTGGAACGCACTATCGACTCAGGTGTTCAAAAAAAATAGTTCCATTTGAAAAACCGAACTTGACCATCGTATCTTTTAAAATAATAATCGGTAAAAAAAATCGTTCGCGCTAATTAATTGGCCCCCTCGAACCATGCAATTCCCTATTTTTTTTATATTTTTATCTCCAATAGTTTAGGAGAAAACCGGCTGTCCAGTCTTCCCGCGGACACCCTGTATATATATATATATATTGTCACGTCCCGGGTGGAGGTCTTTGGGGACAATGACACTGCGGGGTTAATGGACCCCAGGCGAGGATCTTGAATCCTGCACACTGAGGGTAGAGGGATTTTAGGCGAGGATCTTGAATCCTACACACTGAGGGTAGAGGGATTTTAGGCGAGGATCTTCAATCCTGCACACTGAGGGTAGAGGGATTTTAGGCGAGGATCTTCAATCCTGCACACGGAACGACCAGGGAAGGTTTAAAGGCGAAATTGTACCTGGGGGACACCCGTTACAGCACTTGTGGTTTTTTGTTCCGGTACGGTAATTGGATTTACCGATGCATCAATATAAGAAATCACACGTAATGGTTCCGCGAAATCCGTCTAGGCATACGGCTGTACGCGGCCCATGTAAAAGAACGTTAGTAAACACTATAAGAACACTTGAGTTCGCGAACCGAGATCAGCTGTTGCAGCAGTCTGTTATGGTTTGGAATCTTCGCGACCACAGGATAAACACAATAATGCGAAGCGTGATTTAAAGCAAATATATGCACATCGATAGAGGTTTAAGTAATAATAATAATATAAGAAGATGAACATGAATACATGAGGATAAATAAAAAAAAGTGCATGAAATACAATAAGCGTTAATACAAGAAAATAATATATGAAACGCAACAGGCGTTAATAAAGTTCAATAATAGGAGCGGTAAGCTTTAGTAAAGAATAGAATATAATCAATAAGCATTTATATGAAAAGCACTAAGAATTAGTAATACTAGGTGATAAATGTATGAAGATGATATGCCGTATATAGATAATTAATTAGTAATGGCTTACGGTAGTTGCCGTAGAACACTGAGTTTAAATTTGTTTAACACTTGTTTTAAGGTTGCAAAAGAAAGAACATGTACCTTCGCGGGAGAGTTTCCGTAGAAGAGAGCTACTGTCTCTCGGCTCTCGTATTTATGTGATTCTCAAGATTGTTAGGGGTGAAGGGCGCGCGGTATGCACCATGACTTGTGTACTAAAATGCGTCGCAGTACATTGTTATTAATAGAATTAGTCTTCCGGGGTTTTTATGTGGCCTTGTACGAAATATTCGCCGCAAGGGCTTCCGGGGTTTTTATGTGGGCTTTTGGAAAGAGGATTCTCAGCCTATCGAATGGATTATGGGTGGTTTGATTGGAAAGGGGTGAGTGTGGTTTTAACTTGGAGGGTCTTAGAGAGGGAGTGAGACGTGGTCTCAATTTAAGTGTGTTTTGGAACGAGGGACTTATCTTAGATTTAATGTGAGGGAGGAACTTGTGCCTCGTAGGGCGAATGGCGAAGGAGGTTTCGTACCGACCATCTTGAGATGGGGACCGCTAAGGTATATCGTCAAGGTGATCAGCGATTGGGGAAAGGGGATTGAGTTTGAGGGAGTTTGGTGGAGTGATTTTGAGATTATTGGGAGAGACTTGAATTTATACCGCGCGAAAAATAGTGGGACGTCACAATATCATCATATCTTCTACAATTATTTATTAATCCGTGTGAAAATTTGTGAAAATCTTCCTTGCAGGAAAAACTTTATCGCTGCAAGTTATACGTACCTCAAAATTGCCTCCATACTTTTTAACGGCGAACGTTGAAAAGCATGGGTTAGGTCCAATATTACTTTTTAATTAAATATTATTACATTTGTTAACATAAGGGTTTTGTGCACACATTTCACGGCTTCGCTAGAGTTTTCCGAAATTATGTTTTAAGTTTCATAACGATCCGTTAATATTTACTCAAGTTATCGCATTTTATATTTACAGAAAGAATGATTTTGAACGATGAACAATTTTTTGTTTATAATTTTTAGATCGAATAGTAATGATTGGATAAACAAACTGTAAATAGAAAAAATGTTTGTCGTAACGAGCTTTACAACAGTATATTTTTTAAAATTCAGTTTAACAGCATTCAATTTTCCAATATTTCTTAGAGTTTCGACAATTATATTTTCCATTTTCGAGCGCTAGTCCCCTTATTGCATCCGACCCTTCAACAGAAAATAAAGTGTAATCAATCACACAATTACATTTCGTAATTTATGATTTGTAATTAGATTACATTTTGCCAAACTCTGAGAAGAGTACACGTTTATCAAGTTAGTACATTTGGGTACAATATAGGCTTCCTTTAGCCAAGATTTAGCGGATGAGGAGAATCTTCAGATTTCTAAATGCTGGAATTTCCAAGTACGAAAGCTTTGAAATTCAAACATTTCCAAAATTTGTAATTGTGAGGTTATCAAGTTTCAAAATATTTGAATTTTTAAATTTCCAAAATTTGTGATTTTAATATTTCCAATTTTTTCTATTCTGATGTTTAGAAACTGTTTTTTCAGAAACTGAATTTTCATCACTTGTCTTCACTTTCAACTAAAGGAAGCCTATATTGCACCCGAATGTACCTTTTCTAGACATTTCGCGGGTGAATTATAATATAACTTTCCTATTTTACGTGAGAATGAATACGCGAATCTCTGAGTGTGAAGCTGCGTATCGACATTGTAAGGATGTCGCGCGAGGCACGCTTCGCGGAGTGGAGAGTCTGGAGACTCGTACGACAGTCTCGCGCTACCTCCAGCATGATATTTGCGTCTCCGGAGCCATGCGATTTTTTATCTTGGGGGCGCGAGGCACCTTTGTGCACGTCGAAAAATCGACGGCTGATGCCTCGTAAAGTAATCATGGTCGAGGTAGTCTCCAGACTCTCCACTCCGCGAGGTGTGCCACGCGAGGCAGCCTCTCAATGGCGATACGCAGCTTGAGAAACACGCGGACACTCAAACCATCACAGTTCACACGATAGATTTTGCACAAAAAATTATAACAATACTATGACAGTAATTGGAAAGTTTACCCGGAATATGTCTAAATACAGTCTTGGTTTGGAAGTACTAAAATATAAAAGTATGACAGTTGTTATGAAAGTGGCGTCGGTCGAAATTTAAAAAAAAAAATTGAACTTTACGTTTATCATGTATCACGTTGATATAATACGTAAAAAAAATAAGTGAAATGTAACAAACGAAAAATTTGTACTTGGACCACTTTCATAATAACCGGCACATATAGTGAAAAAGACAGGGATAGTAAGCGTGAAGGTACTTACGATGTTTACTGCTCGAGAGTCGCTTTTTTTCTGACCAGCGAGCCTTTGCTACCCTCAAGGGTGGACAAGGCCCAAACTGCCTTTCTCACTCCCTCAAGAGTTTGTATTTCACTCGCACCAAGGACCGAGCGGGGCGTCATCGGCCCGCGTAAAAGTTCGAATGCGCGAAGGTTTGAAAACGCGGCGCGTGCCCGCGCATACTTGCCGGGTGGTCCTTCACCGTCAGGCAAGTGGGAAAGGATAATGGTAGAACGAAATATGAATTCTTCGCTAATAAAGTCGGTGATACGTCAACAGTATACGCACAGGATAATCAAAAATTCTTTTCTGCGCACATTTCTGTGCACCAAACAGTATTCCCGAAAGTACATACAATCTACGTAAATGTATCAGCATACTAATGAGAAATTCTAATGAGAAAGAGAGGAACAGAACGCGTATATCCGTCCCTTTCCCACTATCTTCTGTTTAGCCTCTCAGCATCTGTAACCAATACAGCGACAACGCTAGCTGATCAGTTTCTTGTCGTTTGCACTACGGTGGAGACGCAGAAAGCAATCGGGCTTTTATTTGCTGCGCGGATATTGATACATGGAATATTCATAATTTGTGAATTGTTCCATTTCCGCGTGGTTCGTTACTGTAGTGCTGATAACTGTGTGTGCGTGTGATCATTCATATTCATCATTGTCATGGAATCAAAGAAGGAAGACGCAGATGCAAGAAATAAACGCTATTCGAAGGGTGATGCAAAAGTGAAGAAGCCTACGTTATCTGCAAAGCGTTTGTCGAAAAATAGAAAGTATCGAGAAAGGTAAGTTACGTGTTATGGTACAGATTAGTATGAAGTTACAGTTTATGATGTAGTAGTAGCAGCACGGTATTTTGTTGTATATAATACAGTATTATTCATATTCTTCAAATACGTATATGAACAGCTATCTTTGACACTTTACGTACACATATTCTATGTTATGCGCACAGCAATACATGTCATTACTTTACCCCTCTTGCCCCACTTCTTCTTTTTCCATTCGTACGTTCATCATTGTTTAATTAATTAATAATCCGATTTATATCGTGTTTGGACTCATTTTCATGTAAAAACTGTCAGCAGTACGTTCCTGCAACTTTCGGGCCGATGAGACGGAATGAAGAAATTTTAAATCTCGTTATATACGATACACAACATTTCTAAACACTTCTTTTCCCTTTTTTCTTTACATATGTTCAGAAAATACAAATGCAGCATTTTGTTCTTATTTGAAAAGTGGTAGAAAATTTATTTCCAACTATATGCGTTTTATTAGTATAAAACGTTCAAACTATACGCGTTTCGTTAGGTATGTTTCCTTTATAATGCAGTCGCGACTATTTCAATCGTTGTACGCAGTTTTGAATGGATAAAACATGCACTTTACATTTTATTTATGTGATGTAGAAGATAATGTTTAAAATTAGCAACAGTCATCGATGATTTGCGTTTCGATGTTCATCATATGTAGTTACTTGTGGAATGCGAAATACACAGTGCTTTTTCTTTTGTGGAATTTTGTCCGCAATATATATGTCCATGTGTACTTTCAGCGAAATTGTTTCATTGAAAAGCGCAGTCTTCGAAACATTCTCCAGGCCTCACTGGCAACCTTTGTCCCTGCCTGGGCAATGTTTATGACATCTAAAGTACCCTCCACTTGTGGATACTACTATGCGGAAAGCGAAGTCTATTCCGTAGCAAGATATTTTCACACAGATTTCCTCGTACACGTTACACGATGTAATAGCGGTATCGACCAAAAATGGTCGACATTGTGTCATATTTTCTCTCATAATAATCAGGAAAATGTTATGAATATTTGAAAGAAATGTTTATGCAGAAAAAATTAAAAGTAAAAAAGTTGAGCCGTTATTGTTATTTGAAAAATTGTTGTGTATCTGCAGGGTTGCCAGCAACATTATGCAGGACCGCTTATTTAGCGGCGGGGGAACACCTACAGGAGTGGTTGTAACGTGTGCGTGATGACTGTGCTGACGTAGACGTTGCCACCACTCCTGTAGGTGTTCCCCCTCCGCTAAATAAGTAGTCCCGCATAACGTTGCGCTGGCAACGCTGTGTACAGTATTGTCTCCGTATGTTCTCGCTAGTCGGGACCGGCGTGGAACCCGTATCGTGAACAGAGCACTAATTCCGAGTGTTCGTTTCTCGCTTCTTTCTGGCCGAAGGGGGGAGCGAGATGGAACGCTTTGCGTGCGCGGCGGGCGCGAGCGCCCAGATGGAATCGTGACTGCTCGACGCATGCGCGCGACGGTCAGATAGCCAGGCACGGCACGAGTCTTTTTTGCGCCTTAGGCGAACTTGTCCAATTGGGCCCTTTATTATAATACATTTATTTGAGATTATTGATGACCTTACTCTGAATTTGTATTTGTAGTTTAAAACAGTTGCAGTACAATTTGTAGTATTTCATTTAAAAGTTTATTTTCAACAATGCCAACAATGAAAATACCGTGTTGCGCCTCTTGTCAACCTTACGCCCTAGGCAATTACCTAATTGTTCAGAGTAAAGTCATAAATAATCTCAAATAAATGTATTATAATAAAGAGCGCAATTTGACAAGTTCGCCTAGGGCGCAAAAAAGACTTGAGCCGGGCCTGCCTCAAGATTTTGCAAAGCGGTTCCCGTGCACCCGTCCTCACCGTAAGTGCTTGCGACCATCGCGCACGCCCGTCGCGTACGCAAAGGACGGAGTGTCACGGCGCCTGAAAGACGGAGCGAGACAAAACATTAACACGTCGTCTGTCTCGTACCGTCCTCGCTCGCTTTCAGTGGCTCTCGCTCGCTCTCTTTCCATCTCGCTCTTGCCTTCGCCAGACAAGAGTGAGACAGAAGTGGTGGGGATAGCAACAAACCCGTACCGTGTAGTGTTGTATGAAGCTCGAGTCTTCGAAGCTTTAAACCTTAACCTTAAAGACTCAGCCTTTAAGGCTCACATCATATGAAGCTCGAGCTCTTGAAGCTCGAGGTTCAAGCTTCGAGGCCGAAGCCTCGAAGCTGGAGGCTCATGTGTTTAATAGTAATGAAGTTAACTCCAAATCCTTCATATTATATCTTATTTTGCGCAACTACTATTGTAAAACATTAAACTTAAACACATAGAAAGATGCTTTTTAATGGTTCCACCAATTGGTTGGATCCGTGTTTTAATAATACAATAAAAGTACAAAACTATACAATAGTATTATTTTGTAATTGTAGACATTTGTGACTCTTTGATAAAATTATGATAAAACACGAAAACCACATCACAATCACTATAATATAAATTTCAGTATATTATCTGGTCTTCTTATAACTTTGATAGTGTTCCTGCTCACTACATTCTTGGTTTGAACGTTTCTCAACATAAAATTAATTGATCATTGTCCTACAACACCAGTATACCGACTGAGCTAACCGAGCAGATCATAAAACCGATTTAACCGATTTTATTTCAATCGTCAAGGGAACCGAAGTACATAACGCTGGCGATATCGATCATTTTCATTTAGTTTCGTGTTGAGGAACGTTTAAAGCAAGAATATAGTGAACAGAAACATTATAAAAGTTATAAAAAGACTTCCAAAACTCGAGCTTTGTACATCACTTCACTATATACAATTTATACGACTCGAGCCTTCGAGCTTTAAAAGCTCGAGCTCTCACGGCTACAAGGTTCGAGCCTTAAGGGTTCGAGTCTTTAGGGTTTGAACCGCGACTCGAGCTCTCTAAGCTCACGGCTCGAACCTCATTTTAACAACACTAGTACCGTGTGCACCAAACTGAGCACATACGGAGACAATACTGTATCTGTGTTAGCAGACCGAGGCGCTGGTTTTATGTCTCGGCTGCTACAACCTGCCTTCTATCCTTCTTTTACGACCCATTGACAGCGACAAAGTAACCGGGAGCATCGGAGAATACCGTTCGCTGAATACCTATACCTAGAGGGACGATGAGACAGAATTTACTGAATACGTGTAACACTGTCCCCTTTTTAATCTTTTTTTACTTACGAATTATTCCAATATGTGAAAATTGTTTAATATATACCTGTTTAGTATCAGTCCCATTCGACATAATGGTACAAACGTTTTTTTTTTTATGAATGAAGTACTGGAAGCGATATCAAGGTCCAGTTAGTTTCTTGTAATAGAACGGTATATTCTTTTATTGAGGTGTCTCAGGATGGTATTTCAGTAGGCATAATAAGCGGGTTCTAAATCAACGCGTGGTGAGGGGGTGAAGCGGGGCGGGGGGAACCCGGAGCGGGGCGAGGAGGAGAAGCGCGGCGAGGGGAACCGCAGCGTAGGCGAGGGGGAGAAGCGGGGCGAGGGGAACTGCAGCGTAGGCGAGGGGGAGGCGGGTGGGGGGACCGCGACTCGTGGCGGTGGGGACCGTGACCCTGGATCACTGGAGGGGGAATGGGCCTTGAGAGCAGGTGGTGGGGGTACCTCGATGACACGTCACGCGATGTAGGAAGCGATCCGCAACCCTCTTATCGCCCCAAGGTCAGATTGCACCCTGATATTTGCAACGTTTGAATCTGATGTACGAGAGAGAGGTACGATATTTTTGTATGTCTCTCTCTCTCGCTCTCTAGGACCATAGACAAAACATACGGCGGCACGACGCGTAGGATATGCAAGTCGAAACCTGCATTTTCGTATGTGTGGGAGGGGTACGATATTTTGTATCTCTCTCTCTCTCTCTCTCTCTCTCTCTCTCTCTCTCTCTCTCTCTCTCTCTCTCTCTCTCTCTCTCTCTCTCTCTCTCTCTCTCTCTCTCTCTCTCTCTCTCTCTCTCTCTCTCTCTCTCTCTCTCTCTCTCTCTCTCTCTCTCTCTCTCTCTCTCTCTCTCTCTCTCTCTCTCTCTCTCTCTCTCTCTCTCTCTGGGGAGAGTTGAGGTGGCAATGGTAGTATATTTAAGGCAACTCACATCTTCGACAGGACAAAGTCGCGAATGGTAACGCGTCGGAAAGAGTGTTTTTTTTTTTGCAAGTGATTGTGTACATGTAAAGAACGAAAACATGGAAACGTTCAAGAACGCGTTTGTGACGTTGTCTCGGATGTCCGAGCTTTTGAGAACGACCGCGGAATTTCGCGATTGGATGAACAGGTGCGACGAGACGATACGTTACATGATCGCGTATCAAAGAGGCGAACGCGTGCCGGTGTGGGAGAAGCAGCGGATGGTGTCGTTGCTCGCGCGAACACAAACATTGCGCGCGATAGTGCGAGGACGATTATCGCGAGTAGGGTGTGGACTCGCCGTTCGAGCGACGTTACCCAAGGTCGTGTGGGAGGAAGTGGAAACCGCGTTCGAGAGACGTTTGTTGACCGGGGCGGTGATAAACGTGGGGGCCGTCGATCCGCGCAAATTCTTCGAGAATGCCCGTCGAACGGTGATATCGCGCGTTACGAACGCTATTACGGAGCACCGCAGCGTTTCAGTGAACACTGTGCTAAACGCTGAATTCATGTTGCGGGACGTGACTGACGTAAAGAGTTTCGCGACGCGTAATCACGTACTTTTTATGGCATCGAATGTTCGCGAGTGGTACGCGAAACAAGTGGTTGCTCCGACGTTGATCGCGATAGAGGAGTTTCAGGAGCGCGAGAGTGGCTGGACATTACGGGTAGTACAGAATATTCTAATAAACGTAAACAAACATAATCCATTGCGTGCCAGGTGTGACGTGACGCTTCCGCGAGCGATCATTGTAAAAAGAGCGGTGGTGAACGTTCGGTGCAACGACAACACGTGCTTTTTGTGGTCGGCCGTCGCGAGTTTGTTTCCAGCTGATACGAACGGGGACAGGATTGCCTCGTATCCACCCTATGCAACGGTGCTCCGTACGGATGGTGTGCGACTCCCCATGTCCATGGACCAGATGCAGAAATTCGAGGATGTTAACAACGTGTCTGTGAACATATACCTATGGTCCGACGAGGATGGTTGCGTACCGCTACGCGTATCCGGCAACAAGCGGGAAGGGAGACACGCGAACGTGCTGCTGGTCTAGGATCCCAAGGATTCGCAGCGGTACCATTTCGCGTGCATTCGCAATCTCTCCCGTTTGATCTCCAGCCAACTTAGCAAACACAAATGCCAAGTGTTCGTTTGTGATAGGTAAGCAAATAAGAATAATGATAAACTGAACAAAATTTTGAGCTATACGTGACACACGAAGAAGAAGCGTTTACATGTTTTTTTTTTTGTTTACGTCTACGTTTCAGATGCCTTAACTTTTTCTCCTCGGCGGAGCGATTGCAGCGACACACCGAGGATTGCCTGCGATTAAACGAGTGCGCGGTGCAATTGCCATCGGAAGAGGAGAAAATGTTGCGGTTCCAACATCACGAACGCAAGGAACGCGTGCCGTTCGTCATCTACGCGGATTTAGAGTGTTTGCTGGAGGAACTGGAGCAGCCATCGATGGAGCATCATCGTCGCACGTACGAGTATCAACGCCACAGAGCCCATAGCGTAGGATACTACGTACATTGTCCCGACGACCCGACTCTGTGCGGGTATCGAGCGTATCGCGGCGATACCGATTGCGTACAGTGGTTTGTGCGGGAACTGCGGGAATTCGCGAACGTTGCGTACTCGTGGTTGTGCGTCAAGAAACCGATGGCACCGTTAACACAACAACAGTGGCGGAGTTATCACGAGGCTATCGCGTGTCACGTGTGCGGAGGACCCTTCGACCGAGGTGAGGACGACAGGAAAGTGCGCGATCATTGCCACTCGACGGGCGAGTACAGGGGTGCGGCACACAGATCGTGCAACTTGCGCTACCAACGTTCGTGCACGATACCCGTGGTGTTCCACAACCTGTCCGGCTACGACGCGCACTTCGTTATCAAGGAGTTGGCAGACGCGTTCAACGGAAAGATCAACCTCCTACCGTTAACGAAAGAACGATACATCTCGTTTACGAAGAACGTGGAGGACCTCAGGGGCGATGGCAAGAACTGGCGAAAAATGTTGAAGTTTCGATTCGACGATTCGTTTAAGTTCATGGCCACGAGTCTGCAGAAACTCGCGTCGGATCTCGGCAACGACAGACTAACGATTCTTCGACGCGAGTTCCAACATCTCCCTGACGAGCAATTCGATCTCCTCACCAGAAAGGGGGTCTTTCTGTACGATTACGTAGCGTCGTACGATAAGTTGAACGACACGCGACTACCGCCTCGTGACGCGTTCTACAATCGCTTGAACGATAGCAACGTGTCGGAGTGTGATTACGCGCACGCGACCAACGTGTGGAACGGTTTTCGTATACAGACATTAGGCGAGTACAGTGATCTGTACCTGAAGCCCGACGTGCTGTTACTCGCTGACGTGTTCGAAAACTTTCGCAGTGCATCTATCGCGAGCTACGAACTGGATCCCGCGCATTACTGTACTTTACCGGCGTTTACGTGGGACGCGATGTTGAAATACACGCGTGTCGAATTGGAGCTGCTCACCGACGTGGACATGCTGTTGTTCGTGGAGCGTGGTATACGCGGCGGCCTGAGCCAGTGCTCGCACAGGTTCGCTCGCGCCAACAACAAGCACCTGCCGACATCGATGTACGACGCGTCGCAACCATCAACGTACTTGATGTACTTCGACGTGAACAACCTGTACGGATGGGCGATGTCGCAGGCGATGCCGTACGGCGGATTCCGATGGCTGGACGCGGCGGAGGTATCCGAGTTGAACGCAAACTCCTTGTCGGCGGATGATGGACCAGAGGGATACCTGCTGGAAGTGGATCTGGAGTATCCGCGGGACATTCACGACGAGCACGCGGACCTTCCGTTCTGTCCTGTGCGCGAGCAGACGCCCGTCGGTAAGGAAAGCAAGCTGATCGCCACGCTCCGCGATAAAGAACGATACGTGATCCACTATCGTTATTTGAAACAGTGTATCCGACACGGACTTTGCGTATCGCGAATTCATAGCGTTATACGTTTCGATCAGAAACCTTGGTTGAGCGACTACATCACTTTGAACACGGAGTTGAGGACGCGAGCCGAAAGTGATTTCCAGAAAACACTGTACAAATTAATGAACAATGCCGTGTACGGAAAGACTATGGAAAATGTGCGAAAGCGAGTGGACGTGCGATTGGTGAGGCGGTGGGACGGACGTTACGGCGCCGAAGCGTTGATCGCGAAACCAAATTTCCACAGTCGCGCGATATTTTCCGAGCACCTAGTCGCTATCGAACTACGTAAATTGAGAGTGAAATTTGATAAGCCCATATACGTAGGTATGAGCGTGCTGGACGTGTCCAAGGTATGCCTATATAAATTTCACTATGACTATATGCGTACAAAGTTTGGTGATAGGTGTAAGATTTTGTACACGGACACAGATAGTTTAATGTATCTGCTGCAGTGCGAGAACGCTTACGCAGAGATAAAAAGTGATGTCAGTGCGCGCTTCGACACGAGTGATTACGCGACAGATAACTCGTACGGTATGCCGCGCATAAACAAAAAAGTGCCGGGTCTAATGAAGGATGAGAACAACGGTGCGTTAATGACCGAGTTCGTGGGACTGCGGTCCAAGATGTACGCGACTCGAGTGTGCGACGCGTCGGCTGCAACGATCGAGACCGAGACGAAAAAAGTTAAGGGTGTTAAGAGAAGTGTGGTCGCGAACGAGATACGTTTCGAGGACTACGTGCGGTGTCTTCGCGAGCACGCGGAATCGACGATACGGCAAAACCATATCCGTGCGCGATTACACGACGTTTATTCAGAGAGTGAGTGTAAGACAGCGCTCAGTTCGTACGACGATAAACAATACGTACTTTCCGACCAGACCAGCACCCTTCCGTGGGGACACTATCGGATTCCCGAATGTGATAACTACCATAGTGATAGTGATAGTGATGCGTATATGCTTAAGGGGGTAGACACGGGTAATGCAGCGCGCTGTAATACCCACATAATGTGCCCGAAACATGGGTTTGGGGGGATACGTTTTTCGTCCTTATATGAGCAGATTTTGGGCTGGATGAGGTCTCAATCGAAAGAGGAAGGTTCAATGCAGCCCGCTCTGGTCATGGTTCGACGATATTGTGTTGATATCTAATAATATGAGTGTTCAAAGTAGAGCAAAAGTCGACAAAACACACCCGCAAGAATCCAAGTATTTTTAGGTCACTAAAAGAGTTTTGTGGCTCAAACGATGACCAGAGCGGGCTGTCTCGAACCTTCCTCTTTCGAATGAGAGGTCACCCAGCCTAAAATCTGTTCATATAAGGACGAAAAACGTATCCCCGTGATTGCATTCCCAAATACGTGTTCCGCCATATTGACGATAATACAGAGCAAGTCACGTGACAAATTTAGTTCAGGTAGTGGATGTGAGATGGCGCCTACTCGGGAGGTCTGCCAACGTGGAATTATAGCAAAACTGAAGTGTTAGCTGGATACATGTGCCACAGCAAAAGCGTGATACAGTCAATGTATGTATTTTTGGACGATTGTAGGTTAGATTATATGCATTTTAGGCATACATTGACTAGAAACTGCTGGAAACTGTGTACATTTACTAAATTCACGCTTTTACTGTAACACATACATCACCGCTGCCGAATATATATTATAATTATATGGCCACATTATATCAAATAAAAAAAGAGATTGGAATTTTTGAATAACACTGGAAGTAGTGATATACTGATATCATATTTTCAGAATGTGGAAGTTACAGCAATTATTTGCAAATATTGCTTTTATTATTATTCTTCCGACTATTGTATATAACATATAACAAGGAAAAGTCTCCAAATCGGTCAAGAGTTGACTCCTTGATTTTTTTTGTAATTCTTTACGCTCCTATGCAGAGATGGGCATTATTTAATTAAAAGAATATACTTCCGAATGGCCCCAGTGGCCGATCGACACGAGGTTTGGGGGGAGGGTGTGTGTACCCTAAATCTAAAATTCTATTTAGCTTCGGGTATTTATTAGTTTCCTTTGTGTATTCGAAGGCCTTTCATATTTGGCTTCGAATAATTTTTCATCTTTCATTATATCTTTATCCTGAGGTCGTATTCAAATTAGAGCTCTTACTTTTGACCCGTCGGGTACCCGGGTAGCCGAAAATTACCCGAAACAACTTCAAGCCATTGAATGTGGTATTGTTCAATCATATTTGGCTAACATCGGACTATACCACAGACAATACTACATTCAATGGCTTGAAGTTGTTTCGGGTAATTTCCGGCTACCCGGGTACCCGACGGGTCAAAAGTAAGAGCTCTAATTCAAATATATTGGCCGGTCGATTCGTTTTCGCGAACAGCGATCGAGGAGAAATCAACCATCACCATCTGACGATCGTGGATTTGTCAGTTGGAGTTCCCTAGCCACCGAAGGGTATGGTGGGGTAACGGGAATGCTGCTCGGCCCCGTCTGAACGTAGCCGTGTGGCTGTTATTTATTCTTATTATCAGCGTAGTACATATGTAGTTGTGTGCGTCACGAAGTAATGCGTAGACCAATACGAGATGAAGCTATCGAGAAAGAATCAATGTTCTCACCAATAAAGCTTCTGAATTTTTTCGGAGCTAAGGCCTAAGGCACACCTATTCTGATGCCTGTATTTCTACGCTGCAGCTCGGTTTGGCCTATACATGACAGAAGCTTGGCGCTATCCCCACCACTTCTGGCTCACTCGTGATCTGCGATGACGAGAGAATACGCGTTACGAATAGGAGTGTGCGGATCGTCCCGCGGCTCGGATTCTCGGCCCTCGGGACGGGTCGGAAATTTCGGGCTGGATCGTGCGGGACCCCGATACTTTCGTATTGCTCGAGATCCCGACGGTTTCGGGATCCCGAGACTCGATTAGGGCTACAAGCATGACCGCCATGAGCGGGCAATTTGATTTCAGGTCGGCTTGGCAAAACTCGGACACGATCGGCTCGAGAGCCATTACGAGGGGACCGAGACGGAAAGAATTATGTATATCATTTATATCGATACCAGAGTGATAAGTTTTTACCTTTCTGTCTCCTGTTGAATCATAATTTATTTATTTATTTATCATACGGGAAATCCCATGGTATACAAAAAGAATAAAAAACTAGTGAAATTTTCAGAGAGCCTGAACACAAAATTCGCAACACTTAATACTATGTATACAGCGTAATAGCATAATAACCGTTATAAACTTACAAAACACATACACTACGTTACACCACTCTGGTTATAACCAATCCTGTGAAGTAACATCCTAAACGCATTAAGGGAGCACAGGAAGGGGTCCGTACTGCTAAAATGTTGGTTCACAGTACTCATTGCCCTATTAATAGGGTCACACGCATAATGCCGATACTTCGGCAGACTAGAGACAAAAACAGGCCTTGACCGCAAGACCCTCACTGGCGCATTGAACTTAACTAAGGCCAGCAAATAAGGACTGCTTATGAAACCATTAATAATCTTATACAGAAACATCGCATCCGCAATATGCCTACGATCTTCCAGAGTGGCTAACTTAAGGGATGAAAGTACCTGGCGATAATCATGGTCAGTTCTGTCCATAGGATTACCTTGAGTGCGCAAGGCAAATCTCAAAAATTTATGCTGCACACTTTCAATTGCTCTTATATATTTTGCATGCCTAGGGCTCCAAATGATCGAAGCATATTCAACCTGAGGCCTAAGAAGGGCCACGTATAACAACCTCAGGGTTTCTATTTTCTTAAAATGCCTTGCAAACCTGGAGATAAAACCTAGTGCTCTCATGGCCTTATTAATACAGCGCGTATAATGAGGCCTGAAATCGAAACAGGGTGTCATGCAGACACCAAGGTCAATGACCTCATGAACTTCCCTTAGCACAACACCCTGTAAATAGTAGGAGTAATTGACAGGTGACCTAGAGCGAGAGGCACTAAGAACAACACACTTATCCTTGTGCAGCTGCATCCCATTAATCACACACCATCGCTCTAGTCCTACCAAGTCCTCCTGCATACTGCGAGCATCTTCGACACCCTGAATTATTCTAAACAATTTCAAGTCATCAGCATATAAGAGAAAATTGGTGTTTGAAAGAATATCAGCGATATCATCTATAAATATATTAAACAGTAAGGGCCCCAGATGCGACCCCTGAGGAACGCCAGAGGAAACACCAATCGGAGATGAAAGACAACTCGATACCCTGACCATCTGCTCGCGCCCTGTTAGATAGCTTTTTATCCAGGTTAAAAGGGACCCTCCAAACCCCCATAATGAGAGTTTACGAAGCAACACCGAGTGGTCAACGGTATCGAAAGCCTTCCGAAAATCCATGTATATCGTGTCTACCTGTTGGCCCTCGTCAAGGGCTTTAGATACAAAACTATGATACACCGCCAGATTAGTGGATGTGGAACGATTCGGGACAAAACCATGCTGTTCAGGACAAATGACATTAGATAACTGAGAGGACAACAACTCAGTGACTATCTCCTCAAATACCTTAGGCATTAAAGATAGTTTACAGATAGGACGATAATTACGTACATCAGCTCGGTCACCGGCCTTAAAAACTGGAGTTACGAGACTAGATTTCCATATCTTGGGAAAAGCTCCGGTAGTAAGTGAAGCATTAAAAATATTCCAAAGAGGTCTCGCCAGAATAAAGCTGCACTGTTTTAGGAACAGAGGGGGAATGCCATCGGCACCCGGGCCCTTTTTCATAATTTGTATCTTATTATTTATTTACATATATATGTATTTTCATTGCTACCAAATAGTCTGTGAATACTGAATACGTCGATATACGTACTTAAATAAACACCATGTTCAGAACTTGGGAAGATTTTTATATCGACAATATTTTAAAATCTGAATAAAATATACTTCATACTTAGTACTTTATATAAAGGGAATATATAGGGTATTATCTTTTTCTGGATAGGTTCAGATTTAAAATAGAAAACGTACGAACTATAAGCATACAAAAAGGAATGTTTCCTGGATGTTTCATAATAACAACAATATACAGGAGGCGAATATTTTATTATTTCAAATTAACGTGTAAGAAACATAATTTTTCTATGTTCCCAGGTAATAATTTTAATCTATTACTGGTAACGATATCGTCCGATCGCGTCCGAGTTTTGCCGAGCCGACCTGAAATCAAATTGTCCGCTCATGGCGGCTATGCTTGTAGCCCGAATCGAGTCTTGGGGTCCCGAAACTGTCGGGATTTCGAGCAATACGAAAGTATCGGGACCCCGCCCGATCCCGCCCGAAAGTTGCCGGCCCGTCCCGAGCCCGAAAAATCGGGTAACCGCACACCCCTAGTTACGAAACTCACCGGCCAATAAATCTGAATACGATCTTAGAAGTTCGAATAACCGACGAGAACCTTTGTGTCCCGAGCCGCGCGAGATCGCCGTGCTCGGCGATGTGTCATCGATTATAAAGAAACAGAATTTTTTTATTTTTTATCGTATCAATATGAAATTGACACCATTGGATTCTTGGCATTCTCCCGGTTATATTGGCAGAAAATAATTTAAATCGGACTATTTTTAACAAAACGGGCTTTCACTTCTACAAACAAATTTTTCACGTAATTTCCTTAATTTTGGTCCGAATTATATCATTTTTGGGGCCAATTTGATCGAAAAAACATGAGGAATCGACTGACGTCACTTTCGCAAAGATCTGATGAGAAATGCAGAACTGCAGATTTGTCACTGCTTAGCGCGCAACATTGTATGGCCCCGCTGGTTTCGAGCGCCGAAGCCCACGAAACTCAGCGAGTCGCATGATTGCCAGCGAGAAGGACAAAAGGTGACTTTCCATGGCGGAGGAAAATCAGCCTTCTACAGAACTCAAATCGAGAAATACTTTGCTAACAAACTTTATATTCACGTCAAATAAATACTTGTAAAATTTAGACGACGAACTATTATTGAATTTCGCCAGTTCTTACATATGCCCCACTGGGTTCGGAATTCCTGATCCCAGAGTTTCATGCATTTACCTATTGAAATGTTGCTTCAAGTCATCGGGCAATTGCATTGTTTCTTCTCGTACATATGTATATCTGTTCGCGAGTAGGTGTCATGAATGACGCGACTTTTGTTTCCCAAATAAATTCACCCCTATCAGGGCCCTCGCTCGAACCGCTTGACAAGGAGACCGAACGATGTGAACCGAGTGCGAGTGAAATAGCGCACCAGCGGTACACCCTCGGTCGACGGCGACTTGAGTCATCCAGTACTGAATACGAAATGTTCAAAATTTCTCATTACACCTTGATGAGAGTGTTACCATTCATGGATTGTTGGTGAGTCAAGACACAAAGCAATTCAGTCTATTTTTTCTTATGAATACATGTTTAGAACACACTCTACGTTCAATAAAAATTTATTGAATTGCTCCATGTTTGATATAATTTTCATCGGGAAATCCTAAAAAATTCATCGGTAATACTTTCATCAATACTTATCAAAAACACGAACATTTTATTTTTCTGTACTGGGTATTTTATCTAGCTCGTCGGTTTTATTGTTCTCGGCTGTCAACGGGCGGTCTACTAGGACCCGAAGGTCCACGCTCGCAACGAGAAAGCAAAACAGTGGGGTGGGTAGGTCTTTCCCGATAAACTGAGCCCAAAGGCTTCTCAACAATTGAAACATTGGAAGACTGTACATATTCTTTTTGATGCTTTCGGCGATATGCGCAACCATTTGTATGCCCGGTTTCATGTCTAACAAGTCAGGCGATTTTGTTTGTGAGAGCCATATATAAAGACAGTCCTGTAACGTTCACTACATCTTCAATTATAAAACTGCAAATATGTTATTTTACACATGTGTCTCGCTGAGTTTCGTCGGCTTCGACGCTTGAAACCAGCGGGGCCATACAATGTTGCGCACTAAGCACTGATGAATCTGAAGTTTTGCAATTTCTAATCAGATCTCCGCCGTCTATATATGTCTATGGTCCCCTCCTCGAAGTGACAGAAAATATAACCTATGTGTACGCTATATGACAATAAATGTTGAGCGGCTATTTCGTTCTTTTGCGCTACATTTGTGAACTTTTTATCATCCTTCCGAAACATTATTATTACGTCGCAACAATATCTTTAGGAAATCGGGTCTAGCATATAGGTTATATTTTCTGTCACTTCGAGGACAGAAAATCCGGTCCTCCAAGTGACAGAGAATATAACCTATATGCTATACCCGATTTCCTAAAGATACTGTTGCGGCGTAATAATAATGTTTCGGAAGGATGATGAAAAGTTCACAAATGTAGCGTAATACAACGAAATAGCCGCTAAATATTTATTGTCTTATAGCATATACATAGGTTATATTTTCTGCCACTTCGAGGAGGGACCACATAATAATCACGCGTTGGATTCAACATCAAACACAATTTTATATATGTTTGTTCATAACTGCTTTCTGCATAGGATGTATTTCATGTTCTGTTTCAGTGTTTTGCTAATTAAAAAATGTCTATCCTAACAAACTTCATTTTCTGGGGACATGCCCTCATCTATTTTTCCTTTTCACTTATAATTCCCTACTGCCAACGTAGAATATTGTAGCATAAGCACATTTCAAGTAAATGTACAATGAATTTTCTACGTTTGCAGTACCAGCAGACTTTCTGTTTAAAAAGTACAACGCAACAGCTGAGAATTTCTTTCCACATTCAAAATAACATATGGAAATAGCAAACAGCTCCCTCTCGCGTGCACAGGCAGCCGCGTATCTATGGGTAATACCATTTCAGTGCAGAAAAAACCTGCTGTAATACCGACCTGCCGAATCGGCCAGACCACGTGACGTGTCTACCCCCTTAAGACCGAACGCAACACGTTCGTCGCTAAGGAAATTGCGATTCTCGCGAACAATCGCGACACGGAAACGACCATCTGTCATTGGATTTTCGAACCACCGTACTCCTGCGCTCGCCTGTCATCGTTCGAGAAGCGTCAAGCGACCTGGCTCACGGCGCATCATCACGGGCTGCGCTGGTCCGACGGCTGGGTACCGTACCACAGGCTTCCAGAAATGCTCGCCCGCGAGCTCGTAACCGTCGACGTGGTGTTCGTCAAGGGCGTGGAGAAAAAGACCTGGTTGTCGCAACTGCTCCTACGAACGGATCCAACCATCGTAGATATCGTTGAGATGTATGAGAAGAAGAAGAAGAACGATAACAACGACTCCTACTCCGACTCCGACACCGACGACTCCGACGACAAGAAGGATACGGATGGCTTCGACGTGGACGACGATTATTGTGGAATCTTGCCTGATACGAACGTTCCTAATCTGAAAACAATGCCTGCAACGAACACAATAAGATGCGCTTTCCACAACGGCGGCAACGGTTGTATGTGCGCGCTGGAAAACGTACAGAAAATCTGGAAGTATATGCGATCTGAAATTTAAGGTGAGTGATGATTTCCTATATTATTATTATATACGTGAAAACAATCCTACGATCTGCTTAACCGTTTCTTTCTGTTATTGTTTCCAGATTCTACGGACCGCGTGCTGCATGGTTTTGTCCTCGTCGTACATCATACACGCAGTGATATTATTATTCTACGGAGCGTATACAGTAATTTTCTTTTATTTTAATCATACCTCATACTCTTATTGATATTATTATTATTTTTCATAAAAATATACATCGATACTTGCTTCTTACATCTATATTTTTTTCATTATACACATCTCACTGTACACTTCTTCCTACACTTTTTTTCCCCTCATCACGTTTTTTCCCCACCTTTTCCTTTTCCTTTTTCATACTGTGTACAACTTCACTACCCCCCCCCCCCCCGCCCACCAACAAACTATACTTTTGCACATGTGTGTGAGTGCAGACCACTATAAAAGTGGAACCGATCGGTCTTGCGGACCACATTACATCGTCTACGTTCGCGCATGCACAGTTAGTGTTCGCAACCGTTCAGCAAAATCAGCTGTAGTGCGTATAAAAAAAATGTTCAACCGACATTGCAACGCTGCTTCCTACATGGACGATAATCACCTCAACCGCTGTAACAATCAAGATTTTCCTACTACTGTAACGTCCCACTATTTTTTCGCGCCAGTTTTATAACAATGTCTGTCTCCCAAATCACTCTTGATTCGAGACCACGCTCACCCTTTCCAAAAACCTCCCAAAATCCATCAAATCAGATAAATGCTCTCTTGTCAAAAGCCCAAGCAACTGAAAAACCCCGGAAGTCCTTGCGGCTAATAGTTCGTGCAAATGAAAAACCCCAGAGGTCTTATTCTATTGTCCGCGCGTTCCAATTGTGGACACTTATTTCATACGGCAAAGAAACCCGGAAATGATACCGCGGCGCGTGCCACGGTGCATACCGCGCATCCCCTTCGCCCGTAACAATCTTCCGAAAACCATATAAATACCCGGGCCCAAGAGGCCGTGAACCCTCTTCTACTGACACCAGTGGTCAATAACGTGTGTTATCAAAAAGTATTCGGAAAATTTAAACAGTGTTACACTCTACGATCTACGACAACTACTGTAAGCGATTAATACTACTACTATTACATTGTGTATCACCTTCATACCATTTACTACTTTATAACAATAACGCCTATTGCGTTTCATATATTACTTACTTGTATTAACTCTTATTGCATTTCGTATTTCTTTCTTTCGTTTGTTCGCATGTATTCATGTTCATCATCATATATTATTATTCTTGTTACTGCATAAAGCACCATCGCGGTGCATATATACGTGCTTAAAGCTAATAAACCGCTTTGCTTTAAACCTCGCTTCATATTATTGTGTTTACCCTGTGGCTGCGGAGATTCCAAGCCATAACGGACTGCAGCAACAGCTGATCTCGGTTCGCGAACTCAAGTGTTCTTATAGTGTTTACCAACGTTCTTTTGTATGGGCCGCGTATAGCCAGGTGACTAGACAGATTTCGCGGAACCGTTACGTGTGATTTCTTATATGGATGCATCGGTAAATCCAATTACCAAACAGAAACAAAAACCAACAAGTGTTCTAACGGGTGTTCCCCCAGTATAATTTCGCCTTTAAACCTCCCTGGTCGCCGAGTGTGCAGGATTCAAGATCCTCGCCTCCAATCCCTCTACTCCGAGTGTGCAGGATTCAAGATCCTCGCCTCCAATCCCTCTACTCCGAGTGTGCAGGATTCAAGATCCTCGCCTCCAATCCCTCTACTCCGAGTGTGCAGGATTCAAGATCCTCGCCTCCAATCCCTCTACTCCGAGTGTGCAGGATTCAAGATCCTCGCCTCCAATCCCTCTACTCCGAGTGTGCAGGATTCAAGATCCTCGCCTCCAATCCCTCTACCCCGAGTGTGCAGGATTCAAGATCCTCGCCTCAACTCCATCAACCCCACAGTGTCATTGTCCCCATAGACCTCCACCCGGGACGTGACACTACAATGCACCGTTCGAATATAAGGTATGTAGTACACTTTTTGCATACTTTTCGATTTACACCAAACCGTTCGATGCATTAACTCTGCGCGTGTGATTCTTACAGCGATAAATCTGCAACACCAAGAAAACAATCTTACGAATTATGGGACGTGATTATCCATTGACCTTGACTACCTACAAACGCATCGCAATTGGAATTCGTATCGGTCGGGATTCGTGCTGCGTTGAAATCACCATAGTAGACAACAAATCCAACGAACTGTGTTTCACCATGTCTACGTGGAAACTTCTGCTGCAGCAAGAAGCGGAGATACTTCGACGTTTCCGTAACGACCCAACTTCATCGAATCAAGATCCTATCATCGTCGATCATTTGCGCATCGACTTCATGCGAATCAATAGTCAACGAATTACCAAAATATCGGATAGCAGTTCAACCATATACATGACCGAAGCTACGATACGTCAAATGTTTAAATACGATCGCTGCATCGATCATATGTTCTCGTGGTTGTCGGAAATTCTCGACTCCGTAAGCATCAAATATGCTTCCTTTGTATCTGGAGATGTATCCATTATACGCGCTGCTACGACACCGACAGCGGATTATGAAAAACTCATTTCAGAAAGCGAAGTATTCGAACCGCATTCTTTGGTAGATTGTGAATTATTAGTGTTATGCTTGGATTCGATTATACGCGATGCTCGCAACGTACCCCAATAATGTGTCCATGTCTATTTCCTTTACCAATAAATACTTTTTTCATACGAAAACCTGTATTATCTGATACCATGCACGATCCTTTCCAGTCCGCACAGAATATCACTTATTCCAAAACTATGTAACGTTTCTTTCGCCGTTCATTTCTTATAATAGGACTAGGTATGTTAGGATCTCGAAACATCTATACCTCTTATTACGCATTTCGAATAATATCTCTCGCACCGAATATGTTCTTGACTGTCGATAACAGTATTCGATTACATCGCTTTATTCTTATACACATCATATTCTGCTGTTACGTGATATCTTTTAAGCATATGCACATTCTTCTTCTCGAAAGTTTACCTTTAAAAATTATTACAAACTTTTCGAGCACCGATGCTGCGTATTATTCTTGGATTACGCGATACGAAAATGCATGTATCGACTTACATCGTCTTCTACGTGTCGTACCGCCGTATGTTTTTCCTGACCTCCGACAACGAGAGAGAGAGAGAGATATACAAATTATCGTACCTCTCCCACACTCCTTGTTCAAACGTCGCCCCTGTACGCTTTGAATTTTCGCGGTCTCGAGATAGCGCGCACCGATGCTGCGCATTATTCTCGGAAATTGATCTTTGATATCCGTATGTTTTGTCTATGGCCCTAGAGAGCGAGAGAGAGAGAGAGAGACATACAAAATATCGTACCTCTCTGCACATTATTATCGGATTACGCAATACGAAAATGCAGGTTTCGACTTGCATCTTCTACGCGTCGTACCTCGTTATTCTCGGAAATTGACTTTCAATATCCGTATGTTTTGTCTATGGTCCTAGAGAGCGAGAGAGAGAGACATACAAAATATCGTACCTCTCTCTCATACACCCGATCGGAAGGTCACATATATCGTCTGCGTATTATTACCGGATTTCGCGATACGAAAATGCAGGTTTCGACTTACATATCCTACGCGTCGTGCCGCCGTATGTTTTGTCTATGGTCCTAGAGAGCGAGAGAGAGAGACATACAAAATATCGTACCTCTCTCTCATACACCCGATCGGAAGGTCACATATATCGTCTGCGTATTATTACCGGATTTCGCGATACGAAAATGCAGGTTTCGACTTACATATCCTACGCGTCGTGCCGCCGTATGTTTTGTCTATGGTCCTAGAGAGCGAGAGAGAGAGACATACAAAAATATCGTACCTCTCTCTCGTACATCAGATTCAAACGTTGCAGATATCGGGGTGCAATCTGACCTTGGGACGATAAGAGGGTTGCGGATCGCTTCCTACAACGCGTGACGTGTCATCGAGGTACCCCCACCACCTGCTCTCAAGGCCCATTCCCCCTCCAGTGATCCAGGGTCACGGTCCCCACCTCCACGAGTCGCGGTCCCCCCACCCGCCTCCCCCTCGCCTACGCTGCAGTTCCCCTCGCCCCGCTTCTACCCTCACCTACGCTGCGGTTCCCCTCGCCGCGCTTCTCCCCCTCGCCCCGCTGCGGTTCCCCTCGCCGCGCTTCTCCCCCTCGCCCCGCTGCGGGTTCCCCTCGCCACGCTTCTCCCCCTCACCACGCGTTGATTTAGAACCCGCTTATTATGCCTACTTATTTCGATTTCTCGCTATGTATCTATTTGGGGATTTTGTCCGGGTAATGTGTAATCGGTATCCCCACCGATGTGTAGGGTTGACTTTATCTAAAGTAAACAAACGTAACCGAGATCTTCATCACATTGAATGGGAACAGGAGAACGTCTACGTCCCCGTAGAACGATCGATCGGTCCCGCTTCCTGGCAATATCGATCGTGAAATTTTTCATGCATTCCTAAGTACCACAAACATCTATCCGGACATAAGAAAGCTAATTGTAATTTTTCTGACTCAAGCTAAAATCCAACTGACCCCAAGGGCCCTACAGGCAAAAATTTTGCCCATCTGTGCTACAGGCAGGCAGCCCTTGCCGTAAAAACAACTTCGCACCCCCATCGACTCGCCTTGTTCGAGGGTAACGAAAGTCGAGGTCAGTCCCACGGTTTCGAAAAGCTATCTAAAGAGACAGGGTGATGTGCTGGAAAACGTGCTCGTTGACGAGAACCAGACGGATCCACAACACCGGCGCGGTCAAGTAGGGTTTACTTCGCGAAAGGCAAACGACACGTGTTTCTCGGACCCTTCGTTTCTTCGTTATTGTACAACGTTCCATAAAACGAAATACCACCTTGCAGCCCCTCGTTGAATTTGAAGAGATACAACGTTAAAAATATGATAATGATTTGGATTGCCGGTCTATCTTCTCTGCGTCGTATTGTCTGAATGTGCAAAAGGACAAAAGGTATGTTTGGCAATATTTTTATTCCTTGAGGTTATAATTTATTAGAAATATGGCCCTGTGTGTCGTATACAACGTTGTACCAATTATATTATTACCAATTCTCTCTCTCTCTCTCTCTCTCTCTCTCTCTCTCTCTCTCTCTCTCTCTCTCTCTCTCTCTCTCTCCCTCTCTCCCTCTCCTCTCTCTCTCTCTCTCTCTCTCTCTCTCTCTCTCTCTCTCTCATAACTGTTGAAAAAAGAGACAGGTAAGAATGAGCTTTTGAGTCCTTACACTGCAGAAGTAACAGTACCCAATAAAAATTGTCTCTTCAAAAAACACAAATTTTTAACCATTTATTCTGAAATTGCTTTAAACAAATGCAATTTTATACTAGCAGAGCACTATTTTAAAATTTGAAAAAAATTGAGGATACAGCTCAACTTGTGCTCTTTATGGTCACGTTTTCAGAAACGCGGACATAATTAGTCGCATGAAAATTAATTGAATGTGACGCTGTGCCGCCCAGCACCGGCTCGACAGACTGAGCCGTGCGTGCTACAATATACAACAATCTATTTGTTTCATTCCTAACCTTGCGTGGCTTTCAAAGTCATAGTACACTATATGGTTGAATTTGTCTTGACAGTTATACACTTTCATATCGGGTAATGAAATATGTAGCATTCCATTTAAAAAACTGAAGGTCACCTTCGGTTCACGGAAAATATCGCGAATACCAAAAGATGACATACCGTATTATGTTGGATATAACAAATATTAAAAGTTTTCCTCTTTCAGTTTTTGCCACATACTTACCATTCCCGAGAACCCTATATAACAATATCAGGTATATACAGTGTGTCCGCGGGAAAGCTAAACAGCCGGCTTCCTCCTAAACTATTGGAGATAAAAATATAAAAAAAATAGGGAATTGCATGGTTCGAGGGGGCCAATTAATTAGCGCGAACGAATTTTTTTATCGATTATTATTATAAAAGATACGATGGTCTAGTTCGGTTTTTCAAATGGAACTATTTTTTTTGAACACCTGAGTTGATAGTGCGTTCCAAGACAAATTCAATAAGCTTTAATGTATACACTTTATTTTCACTGGTTTTTAAGATATTGCGCTTGCAAATTTACTGATTTTCACTGGAAGAAAACTGTCTGGTATAGCACGGACCGGGGACGGTCTTACTGGATCCACGGGTGGCACTGCCTTTTGATATAGATACCTACCTGCCAAAGGTCTACGCCAGGCCCAAAGGCTGGACAATTTTTTTCCGTCAGAAATGCTACTTAGGTAGGTACATCTGCGGTATCGAGAAGCGCACCGTTACTTTTATTTCGCACTTGCTTCTACGCTCGGATGGCCGGTTCTTTTGGGAGGGATGCAAGTTCGATTGGTTAGGTTAGGAGGAGTGAAAGCTGCTAGACTAAATTTCAATCATAGGGAGCAGATTGTATCAGAACCATTCGGATTTGCATTCCTCACAAACGGCTGCTCTCTTGAAGAGGCCCTCTTCACAGCAATGCCCACCTTCTCTCGCACGGAATACGTTAACGCTTGCTTTTGTTCCGATATTGAAGCTCGTGTTTATACTCGAGAGGACCACGTGTCGACAGCGGGCTACCCCTTTTCTTCCTGTGTCTCTCCACGAGCCGTGCTGACGATGGATTGTAGGAGCGTAGATATCTGGATGCCAGTTATTGAATTCAGGAGACGTTAGAAACATTTTATTACAAAACACACATGTACTATAATTAAAGTAAATCGTATTCCTCTCGGGCAGGAGTACTGATAATGATCGAACTTGCGCCCCACTTCGCGCAGACCAATTACACGGAGGGTAGTCGGGTCACACACTGCCCAAATGATACAGGGTAATTCTGGAGCAACGCCCGTCAAGGAGATGCGCTGGCACCCCGTGGCGAGGACAGACCTTCGCTGTGCCTCACCCGATTTTTATGGCTTTTTTTCCGGAAAAAGGTACGAATCCTGGGTCGAACGTAGCGAATTGAGGTCGAGCCCCCGCAGTCGAGGGTGAATTATCCATTACAGCGTATTAAGAAACCCTTTTCTTCGTCGTATCGAAAGGGAAGTGACGCCAATGGATTCCTTATGTTTTTCTGACGAAAATCATACCAAATGTCATGCAAATCGGACTACTTTGACACAAGCTATTTGTATTCCTTATGTAAAAATAGTCCGATTTTCATGATGTTTGGCATGATTTTAATCGGGAGAACGCCCGGAATCCAATGGCGTCACTTCCCCTTCGATACGATGAAGAAAAGAGTTTCTTAATACGCTCAAATGGATATTTCACCCTCGACTGCGGAGGGTCTACTTCAATTCGTTACGTTCGGCCCAGGATTCGTACCTTTTTCCGAAAAGAGCCATAAAATTCTATGGTCACTGCGGGGTGTTGTCCTCGCCACGGGGTGACGGGCGCAGCACACATTTGGGCAGTGTGTGACCCGACTACCCTCCGTGTAATTGGTCTGCGCGAAGTGGGGCGCAAGTTCGATCATTATCAGTACTCCTGCCCGAGAGGAATACGATTTACTTTAATTATAGTACATGTGTGTTTTGTAATAAAATGTTTCTAACGTCTCCTGAATTCAATAACTGGCATCCAGATATCTACGCTCCTACAATCCATCGTCAGCACGGCTCGTGGAGAGACACAGGAAGAAAAGGGGTAGCCCGCTGTCGATGCGTGGTCCTCTCGATTATAAACACGAGCTTCAATATCAGAACAAAAGCAAGCGTTAACGTATTCCGTGCGAGAGAAGGTGGGCATTGCTGTGAAGAGGGCCTCTTCCAGAGAGCAGCCGTTTGTGAGGAATGCAAATCCGAATGGTTCTGATACAATCTGCTCCCTATGATTGAAATTTAGTCTAGCAACTTTCACTCATCCTAACCTAACCAATCGAACTTGCATCCCTCCCAAAAGAACCGGCCATCCGAGCGTAGAAGCAAGTGCGAAATAAATATACCGCAGATGTACCTACCTAAGTAGCATTTCTGACGGAAAGAAATTGTCCAGCCTTTGGGCCTGGCGTAGACCTTTCGCAGGTAGGTATCTATTTCAAAAGGCAGTGCCACCCGTGGATCCAGTAAGACCGTCCCCGGTGCGTGCTATACCAGACAGTTTTCTTCCAGTGAAAATCAGTAAATTTGCAAGCGCAATATCTTAAAAACCAGTGAAAATAAAGTGTATACATTAAAACTTATTGAATTTGTCTTGGAACGCACTATCAATTCAGGTGTTCAAAAAAAATAGTTCTATTTGAAAAACCGAACTTGACCATCGTATCTTTTATAATAATAATCGATAAAAAAATTCGTTCACGCTAATTAATTGGCCCCCTCGAACCATGCAATTCCCTATTTTTTTTATATTTTTATCTCCAATAGTTTAGGAGGAAGCCGGCTGTTTAACTTTCCCGCGGACACACTGTATATATCCACTTGGCCGCTGCTAGTACCGCGCGTCTTAGGTAGTCCAGCCGGTATTGGGCGACGCAGCGTCACATTCAATTAATTTTCATGCGATCAATTTTATAGTGTCCGCGTTTCTGAAACCGTGTCTGCAAAGAGCACAAGTAGGGCTGTATCCTCAATTTTTTTCAAATTTTGAAATAGCGCCCTGCTGGTATAAAATTGCATTTGTTTAAAACAATTGCAGAATAAATTGTCTAAAATTTGTTTTTTTAAGTGACATAATTTTTATTAGGTACTCTTACTTCCCCGGTGTAAGCACCCAAAAGCTCATTCTTACCTGTATCTTATTTCAACAGTTATAATTGAATGAAAAAGAGTAAATTTCCACAATCTTGAAAATTTCGAAAAATCCTTTGAAATACGTTTATGTATCGCTTGTGAGCAGCGAAGACGGTTGTGCAGATGTGTGCGTGTGAAAAGAAAACGGGCCAAAAGTGCATGTCCTTCGGTTTGCGTAGCGAGGGAATCACGTTGTCTAAGAGGAACATTTGTATCACGCTACGTCCCTCTTCGTATTGCGAAGATAAATTAGAATGATATTCACAGTAATGCAATAATAATAATATTTTCATAAATAAAGCATCGTAACATTTGTGATGTTTCCCTAATGATAAATGACACCAAACACGATATAATTTGGATAATACATATTTAGTGGTAATACTCGTCGGCCGCAGAGAAGAACAGCGAATGAAAAAGATTGGGACAATCGGCAGTCCTTTCTTCCACTCGCTCTCTTCTCCTACGTTCGAGGCTGTCGACAAACTTCTAAAAATATAGGAACTGCAGTAAAATATCGATTAGGGTTCGAAATTGTGACCATGTATCAGTTAGTTAGTGCTAATTTCTATCACCCCTAGTTAGAGTGGTCCCCCTTGGAACCAGTGAAGCGTATAATATGGCACGAGTGCCAATCGTGTAACCCGATCCGAAATCGAATATCGGTGAGAGACAAGACCGATGCAAACGGGGTTCGCGATAAAAATTATTTTATTTTTGGTTCTTTTTTTATAAATTTCTTACCAACATATTTGCGACGATTTTTCCGATTAAAATGGCACCAAACACGATATAGTTTGAACAATTGTATAAATATAAATGATTCGTATCGACGATGAGTAAAAGTTATCCGATTTACGTCGTGTTTGGTATCATTTTAATCAGGACATTCTAACAAACATGTTGGTAAAAGTTTTATGAAAATGGAAACAACAATAAAAAAGTTTGTTGTGTCGTTTTGCGAACAAATATAGGTATAACTTTATTAGACTGCACATAACGAGTATATAAATTGTCCGGTACACCTCTATTGTTCGACTGCTCTGTGTCTCTCATTCGTACGATCTTTCTGCTGCCTCTCTTTTTCTACCACGCCTTATCATTCATTCTTTATTCTCTCTCTCTCTCTCTCTCTCTCTCTCTCTCTCTCTATATATATATATATACAGATATATTTTTTTTCGCGGCATTCACACAAACACACTCTACAAGTTTTAATTTTAAATTTTGATTGCGTTAGTATTGTCTCACATGCACACGGGTATTTAAACTTACTTCGTTCCGAAGCTTTCGCTTACATCGAGACTTTACTGTACTATATCTTCTTTTACTATGCCTGCATTTATTTTCTAATGTATGTTTATCTTATTTCTATGTATGTACCACGTGTTACTGATTATTGATTCTTTACGTGCAGGCAACGATTGAAAACAGCAGCGTGCCTCACGGTAGGTCAGGGCACCGTGGCGGAAGCAGGTACGCGTGCAGGTACCTCGTACGACGAAACACTTCCAAGCACATCTGCTGCGTATGAGTTTCCTACGGACAGAATACACGAAGAAGACGTAGGAAATTTTCAAGACTTTCCAATTATCGAAGGAATTGTAGAGGAAGTACATTTCGATACGGACGCGGAAGACATTTTAGAAGAAATACATTTCAACGCGGACGAAGAGGAAATTGTGGAACAAGTACATTTTGAGTCGAACGAAGAAGAAATTGCACAAGAAATAGATTTGGACACAGACAGAGATGAGATACATTCCGTAAGAGACATCAACGAAGAAACGAATCAAGATGTTGGAAGTGATGCCGATTACTGGGTGGTTGAAAATGCAGAACCAGAACAGCCGGAAAATTCAATTTCAGAAGGAGTAGACTTCGTTGATTTTCCGTATGTTTTCGAACAAATAAAAACTCTTCGAAAACATTCGACTACTGGCTGTGGCATCGAACATTTTGAAATAATTAGATGTCAACGGAATGGACTAGAAAATGTGTATTATGTAGAGTGCAAAATGTGCAAATACACAGAGCACATATCCTGACTTCGGAAGAGTGATGCCACTATGGATATCAACCGCGCCGCTGTTTCCGCAACAATGATGACGGGCGGCGGATATAATCAACTGGAGGACATACTGACTACCGTGAACGTGTCCTGTATGACGAAAAGGATCTACGAGAACTGTCAAAATGACCTGATCGATGCCCTCGAAGTGGCCGCACAACGCGAAATGGAAGATGCTGGAAAAGAGGAAAAAGCATTAGCTATAGCAAGAGGCGACGTATATCCAGAATCCGGTGTACCCTTTATCCCAGTTGTCGCAGATGGTAGCTGGATGAAAAGGTCGTACCGCGGAGGAGATTATAATTCTCTTTCTGGCGTAGGAGCCATCGTGGGATACCACACGAAGAAAGTGCTGTACATTAGCGTGAAGAATAAATTCTGCATGACTTGCCAAATAGCAGGTACGAAGAAGAAAGAACCGCGCGAGCATCGCTGCTTCAAGAACTGGGGTCGTAATCAGAGTTCAACCGGCATGGAGAGTGTTGCTATTGTCGAAGGTTTCAATTGCAGCATAGATATGCACGGCCTAGTGTACTCTATATTAGTTGCCGATTGCGATAGCAGTGTGTACAAGAAGATATTGGACAGTGATCCATATAAAAACTACATGGTGCAGGTACGAAAAATAGAATGCACCAATCACATGCTACGCAATTTCAGTAAAAAAATAAACGAAATCGCAACAAAAGGCCGCGATAAAGACCTAAGAGCTGTCGTAAAGAATAATGCTCTCCGCCTGCGTACTGGTATAAAGAAAGCTGCAGAATACCGGTTGCAAGAAGAAATAACACTCGAGGAACGAATAAGCAATTTGAAGGAAAACTTGACGAATGTACCGAGTCACGTTTTCGGTGAACACAAGGAGTGTCAGAAGTTAGCATACTTCTGTAAGAAATACTCTGATCCAAACAGAGAGGACTACGTACCAAGGTTGAGAGAAGCTGGTATTTATCAGAGTACAGAAGAAGCGATGCAGCCACTTTTCCCTAAAGTTGACAGTTTGCTGCACGGTCTAAATAACAATACTGTTGAAAGTTTTAATAATATCATTGCCAAATTCATCGGAGGCGAAAGGATAAACTTTGGACGAGGGGGCTCGTATCAGGGCAGAGTCTCCGCTGCAGTCGTCCAATATAATACAAAAGAGGCGTTTAGCAGATTGAGTACGGCAATGGATAAAGAGCCGCCAACCATGGTAAGATAGCTGGAAGGACGTCGGCAGCGTGCAGCAGAAAAAGCAAGGGAATATAGAAAAGAAGCGAAAGCATCCTCCTTCCGAAATAAAAAACAATCGTGCGACCAGGATTACGGTCCCAGCGCAGAAAAACCAGACATGGAAGAGACAGTATACTCTTCCGAGTGTGAAAGGCACGCGGCTATACTCCATGACTGGCAAAGGATGCGATGCGAGATCGAAGAGGAAACTCGCAATCAGGCGAATAGCGAAAAGTGGATTAGTTCTAGAAAAAAATTATTAACTGCATCCAATTTCGGCAAGGTATGCCGATTACGAAAGACTACACCACGGGCAAGTACTGTGAAGAGTATTGTTCGGGAAATCGACATCGCAGCGCCATCTCCCGAACTAGAGCGCGCCGGACGGCGGTGACTCGCGGCACGGGCTGCTTGCTCATGTGGAGCGTCGATCACCTCTCCCTCCCATCGATCGGCTATCGATGGAAGGGGAACTCGATCTCGCTTCCCGGAAACCGACGACGGTTTCCTCGTTCACTAGCATTGGAAATTCCGCCGCTTACACGTGTCTTTGCTGTTCTCTCTGCTTACCGCTGTGCTTCCTCTGCAGTACTTGTGTGCTAAACTGTAGATCGCTCCGCTGCTTCACTTTCTGTAAGGCTTAAACATTGCTAAAACTTGTGCGAGGCTTAATTAAAGTTAAGAGCTTTAAGTGCTTTATTTCATCTTCAAATTAATTATAAGTGATAACCAGTGTACATAGTGTAAATAACCCTTAGATTACGCAAATTTCTCCCACGAGTTTCGCCGCGATACGTTCCGTATTAAGTAAAGCGCGATCCAAACGCTTAATTCTGAACGAGTATAATGTACCTGCAACTCCAAAATTTACGTTCTCTCGAATACGGAGGGGAAAAGGAGGAAAACGCCTTGAGACAAATGGAAGAAGAATTTGGGATGCATATTCTACCGTGTGGCCTCTTCATCGACGACACTGTGCCTCACTTAGGTGCAACTCCTGACGGCCTCGTGGACAGTGATAAAATCGTCGAAGTAAAGTGTCCTGAATTGGCCAAGGATTTAGCACCTGCTGAAGCAATACAGCAACTTGGTAATATAAGGCGTATTTTCAAGGTTAATGAAATGAATACAAATCATTATTACTATTATCAAGTGCAAGGACAATTGCACATAACGAAAAGGCAACGGGCCTATTTTTGTTTATGGATGCTGAAAGGAATGAAGGTTACAACAGTATCGAGAGATGATCGATTCTGGGCAACAGAGATGGAAGAAAAACTGAGCAAGTTCTATGAGGACCTGCATGTTGCCAGAAATTATAGATAGTAGATATAATCGACAACAGCCGATTAGAGAACCTCCGTACATACAAAAAGGAGGGGCAGGTACGAGCACACAAGAAACTACATAAAACGATGGATGACAACATCGCGATAGCACCGGCGAGTGCATCCAGCGCATATGAAGAGCTGTCGAATAATTAATTGCTATTCAAGGTCACTATTGCACCGGCGAGTGCATCCAGCGTATATGAAGAGCTGTCGAATAAGCAATTGCGATCCAAAGTGACTATTGTACCGGCGAGTGCATCCAGCGCATATGAAGAGCTGTCGAATAATCAATTGGTATTCAAGGTCACTATTGCACCGGCGAGTGCATCCAGCGCATATGAAGAGTTGTCGAATAAGCAATGTTCCAAAATGTAAGTATAAGCATGTAGTTTACAAAGCGCAGGCACCACCGGAGCAACGTGGAGGCGCCTGGAGTGCGCAGAGTTACTGAGCTGCAACGAAGGGATTTCGAGGGCGAACATCGTCGTAGAATGGCCGAATTCCCCATGAGAGAGAGCCCCGAAGAGTGGAGTTGTTTAGACAGGATGGGTCGTTCGCCGACCAAAGATCCAGGAAGTCTCTCGCTCGAGGAGCGAGTTTGAAGTTCTGAACGAAGAGTCTGAAGATTAGTCTAACCCCGGGTCTCCACCAAGGCAAACACGAACAAAAACATTGTTCGCGAACGTTTTCCTCTGTTCTTGTCGCGTCCACATCGCCGCAAACAGAACAAAACATTCACATACATTCATACGCTGAGTTTTGTTCATGTTTGCGCCGGAGTGGACACAACTAGAACAAACGAAAACGTTCGCGAACACTGTTTTTGTTCGTGTTCGCCTTGGTGGAGACCGGGGATAAGCTAATCTACTGGACTGGGCTGCGGAGGCTACCTTCGTAGCCCAGCCCTCTGTTTCTTTAAAGTGTTTCAGAGAGCACGAAACCCCACGACGAGGGACAAGGTGTCGGGGACTGCCACCGCGGCCTGGATACGCGTTTCCGAATTCCCCGTCTGTGCTACGACGGAGTAGCAGTCCGCAGTGGAGCGCGGACATACGTGGAACCGCTTCTGTAGCCCTGTTGGCGTGGATCTTGGCTCCTCCCCGGTTTGTGCAAACCAAGAGGTCTGCATCGACAGGGTGGACAGCAGCCGGGAAATGGCATATCCAACCACCAGTCGGACAAGCGGTGCGACTGCTTGGATCGGCTGGAGGAGATGTCGCGGAGACGGGAGCGTTAACAGGACGCACAGGACGGTCCCCAGGGTCAGCACCAGAAGCCACGAAGAGGAATGGGGCCTGTTGTAATATAGTAAGTAATTATAATCTTGATACTTGTCGCTCCATCTATTGGTCAACAGCGAATTTGTGCAGCGACCTGAATTTAGTTGAGAGCGACTATGACTAGAATTTACATTCACTGTTCTTCCTTCTTATATAAGACAGTAACGAAAACGAACGTGTTGCCGATTAGGCTTTTGCCAAACTTTATTATACCTTGTTATATTAAAATTAGTAACTCAGTGTTCAGTTATTTAACAATCATTCCAACATGGTAGCAGAGCGTGGTTGATTAATTAATTGGTTAATTAATTTGTTGGTTTTATAAATAAACCGGTTTAAGACTTGGTCACTGAATTCGTCGCAAGACAGGGTTTAAGAAAGGGTGAAGAAGAATAGTCAAGCTGAAAAATATATATTCAAAGACGAAGATAAAATTGTAAGTTACTGAAGAATCAGAAGATTTCGTGATATATTAAAAAATATATGTGCGATGTCAACGGATTGAGGTCGGCAAATAAAACACGTGATAACGTGCTAGTACAGAGCACGTGACAATTTTTGAGGTTAAGCACATGTTCAGATGTGTGATGAGAATAAGTTAATTAAATTAATACAATTAGTAACTTGTAGGCATTTTGATGACGATGGTGCCAACCGAGAGAGATTAGCTGGGCAGTCGGCGATCGTCGCCGACAGTCCCGAACGATTGTTGGTTTAAGGATACGGTTACAGGAGATCGCGCGACAAACGAGCGACCGCCGATGGCGTATTAGCGACGGAATAATAGTGAGTCATGGGGGACCGTGAGGAAAGATTCGACTGTTGGGAGTAGTTCTCTGTTGGCGACCGACGAAAGACGTTGGCTGGAGGAACCGTCCCGTGCGATACTGTTTTTAATAAAGCTATATACCTATTAATCCTATTCTCGTCAGTCATTGAGCGGCAACCTGACCACGCGCTATCCGCGACTTGCCCTTCTATACTTCAGAAGTGGGATAAAGTACCGAGAAAGGATTGTGATCACGGGAAGCGGTATTGTGAACTTTGTACCTAAGAGAACGAGTTGAACTGTCTATTGTGTTGTGGCAGTATTGTTGGGAAAACCATTTCGTGTTCGTGTTGTGGTCGACGTGAATTGTGACAGAGGATAAGGACGACGCGTGGTGACGCGAATTGATTCGAATTTGACTCTGGTTTACGGTCGCATTTTGTTTCCCGAACAACATGTCCGGCAGTTATACAGTGGTGGACTTGAAAGAGTTCTTGCGTGTGCGTAAACTAGTAACGACGGGTAGTAAAGCCGAGTTGATTAGTAGGCTAGAGCAGTATGATGCGAATATCTGGCAAATTATTGCGGAGGAAAATGTGCGGACAGCCGAGCAAACTGCTCGCGAAGAAGAAGAGCGACGCAGACTGATAGAGGAAGAACCGACGACTCTTCGAAATGAGGACGACCACCTCCGTGTCAATCAAGCAGTGCAATGGCAGCAGTTAGATGACCCTGTTCGTAGAGAAATGGATCTACTGCGGAGGGAAAGGGATGTCTTGCGAAAGGAAGTGGAACTTTTTCGGCGAGAATCCGCAGGACTGCGAAATCCATCCACGGATTCGACAAGGACGGAAAGTGCTGGAAGTATGGACTCCCGGAGGACGGCAACCGTTAATTTAAGCATACGGGCAATCGGTGACCTTCTAAGTGAGTTTGACGGTAACGATACTTTCTGGAAATGGGAACAGCAAGTGGGTCTTTTGCGTACGTCATACCAATTGGACGAGAATGCACCGCGGGTGCTGATCAGCTCAAAACTAAAGGGTCGCGCCGCGAGTTGGTCTCATTCGAAAGCAGAACACCTCACTCTAAGAGTTAATGACTTGCTGGGAGAAATGAAAATTATGTTTGATCATCGACCCAGTCAAATGGCGCTTCGCCAGGAATTTGAAAATAGGAAGTGGAAATCTGGGAAAAAATTCACGGATTATTACCACGATAAGTTAATTCTGGCAAACCGAGTACCAATATCGAGCGCCGAAGTGGTTGACTACGTAATAGACGGAGTATCAGACGTTCTGCTGCGGGATCAGGCTCGTATGATGTGTTTCAAGACAGCGGGGGAGCTGTTGGGAGCACTTGAGAAGATTTCGCTGGAAGCGCGAAAATCAGCCGATCAGGATACGAAGGAGAAAAAAGAAATGAAGAGCAGTAGCGGCAAGGAAAAGGAGAAAAGCTCATCGCTGCCGCAGAAGAAACCGGTGAAATGTTTCAACTGCCAGGAAACTGGACACGTTTCTACAAAATGTCCAAAACCGAAGAGGGAAAAGGGAGCCTGCTTCGAGTGTGGGTCAACATCGCATCGCATAGCTGATTGTCCACAACGAACATCGAATCGGCGAGGGGAAAGCAGCACGGCGAAGGAGCCCAGTGCAACGGCGTCCACGAACGTGGTGCAACCGGAGGCCCTCAGTGCACCGTACATGGTTTCGTTGAGTTACACTATCTTTGATAAGAGCGGACATAGTTGTAAGTATACAATAAGCGCAATGTTGGACTCCGGATCACCGATTAGTTTAATTAAAAATAGTTTTGTACCGCTTGATGCGCGAACACCGGTAACGGGAACCGAACAAGACTTTTGCGGGATCAACGATTCGCGGTTACAAATTCTAGGCAATTTTTATCGCGAGGTTGAAATTGAGGATATTCCGGTTAGATTGAAATTTTATATTGTACCTGATGATACGATGGCATTTATGGCTGTACTTGGAAGAGATTTTTCGTCCCATCCGTCGGTCGAAGTCACGCTGAATGAAAATCGCGTAGTTACTAAGAGAGTGCCAAAACCACCGGCGATCGAAGTGGATTGTGCGATAAACCAGATAATGAGTATTGAGTGCATTAATGACCCGAATACGGCACGGGAAAATTTACGAATAAATCCGAAACTTGATGCCGAGGTAATTGAAAAGATTAGGGATTTGTACGATTTGGATTACACGAAAGTTAAGGAATCTAGTGTGTTTGAAACGGATTTTGAAATGAAAATTATATTGCAGCATGAACAGCCGATTAGTTTTCGACCGAGGCGACTTTCTTTTGCGGATAAAGAGAAATTGCAGGTAATTTTAGATAATTTGCTAGAGAGAAAGATTATTCGGGCGAGTGAGTTACCTTATGCTAGCCCAATTGTTCTAGTAATTAAAAAGAACGGGGAGATACGACTTTACATAGACTATCGCGAGTTGAACAAAATAACGGTAAAAGACAACTTTCCGAGTCAGCTGATAGATGATAATATTGATCGATTAAAAAACAAGAAATTCTTCACGACGCTTGATCTGAAGGACGGATATTATAACGTGAAAATGGCTCAGGATTCGATCAAGTACACATCATTTGTGACTCCTCTAGGGCAATTTGAATTTTGTATTGTCCATTTGGTCTGACTAATGCGCCGAAAGTATTTCATAGGTTTGTCCAGAAAGTTTTTGCGGTTGCAATTAAAGAAGGGAAAATGATGCCAATTTTTGATGATTTTTTCATAGGAACGGAGACTTTGGACGAACATTTGGGAATTTTACGCGAAGTTTTCCGGGTAGCGGGGCAATATCATTTAACCTTCCGACTGGACAAATGTTTTTTCGCTCAGACCGAGGTTGATTATTTGGGGTATCATGTTAGTGCAGCGGGGATTCGGCCAAGCGACAGTAATATTGCGGCGGTAATTAATTATCCGGTTCCGCGTAATGCGAAGGTGGTACTACCGTTTGTGTCCCTCGCGAGTTACTTTCGTCGCTTCGTCCAAGGATTTTCAATAATTGCAAAACCATTATATGGTTTAGTCAAGAAAGATGCTAAATTCATCTTTGGGGAGATTGAAAACGAAGCATTTGAGACTTTGAAAAGACACTTGTCGGAGAAACCCATTTTGGCGATTTATTCACCTACATTAGAGACAGAATTGCATTGTGACGCAAGCGCATCAGGGTTTGGGGCTATTATTTTGCAGAAGCAAGTAGATGGGCTTTTTAAGCCAATATCATATTTTAGTCAGCGCACGTCGCCTGCGGAATCGAAATATCATAGCTTCGAACTTGAGTGCCTCGCAGTGGTAAACGCGATAAAACGTTTTCATATTTACTTAGGCGGGATGCCATTCAAAGTAATCACTGATTGTGACAGTTTTCGTTTGACATTAAGTAAAAAAGACGTAAACCCTCGAATTTCGCGGTGGGCGATGTTTCTGCAGAACTATGATTACGAGATACAACATCGACCGGGGAAAAGAATGAGTCATGTCGACGCGCTCAGTAGATGTCATGGGGTGTTAGTGATTGAAGGTAATAATTTCGAGCAAACCCTTTCGATATGCCAGGATCGGGATGAGAAGATCTGTAAAATACGCGAGAAATTAGAGAGAACGGAGATGAAGTTTTTTTAATTGCGCGACGGTTTGGTGTATCGGAAGGATAAAATGAAAAAATTGTTGTTTTATGTACCACATTCAATGGAGAATAATGTAATTCGTACATGCCATGACGACTTGGGCCATGTTGGTCTAGATAAGGTTATTAATAATGTGACAAAAATGTACTGGTTTCCGAAATTGCGGGAAAAAGTGAAGGAATATATTGCAAATTGTTTGCGTTGCATCGAATTTTCTCCACTTAATGGGAAGCAAGAGGGCTATTTACACAGTATCCCAAAAGAAGGGTTACCATTTCATACTGTTCATATAGATCATCTGGGGCCTCTTGAAAAAACGGGAAAGGGGTATAAACATTTGCTGGCGATAATCGACGCATTTACGAAGTTTTTGAGACTGTTTCCATGTAAATCGACTAAATCCGAGGAATCGATTAGACATTTGGAGGAATATTTTAGAGCCTATAGTAAACCAAAGCGGATGATTATGGATCGAGGAACTGCGTTTATTTCCAATGCGTTTAAAGATTTTTTGGAAGCAGGAAAAATTTAACAGATTTTAATTGCAGTTGGTACTCCTCGCGCTAACCGGCAGATCGAGCGTTACAATCGAACAATGACACCCATAATTGCAAAACTATGTGACACTCCACAAAAATGGGATCGAGTGCTCGAACAAGTGGAATTTGCTCTTAATAATACAGTTTGCCGAACGACGAAGGAAACTCCGAGTCAATTGTTGTTTGGGGTAAATCAGTTTGGGGAAGTAAATGATTGTATGCGACTGTTGTTGGAGCGTGATTCGGATAAAGAAAGGAATTTAGAAGCACTACGGGAAAACGCGTCAAAGAACATTGAGAAGAATCAGTTAATTAATGAAAAACAATATAACGAAAAGCGGAAGGATGCATCTGTGTATAGCGAGGGTGATTATGTAATGATTCGGAACATAGATACATCTGCAGGTGTTAATAAGAAATTATTGCCCAAATTTAAAGGTCCGTATCGAGTTAAAAAAGTTCTTGATTGCGATCGGTATGTAGTTGGCGATATCTACGGTTTTCAGGTAACTCAAATGCCTTACAATGGGGTGGTAGCGCCTGATAATATGAAACCGTATATTGTATCGTAATTTAAGTTATTAGAAGTTAAATATAGGAAGTTTGCTATATGTAATGATAAGATTATATTTCAATAATTTTATGTTTGTGGTAATAAGCCACATTTGTGTGTGTCGCGTCATATTTCAATCTTTTATTATATATTGTATTGATGTGTGTTGGTTCCTATTTTTGTATGTATTACTTGATTGTGCCAAGGTTTAGTCGGGACGGCTAAAATGTCAGGATGGACGAACTGTAGGCATTTTGATGACGATGGTGCCAACCGAGAGAGATTAGCTGGGCAGTCGGCGATCGTCGCCGACAGTCCCGAACGATTGTTGGTTTAAGGATACGGTTACAGGAGATCGCGCGACAAACGATCGACCGCCGATGGCGTATTAGCGACGGAATAATAGTGAGTCATGGGGGATCGTGAGGAAAGATTCGACTGTTGGGAGTAGTTCTCTATTGGCGACCGACGAAAGACGTTGGCTGGAGGAACCGTCCCGTGCGATACTGTTTTTAATAAAGCTATATACCTATTAATCCTATTCTCGTCAGTCATTGAGCGGCAACCTGACCACGCGCTATCCGCGACTTGCCCTTCTATAAACTAAAGAAGACAAATTGAATAAGAATTTAAGAAAACTATTGTACTCAAGACTCAAATATTCGAAAATATAAGGACTAAAGAAGCTAAAATGGCTAAACAAGCGAAGGTAGAAGATATCATGATGCCTATTTTTGATGGAGTAAATTATTCCAGTTGGAGAATAAGATTAATGACTTTATTAGAATACAAAGAATGTAATGAGCCAGCAGTCAGTAAAATAACTGAAGCTTATAAAAACAGAGAAACAGATTGGAAGAAAATGGACCTGAAGGCTAGAATCATAATCATGAGCTCAATTTCTGATAGACAATTAGAATACGTTAATGAATGCACAACAGCCTTGCAGATGATAACAAAATTCGATACGATGTATAAGATTAAGTCAACAGCCCTGCAAATTATATGCAGAGGGAAAATTGAAGAAACGAAATTAACAAAATACAATACAATAGAAGAATTCTTCGTTGAATTTGAAAAAACTACGAATGATCTCAAAGCAGCAGGTGGAAAGCTGGATGAAACCGAAAAGGTGAGATATCTACTCAGAGCCTTGCCACCAAGCTACAGTTACATCGGAGATTTCATAGATGTTATCCCAGAAGATCAAAGAACAGTTGATTACGTAAAGTCAAAAATTAAAGAAAAAAATATGACTAAAGATGAATCACAAAATAAAAGCAATGTCAGTACCTTTGCGTCACAAACGAAGGGGCAATGTTTCAACTGCGGAAAAGCTGGACATTACAAAAATGAATGCACGAGGCCACAACAACAGAGCAGCCGTGGCAGAGGTGCTCATCCTACACACGGTCAACGAGGTCACCAGCGAGGATACAGCAGAGGAGGAGTCTACAGAGGCAGAGGGCGAGGACGAAATTCAGGCCCTCAGAAAGGAGAATCTTCCGCTGACTAACAAAACAACACCGCGTCGTGGACAACACAGGTGTGCAATCCGAGGGCAAATCAGGTAACGGGGTGTACCGAAAATAGCGAAAAACGTAATGAGATCAATTGGTTGTTGGATAGTGGGTGTACAGACCACATTATAAAAAGCGATAAGTATTACGATGAGTATGTAAATTTAAAAATTCCTGTTGATGTAAAATTGCCGGATGGCAAAACTTTGAAAGCTACAAAAATCGGTAAGGTAAAAATCTACTTCAATAACTATTACAGCCAGAAACACGTCGATTTAAAAAATGTTTATTAGATTGCAGGCATTAGACAAAATCTATTGAGTTTTTCAAAGATAACTAAAAATTGCACTATAGTAGCAAAACAAGGAAATGCAAAAATCTATAGTCAGGACAGAGAGTTAATAGCTGTTGCAAATCAAGTAGAAAACCTGTACACTATGCAAAGTTTCATGTCAGAAAAGGATTGTAAAGAGATGTATATAAATTCAATGAAATTGACTGAAAAAGAAAAGTGGCATAGAGCGCTTGGTCACATAAACTTCCAATATCTAAATATGTTAGTAAAAAATAGATTAGTAGAAGGATTGCCAGAAAATATCGAAAGCATTGACATGAAATGTGCAAATTGTATAGAGAGTAAAATGGCTAATGTACCTTTTGAAAACAATAGATCAAAAAATACAGAAATTCTAGAATTAATTCATACTGATTTGAATGGACCACATAGCACAACTGGTTATGGTGGAGAAAAATATTTCCTAACATTTGTCGATGATTATAGTAAATGTGCAAGAATTTTTTGCATTAAAAGTAAAGCTGAAACTTCGAGTTGCTTCAAAGAATTTGTAAATTTGGTTGAAACTAAATTCACCAAAAGAGTAAAGAAATTGCGATGCGATAATGGTAAAGAATATTTAAATCGCGAAATGTATGATTTTGTGAAATCTAAAGGAATTGAATTATTGCCATGTCCACCCTACGTGCATGAATTAAATGGAGTAGCGGAGAAATACAACAGGTCTGCAATGGACATAGGTAGATGTTTAATGCGAGAAGCCAAAATTCACAGACGCTATTGGCCCGAAATCATGAAAACAGTAGCGTACTTAAAGAACCGTACAATTGCGAACGCAGCAGAAAATAAAACTCCTTATGAAATATTTTTTGGTAAAAAACCAAATGTAAATCATTTAAAAATTTATGGTAGTCGAGTCTTTGTTAGAATTCCAGAAGTTTTAAGAAAAAGCAAATGGGATGATAAAGCACGAATAGGTGTATTAGTAGGTTATGTTGAGAACGGTTATAGAGTTTTAGTCAATGGTAGAGTAATTAACGCTAAACATGTACAGGTAGTTGAGGAAAATACTCAACTGATTTGTTTAGAAAGAAATGATGAAAATGAGCTGTATGAAAATAAAACTGATCAATTATCGTCTACTTCGATTTTCGAGTCAAGTAGAGATAAAGAAATTATCTATATATTGTAAACAATCATGAAAATAATAATGATTCGATTAATGAAGAAAATGAAAATAGAGACAGTCCAACAACAAAAAGAACATCGGAAAGAAAGAAAAATCCAGTAAATAGATACGGAAATCCTATATCTCATTTCATCTATATAAACTACATTGAAGCGAATACACCAAATACATTCGAGGAGGCGATAAACTCTAACGAATGTAAACAATGGAAAACTGCCATGGACTCGGAGATTAATAGTTTAAAGAAAAATAATACATGGCAAATTGTGGATAGGCCAAAAGATAAAAGGGTCATCGATGTCAAGTGGGTCTATAAAAGAAAAAATAATAATGTTTATAAGGCTAAACTAGTTGTAAGAGGATTTCAACAGAAAGAATATATCGAAAATGTTTATTCACCAGTAGGGAAAATGCAAACCTTGAAAATTTTATTGTCCTACAGTTGTAAAAATAATTTATTTATCGAACAAATGGACGTTGAGACAGCTTTCTTAAACGGCGATGTTAGAACTGAAGTATACATTAATGAACCGAAAGGTTATGAAACTGGAGACAATAAAGTTTGCAAATTGCTAAAAGCACTGTATGGTCTAAAAGAAAGTCCTAGAGCTTGGTACGATTGTTTCAACAAGTTTATTGAAAGTTTGAACTTTGTCAGAAGTAACTACGATTGCTGTCTTTATGTGAATAATGAAAGCAACGATCCAATATACATATTAGTGTTCGTTGATGATCTCTTAATTTGTTGCAAAGACAAAAATAAAATAAACAAAGTAAAAGCTAGTCTAATCGAAAAATTTGTAATGAAAGATTTAGGCATAATTAGTCAGTATATTGGAATTGATATCGAATATAATAATGATAGAAAGAAAATGACCTTAAGTCAAACAAAGTATATTGAATCGTTAGCTGCAAAATATAATCTAGATAATGCAAAACTGTACGATACCCCAATGGAGTCTAACCTAAAACTAGAACAAGCTAGTGAAACAGATGAGAATATAAAATATAAAAATTTGATTGGCGAATTACTATATATAAGCACAGGCACCAGGCCAGATATAGCGTATAGCGTAAACTATTTAAGTCGATACCAAAGTTGCTATGACCAAACGCATTATAAATATGCCATGGGAATTCTAAAGTATTTGTATAAGACTAAAGACTTAAAATTAACATACTGCGATACTGTAAATAGTGAAATACTAGACTGTATGGTAGATTCTGATTATGCAGGAGATACTGTAGATAGAAAATCTACAACAGGCTTTCTAATAAGACTCTATGGTAATTTAATCTTTTGGAAAACACGCAAACAAAGTACAGTAACTAAATGCTCAACCTTTGCAGAATATACCGCCATGTCAGAAGCAGTGACAAAAATATTGTTTATTAAAAATTTATTATGCGAATCTTTTGATGTAAACGTCGAAAAGGCGATAAAAATGTATGAAGATAATTCAGGTGCGATCGCGATTGCGAAATATGGTAACTTTACTAAAAACTCAAGGCACATCGAAGTGCAATATCATTTTATAAATGAAAATTATGAAAATGGAATAATTGATATTATAAAAATAGATTCTAATTTAAATTTAGCAGACATGTTAACTAAAAGTCTAGATAAGACTAAATTTTTTAAAAACAGAAAAGCATTAAGACTGATGTAAAAATAATGTAAGAAAATTATTGTCTGCTAAGTAAAGTCAATTTATTAACAATACTATTAATGTAAAGATTATAAACTTAAGGAGGCGTGTTGTAATATAGTAAGTAATTATAATCTTGATACTTGTCGCTCCATCTATTGGTCAACAGCGAATTTGTGCAACGACCTGAATTTAGTTGAGAGCGACTATGACTAGAATTTACATTCACTGTTCTTCCTTCTTATATAAGACAGTAACGAAAACGAACGTGTTGCCGATTAGGCTTTTGCCAAACTTTATTATACCTTGTTATATTAAAATTAGTAACTCAGTGTTCAGTTATTTAACAATCATTCCAACAGGGCCATCTGAAAGCCAAGGCCTGAGAGACGGAGAAGAGGACAAGAAGTCCAGAAGAAAGAAAATGCAGACGATCTGGGGTGCTGGGCAGATTGATCGGGGAACGGGCCGATAACATGCTCATGAGCTGTGATCCCCTGTTATTGGTTCCGTCTCGCCTTTCCGTCTTCTCGGTTCTTTCAGCTCCAACGGATTCTCGCAAATGAAAGTAAATGTTAATGCTTCTGCGTCTCTTTTGCATGGAATCCGGAGCCGTGAAGGGATTGAAGTCTCAAGCTCGTACGGCCATCGGAAGGACATCGAGGACGAGTCCCTGGGGGAGAGGGTCGACCGCGCCCAAAGATTCGACGAGGAGGAGGGAACGTCGCCGAAGCAGTGGAGACGTCGTCGGACGTCCTTCTGGAGGAGGCTGCCTGCAAACGAGGCAGCGCTGGAGTCTGCATGGGGTTCCGGAGGCTGCACGAAGGAGGATGCAGCGTCGGAGCGTTGGAGTCGACGTGGGACGTTCCAGAGTGGAATTTCAGGGACGTCGCTGGACAAGGACCAGGGGCGTTTCGTCGAGGAAGAATTAGAAGCCCCGCAGTACCTGACTGCTGACCCGGAGCTCTCCGTGGATTTCGTCGTGGGCCACACGGAAGAGGAACGCGCCTGGAGCTCCCCGTGGATTTCGTCGTGGGACCAAGAGCCGCAGGGTTCCAGCGACGTCGTGGGACAAGGAGCTGCCAAGTTCCCGAGACATCGTGGGACAGGAAGCTGCAGAGTTCCAGAGACGTCGTGGGACAGGAAGCTGCAGAGTTCTAGAGACGTCGCGGCACCAGAAAGTGGAGCGTTTCTTCGTGGCAGATCGAGAAGTCCCGTTGTACCCACGCCTTGCTCAGGGTTTTTCCGTGGTTTTCCCCTGAGCGAGAAGGCAAATGCCGAGGCGGATGTCTGAAGAAGCCACGGGGCTGCACGACCACTTCATCAGGCAGGGGTACGAAGATTCCGAAGAGGATTCAATGCGGCCGAGACGTCCGCTCTTCCAGAGGGGAGAGCAGTGTTGCGAGCACCGGGTATAGGCCCGTGCATAATCTGCTGGTGCTCGTAGCTGAAGATAGAAGAAGGTCGGCCACCTTCGAGAGGACAGTCTGGACGACGACCAGAAGACTGTCTTGTACCGAACGCCATAGCGTTCGGACGTGCGGGTCGTGCTTTTGTAACCTATATTGCTCTATGTAACAATATAGTTCAGTCGTGTGTACTCCCGTGTAATCATTATTCTATCCTTTGCGTCGGGGTGGCCTGCGATGGTAACGCCCAACAGTGGGACACGTAACATAGGATTTGCGGAAAAAATCTCATAACTTCGGTGTTTCCCAATATATTTTAGTACTTTTTTTTATATATTATTTGTCAATAGCCAACGGTTATATGGACAGGAACATTCAACGAATTGAAGCATCTTTTACAATTAAAATAATAATAAACCCCGTAAACATTGTGTTTCATAATACATCCAGTTCAGAATCAGTTCATGAAATCCGCTACTGAAAATGCGCAAGCTGGATGCGCGTGATTATTATGTGGTCGGCTCCTCGAAGTGACAGAAAATATAACCTATATGTTATACCCGATTTCCTAAAGACGCTGTTGCGGCGTAATAATAATGTTTTGCAAGGATGCTAAAAAGTTCACAAATGTTTCGTAAAAGAACGAAATAGCCACTAAACATTTGTTGTCATATAGCATATACTTAGGTTATACTTCCTGTCACTTCGAGGAGCCGACCATATAATAATCACGCGCATCCAGCCTGCGCATTTTCACTAGTCCAATTCAACATCCAACACAATTTTATATATAATGTTTGTTCATAACTGCTTTCTGCATAGGACGTGTAATAAGTGTATTTCATGTTCTGTTTCGGTGCTGTGTTAGTAAAAAAATGTCTAACCTAACAAACTTCATTTTCTGGGGACATCCCCTCATCTATTTTCCCATTTCACTAATAATTCCTTACTGCTAACGTAGAATATTGTAGCATAAGCACATTTCAAATAATTAAAATGTACAATGAATTTTCTACGTTTGCAGTACCAGCCGACTTTCCGTTTAAATTTTTATAAGTACAACGCAACAGCTGAGAATTTATTTCCTAATTCAGAATATAATACGGAAATAGCAAACAGCTCCCTCTCGCGTGCACCGGACAATCGCCGATCTATCGGTATTACCATTTCTGTGCAGAAAAAACCTGCTGTAATACCGACCTGCCGAATCGGCCAGGTCACGTGACGTGTCTACCCCCTTAAGGGCAGCCCAAATGCCGGCTCGCTCCAAACGCGGTTGTCGTAAAACTTGGGGGCGGCACTATTTGGTCGCCCCCGGGAGGCCCCGCAGTTCTTGGGCATCCTAACCCTACCCCCCCCCTCACCATCACTACAGCACTTGCACCCCCCCCCCCCAACCCGGGTGCGGCCGCAGCGGTTATGACGGCTGGTTCAGTGGCCCGACCATTTGGGTGACAACTGCTGTGACAACTCACACCCCCCTGATTACCACAGGGGGGGGGGGGGGGCCAACGCGGCACACCGACAGCAACAGCTGGTCCCCCACGAGCCCCAATTGGACCTGCACCCCTCGTTTTCCTGCCCCCCTGAAACAGAAAAAAACCCATACACACACAGACACAGACACAAACAAACAAAACAAACAAAACAACAAGAAAAGGGGAAATGAAAAAGGGGAAGAATGAAAGAAAAAAGGAAAGTAGAAAGGTTAGAAAGAGGGGAGAAACGCGCGTGGGCCCGGAGCCCAACGACGGGGAGCGGGACGACATAGGGAAGCTATATATATATATATATACAGGGTGTCACACCTAAGACTGGACAGCCGGTTTTCTCCTAAAGTATTGCCGATAAAAATATAAAGAAATAGGGAATTGCATGGTTCGAGGGGGCCAATTAATTAGCGCGAACGAATTTTTTTTATCGATTATGATTTTAAAAGATACGCTGGTCAAGTTCGGTTTTTCAAATGGAACTATTTCTTTTGAACACCTGAGTTGATAGTGCGTTCCAAGACAAATTCAATAAGCTTTAATGTTTACACTTTATTTTCACTGGTTTTTAAGATATTGCGCTTGCAAATTTACTGATATTCACTGGAAGAAAACTGTCTGGTATAGCACGGACCGGGGACGGTCTTACTGGCTCCACGGGTGGCACTACCTTTTGAAATAGATACCTACCTGCCAAAGGTCTACGCCAGGCCCAAAGGCTGGACAATTTTCTTCCGTCAGAAATGCTACTTAGGTAGGTACATCTGCGGTATCGAGAAGCGCACCGTTACTTTTATTTCGCACTTGCTTCTACGCTCGGATGGCCGGTTCTTTTGGGAGGGATGCAAGTTCGATTGGTTAGGTTAGGAGGAGTGAAAGTTGCTAGACTAAATTTCAATCATAGGGAGCAGATTGTATCAGAACCATTCGGATTTGCATTCCTCACAAACGGCTGCTCTCTTGAAGAGGTCCTCTTCACAGCAATGCCCACCTTCTCTCGCACGGAATACGTTAACGCTTGCTTTTGTTCTGATATTGAAGCTCGTGTTTATACTCGAGAGGACCACGCGTCGACAGCGGGCTACCCCTTTTCTTCCTGTGTCTCTCCACGAGCCGTGTTGACGGTGGATTGTAGGAGCGTAGATATCTGGATGCCAGTTATTGAATTCAGGAGACGATAGAAACATTTTATTACAAAACACACATGTACTATGATTAAAGTAAATCGTATTCCTCTCGGGCAGGAGTACTGATAATGATCGAACTTGCGCCCCACTTCGCGCAGACCAATTACACGGAGGGTAGTCGGGTCACACACTGCCCAAATGATACAGGGTAATTCTGGAGCAACGCCCGTCAAGGAGATGCGCTGGTACCCCGTGGTGAAGACAGACCTTCGCATTGCCTCACCCGATTTTAATGGTTTTTTTCCGGAAAAAGGTACGAATCCTGGGCCGAACGTAGCGAATTGAAGTCGAACCTCCGCAGTCGAGGGTGAAATATAAATTACAGCGTATTAAGAGACCCTTTTCTTCATCGTATCGAAAGGGAAGTGGTGCCAATGGATTCCTTATGTTTTTCTGATGAAAATCATACCAAATGTCATGCAAATGGGACTACTTTGACACAAGCTATTTGTATTCCCTATGTAAAAGTTGTCCGATTTACACGACATTTGTAATGATTATCATCGGAAAACCCCAAGGAATCCATCGGCGACACTTCCATATCCATACGATAGGGAATAAAGAATTATTTTATTTCCTAACCAGATACAGGGTAATTAAGGAGCAGCGCCCGTCAAGGAGATGCGGCGGCCTGGTACCCCGTGGCGAAGACAACACCCCGCAGTGCCCATCGAATTTTATGGCTTTCGACCCTCGAAGGGTTTGGAATACCATTAAGAAGTGAGAAATGTTCAGGATTTCAAATGTTTGCTTCTTTTCTTCATCGTATCGAAGGGGAAGTGGCGCCAATGGATTCCTGGCGTTCCGTCGATTAAAATCATACCAAATTTCATGTAAATCGGACTATTTTTAACCAAGTCAAGTCAGCTTGAAATGATATAAATCAATATTCCATGGAATTTCCTTCATTATGGTCCGAATTACGTCGTTCTTAGTGTCAGCTTCATCGGCGAAACATAAGGAATCGATAGGTGTCGGTTTTGCAAAGATCTGATGAGAAATGCGCAAGTCGAAGATTTCTCACTTCTTATTAGGCACTCGAACCCCTTCGCGGGTGGAAAGCCATAAAATTCGGTCAGGCACTGCGAGGGGTTGTCCTCGCCACGGGGTACCAGGCCGCCGCATCTCCTTGACGGGCGCTGCTCCTTAATTACCCTGTATCTGGTTAGGAAATAAAATAATTCTTTATTCTTTATCGTATGGATATGGAAGTGGCGCCGAAGGATTCCTTGGGGTTTTCTGATGAAAATCATTACAAATGTCGTGTAAATTGGACAACTTTTACATAGGGAATACCAATAGCTTGTGTCAAAGTAGTCCCATTTGCATGACATTTGGTATGATTTTCATCAGAAAAACATAAGGAATCCATTGGCACCACTTCCCTTTCGATACGACGAAGAAAAGAATTTCTTAATATGATCAAATGGATATTTCACCCTCGACTGCGGGGGCTCGACCTCAATTCGCTACATTCGGCCCAGGATTCGTACCTTTTTCCGGAAAAAAAACCATAAAAATCGGGTGAGGCAATGCGAAGGTCTGTCCTCACCACGGGGTACCAGCGCATCTCCTTGACGGGCGTTTCTCCAGAATTACCCTGTATCATTTGGGCAGTGTGAGACCCGACTACCCTCCGTGTAATTGGTCTGCGCGAAGTGGGGCGCAAGTTCGATCATTATCAGTACTCCTGCCCGAGAGGAATACGATTTACATTAATTATAGTACATGTGTGTTTTGTAATAAAATGTTTCTATCGTCTCCTGAATTCAATAACTGGCATCCAGATATCTACGCTCCTACAATCCACCGTCAACACGGCTCGTGGAGAGACACAGGAAGAGAAGGGGTAGCCCGCTGTCGACGCGTGGTCCTTTCGAGTATAAACACGAGCTTCAATATCAGAACAAAAGCAAGCGTCAACGTATTCCGTGCGAGAGAATGTGGGCATTGCTGTGAAGAGGGCCTCTTCAAGAGAGCAGCCGTTTGTGAGGAATGCAAATCCGAATGGTTCTGATACAATCTGCTCCTTATGATTGAAATTTAGTCTAGCAACTTTCACTCCCCCTAACCTAACCAATCGAACTTGCATCCCTCCCAAAAGAACCGGCCATCCGAGCGTAGAAGCAAGTGCGAAATAAAAGTAACGGTGCGCTTCTCGATACCGCAGATGTACCTACCTAAGTAGCATTTCTGACGGAAAAAAATTGTCCAGCCTTTGGGCCTGGCGTAGACCTTTGGCAGGTAGGTATCTATTTCAAAAGGCAGTGCCACCCGTGGAGCCAGTAAAACCGTCCCCGGTCCGTGCTATACCAGACAGTTCTCTTCCAGTGAAAATCAGTAAATTTGCAAGCGCAATATCTTAAAAACCAGTGAAAATAAAGTGTATACATTAAAGCTTATTGAATTTGTCTTGGAACGCACTATCAACTCAGGTGTTCAAAAAAAATAGTTCCATTTGAAAAACCGAACTTGACCATCGTATCTTTTAAAATAATAATCGATAAAAAAATTCGTTCGCGCTAAATAATTGGCCCCCTCGAACCATGCAATTCGCTATTTTTTTTATATTTTTATCTCCAATAATTTAGGAGAAAACCGGCTGTCCAGTCTTAGGTGGGACACCCTGTATAATGACTGCGTGGCTTCTATACACGCGTGTTCACACAGTGAGATCGATAATCACAATGAACATGAAGTAAGGTATTTCAGACGATAATATACATGTACAGATTGTACGTATTGAAAAGAAAAATCAACGAATATTCTAACACGCCCCCTCAACTAGTGCAATAAGCAGTCCCTCATATCTGCTCTACGCCCATCCCGTCCAGGCAATGATAGTGTTTTGGTCCGGGCAGGGCCTTTGTTAAAACATCTGCGACCATTTCTTCCGTTGGCAGGTGTTCCAAAGTGATGTCCCGACGTTTCAGTACATCTCGGACGAAGTGATGTCTCATATCGATGTGTTTCGTCCTTTGGTGAAACACAGGGTTCTCAGCGAGAAGCATTGCGCCGCGGTTGTCATTGTAGACAGTGATCTGACTGAGGAAGCCCAGTTCTTTTACAAAACAACCAATATGTATGGCTCCTTTAACTCCCTCGCCGATAACCATGTATTCAGCCTCAGTGGTTGATAATGCGACTGTTGACTGTTTTTGGGATTTCCAATCAATAGCCGCGCCGCTCAATGTGAAGACATACCCCGTGTATGATCTACGATCAATTAGGCAACGCCCCCCCCCCCCCAATGGGAGTCAACAAATCCGTTAATGCCATACTCGTCCGCTTGGTAGCGTAACCCGAAGTTGATCTGTGGGGCTTCGGAAGACGGTACTCTTCGTCGGCAGGCCCACTGCTGCCAAATCGTCCGTATTCAGCGTGGGGAGAAATAATTGTACTCACACGTGGTAGATAAATAAAATGTCTATTTCTGAGCGACCGCTCTACTCGAGCGCAGGTACAAGAAGACGGAGATTTTTCTGCCGCTCGCAGGCGGCTCCTCGCTTGCTTCTCCCCTCTCCTCGGCCGGGTCGCGCCAGTGGCGCCGCTCCCCACATACTCCCCCCCGAGTGACAACGAATACGTAGGTGGTTAATATCACAGATACAATTCAGGTATTTTTCTACGGACTAAGCTTACGACTATTCTTTGGCGGTGTTGCTTAAGTCTACGCTTGGGTACTCGGGGCGAACATGACCTTTTTCCGCGCGTACGTTCTAAGCGCAGGGCGCGGATTGTCGGTGGACGGAGAGTTCTCCGGTGTCGAACTTCCGGAACTTTCCGGAAGAAAGTACGCGGGCTTCAAGTTCTCCGTTGACACGTCTCGTGGAGATCCGTTAATGTCTATCTTGTAAACCCGATCGGTGACGCGTTCGAGAACTTTATGCGGGCCAGTGTATGGGCGCTCAAGAGACTTTTTAACGCCCCCAACGCGCAGGAAAACGTGAGAGCACGAGTGTAAATCTCTAAAAAAAAAGGTACGCTTTTTATGCTTATGCTCTACGGCAGGCCTGCCCCATCGGGTGCAAATACCTCCTGAATTTCTGGGACCCGGGCAACAGCCGAGCGCGGGACTGGTTACGTTGCTAACCACAGCATGGGTTGCGGGAGAACTGCATGAGTGTGCGGCTGTCCATGTAGGCTCGTACCACGAGTCTATTGCTTGGATCCGAAGACCTCTTCTACATGGACGCACACTCATGCAGTTCTCTCACAAATTTCGCAACGGGTAGCAATGGAACAGTCCCGCGCTCGGCTGTTACCCGGGTCCCAGAAATTCAGGAGGTATTTTCACCCGATGGGGCAGGCCTGCTCTACGGGCACCGGTTTTACCCTCCGCATGTGTTCACGAAAATCTTCGAGAAAAACCTGCGGATCGGGAGCAAAATCATCCGGAAGGACGAACTCGCCGGGGACGCGCAACGCGATGCCGTACAAATACTCCGCGGGCGACGCGCTCGTATCCGCGCGGACGTGTGTACGTAATCCGAGCATTACAGTAGGTAACACTTGTACCCAATCCCGTTCGGCGTGACACATAATCGCGGCTTTGAAGGATCGGTGCCACCGCTCTATCATGCCGTTCGCGGCCGGGTGATAGGCGGTGGTGCGGATTCGCTCGCACCCTATAAGTTTAAGGAGCGCCGAAAAAAGTTGCGATTCGAATTGGGTACCCTGGTCCGTCGTGAGGATCCTCGGGGTTCCGTAACGGGCGACCCAATTGTCGAAGAATGCCCTTGCGGTCGTCCTGGCCTCGATGTACTTTACTGGAATGGCCTCTGGCCATCGCGAGAACCTATCTATAAAGGTTACGCAGTATTTAAACCCTTGACATTCGTATAACGGGCCGACTATGTCCATATGGACGTGTGCGAAACGTCCGTCAGGCGCGACGAACTGCGCGGAAGCGAGGCTCACGTGCCGTGAGATCTTTGATTGCTGGCAGTCTAGACAGTTCTTGCACCAGGCAACTATGTCGCGGTGCATGTTCGGCCAAACATAACGTTAGCGCACTATTCTATCGGTGACCTTTGCGCCCGGGTGCGCCGCATCGTGGAACATATGGAACACGCGCTCACGCAAGGGCTTCGGAATGTAAGGTCGTATCGCCTCGCCCGTCATTTCGCATTGCAATGTGGTATGGGTCGGGCCCCATTGGATTTTTTTCAACCGCGCTGCGAACTCTGGAAATTCGCTAATGTTCTTTAGCTCCTCGTCGTCCTCCTGTTGAGCCGCGAGCTCGTTGAGTTCGATCTCTGCCGGTAAGCGGAGAGAGTCGATACGGGAGAGCGGGTCGGCAACTACGTTGTCGCCGCCTGGGACGTGCTCTATTTTCGTGGTGAATTGAGATAAAAATGACAATTGCCGTGACTGACGAGGCGATGCCTTCTCCGGGCGCTGTATGAACGCGTATATCAGCGGCTTATGGAAATATTTAACGGCCTCATACAATGCTGTTAACTCCCGGTCGTACGCGCTGTACTTAACCTGCGCGGTGCTGAACTTTTTAGAAAAGAACGCGAGCGGCCTCCAAGAATCCCCCGAGCGCTGCTCGAGGACTGCGCCCATGGCGAAGTCCGAGGCGTCGCACACGACGCGAGTCTCCGCGTCTTCCGAGGGGTGCGCGAGCAGGGTTGCGTTGGCCAGGTCTTTTTTGATCTGGTTGAATGCCTCCTCTGCTTCCGGCGTCCACGCGATCTCCCTCTTATCGTTTTTTCGCGACTCGGGAAGGTACACATGCAACGGTGCTTGCACGCTCGCCGCGTGCGGAATGCTTCGACGGTAAAAATTGACAAACCCGAGAAAACGTCGCAGCTCCACCACTGTTCGCGGTTTAGGAAATTGTGCGATCGCCTGTATTTTCTCCGCGGTTGGCCTACAGCCCTCGCTACTAATGGCATGTCCGAGAAACTCCAGCCCTGCCTTCCCGAACTGACACTTCTCGATATTCAAGCGGAGGTTAAACTCCTTCAACCGCTGCAAGACCACGCGCAAGTGTGCCTCGTGCTCCTCGCGGCTCGTGGACGCGATAAGCACGTCGTCTATGTAGGCAAAGACAAATTCGAGGTCGCCTAGCGCGCGGAAAATATAACGTTGGAATGACTGGGCTGCGTTGGACAGACCGAAGGTCATTACCTTGTATTCAAAAAGCCCAAACGGGGTTATGACCGCCGTTTTGGGGATGTCTTCTGGTGCCATAGGTAGCTGATGGTAAGCTTTAAACAAATCCAGCTTAGAAAAGATTTTTTTATTGTGGAGAATCGCGGCACAGTCGTGGAGGTGCGGTATGGGAAATTTATCCGGAACGGTTACTGCGTTTACACCGCGGTAGTCACCGCAGACTCGCCACTGGCCATCCTTTTTCATTACTAAATGAATAGGGCTTGCCCAAGGGCTATTTGACGGCCTGCAAATGCCAAGCTCCACTAATCGTTTAAACTCGGCCTTTGCCGCTCTCAGTTTGTCCGGTGACAAACGTCTGGCGCGACTCGCGACGGGTGGACCGGTCGTCACGATGTGATGGAATACATCACTCTGCTTAATAACCGGCGGTTGCTCGAGCCCGACGACCTCGGGAAACTCCTGGAGTATCTCCACGAACTTCGTGGACGGATCAATCGTGCTCATTGATAAAGCCGAAACTTGTTTGACCACACAGCGAGTGAACGCGTTAACCTGTGGGTCTATGAGCCTTTTACCCTTGAGATCGACTAGTAAGCCGTAACGTTTTAGCAGATCAGCTCCTATAATAGGATATGGGACTGCCGCCACGCAAAAATTCCATGTTATCGGCCGAATGCCGAGATGGAGGGTGCGGAATCTCTCGCCGAAAGTGTCGATACGCGTGTTATTTGCCGCGTAGAGTTTGAGCTCCCCTGGCTTAGCGTTTTGCTCGTCGCGGACGGGGAGCAAAGAGATCTCCGCGCCCGTGTCTACCAGGAAGGTTTCCACGGTCACGCGATCGAATACGTGGAGGCGTGCTGAGAGTTGGCGACTCTCTGTGTTTGCCTCCGCCACAGAGAGCCGTTCTATTTTTCCGGAAGCGATTCATCCTGCCAGTTGCACGGCGACTCGGGCGTGCCTTTACAAAAACGTGCCTTCGCGCCGAACTTTTTATGCGTCCAGCATAAATCCGAGCGGTCCCTGCTTTGAGAGCGCCCGCGGTTCCCGCCGGCCCTATTTCTCAACCCTGCACGCGGCGTTGCGGCTTTGCCGAGCCGATTGAGTCGCGCAGCGAGAGCTGTTACCTCCGCGGAAAGTCGTTTGAGTTGACTAGTGCAATCGCACGGCGATGTATTCTGCACCGAAGTCGCGGCGATTTGCTGCGGTGTCGCGTTCGTAGCCTCGCTAATCTTGTCCGCCAGCTCGGCCAATCCGTTTAATTCGACCTTATCGGATGACGCCAATATCGCTTTAAGGTTCGCTGGCAGGTGATCGAGGAAGATCTGCTTGAGCAATGTGTCGTCACAGCGGCCGTCCGCGTTAAGGTTTCGTAGACGGTGCAAAATTTGCGACGGTTTTCCGTCGGTCAATACCTGCCCTTTTAGCAGTTGCCGAAGTTTGCTTTCGGCCGACGGAGCGAAAGTGGAAATAATCCGTTGCTTTATTAAAGTCAATAAGTTGGCAGCGTCCGGGGCGATCATTATGTCGCGGCAACACGTAACCACATCGGCGTCCAAAGCGGCAATTACGAAATGCGCTTTTGTTTTCTCGTCGGTGATACGTGCGCTAAAGAACGACGACTCTACTTGCATGAACCAGAGTTCAGAGTCTCCGCGAAAAAATGCCGGGATTTTCGGAACGCGGTATGATTCGACGCGAGGCTGGTCCAGCGCTGCCAGCCTGGTCTGCATTTCGGCAAGTGCAGCTTCCATTTGGGCTGCTCGTTCCGCGTCTGTTGCCATGGCACGGGCACGCGGTTTCGCGCTTCCTCGGATCACCCGACCGGGACGTGAAATCGAAGACGGCGGCGATCGGCGAAACCGCCAACACGCACGCGCGAAAACGAAGACGGCGGCTATCGACGAAACCGCCAAAACGCACGCACGAAAACGGAAATGGCGGCGGTTAATGAAACCGCTGTGGCGCACGCGCGAAAAAGGTCGTAACGGCGGTGTTCGCTTGTACCTGTTTTACGCTACGCAGCAGCCGGCGGCGAAAACCTCTCGTCCGGCTCGCTGATTCCCTTGTCCAGATTGCAGAACGGCGGCTGACCTCCTGGCCTGACCCGCGACGGTGTCGGGTTTTGTCCAGGTAGTTGGCCGCGTCGTTGAAGTCGTCGCGGCTTGCCGAGTCCCCTGCAGGACGATGTACGGCGGGCGGCCCCCTGGCCAACCCACGCCAGCGATGTCACAAGGTCCTCAAGCACCGGTGTCGATGCTTGCTGCGCAAGGGCCCAGCTCGTGCGTTGGTGAAGCACGGAACGTGGGACCAGCCTCCTAGCCGTGCCCTCGAGTTCCGTGTGGTGTGGAGGTCGTACGCCCCCTGGGCATACGTAGATGTGGTCACCACGTGCCGTGCTGTTGGCACCCAAGGTGGACGAGGTATCTCGTGCCTTTCTGCGTCTTTTCCTCCTTGGGAAGGCGTCGGCACGCCGTTGTTGCTTGCACGTGGTCGGCGAAAAAGATGGCGGCGCGTGAACCCACGCCGGACGATTTCTATTCTCCGACGATTATCACGTCGGGGTCACCAATGTGGGGCTTCGGAAGACGGTACTCTTCGTCGGCAGGCCCACTGCTGCCAAATCGTCCGTATTCAGCGTGGGGAGAAATAATTGTACTCACACGTGGTAGATAAATAAAATGTCTATTTCTGAGCGACCGCTCTACTCGAGCGCAGGTACAAGAAGATGGAGATTTTTCTGCCGCTCGCAGGCGGCTCCTCGCTTGCTTCTCCCCTCTCCTCGGCCGGGTCGCGCCAGTGGCGCTCCCCACAGATCGTACCAATGAGATATCGTAAGACACCCTTGGCGTTACCCCAATGTTTTTCTAAGTGGCAATTATTGAATTGAGCTAGAACACTCACGGCATGGGCGACATCCGGTCTCGTAGCAAGGGCAGCGTACATTAATGCACCAATCAATTCCCGATATGGTTGATTTCTCGGTGATATTTGATCAGCCCGACTTACAGTTAATTTCTTTCCCAACAGTAGAGGCACATTTAGGGATTTGGCACCTTCCATGTGAAATGTTTTGGTAATATCGCGGATGTATCCTTGTTGACAAATTGTGATGCCATTTGAATTTTGGTTGATTTCAATTCCAAGGCAATATTTAGCCCTTCCAAGGTCCTTAACCTCGAATTCTTCTCGTAATTGATCCTTAATTGATTTGATCCATTCAAGATCCTGCGAGACAATTAGTACATCGTCAACATAGACTGATTGTATTATGACCTTTTCGTTTCTCTAGGCGAAATATATGCATGGATAATCCCAATGAACATGAAGTAAGGTACTTCAGACGATAATATACATGTACAGATTGCACGTATTGGAAAGAAAAATCAACGAATATTCTAACAAGATCCATATGTGAAACAGTTTACCATTAAAGTAGGTGTTATAGACATAAACTTTCCACTGAAACAAAGTAAAATATCTTTGAATTTACCCTTGTAATTCCCTTCTCATTGTGTCATCAATCCAAGTCATGTTGTAATAAAAAGGAAGCAAAACAAAGATGAGTGTCACCGAGTGTCACGCTGTAACAAGTTTCTTGATATAAAGTAACATGTCAAGTACGATCCCAATAAAAAACTTCAAAAAAGTAAAAAATTACGCCAAGTACATGAAATTAAATAAATCACAAAAAATAGAAGATAATAATAATTACAAAATAAAAAAAAAGATGATATATCAACATGAGCTGCAAGTACATAATGGTGCTTTCCAACTACCCTTAAGATGACCCAACTACATATACACATTCAATTACTCATATCGTGGACATTTTAATAATATGCAGATAAACTGTAACATCTAGACATTTGCCTAGATGTCCACGGCCTAGAAGTCAAATACTTGACGTGGCCAATTTTTTTTATTTTGTACTTATTATTATCTTCTATTTTTTGTGATTTATTTGATTTCATGTACCTGGCGTAATTTTTTTTTACTTTTTACCCGACTGCGGCACGCAAAGGAAGGCATTGTGTTTATCAGGCTATGTTTGTATGTCCATGTCACGCTCTACTAGAGCCAGTACGACGGATACACCGATTTGGACAAATGAGGTGTCTTTAGAATTGTCTTGTTTGAAGTTTTTTTTTATGGGGATCTCATATCTTTTTACAAAGATAATTTGCATAGGGAATGATTTCAGATAAATTTTAATATTATATTATTATCTTCTATTTTTGTGATTTATTCGATAATACTCTTTTCCGTCCCCGACTTTTTCATGTACTTGGTGTATTTTTTTTAATTTTTTGAAGTTTTTTAAGGGTCTACATATACATAAAATCCTCAGTTTAGTTACAAATAAAAACATTTTGATGATATAAAAACATGTCGCAATTCAAATTTCGGCAACTTACCTTGTGTTTGAGACTGCATTTTGGTTGCAATTGTAAAAACACGTGGCATCTCAAATTTTGACAACTTACCTTATTTCACACTCGCTAGGTTATAACCTGACTGTAAGCTGTCAAAATTTGGAGTCGATTGCATAGTGAAGATAGCGATTGACGAACGAAACATGTATTATTTCGTAAGGGTGTTTTGCCTGAAGGTGTGCGTGTAACGCGTAGTATACGTATTATGTTGACGAAAATTTTCTTGGAGAAGAAGAAGAAAATTTTACCGTTTCCGATAAATCCATGAGACGATATTACGATATCTCTGTCATGCGTGGACCGATTTTATTGAATTTGGTCTTATTCGAAAGCTGACATACGGTTTACATGCGATAAATGCATTTAAATTTAGAAAATATTGCAGTCGTGATGAGATATTAATGAAATAAGTTTCAGGTATGGTTGGATTAGCCGGGCGAAGAGTAAATGAAAGCAGTAGCGACAGTCGACATATAAAGGGTGTCGAAACATGTATTAGCGTCACGACGCTACGGCATAAATAGATAAGGGTATATAAGGGTATAAGATTATAAGGGTATAAGGGTATATAAGGGTATACGTGTATAAGGTTATATATACATGGTGTCCCACCTAAAACTGGACAGCTGGTTGTCTCCTAAAGTATTGTCGATAAAAATATAAAAAATACGGAATTGCATGGTGCGAGGAGGTCAATTTATTAGCGCGAACGAATTTTGTTTTCGATTATTATTTTAAAAGATACGATGGTCAAGTTCGGTTTTTCAAATGGAACTATTTTTTTTGAAGACCTGCGTTGATAGTGCGTTCCCAGACAAATTCAATAAGCTTTAATGTATGCAGTTTATTTCCACTGGTTTTTAAGATATTGCGCTTGCAAATTTACTGATTTTCACTGGAAGAAAACCCTCTGGAATAGCAAGGACCGGGGACGGTGTTACTGGCGCCACGGGTGGCACTGCCTGTTGAAATAGATACCTACCTGCCAAAGGTCTACGCCAGGAATGGCAGGCCCAAAAGCTGGACAATTCTTTTCCGTCAGAAATGCTACTTAGGTAGGTAGGGAAAGTAGGGACATGATGGGGAAGCTAAGGAAAAATGCGAATAAAGTGATGATTGTACCTATTAATTAAGTCTTTATTACTTCAAACACAACTACAAGTTAATGATTTAACATTTTTTACACATATTGGACTATCTGAGGTCAGGCGTCTAAGTTATTAAACTTTACAAAACAGATGGGAAAAAACCGTCTTCCCCTACTCGCTTTTGCCAGCGACCACACTATTATAACACAGTGGCTTCCTAATAATGTATTTGTCACGTGCCTAGCATCTTTTAATTAGGGTTTAGGGAGATGCCCCATCTTACCTCGCTACCCCGTCATGTTCCTACTTCCCCTACATCTGCGGTATCGAGAAGCGCACCGTTACTTTTATTTCGCACTTGCTTCTACGCTCGGATGGCCGATTGTTTTGGGGAGGGATGCAAGTTGGATTGGTGAAATATCCATTACAGCGTATTAAGAAATTCTTTTCTTTATCGTGTCGAAAGGGAAGTGACGCCAATGGATTCCTTATGTTTTTCTGATGAAAATCATACCAAATATCATGCAAATCGGACTATTTTTGACCGAGTCAAGTCAGCTTGAAATGATATAAATCGATATTCCATGGAATTTCCTTCATTATGGTCCGAATTACGTCGTTCTTGTTGTCAGCTTCATCGGCGAAACATAAGGAATCGATAGGTGTCGTTTTTGCAAAGATCTGATGAGAAATGCGCAAGTCGAAGGTTTCTCACTTCTTATTAGGCACTCGAACCCCTTCGCGGGTCGAAAGCCATGAAATTCGTTCAGGCACTGCGAGGGGTTGTCCTCGCCACGGGTTACCAGGCCGCATCGCCTTGACGAGCGTCGAGCGACTACTCGTACGAAAGATCTCTAAAATTTGTTCAGGATTACTCACGTGACAAAATAGGATAGAAAATCGGGAGACGGTTTTGGTGGTTGAATCTAGTCCAGCTTTAATGGCCTCAACATGGCACGTGGTGGGACAAATTCCCATTCGCGTTACATTGAGTTCAATGCTTAATACGCGGGTCGCACAGGACCAAACTCGCGGCAGACGCGAGACAACGCATTAACGAAAAACTCCTACGTTAGCACGCGAACACTTGCGTGCCAGCACGATAGAGTTTCACAGAAGAAAAAGTAACTCGCGGTAACTCGCGTACAATACGCACACATCCACACGTAACGAGAGCGCGAAGGAGAAGGCCTCGCTCGCAGTTCGTGAGCGGCCGGTCGGGCTTGGGCGCCACCCCCCTCGCCGATTCCGCGACCCGAGCTACTCGGTCCACCCGAATTACGGAATCGACGAGAGTAGGCAACCGATCCCCTCATTGGCCCGCGCTTTTCAAACTATATACATATTTACAACTTAAAGCTAGACAATAAAATATATATAAAACGGACATCGGAAAGTGTTCCGAACACTCCTGCCCGAGAGGAATACGATTTACTTTAATTATAGTACATGCGTGTTTTGTAATAAAGTGTTTCTATCGTGTCCTAAATTCAATAACTGGCATCCAGACATCTACGCTTCTACAATCCACCGGCAATACTCCTCGTGGAGAGACACAGGAAGAAAAGGGGTAGCCCGCTGTCGACGCGTGATCCTCTCGAGTATAAACACGAGCTTCGATATTAAAACAAAAGCATGCGTTGACGTATTCCGTACGAGAGAAGATGGGCATTGGGGACGAGGTATTGCTGTGAAGAGGGCCTCTTCAAGAGAGCAGCCGTTTGCGAGGGATGCAAATCCGATTGGTTCTGATATAATCTGCTCCCTATGGTTGAAATTCAGTCTAGCAACTTTCACTCCTCCTAACCTAACCAATCGAACTTGCATCCCTCCCAAAAGAACCGGCCATCCGAGCGTAGAAGCAAGTGCGAAATAAAAGAAACGGTGCACTTACTCCGATACCGCAGATGCACCTACCTAAGTAGCATTTCTGACGGAAAAGATTGTCCAACCTTTGGTCCTGCCATTCCTGGCGTAGACCTTTGGCAGGTAGGTATCTATTTCAACAGGCAGTGCCACCCGTGGCGCCAGTAAGACTTCTCCTGTCCTTGCTATTTCAGAGGGTTTTCTTCCAGTGAAAATCAGCAAATTTGCAAGCGCAATATCTTAAAAACCAGTGGAAATAAATTGTATACATTAAAGCTTATTGAATTTGTCTTGGAACGCACTATCAACTCAGGTCTTCAAAAAAAATAGTTCCATTTGAAAAACCGTACTTGACCACCGTATCTTATAAAATAATAATCGAAAATAAAATTCGTTCGCGCTAATAAATTGGCCCCCTCGAACCATACAATTCCCTATTTTTTTTATATTTTTATCGACAATACTTTAGAAGAACAACGGCTGTCCATTCTTAGGTGGGACACCCTCTATGTTTACGATAGATGTTTGCGGGAGGATTATGCAGGTTTCGACTTGCATCTTCTACGCGTAATACCTCAGTATTCTCCGAAGTTGACCTGCTATCATTATCGCATACATTTCGGCTTCGAATTTTCGTGGTTCAGAGATAGCGCGCGCAGCGATGCTGCGTATTATTCTCGGGAGTCAACCTTCCATCGTTACAGTTATATGTTTTTGGCGCGGTTATCGCGCCATAACAAAATGCAGGTTTCGCCTTACATCTTCTACGCGTCATACCGCCGCATGTTTTTCTTGACCTCCGACCGAGAGAGGAATAGAGACAGAGAGATATACGAAAATATCGTACCTCTCTTGCACGCCTTATTCGAACCCCGCCGCTATCGCCGACGCAATCGCGCCTACGGACGACGATAGTTAGAAGCGCGTTGGCCCGCTTTGAATTTTCGCGGTTCAGAGATAGCGCGCACCGATGCTGCGCATTATTCTCGGAAGTTGACCTTCGATCGTTATGATTTTGGTACGGTGTTCGCGCGATAGCCATGCAGGTTTCGACTTGCATCTTTTACGCGTCATCTTCAGTCAGCTGTTGAGGTGACAGGTTGTCCTGTGTTATTGTCTCGTGGTCGCGTAACGTATACGTGTTTGTCTCCGGGATACATACTGGGATACGTGAATTTGCAAGTTCTTGATTTTATATTGGTATCTGTTCGACTGCCTGTCCTATTTGCTAAGTGCACTGGCTAGCGCAGTGGGCAGAGTGAGTGAATTGACTTATTGTAGTTAATTAAGCCTCTCCGTTTCGCGTGTTGTCGGGTCTCTTTCTGTGACAATTTTATCCTGTTGCTTGGACATAGTACTAGAATGACGCCTGTACATAAAAAGTGCAACGGTTGTGGATCTGCAGTCGTGAAGCCGGTCACTTGTGGGGATTGTGGTAAAATAAGCCATGCGGGACCCACTTGCCTCGCTCGTACGGGTCACCCGTGGTTTAACGGTAGACTTTTAAACTGTCGTGCTGGATCCCCCACACCGCATGTTGTTGTTGATCCGAACGCTGCTCAGCCGGTAACATCGCAGTCGTCCTCACCGTCCATGGATGAGCTAAAAGAATTTTTGAAGGAGGAATTTGATCAATTTCGTCAGGAACTGCGTTCCTACTTCAAATCGGAGCTCACAGACATCCGGAGCAGCATTGACGTTTTATCGGAACGTGTCCGGGTGTTGGAGGCCGATGGCCCGTTGATGTCTGGCCAGACGTCGCCTGGCTCCCCGGTCCTAGATCCGGACGATTTAATTGGAGAAATCTCCGAAAGGCAGGTTCGATCGAGCAACGTATTAATTTTTGGCTTGCCGGAGCCAGAAAACCTTTCTGGTGGGAACTCTAGGGCTACCGACTGCGAGCAAGCGTTGGCGATTCTCAGTGGGATCTACCCAGGGGTAACGGAGGTGCGAAGGGCTCATCGTCTTGGGAAACCTAAGGGTTCTGTCTGCAGACCCTTATGTGTTCGTCTTGATTCGCCGGTGGATGCTAAACAGATCTTACGGAATAAGCACCGCTATAAGGGGCCATGTAAGATCTCGGAAGATAGGACTTTGTGGCAAAGACAGTCTCTTGATCGGCTGAGGGGGAAGGTGAGGAATCTTCACGAGAGGTCAGAGATGACCATGACCATCGGTTATATTAACGGAGCCCCCAAGATTGTTCCTGCCAAGCAACAGCGTGACACCGTGCCAAAAAACACCAGTGGAACCCTTTAGTTTATTTCCAAAATGTTCGTGGGCTACGGACTAAATTAGTCACTTTATTAAAATCGCTGCTTGCTACCCCCGTAACGTACGATATTATAATTTTTGTCGAGACCTGGCTGAACTCCTCAATATCCTCGCTTGAACTTGGGCTGGACAATTACACTGTGTTTAGGTGTGATAGATCCTGCAGCACTAGTTGCCTCTCCAGGGGTGGGGGAGTTCTTATAGCGATTAGGAATACGTTACAGTGCTCTCAAATTAGTCTTAGCTGCGCTACGCTGGAGCAGGTTATTGTACGGGTTCATCTAGGTAGAAATAAACACTTGTTGTTGTGCGCCATTTACCTCCCACCTGCGTCATTGCCGTCCCTGTATGCAAAGCACGTCGATTGCGTTACCGAGTTATATAACATGTATAGTGATGATGCTTTGTCGATTTTTGGTGATTTTAACCTTCCGCACGCGGTTTAGTTTAATGATAACGGTCAATCGTGCTTTAAGAAGGCGGGGTCTCGTCCTCCGAATCCATGGCCATCGATCTTCTGCTGGGTGGCTGTAACTATTGTAATCTTGTGCAAGTTAATAATATTTTTAATGAGTTTGATGGCATGCTGGATCTCATCTTTGTCAGCGCTTGTAACGTGTCTGTTGATCGTGTTATTGATGCCTTAATTGTACCCGATGCGTACCACCCTCCGCTTTATGTATGTTATAGCGCATTGTTTTCCTCACTCGATCTTTCGTGTGATATTATCGAATATTATGATTATAGGCGGGGAGATTACCGTAGCGTGTTAACGTATTTGAATAGTGTTGATTGGGATTCGGAGACCCGTGGTCCTGACCCGGATGATGCCCTCAATAGACTATATGATCATATTAGATATGTCATCAGTGTTTTTGTGCCTGTTCGACCTGTAATACGTTCTACATATCCGCGGTGGTTTTCACCAAGCTTATACGCTTGATTCGGGAGAAGACGAGAGCGCATAGAGTGTATAAGAGATCTAATGCTCTGTGTGATTATTTCGACTTTTCCTCCCTTAGATCATTGTGTAAACAGGTTATGGATGTAGATTACCGGGCGTACATTGATCGTGTCGAGAACTCCGTGTCAACCAATGTAAAGAGTTTCTGGAATCCTGTTAATGCGAAGCGAGGTTGTCCTGGTGTCCCTATCAACATGCACCTAGATCACGTTACTGCGTCGACGTACTCAGCGGGCGCTGATTTGTTTGCATCTTTCTTTGGTTCTGTATATGCGCCAGTATCCGCTGGGGCGCCTGCGTTAAATTCGCTGCCGACATCGGCCTGTAAAGTAAATATACGCGAGCTGAACATTTCGATCGGGGAGATCTATTCCAAGCCGAACTTGCTAGACGTGAGAAAAGTTCCGGGATTTGATGGGATACCACCTCTCTTCCTTAAGGGGGTAGACACATCACGTGGTCTGGCCGATTTGGCCGGTCGGTATTACAGCAGGTTTCTTCTGCACAGAAATGGTAATACCGATAGATCGACGATTGCCCGGTAAACGCGAGAGGGAGCTGTTTGCTATTTCCGTATTCTATTCTGAATAAGGAAAGAAATTCTCAGCTGTTGCGTTGTACTTATAAAAATTTAAACGGAAAGTCGGCTGGTACTACAAACGTAGAAAATTCATTGTAAATTTTAATTACTTGAAATGTGCTTATGCTACAATATTCTACGTTAGCAGTAAGGAATTATAAGTGAAAAGGGTAAATAGATGAGGGGATGTCCCCAGAAAATGAAGTTTGTTAGGTTAGACATTTTTTTACTAGCAAAGCACCGAAACAGAACATGAAATACACTTATTACACGTCCTATGCAGAAAGCAGTTATGAACAACCATTATATATAAGATTGTACGGAATCGATTGACGTCACTTTTGCAAAGATCTGATTAGAAATTGCAGAACTTCAGATTCGTCACTGCTTAGCGTGCAACATTGTATAGTCCCGCTGGTTTCGAGCGTCGAAGCCCACGAAATTCAGCGAGACACATGATTGTTGGCGAGCATCGCGTGTGACGACTCTAGCTAGAAAATCACGCCGTATGAATGCTAAGAAACGATAGTGTGAAGTGGCGTGCGTTTCAATTGCACATTGACAATATCGTAGATTCTAGGGCCTAGAATATTAGCTACGTATTACGATGTTCTTCACCAGAGCACTACATTAATGAATTAAAAAATAAATGAATAGGTCAATTAGTTAAAATTAATGAACTGTGCATGATTTTAATGACGCCTAATTTAATTGCACTTACAAACTGAATTACTAATTGTAATTAAAAGAATTTTTTGACGTGCAACACGAAGCTGCGCACGCAAATGGTTGGGCTCGGATTATCGGGAAAGACCTACCCATCCCACCGTTTTGCTTTCTCGCTGCGAGCGAGGACCTTCGGGCCCCAGTAGACCACCCGTTGACAGCCGAGAGCAATAAAACCGACGGGCCAGATAAAATGTTCATGTTTGATAAGTGTTGAGGAAAGTATTACCAATGGAGTTTTTAGGGTTTCTCGATGAAAATGATGTCAGATATGGAGGAGTTCGGTCCATTTTTAGTGAACGTAGTGTGTGTCCTAATCATGTATTCATAAAAAAAAATAGACCGAATTGCTTTGCGTCTCGACTCATGTTCGTGGACATAAACTCACCAATCCATCGGTGGTAACACTCTTATCAAGGTGTAATGAGAAATATGAACATTTTCATATTCAGTACTGGATGACTCAAGTCGCCGTCGACCGAGGGTCTCTACACTCTTGCTGGTGCACTATTTCACTCGCACTCGATTTACGTCGTTCAATCTCCTTGTCAAGCGGTTCAGACGAGGGCCCTGATAAATGTGAATTTATTTGGGAAACCAAAGTCGCGTCATTCGTGACACCTACTCGCGAACAGATATATGTATGTGCAAGAAAAAGCAATTCAATTTCCCGATGACTTGAAGCAACATTTCAATAGGTAAATGCATGAAAAGGTGGGATCAGGAATTCCCAACCAAGTGATGCATATGAAAGAACTGGCGATATTCAACAATAGTTTGTCGTCTAAATTTTAAAATTAAAGAATTTGTTTGACATGAATATAAAGTTTGTCAGCAAAGTCTTTCTCGATTTGAGTTCTATATAAGGCTGACTTTCCTTCGCCATGAAAAGTCCCCTCTTTTCCTGCACGCTGGCAAGAAATCGACGCTCGAAACCAGCTGGGCCATACAATGTTGCGCGCTAAGCAGTGACAAATCTGCAGTTCTGCATTTCTAATCAGATCTTTGCGAAAGTGACGTCAGTCGATTCCTCATGTTTTCTCGATCAAATTGGCCCCAAAAATGATATAATTCGGACCAAAATCAAGGAAATTACGTGAAAAATTGTTTGCAGAATTGAAAGCCCGTTTTCTTAAAAATAGTCGGATTTAAATTATTTTCGGTCAATTTAATCGGGAGAATGCCAGGAATGCATTTGTGGCACTTTCATATTGATACGATGAAAAATAAACAAATTCTGTTTCTTTATAATCGATGACACATCGCCGAGCACGGCGATCTCGCGCGGCTCGGGACACAAAGGTTCTCGTCGGTTATTCGAACTTCTAAGATCGTATTCAGATTTATTGGCCGGTGAGTTTCGTAACTAGGGGTGTGCGGTTACCCGATTTTTCGGGCTCGGGACGGGCCGGCAACTTTCGGGGAAAGACTCGATTCGGGCTACAAGTATAGCCGCCATGAGCGGACAATTTGATTTCAGGTCGGCTCGGCAAAACTCGGACGCGATCGGACGATATCGTTACCAGTAATAGATTAAAATTATTACCTGAGAACATAGAAAAATTATGTTTCTTACACGTTAATTTGAAATAATAAAATATTCGCCTCCTGTATATTGTTGTTATTATGAAACATCCAGGAAATATTCCTTTTTGTATGCTTACAGTTCGTACGTTTTCTATTTTAAATCTGAAACTATCCGGAAAAAGATAATACCCAATATATTCCCTTTACATAAAGTACTAAGTATGAAGTATATTTTATTCAGATTTTAAAATATTGTCGATATAAAAATAGTCTTCTTCCCAAGTTCTGAACATGGTATTTATTTAAGTACGTATATGGACGTATTCAGTATTCACAGACTATTTGGTAGCAATGAAAATACATATATATGTAAATAAATAATAAGATACAAATTATGATTCAACAGGAGACAGAAAGGTAAAAACTTATCACTCTGGTATCGATATAAATGATATACATAATTCTTTCCGTCTCGGTCCGCTCGTAATAGCTGGCTTTCGAGCCGATCGCGTCCGAGTTTTGCCAAGCTGACCTGAAATCAAATTGCCCGCTCATGGCGGTCATGCTTGTAGCCCGAATCGAGTCTCGGGATCCCGAAACCGTCAGGATCTCGAGCAATACGAAAGTATCGGGACCCCGCCCGATTCCGCCCGAAATTTTCCGACCCGTCCCGAGGGCCGAAAATCCGAGCCGCGGGACGATCCGCACACTCCTATTCGTAACGCGTATTCTCTCGTCATCGCAGAACACGAGTGAGCCAGAAGTGGTGGGGATAGCGCCAAGCTTCTGTCATGTATAGGCCAAACCGAGCTGCAGCGTAGAAATACACGCATCAGAATAGGTGTGCCTTAGGCCTTAGCTCCGAAAAAATTCAGGAGCTTTATTGATCAGAACATTGATTCTTTTTCGATAGCTTCATCTCGTATTGGTCATAACAGCCACACGGCTACGTTCAGACGGAGCCGAGCAGCATTCCCGTTACCCCACCATACCCTTGGGTGGCCCCGTAACTCCAACAGACAAATCCACGATCGTCAGATGGTGGTGACTGATTTCTCCTCGATCGCTATTCGCGAAAACGAATCGACCGGCCAATATATCTGAATACGACCTTAGGATAAAGATATAATGAAAGATGAAAAATTATTCGAAGCCCAAGATGAAAGGCCTTCGAATAAACAAAGGAAACTAATAAATTCCCGAAGCTAAATAGAATTTTAGATTTAGGGTACACACACCCTCCCCCAAACCTCGTGTCGATCGGCCACAGGGGCCATTCGGAAGTATATTCTTTTAATTAAATAATACCCATCTCTGCATAGGAGCGTAAAGAATTACAAAAAAAATCAAGGAGTCAACTGTTGACCGATTTGGAGACTTTTCCTTGTTATATGTTATATACAATAGTCGGAAGAATAATAATAAAAGCAATAATCGCAAATAATTGCTGTAACTTCCTCATTCTGAAAATATGGTATCAGTAAATTACTACTTCCAGTGTTATTAAAAAGTTCCAATCTCTTTTTTTATTTGAAATAATGTGGCCATATAATTATAACATATATTCGGCAGCGGTGATGTATGTGTTACAGTAAAAGCGTGAATTTAGTAAATGTACACACTTTCCAGCAGTTTCTAGTCAATGTATGCCTAAAATGCATATAATCTAACCTACAATCGGCCAAAAATACATACATTGACTGTATCACGCTTTTGCTGTGGCACATGTATCCAGCTAACGCTTCAGTTTTGCTATGATTCCACGTTGGCAGTCCTCCCGAGTAGGCGCCATCTCGTATCCACTAGCTCAACTAAATTTGTCACGTGACTTGCTCTGTATTATCGCCAATATGGCGGAACTCGTATTGGGGAATGCAATCACGGGCTGACGTTGTTTGTCCTTACATGAGCAAATTTTGGGCTGGGTGAGGTCTCATTCGAAAGAGGAAGGTTCAATGCAGCCCGCTCTGCTCATCGTTTGAGGCAGAAAACTCTTTTAGAGAGCTACAAATACATGAAATCTGTGAGTGCATTTTGTCGATTTTTTCTCTAGTTTGGACACTCGTATTATTACATATCAACACAATCTCTTTGAACCATGAGCAGAGCGGGCTGCATTGAACCTTCATCTTTCGAATGAGACCTCGCCCAGCCCAAAATTTGCTCCTATAAGGACAAACAACGTCAGCGCGCAAACCCATGTTTCGGGCCAGATTGTGTCGGTATACAGCGCGCTGCATTACCCGTGTCTACCCCCTTAAAGAGTGTTGTTTTATCCTTGCGAGGCCCCTCTGGCATATCTTCAATTCTTCGCTAAATAGTGGGTGTTTTCCAGCACTCTGGAAAACCAGTATTGTCACCCCAGTTTTTAAGACTGGTGATCGCGCAGATGTCAGAAATTATAGGCCTATCTGTAAGTTTTCAACCCTGTCGAAATTGTTTGAAGAGATTGTAACTGACATACTTACGCCGTCTGTAGTCAATGTTATCTGTGACGAACAACATGGATTTGTTCCGCGGCGATCGACCACAACTAATTTGGCTGTGTATCACAGAGCGGTCTCCGATGCACTTTATCTGGGTCTGCAAGTAGACACGGTTTATACGGACTTTCGAAAAGCATTCGATTCTGTGGATCATCAGATCCTTGTTGGTAAATTGGCCTCATATGGCTTTTGTGGTCCGTTCCTGTCCTGGATCGGGAGTTACCTAACTGGGCGTACTCAGATCGTCAGGGTGGAAAACCATCTGTCCACTCCTGTTCCAGTCGGCTCCGGAGTACCCCAGGGGTCGCATCTTGGCCCTTTGCTCTTCATCCTCTTTATCAATGATCTTAAGGAGGTATTTAGGAACAGCAGATTTTTAATGTACGCGGATGACTTAAAAATCTTCCGCACCATTGGGGATCAACTTGATGTTGACATGCTGCAGGATGACCTTAGGATGTTCGAGCGGTGGTGTATCAATAATAGGATGAGGTTGAACGTGGCCAAGTGTGTCCTCATTAGGGCACATAGGGCTGGAAGGGGTATAACTTCTTCGTACACTCTTTGTGATACTCCCTTTGTGGAGGTAGCTGATATAATGGACCTAGGTGTGACAATTTCGGCAGAGCTTTACTTCCGCAAGCATTATCAAAACATTACGAGTAAGGCAATGCGAATCCTTGGTTTTATAGCAAGATTTGGGAAACATTTCAGAAGGCTTAAGTCTTGGAAGCTTTTGTATGTGGCTCTTGTTAGGCCTCAGCTGGAATATGCTTCTGTCATCTGGAACCCCAGACATAAGCACTATATCAGCTTGATCGAGAGGGTGCAGCATAAATTCTTAAGGCTTGCCTCCAGGGCTATGGGAACGCCGATGCACTTTACTGACCACGATTACGGTCCGGCCTTACGACTACTTGGTATTGCCACGCTTAGTGATAGGAGACTGTCTTCGGACTTAATCTTCCTTTACAAGGTCATACACGGTCATGTAAATTGTACGGAGCTTGTGGCTGCGCTGCGGTTCCGTGCTCCTGAGCGAGTTTTGCGACCTAGGCCCCTTTTTGTGAGCAGGGAACCGGGTTACCGCAATTACACGGCTGACCCCTTAAGGGGGTAGACACGGGTAATGCAGCGCGCTGTATACCGACACAATCTGGCCCGAAAAATGGGTTTGCGCGCTGACGTTGTTTGTCCTTATACGAGCAAATTTTGGGCTGGGCGAGGTCTCATTCGAAAGATGAAGGTTCAATGCAGCCCGCTCTGCTCATGGTTCAAAGAGATTGTGTTGATATGTAATAATACGAGTGTCCAAAGTAGAGAAAAAATCGACAAAATGCACTCGCAGATTCCATGTATTTGTAGGTCTCTAAAAGAGTTTTCTGACTCAAACGATGAGCAGAGCGGGCTGCATTGAACCTTCCTCTTTCGAATGAGACCTCACCCAGCCCAAAATTTGCTCATGTAAGGACAAACAACGTCAGCCCGTGATTGCATTCCCCAATACGAGTTCCGCCATATTGGCGATAATACAGAGCAAGTCACGTGACAAATTTAGTTGAGCTAGTGGATACGAGATGGCGCCTACTCGAGAGGACTGCCAACGTGGAATCATAGCAAAACTGAAGCGTTAGCTGGATACATGTGCCACAGCAAAAGCGTGATACAGTCAATGTATGTATTTTTGGCCGATTGTAGGTTAGATTATATGCATTTTAGGCATACATTGACTAGAAACTGCTGGAAACTGTGTACATTTACTAAATTCACGCTTTTACTGTAACACATACATCACCGCTGCCGAATATATGTTATAATTATATGGCCACATTATTTCAAATAAAAAAAGAGATTGGAACTTTTTAATAACACTGGAAGTAGTAATTTACTGATACCATATTTTCAGAATGTGGAAGTTACAGCAATTATTTGCTATTATTGCTTTTATTATTATTCTTCCGACTATTGTATATAACATATAACAAGGAAAAGTCTCCAAATCGGTCAACAGTTGACTCCTTGATTTTTTTTGTAATTCTTTACGCTCCTATGCAGAGATGGGTATTATTTAATTAAAAGAATATACTTCCGAATGGCCCCTGTGGCCGATCGACACGAGGTTTGGGGGAGGGTGTGTGTACCCTAAATCTAAAATTCTATTTAGCTTCGGGTATTTATTAGTTTCCTTTGTTTATTCGAAGGCCTTTCATCTTGGGCTTCGAATAATTTTTCATCTTTCATTATATCTTTATCCTAAGGTCGTATTCAGATATATTGGCTGGTCGATTCGTTTTCGCGAATAGCGATCGAGGAGAAATCAGTCACCACCATCTGACGATCGTGGATTTGTCTGTTGGAGTTACGGGGCCACCCAAGGGTATGGTGGGGTAACGGGAATGCTGCTTGGCTCCGTCTGAACGTATCCGTGTGGCTGTTATGACCAATACGAGATGAAGCTATCGAAAAAGAATCAATGTTCTGATCAATAAAGCTCCTGAATTTTTTCGGAGCTAAGGCCTAAGGCACACCTATTCTGATGCGTGTATTTCTACGCTGCAGCTCGGTTTGGCCTATACATGACAGAAGCTTGGCGCTATCCCCACCACTTCTGGCTCACTCGTGTTCTGCGATGACGAGAGAATACGCGTTACGAATTGGAGTGTGCGGATCGTCCCGCGGCTCGGATTTTCGGCCCTCGGGACGGGTCGGAAAATTTCGGGCGGGATCGGGCGGGGTCCCGATACTTTCGTATTGCTCGAGATCCTGACGGTTTCGGGATCCCGAGACTCGATTCGGGCTACAAGCATGACCGCCATGAGCGGGCAATTTGATTTCAGGTCGGCTTGGCAAAACTCGGACGCGATCGGCTCGAAAGCCAGCTATTACGAGCGGACCGAGACGGAAAGAATTATGTATATCATTTATATCGATACCAGAGTGATAAGTTTTTACCTTTCTGTCTCCTGTTGAATCATAATTTGTATCTTATTATTTATTTACATATATATGTATTTTCATTGCTACCAAATAGTCTGTGAATACTGAATACGTCCATATACGTACTTAAATAAGTACCATGTTCAGAACTTGGGAAGAAGACTATTTTTATATCGACAATATTTTAAAATCTGAATAAAATATACTTCATACTTAGTACTTTATGTAAAGGGAATATATAGGGTATTATCTTTTTCCGGATAGGTTCAGATTTAAAATAGAAAACGTACGAACTATAAGCATACAAAAAGGAATATTTCCTGGATGTTTCATAATAACAACAATATACAGGAGGCGAATATTTTATTATTTCAAATTAACGTGTAAGAAACATAATTTTTCTATGTTCTCAGGTAATAATTTTAATCTATTACTGGTAACGATATCGTCCGATCGCGTCCGAGTTTCGCCGAGCCGACCTGAAATCAAATTGTCCGCTCATGGCGGCTATGCTTGTAGCCCGAATCGAGTCTTGTGGTCCCGAAACTGTCGGGATCTCGAGCAATACGAAAGTATCGGGACCCCGCCCGATCCCGCCTGAAAATTGCCGGCCCGTCCCGAGCCCGAAAAATCGGGTAACCGCACACCCCTAGTTACGAAACTCACCGGCCAATAAATCTGAATACGATTTTAGAAGTTCGAATAACCGACGAGAACCTTTGTGTCCCGAGCCGCGCGAGATCGCCATGCTCGGCGATGTGTCATCGATTATAAAGAAACAGAATTTGTTTATTTTTCATCGTGTCAATATGAAAGTGACACCATTGGATTCTTGGCATTCTCCCGGTTATATTGGCAGAAAATAATTTAAATCGGACTATTTTTAACAAAACGGGCTTTCACTCCTACAAACAAATTTTTCACGTAATTTCTTTAATTTTGGTCCAAATTATATCATTTTTGGGGCCAATTTGATCGAGAAAACATGAGGAATGGACTGACGTCACTTTCGCAAAGATCTGATTAGAAATGCAGAACTGTAGATTTGTCACTGCTTAGCGCGCAACATTGTATGGCCCCGCTGGTTTCGAGCGCCGAAGCCCACGAAACTCAGCGAGTCGCATGATTGCCAGCTAGAAGGACAAGAGGGGACTTTCCATGGCGAAGGAAAATCAGCCTTCTACAGAACTCAAATCGAGAAAGACTTTGCTAACAAACTTTATATTCACGTCAAATAAATACTTGTAAAATTTAGACGACGAACTATTGTTGAATTTCGCCAGTTCTTACATATGCCCCACTGGGTTCGGAATTCCTGATCCCAGAGTTTCATGCATTTACCTATTGAAATGTTGCTTCAAGTCATCGGGCAATTGCATTGTTTCTTCTCGTACATATGTATATCTGTTCGCGAGTAGGTGTCATGAATGACGCGACTTTTGTTTCCCAAATAAATTCACCCCTATCAGGGCCCTCGCTCGAACCGCTTGACAAGGAGACCGAACGATGTGAACCGTGTGCGAGTGAAATAGCGCACCAGCGGTACACCCTCGGTCGACGGTGACTTGGGTCATCCAGTACTGAATACGAAATGTTCAAAATTTCTCATTACACCTTGATGAGAGTGTTACCATTCATGGATTGTTGGTGAGTCAAGACACGAAGCAATTCAGTCTATTTTTTCTTATGAATACATGATTAGAACACACTCTACGTTCAATAAAAATTGATCGAATTACTCCATGTTTGATATCATTTTCATCGGGAAATCCTAAAAAATTCATCGGTAATACTTTCATCAATACTTATCAAAAACACGAACATTTTATTTTTCTGTACTAGGGTATTTTATCTAGCTCGTCGGTTTTATTGTTCACGGCTGTCAACGGGCGGTCTACTAGGACCCGAAGGTCCACGCTCGCAACGAGAAAGCAAAACAGTGGTATCTTTCCCGATAAACTGAGCCCAAAGGCTTCTCAACAATTGAAACATTGGAAGACTGTACATATTCTTTCTGATGCTTTCGGCTATATGCGCAACCATTTGTATGCCCGGTTTCATGTCTAACAAGTCAGGCGATTTTGTTTGTGAGAGCCATATATAAAGACAGTCCTGTAACGTTCACTACATCTTCAATTATAAAACTGCAAATATGTTATTTTACACATGTGTCTTCGTCGGCTTCGACGCTTGAAACCAGCGGGGCCATACAATGTTGCGCACTAAGCACTGATGAATCTGAAGTTTTGCAATTTCTAATCAGATCTTTGCGATCGTGGCGTCAATCGATTCCTTATACTTTCTCAATCAAATTGGCCCCAAAAATGATACAACTCAAACCATAATTAAGGAAATTACGTGAAAAATTTGTTTGCAGAATTGAAAGCCCGTTTCGTTAAAAATAGTCCGATTTAAATAATTTTTTCATAAAAAAAATGCGCAGGCTGGATGCGCGTGATTATTACGTGGCCCCCTCCATAGACATATATAGACGGATCAGAAGATGGGACTATCGGCGTGGGGAAGGAAGGCTTGGAAGGGTAAAGGCATAGGTTCAAATACAGGCACGTCGGATAGCTTCGGATGCATTCGGCATGCATAACCACAGCGTTATCCGATTTACTCGTATCGCTCCCCTTACCGCGAACCTTGCCACCCCCCTCAGCTTACGCTCCGCCGTCTATATATGTCTATGGTCCCCTCCTCGAAGTGACAGAAAATATAACCTATGTATACGCTATCTTTTGCGCTACATTTGTGAACTTTTTATCATCCTTCCGAAACATTAGTATTACGTCGCAACAGTATCTTTAGGAAATCGGGTCTAGCATATAGGTTATATTTTCTGTCACTTCGAGGACAGAAAATCCGGTCCTCCAAGTGACAGAGAATATAACCTATATGCTATACCCGATTTCCTAAAGATACTGTTGCGGCGTAGTAATAATGTTTCGGAAGGATGATGAAAAGTTCACAAATGTAGCGTAATACAACGAAATAGCCGCTAAATATTTATTGTCTTATAGCATATACATAGGTTATATTTTCTGTCACTTCGAGGAGGGACCACATAATAATCACGCGTTGGATTCAACATCAAACACAATTTTATATATGTTTGTTCATAACTGCTTTCTGCATAGGATGTGTATTTCATGTTCTGTTTCAGTGTTTTGCTAATTAAAAAATGTCTATCCTAACAAACTTCATTTTCTGGGGACATGCCCTCATCTATTTTTCCTTTTCACTTATAATTCCTCACTGCCAACGTAGAATATTGTAGCATAAGCACATTTCAAGTAAATGTACAATGAATTTTCTACGTTTGCAGTACCAGTAGATTTTCTAAAGTACAACGCAACAGCTGAGAATTTCTTTCCACATTCAAAATAACATATGGAAATAGCAAACAGCTCCCTCTCGCGTGCACAGGCAGCCGCGTATCTATGGGTAATACCATTTCAGTGCAGAAAAAACCTGCTGTAATACCGACCTGCCGAATCGGCCAGACCACGTGACGTGTCTACCCCCTTAAGCAGAGCTATGAATTGTGCTAACCAATGTTTCCCTGACATTGATTTGTTTTGTGTCTCCCTCAGCGGCCTCCGATCACTTTTGTACGGGCGTTCGTCACTGTATAGGTCACTTGATCTGATGCGTTAATGTTATATTAAGTACTCACACCGATTATTTATTTTATTTTACTTTATTTTTTTTTAAGTTATTTTAAGTTATTTTGTATTGTTTACATTTATATTTTGCTTTACGCTTTGTATCTTTTGCTTACTAAAGGGTTTTCCCGTTAACAATAATAATAATAATAATAATAATAATAATAATAATAATAATCTTTTGCATCTTCAACCTCATTATTCTCGAAAGTTGACCTTCGATCGTTATGAGTCAGCGGCGGCAACACCCCCACCCCCTCGTGTGTATGTTGATGTGTGTGCGCGCGCGCGCGCGTGGGTCGTGTGTGTGACTCATCCTCCACTAACTCATCCCCCACCTCCACAGGTCGCGTTCCCCCACCCGCCTCCCCCTCGCCGCGCTTCTCTCCCTCGCCAACAATTGGTGTAGGACGCCCCTTATATATCTACTAACTTCTATTGGCACATTTGGAATCGAGTAAAAGGAATGAAATAAAAAGCATACACAAAAATTTATATAAAGATGGTAGGATATTAATCCTTGGTGGATCGTGCGAACGAGGAACGGTAAGCACCATAGGTTGCATATTGAAGCGCGTTTCTAACCCCGAGTCTCCACCAAGGCGAACACGAACAAAAACATTGTTTGCGAACGTTTACGTCTGTTTTCGTCGCGTCCAAACCGCCGCGACCACGAACAGAACTCCGCGTACGAACGTTTTCGAGGATGTTCGCGACGGTAGAAACGCAGCGAACGCACATTTCTGACGAAACCTGGCGATCTGCATCCCTTTGCATTGTGGGACTGCTCGTAAACAGGCGACCCTCTACGACCATCCGCCGACAGGTACTCCACAGAAATAGTATGCGTGACAAGCTCGAATCAAATTTTTATATTTTTTATTTTAACATAATGAGAATATTTCCAACGTATGGATGAAATATTTCTAATAATAATGAAACCAAACATGACGCAATTCTGACAAATTCGAGTTCTGCTGATAATATACATACAGGGTGTCCGCGGGAAGATTGGACAGCCGGTTTTCTCCTAAACTATTGGAGATAAAATTATAAAAAAAATAGGGAATTGCATGGTTCGAGGGGGCCAATTAATTAGCGCGAACGAATTTTTTTATCGATTATTATTTTAAAAGATACGATGGTCAAGTTGGGTTTTTCAAATGGAACTATTTTTTTTGAACACCTGAGTTGATAGTGCGTTCCAAGACAAATTCAATAAGCTTTAATGTATACACTTTATTTTCACTGGTTTTTAAGATATTGCGCTTGCAAATTTACTGATTTTCACTGGAAGAAAACTGTCTGGTATAGCACGCACCGGGGACGGTCTTACTGGCTCCACGGGTGGCACTGCCTTTTGAAATAGATACCTACCTGCCAAAGGTCTACGCCAGGCCCAAAAGCTGGACAATTTTTTTCCGTCAGAAATGCTACTTAGGTAGGTACATCTGCGGTATCGAGAAGCGCACCGTTACTTTTATTTCGCACTTGCTTCTACGCTCGGATGGCCGGTTCTTTTGGGAGGGATGCAAGTTCGATTGGTTAGGTTAGGAGGAGTGAAAGTTGCTAGACTAAATTTCAATCATAGGGAGCAGATTGTATCAGAACCATTCGGATTTGCATTCCTCACAAACGGCTGCTCTCTTGAAGAGGCCCTCTTCACAGCAATGCCCACCTTCTCTCGCACGGAATACGTTAACGCATGCTTTTCTTCTGATATTGAAGCTCGTGTTTATACTCGAGAGGACCACGCGTCGAAATAATTCTTTATTTTTTATCGTATGGATATGGAAGTGTCGCAGATGGATTCCTTGGGGTTTTCCGATTAAAAACCTTGCCAAGTGTCGTGGAAATCGGACAACTCTTACATAAGGAATACAATTTGCTTGTGTCAAAGTAGTCCGATTTGCATGACATTTGGTACGATTTTCATCAGAAAAACATAAGGAATCCATTGGCACCACTTCCCTTTCGATACGACGAAGAAAAGAATTTCTTAATACGCTCAAATGGATATTTCACCCTCGACTGCGGGGGCTCGACCTTAATTCGCTACGCCCGGCCCACGATTCGTACCTTTTTCCGGAAAAAGCCATAAAAATCGGGTGAGGCAATGCGAAGGTCTGTCCTCGCCACGGGGTGCCAGCGCATCTCCTTGACGGGCGTTGCTCCAGAATTACCCTGTATCATTTGGGTAGTGTGTGACCCGACTACCCTCCGTGTAATTGGTCTGCGCGAAGTGGGGCGCAAGTCCGATCATTATCAGTACTCCTGCCCGAGAGGAATACGATTTACTTTAATTATAGTACATGTGTATTTTGTAATAAAATGTTTCTATCGTCTCCTGAATTCAATAACTGGCATCCAGATATCTACGCTCCTACAATCCACCGTCAACACGGTTCGTGGAGAGACACAGGAAGAAAAGGGGTAGCCTGCTGTCGACGCGTGGTCCTCTCGAGTATAAACACGAGCTTCAATATCAGAAGAAAAGCAAGCGTTAACGTATTCCGTGCGAGAGAAGGTGGGCATTGCTGTGAAGAGGGCCTCTTCAAGTGAGCAGCCGTTTGTGAGGAATGCAAATCCGAATAGTTCTGATACAATCTGCTCCCTATGATTGAAATTTAGTCTAGCAACTTTCACTCCTCCTAACCTAACCAATCGAACTTGCATCCCTCCCAAAAGAACCGGCCATCCGAGCGTAGAAGCAAGTGCGAAATAAAAGTAACGGTGCGCTTCTCAATACCGCAGATGTACCTACCTAAGTAGCATTTCTGACGGAAAAAAATTGTCCAGCCTTTGGGCCTGGCGTAGACCTTTGGCAGGTAGGTATCTATTTCAAAAGGCAGTGCCACCCGTGGATCCAGTAAGACCGTCCCCGGTGCGTGCTATACCAGACAGTTTTCTTCCAGTGAAAATCAGTAAATTTGCAAGCGCAATATCTTAAAAACCAGTGAAAATAAAGTGTATACATTAAAGCTTATTGAATTTGTCTTGGAACGCACTATCGACTCAGGTGTTCAAAAAAAATAGTTCCATTTGAAAAACCGAACTTGACCATCGTATCTTTTAAAATAATAATCGATAAAAAAATTCGTTCGCGCTAATTAATTGGCCCCCTCGAACCATGCAATTCTCTATTTTTTTTATATTTTTATCTCCAATAGTTTAGGAGAAAACCGGCTGTCCACTCTTCCCGCGGACACCCTGTATAATGGTTTTATAATATCAGCATTTTTTTATACTAGTCAATAACAGATTTTCTTGAAAAGGAAAATAAAATTTTTGTTAGGTGGTAATTTCTGTTTAAAGCTGTGGGATATTATTAGGAAATAAGGAGAAGGTATTAATGAGTTATATGTGCATTTATAACTACATACTGTATAGATATGCATATACATACATATATTTACAAATATGAAAATGAATTGTCGATGTCAATTTCGATCGAAAAAATGACTTTCTTCCGGGGGTATGCGGTTACCCGATTTTTCGGGCTCGGGACTGGCCGGCAACTTTCGGGCGGGATCGGACCGGGTCCCGATACTTTCGTATTACTCGAGATCCCGACAGTTTCGGGATCCCGAGACTCGATTCGGACTACACGCATAGCCGCCATGAGCGGGCAATTTGATTTCAGGTCGGCTCGGCAAAACTCGGACGCGATCGGACGATATCGTTACCAGTAATAGATTAAAATTATTACCTGAGAACATAGAAAAATTATGTTTCTTACACGTTAATTTGACATAATAAAATATTCGTCTCCTGTATATTGTTGTTACTATGAAGCATCCAGGAAATATTCCTTTTTGTATGCTTATAGTTGTTCGTACGTCTTCTATTTTAAATCTGAACCTAGCCCGAAAAAGATAATACCCTATATATTCCCTTTACATATAGTACTAAGTATGAAGTATATTTTATTAAGATTTTAAAATATTGTCGATATAAAAATAGTCTTCTTCCCAAGTTCTGAAGACATATTCAGAATTCACAGACTATTTGGTAGCAATGAAAATACATATATATGTAAATAAATAATAAGATACAAATTATGATTCAACAGGAGACAGAAAAGTAAAAACGTATCACTCTGGTATCGATATAAATGATATGCATAATTCTTTCAGTCTCGGTCCCCTCGTAATAGCTGGCTTTCGAGCCGATCGCGTTCGAGTTTTGCTGAGCCGACCTGAAATCAAATTTCCCGCTCATGGCGGTCATGCTTGTAGCCCGAATCAAGTCTCGGGATCCCGGTATTGTCGGGATCTCGAGCAATACAAAAGTATCGGGACCCCGCCCGATCCCGCCCGAAATTTTCCGACCCGTCCCGAGGGCCGGGAACCCGAGCCTCGGGACGATCCGCACACTCCCACTTTTTTCCCATGTTTCCATCGATTTCACCCGAACTACCGAACCGATTTGAGAATGTTATAAGATAGGTTTGTTGGTGATTCAATTAGCTTTAATTTGAGATAATTTTCGACCACATCGATCATTCGCAACCCGAGATATTTGCAATTAAGTGGGACCATCTTTTTGACAGACAGGTAAAAAGTTCACCTGTCGATATCTCGAAAAGGTATCCATAGAATGTTTTTTAGACCATATTTTCGGAATCAGCGGGCCATTTTACATAAGAAAAAAATAGTGCAATCTGCTGTGCCATTTTTTTTTTTATTTTGTAAACTAGTGTTATCAGCGGAACTCAAATTTGTCCGAATTGCGTCGTGTTTGATTTCATTTCTATTAGAAATATCTCATCCATACGTTGGAAATATTCTCATTGTGTTAAAACAAAAAATATACAAATTTTATTCGTGCTTGTCATGCTTACTATTTCTGTGGAGTACCTGCCGGCGGATGGTCGTAGAGGGTCGCCTGTTTACGAGCAGTCCCATAATGGAAAGGGATAGCAAGACCCAAGTTGCATGGGTTTGAAAAGGGACGAGAACGAGAAAACAGCCGATGTTCGTCACAAATGTTCGAGCTTGGTGGATCACCGAACTTTGTTCGCAAACACCCTCTCTCCACGTCCACCGTGACCATTCGGAAGATTTATTGCCTATTAGTAAGGTCATTTGTTAGCGAACACTGTTATTTGGCGTCCACACCGAGGCGAACGCCGTGTTAGCTAACATGTTCGCGAGAAAATATTTTTGTTCGTGTTCGCTTTGGTGGAGACCCGGGGTAAGAATTCGACTATAACGCGGTCTAGTGTATGTCCGAATTGATGTTGCGAATTGACGTTCCAATGCACGCAGGTGGGACATCGGTGCATGGACGCTTTCACCCTCGGCCGCCCTCGCAGCGTCCAGTGCTGGCGGAGCGTGGACAGCCTGAGCTGGATGCCTCCGTGCAGGCCTCGTCGGTGCGTCTCGTCGACCCGGAGCGTGGCCAAATGGGACTCATCCGGCAGGATGACTGGAGGCTTGAAGGAGAGCAGCGGCTGAAGGAGAGCAGCGAGTGCTGCAGCCGGGCGCCGACACGCAGGGTGCCGTCCTCGTCAAGAAACGGGCTGAGGCACAGCGGACGCCTCGTGAATAGAGGTATGGTATTTCTCTACACATTTTTGACAGCGTTTATTAGAGGGGCAATCATCTAACCTGTGCTTACCTAAACAGTTTAGGCAGCGTTGCAGCGACGTGAGGGTCGCATTTCTCGCCTCTTCCGCCTTTTCCTGGTAGCGAGGACAGAAGAAAAGGTAGTGTGCATCATTGCACAGGCCATACGCCTTAGATGACTCTCGCCCAGTGGCGATTTGATGCACCTGAGCAGGTTTGGGGCCCGCTCGCTTGTCGCTCGCGTCCTCTCCCCGTCGCTCGCCCCGGCGTTCTTCCAGCCCCTCCACGCTGTGGATGCGTGAGTCGATGAACTTCTTCAGCTCTATCAAGGTAGGTGACTCCGTAGTGGACCCGAGTGCGGCATCCCATTCACGGCGCGATTGGATATCCAATCGCTCCACAGTTAAATGAACGATCCAATCCGTCGGGTCTGGTCGGCCCATGTCGGCCAGTGCGTCGACGACGTCCCATGTAGCATAGTACAGAGGCTTCAGCGCCGCGGACGACTCCTTCATGACAGGCTGAAGGTCAGTGGGGTCCGCAGGTCGCTGTATCGCCCGTCAAAGATCGGTAGATTGATGCGAGGCAACAAATCACGTTGCCGGAGCCCGCCGCCCTCTGCGTGTCCCGACAGCAGCGTCACGTTCGCAGCGTGGGGCTGTGTCCCGATGAGCTCCTCTCGCAGGTCTAGGAGCTGAGCCTGCTGGTCCATAAAGGACTCTTCGACTATACTGGAGCAGCCCTTTGTAAAATAATCATGTTTTTCCTGCTCGGCGGTTTGGGACTCCATCAGAGCTGAGTGCTGAGCCACGTACTGCTTCCAGTAGTTTTCGAGCATGGTCAAACGCGATTGTATCATTCCACTAGTGACTTAGCCGCGCCTTTCTTTTTCAGATTTTCATAGATGCGGGTTAAACGGTGAAACACTTCGATTTGAGCGTTGATTTTGTCGGCCATCGTGAAAATCGAGAGCGAACGCAGTCACCACGTGGTCGCGGTAGAAGATTCCGGAACCGATCACTCGAAAGTTCTCGCGATTTTACCGAATCCGGCTCGAAGGACCAAAATGTACAGGCACGAAACGTCGAAGATTCGAACGATCGCGGATTAGATTAAGGTTTAGAAATAAACTAGCGTATAAGATAGTCGTTAAAGATAGTCTTTAAGTATAGCCGTTCAGTTTTAAACTAAGGTCTCGGTCACTGTATATTTACATAACGTTGCACAATAAATTACAAGTAAGTCTAATTAAATTAGTGACTATTAACACAGAACTCACTTATTATAGCGCGAAAGTACGCGAGAAGTAGCGATTGAACCGAGCAGTTCGTAATGCAGAGTTCTGGAACGTTCCAGAATAGCGCAAGATAAAAGTATGTTGTTACGTTGTCAACGATTAGACAGTGAACAGACAGTGATCGCGGTGATGGATCGGGCCGTTTCGCCGAATTCTGTGACGTTAGCACCCCACTTAACAGCTGTTTGCTCCTGAGCAGGACGAAGACCGCGCCGGCGACACAAAGCCGGTCACACGTTAAAGCGAGAGAGCTGCCTAATTAGCTGAGGTGCGCGTCAACAGATGGCCCGACCGATCTCATCACCGCGATCGTACATACCGCGACTTGGTCGTGTTAGCAATTTTAAAACGCGCGCGGCATCGGCATCGGCAGCGATTGGTCAAGGCCTGTGGCCGTTTGGGTCAATCCCAAACAAAATATCATATGGATACATACAGCGGCTCACGAAAGTATTCTGATACCCTTTGTAATGGAATAACTTTTGAAGTGAAACTTCCCTACGCACGGTAGAGTGAATTGGCCTCATGCCGCTGAACGTGTAACAACATATTGCATATCTCTTAGAACATTGCAGATTTGAAATTGATTTTCACGGAAAAACATGCTCTGACATTTCATAAATGAAGTCCTGGATTATGTGACTCGCCGCTGAAGCGGGATACCCACTAAAAACCCCCTCTTTCTTGGCCTCCTTCGTTTGGGCCCTATACTACAGCCGGGACTTCACCTATCTTTTGCCTAAGGACAGTTGAACGGATAGGGCACAACAATAGATTCTGCTGATTGACAGGAGGAAAAGTTTAAAAGGAACCATATGTCGCAAACGCACCATTTTGTGGGAAAAAAATTGACAAAGTTGAATTGTGAAGGTTAGACGATATTAACTTATAAACTTACCAACGTTCTCACCTCCTGCATCTTCTTCTCACCCATAGGACACTCCCATCATTGTTGATGGCGCGTAGCATATGCCTGTCCGCTGGCTTCGATATGACCACCGTCATTATCGAGGCATTGTTGGAGTCTTGTTCTCATATTTCGGCGAACATTCTCAAAAGTGTCCGGCGAATCTTGAATCATTCGGAACGCTACTTCTATTCTTTGTTTTAATTGTTCCCGCGTTTCAATTTGGGTCCCCGATCTATAAACAATGTCTTTCACCGCTCCCCACATAAAAAAATTCAGGGGATTGAGGTCGGGTGAACGTGGTGGCCACAAGTGAGGTGCAGGCTCGCGTGCTATCCACCGTGTGCCAAACATGCGTGGTAGGTAGTCCCTGACTGCCAGGCTGAAATGCGCTGGTGCACCATCATGCATAAAATATAGCGACCAGCGTCTGTTTCGCGGAATCACTTGGCGAAGTTGGCCTAACAAATTTTGCCACAAAAAGCGCAAATATGTTGCACCGGTTAATGTGAGTAAATAGACAGGGCCAATAATCCGATTTCCTACAATTCCTGCCCACACATTCACAGAAAAATGTCCCTGATTGAAGCGTTGGACGGTTGCGTGGGGATTCACATAGGCCCACACTCTTGTATTTTGCCTATTTTGTAGAGTCGCACTGGAAAAACTGCTTTCGTCCGTGAAAAGGACATTTTCTAGAAAGCGGTCATTCCGTCGTAATTTCCGTAGCATCCAACGACAGAAGGTACGCCGAGCAGCGTAATCACCTGCACGGAGTGCTTGGCCCCTCTGAATTTTGAAGGGTCGTAGACCTTCTTCACGTATGGTCCGTCGCACCGTCACGTGCGAAATATCTACGCAACGAGCGATACCCCGGAGGCCCATTAGTGGGAATGCACGCGCTAACGCAATCACGCGTTCTTCAGTTCTTCAGGGTATGCGAGGTCTACCTGGTCTCGGGTGATGATTGACTCCCACATTCAGCTCCTCTATATTTAATTCCGAAAAACGGTTCTCTAGACGTTGAAATTCCCGTCGGTAGGGGACTCGTATTTCCCGGCCACTGTCCACCAACAATTGTCTATATATTTCCCTGGCTAATGAATAGTCCCTGTTTGCTTCGTGGCGATCTCTGCCTCTTAAGCGTCGCTCCATGACACTTGGGGACCACTTATATTCACTAAACAGTAACTAATAACTAAAATAAATGATAACTATACTAGTCACTAAACTACACTAATACACTAGGTAATAAATGTTCCGTGTGTGTCCAATACACGCCACCACTACACGCGATGCGAAGCGAAATCCGGTGTCTCACCGATAAAGATGAACAGATTGATGTTCGCTCCTAGGTGTTTAGGAGGCGACGAAAATCCAACTGGTAGCATTTCCATGGTGTAGGAGGGAATTTGAGCTTTGGAAATTCGTCGGTGGAGAGGGGAGCCCCCTCCTTCTTGAAGAACTAAACGAAGAAAATGCAAACATCTGGTTCCCAAAAACTAACAGGCAATTTGATCGGCTAGAGCGTCTCGTCCGGGGTGGCGGTTTATGACCGTATGGTCCCGCGAGTACGCGCTGGAAAACGGTGCGCGCGGGACCCAGGTCATCACGTGCAACCCACAGAGCAATATAAGGATTAACTCAGGCCGAGGAATGTCTAATAATGGTCAATTCAGACGAGCGATGCGGCGTCGTTGCGATTTCGAATCGGTACATATATATCTATGCAGAGACATACAGGGTGTCCCAAAAATGCTGCGGGTCCTTAAAGGGGGTGATTCGGGGGATGATTGCAAACAACTTTTTCCTTTGCGAAAATGCTCTCCGAGGTTTCGTTAACGAGATATTAATAAAAAGCACCGACCAATCAGAGCGCGAGTCTGACGGCCGAGTTCCCGCGCTAGCGTGGCTACGCGCCGCGCTGCGACTTGTGAACAAGCAACTCGGCATGCAACGAAGAAAATTGCGTAGAATGGCAAATGAAAAAGACGAAACAAATAAAATCGAACACGTTTTCATGGTTTGTTTGTTATTTAAAATGAATAATGAATAAAGGATAAATGGATGAAAATCACGTGTAACGTAAAAAGACGAATACACTTTTTTTTTAGAAGATTCGAAAATAATAATTATTTGATGTGGGAGGATAAGGAATCAGGGCTCTTATTATCCGGATATCCGAGTATCCGGATCTGAGGATCCGGATATCCGTACTTGGATCCGAGTAACCGATTACCCGGTTTCGGATATTTTATCATCATGGTTGAATAAAGCTTTCTTTATATCGATTCTAATTAAAGAGAGCAAGTTTAACTGAAGTGATTAAGGGGTTATACCTAGTCAGGCGGTCGAAAAGAGGCGAATGTTTGTGAATTTTTTTTAAAAAGCGGAAGCATATATTTTTACAGAACTTTTTGCACTTAAAAGAACAACATTTAAAGAACATTTGGTTTGGTAATTTTTTCATAGAAAAATATTTATGTTTATAACAACGTAACAACCGACATCCAAGAAGCCTTTTTAAAAATGTGATTTTGCGGTGAGCACTGCCATTCGGAACTAGATTATTTAAAATTAAAAAACAAAAAAGATTTCGTTAGTATATTCATGTATCTTCCACCTAACGGATGGAATTTCCGAAATATTAATTTAAAACAAAATGGCGGCTATTTAAAGTTGAAATCATGAATTTTTCCCGTGAATTTTTGCATGAAAAAATCAGATTTCAACTTTAAATAGCTGCCATTTTCTTTTACATTAATATTTTTGAAATTCCCTCCGTTAAGCGGAAGATACATTAATATACTAACGAAATCTTTTTTGTTTTTTGATTATAAATAATCTGGTTCCGAATGGCAGACATTTTTTCAATTAGAATCCAAATAATCAGAACTTTATTGATTCATTATGATAAAATATTCGAAACCGGATACAGATCTTATCCCGGATTTCGAGTTGTAATGAGTAATTCGAGTACTCGGATATATCCTGATACACGGGTACTCGAATCTAAATTAAATAAGTATCCGGATATCCGGATATCCGAATATACATTTTGTGGGTATCCGAGTACTCGGATACTCAAGACTCGGATAGTTAAAAATCGGGTACTTCAGACTCGGATACTCAAGACTCGGATACCCATAACTCGGATATCCGTAAATCCGAGAAATAGTAAGAGCCCTATAAGGAATACGTAAAATTCCTTGTGTTAATAACGTAGCCACGAAAAGGTAATGTAACAGGAAATTAACGAAAAGTGATCGTAGTTCGTTATTGTGATAAAAATCCGTAATTCAATAACGGCCAGCACTGTTGCTGATAACGAATAAGTCTGTTTAAAAAGCCCGAATAAATATTTTCGTACGGAAATTTTGAGAATTATCGCCGGAAATAAGCCATAGCTTGCGGTTAATTTAAAAATGAATGATCACCAATAAAGTAACTAAAACTCACCCTTGTCGAAAATTCATCTGCAACTTGAAAACTTGTGTCACTGGGTCACTGAACCGATCCTGGTCATTGATGGACGAGCCCAGTGCACAGCTGATCCCAGGTATACGACACTACCCAAAGTTAAGGGTCGCAATGTCAGGTTGCGTCCAGGTCAACGTACCGAATATTCACTTCACTGCACGGCTACTAACACTGATCACTTTATTTATTTTTCATGGAACGTGTTGTTCCTACGTTTTAAAAATTGGTGGCCCCGAAAGGGGCCGATTGTTGTCAATTGAGAAATTGCTCCATTGAAACGTGTCATTGCTCAATGGAAACCACGAGAAGGTAACCGCGGCGCACTGTTCTCGACCGTCGACTCAAGGAACAATACGGTCATAAACCGCGACCTTCTTTAGACTACGTTGACGATCAACGCAGTTAGTTTTTACGATTAATCAGAAGTAATACGAAACGTGCGAAGTCTGGCAATCGAAAGAATTAAGGTACATGGCCGATCACGGATGTTTAAAATTTATGACCGAGTCTTCTTACTTCCATCCTTCTGACCCATCCTTAACCTCTCCTGATGGAAAAAGCCCACCACCTTCTCGTGGTTTCCATTTGGGCCCTTTACACGGACGTTCTTGCGTGGCACATTTGCGCGCCACACGCCAGCGCGGCACGCATTTGGCGTGGCGTGCCGGAACGTCGGAAGGAGCGCGCTCCTTCTCGCAGGCCAGAAGATCGTACCCGTCACTACTTAGAGACAGCGAGTTCGGGCTCCCATTTCTACGTCGACTCCACATGCTTTTTCCAGGAACCAGCGCAGTCTTGTATTGTGTACTACCTGTTCCATGTATATTATCGATCTGCGAAACGATCGGCAAGACACGATCGCGATATACGTAGGTTTGCGAAAAGTATACGAATTCCTCGATATACCTGGCTTATAGAGGATACCATAAATGCTGTTACTGTAGGGCACACTGAAACATCTGTTTTTACGAAGCTACATTTGGTTTACCTGAAGGTGCTATAAATTATGGAAATGGTTTATTACTCAGTTATAACGACTGTATTGCGATCTGCATTCTCCTTGCGGACGAAAAGTGTCCACCTCATCGGACGTTCTTGCTAGCATCTTGTGCGTGGTTAGAAGTGTGGCGCGCCGGAATTCCACGTTCTTGCGTGCGAGTAGAACCGTTGTCAGGCGTGTCGCGTCCAAAAGTGTGGCGCGCAAACCTCGACTTCAGAAAAGTTTACATAAGAGACAGAAAAGGTAGTTAGAAAAGGAAAGGGGCACTTGAAGACAAGGGTTTGGCGTGGAGCGTGGACTTTCCACCAGTGCGGAAAATTCTGAGGCGCGCGGCGCGCCAGGCAGTCAAGACTCTGCGAGCCGCTACAAGTGGTAGGAAGTAAACGAGAATTTTTTCAAACCAAAAAATTAAACATATTTACTTGCAGCTTTGTGGCTTCATTTGTCAATTTTTAGGGAATATGAAAAAAAATTGTATGCAAAAATAGTGGTTATATCCGGAGTTATAGTGCTTCAAATAGAGCGCCTTACAAAACTCATATGCGCACTGTTAGCATAAAATCAGTTGTTGTAGTTGTCTGAAATAGATTAATATACGATTAATAGATTAAACTTTATTAACCAAAATCATGATGTTATTTATTTTCATCTGCAATCTAGTAAATTATGTCTGTCAGAGTCTGGTAGGTATGGAGGGGACCGTGGCAGCAAGGCGTAGGGGCCCCCGGTGGCTCGCGAGCCACCAGTTAGTCAACCCTGGTTTACAACTACCTAAGTAGTTAATTGCTTGTTTTCGAAGGTTTCGTCGGGAAGCATTTGTCTGCCAGATGTCGAAAAGGGAAAATCGACATCGTGCCGTTTTTCAGCGATTTCGAATTTCTCCATCGGCGGGTTCCCCCGCAGACCTGCGGAACAATGCGGTTATAAACCACGACCTGGGGCGAGATTCTGACCGATCAATCTGTCTAGTTTTGGTAAGCAGATGTCTACTTTTACACCACTACGTTATCGAGAGGGGGGGGGGGGGTGGGGGGTGGTGCCTCCTACGCCGTCGAACTTGCAGAGGGAAGGTCCCTCCTCTTCTAGCAAAATTTGGCCAATCAGCAATGTTCTTTACTCGTTCTGGTCATCGTTCGGACCACCGAAATCTGAGCAGCCTTCATAAAACAAAGTTTTCACAATTATTTTGATCACCCTACGGATCACAGAGTCTACATCGATCTAATCATGCTTTTGGATAAGTTACACTCTCGTTGGACTCCAGGATGAGCCAGGAATCCATTGATGTCACTTCCATATCGATACGATAAGAGAGTGCGTTTAAGAAATGCCTACTCCTTTTATAATTTGTATTGCTTGTGTAAAAGTAGTCCGATTTCCATGATATTTGTGATAATATTAATTGGGAGAACGCCAGGAATCCATTAGTGGTATTTTCATATCGATACCATGACGAATAATGAATCTCTTAACACGCTGTAATGAATATTTCACCCTCGACTGTGGGTCGCCGACCTCGATTCGCAGTGGCCGGCCGAGGATACATACCTGTTTCAGAAAAACTGTATTCTTTATTCTTTATGAGTTTTTAGACTGACTCAAAACAAGAACAACGGTGTGTTTCGTTTGGGCCCTATCACTCTTTAAGGGGGTAGACACGTCACGTGACCTGGCCGATTCGGCAGGTCGGTATTACAGCAGGTTTTTTCTGCACAGAAATGGTAATACCGATAGATCGCCGATTGCCCGGTAAACGCGAGAGGGAGCTGTTTGCTATTTCCGTATTTTATTCTGAATAAGGAAATAAATTCTCAGCTGTTGCGTTGTACTTATAAAAATTTAAACGGAAAGTCGGCTGGTACTACAAACGTAGAAAATTCATTGTACATTTTAATTACTTGAAATGTGCTTATGCTACAATATTCTACGTTAGCAGTAAGGAATTATAAGTGAAAAGGGAAAATAGATGAGGGGATGTCCCCAGAAAATTAAGATTGTTAGGTTAGACATTTTTTTCCTAGCAAAGCACCGAAACAGAACATGAAATACACTTATTATACGTCCTATGCAGAAAGCAGTTATGAACAAACATTATATATAAAATTGTAAGGAATCGATTGACGTCACTTTTGCAAAGATCTGATTAGAAATTGCAGAACTTCAGATTCGTCACTGCTTAGCGTGCAACATTGTATAGTCCCGCTTGTTTCGAGCGTCGAAGCCCACGAAACTCAGCGAGACACATGATTGTTGGCGAGCATCGCGTTTGATAGCTAGAGAATCACCCCGTATAAATGCTAAGAAACGATAGTGTGAAGCGGCGTGCGTTTCAACTGCACATTGACAATATCGTAGATTCCAGGGCCTAGAATATTATCTCCGTAATACGATGTTCTTCACCAGAGCACTGCATTACTGATGAAAATGATGCCAAACATGGAGAAATTCGGCCTATTTTTAGTGAACCTAGTGCGTGTGTGTCCTAATCATGTATTCATAAGAAAAAATAGACCGAATTGCTTCGCAACTCGACTCATTTTCGTGGACATAAACTCACCAATCTATCGGTGGTAACACTCTTATCAAGGTGTAATGAGAAATATGAACATATTCATATTCAGTACTGGATGACTCAAGTCGCCGTCGACCGAGGGCTCTAATAAATGTGCATTTATTTGGGAAACCAAAGCCGCGTCACTCGTGACACCTACTCGCGAACAGATATATGTATGTATGTACGAGAAGAAGCAATGCAATTTCCCGATGACTTGAAGCAACATTTCAATAGGTAAATGCATGAAACTCTGAGATCAGGAATTCCCAACCAAGTGATGCATATGTAAGAACTGGCGAAATTCAACAATAGTTTGTCGTCTAAATTTTACAATTAAAGTATTTATTTGACGCGAATATACATATGTAAAGTTTGTAAGCAAAGTCTTTCTCGATTTGAGTTCTATGGAAGGCTGACTTTCCTTCGCCATGCAAAGTCCTCTCTTGTCCTTCACACTGGCAATCATGCAACTCGCTCAGTTTCGTGGGTTTCGACGCTCGAATCCAGCGGGGCCATACAATGTTACGCACTAAGCAGTGACAAATCGTCAGTTCTGCATTGCTAATCAGATCTTTGCGAAAGTGACGTGAATCGATTCGTCATGTTTTCTCGATCAAATTGGCCCCAAAAATGATATTATTCGGACCATAATTAAGGAAATTACGTGAAAATTTGTTTGCAGAATTGGAAGCCCGTTTCGTTAAAAATAGTCTGATTTAAATTATTTTCTGTCAATTTAATCGGGAGAATGCCAGGAATCCATTTGTGTCACTTTCATATTGATACGATGAAAAAAAAACAAATTCTGTTTCTCTATAATGGATGACACATCGCCGAGCAACGGCGATCTCGTGCGGCTCGGGCAATAAAGGTTCTCGTCGGTTATTCGAGCATCTAAGATCGTTACGGGCTCGGTTTGGTGTACACGATACGGACTTTTCGCTATCCCCACCACTTCTGTCTCACTCTTGTCCGCCGAAGGCGAGCGCGAGATGGAAAGAGAGCGAGCGAAGGCACTGAAAGCGAGCGAGGACAGTAAGAGATAGGCGACGCGTTGATATTTTGTCTCGCTCCGTCTTTCGGACGCCTGACACTCCGTCCTTTGTGTGCGCGACGGGCGTGCGCGATGGTCGCAAGCGCTACCGGTGAGCACGGGACCCGCTTTGCAAAATCTTGACGCAGGCCGGGCATAAGTCTTTTTTGCGCCCTAGACGAACTTGTCAAATTGCGCCCTTTATTATATTACATTTATTTGAGATTATTTATGACTTTACTCTGTAAAATTAGGCAACTGCTAGGGCGTAAGGTTGACAAGAGGCGCAAAATGGCCTTTTCATTGTTGGCATTGTTGAAAATAAATTTTTAAATGAAATACTACAAATTATATTACAACGGTTTTAAACTACGAGTAAAAGTTTAGAGTAAGGTCATGAAGAAGCTCAATTAAATGTTTTATAATAAATGGCGGAATTTGGCAAGCTCGGTTATGGCGCAAAAAAGACTCGTGCCGTGCCTGGCTACCTGACCGTAGCGCGCATGCGTCGAACAGTCACGATTCCATCTGAGCGCTCGCGCCCGTCGCGCACGCAAAGCGTTTCATCCCGCTGCCCCCTTCGGCCAGAAAGAAGCGAGAAACTCAGCCTCGGAATTAGGGCTCCGTTCATGATACGGGCTCAACGCCGGTCCCGACCAGCGAGCGGTTAACGAGACTTTACATTCAAATATATTGGCCGGTGCGTTTCGTAACGCGTATTCTCCCACCATAGGTACCGCTTGCCTGCCTCGGTGCTCCTGTTTGCAACGTTTTCTGACTCGCTCTCGTTCCATCTCACTCTCGCCTTCGCAGAACAAGAGTGAGCCAGAAGTGATGGGGTTAGCGCCAAGCTTCTGGTGTGTATAGGCCAAACCGAGCTGTCAGCATAGAAATACACACATCAGAATAGGTGTGCCTTAGCTCCGAAAAAATTCAGGAGCTTTATTGGTCTGAACATTGATTCTTTCTCGATAGCTTCATCTCGTATTGGTCATAACAGCCACACGGCTACGTTCAGACGGAGCCGAGCAGCATTCCCGTTACCCCACCATACTCCTCGATCGCTGTTCGCGAAAACGAATTGACCGGCCAATATATCTGAATACGACCTTAGGATAAAGATATAATGAAAGATGAAAAATTATTCGAAGCCCAAGATGAAAGGCCTTCGAATAAACAAAGGAAACTAATAAATACCCGAAGCTAAATAGAATTTTAGATTTAGGGTACACACACCCTACCCCAAACCTCGTGTCGATCAGCCACTGGGGCCATTCGGAAGTATATTCTTTTATTTAAATAATGCCCATCTCTGCATAGGACCATAAAGAATTACAAAAAAAAAATCAGGGAGTCAACTGTTGACTGATTTGGAGACTTTTCCTTGTTGTATGTTATATACAATAGTCGGAAGAATAATAATAAGAGCAATAATTGCAAATAATTGCTGTAACTTCCACATTCTGAAAATATGATATCAGTAAATCAATATTTCCAGTATTAGTAAAAAAGTTCCAATCTCTTTTTTTATTTTAAATAATGTGGCCATATAATTATAACATAAATTCGACAGCGATTTCAAGTGATGTATGTGTTACAATAAAAGCGTTAATTTAGTAAATGTACACAGTTCCCAACAGTTATATGCCTAAAATGCATATAACCTAACCTACAATCGTCCGAAAATTCATACATTGACTGCATCACGCTTTTACTGTGGCTTGTGTATACAGCTAACGCTTCAGTTTTGCTATGATTCCACGTCGGCAGTCCTCCCGAGTAGGCGCCATCTCGTGTCCACTAGCTGAACTAAATTTGTCACGTGACTTGCTCTGTATTATCGCCAATATGGCGGAACTCGTATTTGGGACTGAAGTCACGATTTTTCATTATTCGTCCTTATATGAGCAAATTTGGGGCTGGGTTAGGACTCATTCGAAAGAGGAAGGTTCAATGCAGAGCGCTCTTCTCACCGTTTCAGTCACAAAGCTCTTTTAGTGACCTAAAAATACTTGGATTCTGCGGGTGTATTTTGTCGACTTTTGCTCTACTTTGGACACTCATATTATTAGATATCAACACAATCTCGTTGAACCATGAGAAGAGCGCTCCGCATTGAACCTTCCTCTTTCGAATGAGTCCTAACCCAGCCCAAAATCTGCTCATATAAGGACGAATGATGAAAAATCCCAACCCCCTGTTTCGGGCCAGATTGTGTCGGTATACAGCGCGCTGCATTACCCGTGTCTACCCCCTTAAGGGGGTGAAAACTAACCTCAAAGTCAAATTAGCACTCCCACTTTTTCGCGTATAACTCTCAAAGTACAATAGACAGAAAAAAATGTTTCAAACAAAAGTCTAACCGTGCAATAAGCGCTGCAAACTTGCGTTAATAAAATTTTTAAAAAAAAATTTTTTCGTTCAGGTATTTTTTTTTTAAACAAAATTTTGTTAACGGAACTTTGTAGCGCTTATTGCACCATTAAAATTTTGTTCGAAACATTTTTTTCTGTCTGTTGTACTTTGAGAGTTATACGTGAGAAAGTGGAAGTTCCAATTTGACTTTGAGGTTAGTTTACGTCCCCTTAACGGACGGTAGGGCCAAAATGAAACACACCGTTGTTCTTGTTTCGAGTCACTCTATAAACCCACAAAATTGCGTTCCAATCAGTGAGTCCGGATTCGCGGTGTTTCTTTGTTAGTATTTTATATTTTTTATTACATATTGATATCGGTTGTGGAGCAGCTGTAATTTTGCAATTAATTTCTTTAATAATGTCGCCATTTTCATCACAAGAGAACAACAACAGTTGCATTATAATAATTATAGGTGGAGTCGTAATTTCAATTTTAGTATGGGGTTTAGAGCAATTCAGCTGGTCCTGAGCAATAAGCTTGATTTTTTCAAATTCAATTTTTTCAAACATTGCACTCTTAAGGGGGCCGTCTCGGCGGGCCTTGAATGTGTGCGTGCGCTTACACAAGCTAAGGAAAGCGTGTACGTATACGCGATGTAGTAAACAAACCGTTTCAACCAACTTACGCCCTGGAATCGGCAAGAAGGAAGTTTTTGCGGGTATAGTTGCGTTCAGTAGACATCAGTGCAGGGTGGTCTGGTGCGTTTGAATGCTAATAAGCACCGTACGTTGAAATAATAATGAATTTATGACTCGAAAACTGACAGCATGAGGCTTCCAGGTTTCTCCGTTGGTGGCGCTAATGGTGTACTGCAGCCACGTAGAACCAGCGTGACGTATACGCAGGACCGACGCGAGGTTAGCTGGCGCCCGTATGCAAGAAAATTTTTAGTGCCCCCCAATTTTTGCACCTGTTTTCTATTTAATATGCTTTGTCTTTACGGGGTGTACATTTCGTTTATGTGGGGGTTGGATTCCTATATTATTAAGCGCGCGATACAGTTTTTTAGCGTCCCATTCGGCTGGCGCCCTTATGCGGCGCATAACTTGCATGATGATTCCGCCGATCCTGCCTATACGCGATGTAGTAAACAAACCGTTTCAACCAACTTACGCCCTGGAATCGGCAAGAAGGAAGTTTTTGCGGGTATAGTTGCGTCCAGTAGACATCAGTGCAGGGTGGTCTGGTGCGTATGAGCGCTAATAACCACCGTACGTCGAAATAATAATGAATTGATGAGTCGTGTACTGAGACAGACTCGAGAAATGACAGAATGAAGCTTCAAGGATTCTCCGCCACCGGCGTTGATGGTATATTCGTGCATTGTACCATCAAAACCGGTGGAAGTCCAATCTAGCCGATAAATGTAGGAAAGACATAGTTGCCGAGACGTATCGAGAGTCGAATCGCGCTGTTGCCGCATTTCCCCTATCACTATTTTGCCACCAAGGAGAGGCTTGAATGAATCACGGCGAAGCGATTGGAGAACAGAGATGGGCAAAGATATTATCTGGATAAACTCAAATAAAAGATACTACAGTATTGTCTCATTACGGGCTCGGTTTGGTGTACACGATGTGGATTTTTCGCTATTCCACCACTTCTGTCTCACTCTTGTCCGGCGATGGCGAGAGCGAAATGGAACGAGAGCGAGCGAGGGCGGTACGAGATAGACGATGGGATGATGTTTTGTCTCGCTCCGTCTTTCGGACGCCTGGCACTCCGTCCTTTGCGTTCGCGGCCGTCGCGCAGGCAAAGCGTTCCATCTCGCTCCCCCCTTCGGCCAGATAGAAGCGAGAAACGAACACTGGGAATTAGGGCTCTGTTCGCGATACGGGCTCAACGCCGCGCCGGTCCCGACCAGCGAGGATTTGGGCTGTTCGGCGGCGCACAGTGGGGCATTTCGGGTCCAAACGCGGCACTAAGTCTTTTTACAAAAATATCGCCAAACTGCAAATTTTCTTTTACAGGTAGTTGATTGCATAGTTGGGTGATAATGTAGTATGATTGTTTTTCACATTCATTAATTTTTAACGCGACTACACGGTTTTGAAGAAGAGAACCATGAAACTCTTCAGAACTTATATTGTTGGTTATAGTTTTGTTGTTTGCTTAATTCAACTAATTTTTGGTGGAATGTTGAGATATGTATTTGAAGTGTACCAAATTTGATTTTGATATCTCTGATACTTTTGGAATTATATCTTACTGAATGTCCCAATTTTCATTGTTTATTTTTAACGGGAGTTCAACTGGGGTAGTTAGAGGCACGAGAAGGGGTCTATGACGCTTTTTTTTACAAAAATGCCTTTTCTGCCATTGAAATTCGAAGTAAGTGAAGTATCTTTATATGTGAAAGATGCGGAACTTTTTCCTATGAACAGTGTGGACGATATTGTCGGCAATTTGTAAAAAAGTACTATGCCCCATTAAATAAACAAATTTCATTAATTCTTCTGTACCAATGGGATCACAAATATATGTCCTAACTGAATGAAATGAAAAAATTAACAATAAATATATGATTTCGGAGAGAAAATGTTTTGTGCCGTGTTTCGATCCGAAATGTCCCACTGTGCGGCGGCTTGTAATCTCGGTTGGAGAGGCGTACAGTGTTGATAAAATGTAAAACGTCACGTTTTCAGTATTCAGTAACATACTGCTGAGATTTTCCACATTTAAATGAATTCAAATACGGTATAAATCGGATTATTTCTAGAACTGTACTAGATAAATGCGTAACATTTCTAATCTAATAATGCTAAAAATAATCCGATTTATACCGTATTTAAATTCATTTTAATCTTTAAAATCTCAGCAGTATGTTACTGAAACGTTCATGCCGATACGATAAAAAATGTGAAAGTTTTACATTCCATTAAAACAAAGAAAATGAACAATCATTTAGCAATTATAATGGTATATTTTGTATATTATACATATATGGTTTGAAATTAAAAATTATTTATTATAATAGGGTTGCCGCCGCGGGGTCCACGGCGACCTCCTCGGCGGCCTCCTCGGCCCCCTCCACTACGCCGGTATTTTAAATATTTTATCTCCTTTTTCATCTGAAACAGTACCATAAAAATTACATTTTCTAGTTCTACGCCTACATATGAGCCGTTATTTCTTAAAGTGGTATAAGTCCATTTATTTATACATTGGGATATTTAAGGGTATGCTTTTGAATCAACAAAATATTCGCATCCGTAAATCAAATCGGGTAATGTTTTGAAAACTATAAACTTGTGTAATTTTATTACGGAATAATAATCAATAAAAATGTTAAAGAAAATAAACGATTTTTTAGCTACAGATCGACTTATACCACTTTCGATAATAATACAGTAAAGTCTCATTACGGGCTCGGTTTGGTGTACACGATACGGGCTTGTCGCTACCTCCACCACTTCTGTCTCACTCTTGTCCAGCGATGGCGAGAGCGAAATGGAACGAGAGCGAGCGAGAGGCACTGAAAGCGAGCGAGGACGGTACAAGACAGACGACGGAAGGATGTTATGTCTCGCTCCGTCTTTCGGACGCCTGACACTCCGTCCTTTGCATTCGCGGCCGTCGCGCAGGCAAAGCGTTCCATCTAGCTCCCCCCTTCGGCCAGGAAGAAGCGAGAAACGAACACTCGGAATTAGGGATCTGTTCACGACAGGAGCTCAACGCCGGTCCCGACCAGCGAGCACATACGGAGACAATACTGTACACACACATAATTTCAACATAACTTACTTTCGCTATAACTTTTTCCATATTCTCCTCCTTCGCCTCCTTCTTCTCCTCCTTCTTCTCCTCCTTCTCTCTTTCTTTTGCCTCCTCCCCCTCCTTTCTCTTTCTCTCCTCACCCTCTCCACTTCCCGCTGTCGGGACAGTATCAGCTATCTGGAAATGAAATGATGAATGTATTATTTTATGGCAAATAGTAAGATTGTACAGCGTGATTCTCTCGCTAGAGTCCTCAACGACAATGCCGCCAATAAACCGCGTTTCGCTGAGATTCGTGGAAGTGCCGAATTCTACGTTCTGCATTTCTCATCAGATCTTTGCGAAAATGGCGTCAACCGATGCCGTGCCGATGAAAATGGCCCCAAGCTAACTACGTTAAAAATAGTCCGATTTACATGACATGATTTTAATCGGGAGAACGCTAGGAATTCATTGGTATCACTGCCATATCGATTCGATGAAGAATAAAGAATTTTTTAATACGCCGTAGTGAATCTCGTCACGAGCGTTGAAATTTACGAAACTCAGCGAGGCGCAGCTTATTGGCGGCATCGCCTTTGAATACTCTAGCCAGAGAGACACTCTGTATTATAATATACAATATAATACTTACATTTTCTTGATTCTGCATTTCCTGCACAATAACGTCGTCGTCCGTATCGCCAGCTTACTTACAACGGACTGCCTGGCAGGAATCGGCGGGGCTCCAACTACCGCTGATGGAGGGGGAAACACTTACAGGAGCAGTGGTTATGTGTGCATGAACTGCGCCTGCATCGGTCACGCACACATAACCACCTCTCCTGTAGGTGTTCTCCCTCCATCAACACCGACCGGAGCCCTCCGCTCTCTGTTTGTTTCAGAACGCACCACAGACGAATCTTCGGATTCACGTTTCACGTTCACGGTTCGCGTTTATGTTCTTTTGTAACGAGCAGTAGGATTTTGAGTTGTGTTGCGTTGTGTTGTATTGTGTTTGTGTTGTGTTTGTTGGTTTAGTGTAAAATGAGTATCACTGGAAATGTGAATATGCAGGATGTGCAAGAAGATATGGATAATAATTCTCCATTTCGTCCGCGAAAATTACGTCCGTACGCAAGGAGATTATCGAAACGGAAAGTATATCGCGAAAAGAGAAGGCCTTTGACCCTTCAGAAAAAACAGGAAAGGACAAAAATGACAGACGACACTGTAGGACAACATTCAGAAGGGGCCGAGGAACGTATGGTAGAGGAACCATCAACATCCGATGGACGAAATCATACTTCCCAAGAGATAATGTACTCGCCATCCGATGAAGACACTGATACGGTCAGTTCGAGAGAAACGGAAGAGGCGCTTGAAGAGTTTTATATAGAAAGTAACGAAGAAGAAAACTTCGTTATAGAAAAAGTTGCGAAGAACGAGCCGCAAGAGCAATCGGCTCTCCTAAATAGCAACGACATAATGAATTTCCCAAATGTGCTTGCTCAATTGCAAAAAATAGGTAAGCATGCAAAAGATAGGGAAGACTGTGGCATTGAACACCTACGAATAACTGGTGTGAAACCGGCTTCAAGAGCATCTTCAGCGTAATGTGCACTTTATGCCATTACAAAGCTGAAATCTACAATCAATCGGACGAAGCCGAAGACGTGGATAGCAATCAGGGCGCCGTTTGTGCAACAATTTTATGTGGAGGCGGTTATGCCCAGTTAGAACACACTTTTGCAGGAGTGAACATACGTTGCATGTCGAAGAAAGACTTCGTGAAGAATCAAGATGAATTCGTCGAGTCTGCAATTGCCGCTGCAGAAGAAGAGATGTTAGCAGCGGCTGAAGAAGAAAAACGTTTGGCGATTGAAAGAGGCGACGTCCTTCCCGGATCAGGGACCCCTCACATCCCCGTTGTGGCCGACGGAAGCTGGATGAAGAGATCCTACCGCAGTGGATGTTACGATTCTGCGTCTGGAGTCGGCGTGATAGTTGGCTATCACACGAAAAAAGTTTTATTTTACGGTGTTCGAAACAAAGTTTGCAGAATTTGTCGGATTGCTGCGAAAAACGAGAAAGAACCCCGAAAGCACACATGTTTCAAAAACTGGAACACATCTCGAGCATCGACTGCTATGGAAAGCGATACTATAGTAGAAGGATTCAACACTAGCGTAGAGAAACGTGGGCTCGTTTATTCTACACTGATTGCTGATGGGGACAGTAGCGTGTATAAGAAGATTATTGATGCGGACCCATATAAAAGACAGATTCGTGTAAAAAAGATTGAATGCACGAATCATTTGTTGCGAAACTTTTGCACAAAAATGAAAGCGATTGTAAAAAAGACCACATCTGGACCATTGAGACAAACTGTGGAAAGTAGCATTCGCCGGATGCGCACGGACATCGTGAAAGCCGCAAAGTTTAGATACAATCAGAATGTATCAATCGACGAGAAAACGAAGAATTTGTATGGCGACATACAGAATGTTCCAAGCCACGTGTTTGGTGAACACGCAGAGTGTGCAAGACTAGAATATTTCTGCGATGGAAACAATAAAGAGAATGAGAAAAACATCGTTCCAGACTTGATGAAAATTGGAGTGTACCAGGACGTAAAAGAAATACTTCGTCCACTATTAGCTCATGCGGAGAGCTTACTCTATAATACTACTAATAACGCTGTGGAAAGTTTGAACGGACTAATTGCCAAGTACACTGGCGGAAAAAGATTAAATTTTGCCGAAAGAGGATCCTATGCAGGGAGATGTGCTGCTGCTGTTGTGGAGTACAAAAGAAGCAAGTGCACTCGCGATTGGATGCGGTTATGAAGAAGAAAACGCCCGAGGTTGTGCGCCAAATGGAAGAAAAGAAAAAGAAAGAAAAGGAAAAGAGAACTGCAAAACAGAAGGAAACGAAGGCTGCGCGATATGTACGCAAGCATTTGCCCTCGCAGAAAGATTCTGATTATGGACAAAATGCACAGAAGCCAGACATGCCATCCGAAATGTATGAACTGGAGCGGGAAAAGCATATGCAAATGCTCAGTGAGTGGCAAGAGAAAAGACATGCCATTGAAGATGAAACAATCGGACAAGCAAAGAACCGCAGATGGTTGCAGTACAGGTCCAAATTGTTGACAGCATCCATTTTTGGACAAGTGTGCCGTCGCCGACCTGACACGCTTTGCGCAAATACAGTAAAATCAATTGTTTATCCGAAGATAATTAGTGCACCCGCGGTGGAATACGGGAAAGAATGCGAGATTATTGCTCGCGAAGAATTGAAGAAGCAATACACAGATATTGCGGAATGTGGATTTTTCATCGACAGCTGCATCGCCTTCTTAGGAACTTCACCGGATGGAATCATCGGTCAAGAGGGTATTTTGGAAATCAAATGCCCCAAATCAGCGGAGAACTTTACGCCAGAAGAAGCTATTGAACAAGTTCCCGCTGTCCGGCGCATGTTCACGCGTAACACAGGTATTTCAATGAGCAAAACGCATCACTATTTTGATCAAGTACAAGGCCAGTTACACATTACTGACAGAAAGTACTGTATATTTTGCCTTTGGACCCCGAAGGGGCTGAAATCTATCAAAATAGAGAGAGATGATGCGTTTTGGAAAAGAGAAATGGAGCCAAAACTGGTTCAATTTTATTTAGAATGCATGCTACCCGAATTAATAGATAGTCGGCACAATAGGTGCATGACTATTCGGGAGCCACAATTTATTCTAGCAGAGAGAGCGAAAGAAAAACCGAAAAGCTTGAAAAAGCGAAAGAGGTCTCCCTCCAAAAATAATGAATCTATTGTAACGGTCCGGCGTCGCACCGCGCTGTAAAGCGCGGTAGTACCACTGACCCCGTCAGTGGTGACAAGTGCCAGCAATGGCACTTTTACTCGCGGATCATACGATCATGCGAGTCGATCGACGCCGCCGTTACTTCCCCAAAAAAGTGAGGAAGAAAATAATAAATATGATCGATCCGGCGTCGCACCACTGACTCTTGTCAGTGGTCACAAGTGCCAGCAATGGCACTTTTACTCGCGGATCATACGATCATGCGAGTCGATCGACGCCGCCGTCACTTCCCCAAAAAAGTGAGGAAGAAAATAATACATATGATCGATCCGGCGTCGCACCACTGACTCTTGTCAGTGGTCACAAGTGCCAGCAATGGCACTTTTACTCGCGGATCATACGATCATGCGAGTCGATCGACGCCGCCGTCACTTCCCCAAAAAAGTGAGGAAGAAAATAATAAATATGATCGATCCGGCGTAGCACCACTGACTCTTGTCAGTGGTCACAAGTGCCAGCAATGGCACTTTTACTCGCGGATCATACGATCATGCGAGTCGATCGACGCCGCCGTCACATTGCCAAGAAAGTGACGAAGGAAATAATAAATTTAATTCACCCTTCAATTTTTTCAGACACATTTCTAAGTTCACAGGAGCAGACAGACGGAAACCGGCTCGGTCAAAATGGGCCAGGCTGATACACACGGGCGTCGCAGGTATGCATGATGTTCGACGAATTATTGAAACAAACTTTTACTTTTATACTAAACTTACAGAAATGTCTGCAATCATTTGTTACAGGCGGACTTTTTACCAAGTTACTGCAAATATGGTGTATGGGACAGTAATGCCAGGACAAATGGAATAATAAGTACCATATTTCAGGTAAAGTTTAACAGCTTATAAATCTACAGTAAAATTTTGTACGCTTACAAAACTTCCTAATGTACTTCATAATGTGTTACAGATCCACACTGCCTACGTCATCTTTCGGTATGAGCGACCTGGCAAAATTGTAGGAAGACCATCAATGAAGAAGAGGAATTACACAAAATGAGAGAAGATAATATTATTGCAGTATTGTCTCGTTAGCGGATCGCTGATCCGGACCGGCGTTGAGCCGTCAGCGTGAACAGAGGCCTAAAGGTCCGCGCACACATATCCGTTCCGGCGTGCCAGTGGTAAGAAGAAGAGGGGCGTAGAGGGTCTCTTCTTCTTACCACTAGTACGCCGTAACGGTACTGACATGGAACGGATATGTGTGCGCGGACCTTCCGAGTGTTCGTTTCTCGCTTCTTTCTGGCCGAAGGGGGGAGCGAGATGGGACGCTTTGCGTGCGCAACGGGCGCGAACGCAAAGGACGGAATGTCACGGCGTCCGAAAGACGGAGCGAGACAAAACATCAACGCGTCGTCTGTCTCGTACCGTTCTCACTCGGTTTCAGTGGTGGGCATACTTAGCGAAAAATCCACATCGTGTACACCAAACCGCTAACGAGACAATACTGTATTCTTCGAAAAATATACACTTTTGTATCTGTAATTGTCCATTTCAAAAGAAAGCGACATATGTTTTTAGAAGAATTATAGCATTCATAAATTTCATTATGATCGGCGTGTTATACTTCCGTGATGTACCTTATTGAAACTGTATGCTTTGAATTTGCACACTGATTATACAAAATATTACATCCTTTAATGTGCAAATTAGTATTGTTTCATTGACATGTTTCCTAACTTCACTACTCAACCTCTCTATCTTTCATTATTGCTATCCTCCTTTACGTTCAGCGAGGTTCTGATGCTAGACGTAGCAATCGGACGCGCTACATCTACAGCTGATGCAGAGGGGAACACCTACAGGAGCGGTGGTTATGTGTGCGTGACTGACGCTCGCAGTTCCGCACACATAACCACCGCTCCTGTAGGTGTTCCCCCCTCCATCAGCGGTATTGAAGCCTTTTGATCGCTGCCTAGACGCAGCTCTCGTGCCGTATTCCTCCAAGACTTCTCAGTAGAAGGAGCTGTGGCAACAGCGCGGCGGAGACAGAGAGAACAGAAAATGTGGCAACTATGCGTCAAAAATTGGTCTACATAGAGTACCTGGAGATGTCACCTCTGTAGAAGTTCTTTTTATCGACCGCAATAGTTTCATTAGGGTCCGTCTGTTTACTGGGGACGCTTCGATCGATTCGGACCAAAACAAAAAGGTGACGGCCCCCTTAAGCGTATCACACAGGTGGCATGTAGGTAACAGGCAAACAGTATCAGCAGGCAAATGATTGACGTATTCACATAATTCATCAAGTTTCATTGACTAATTGATGAGTTGAATTTTAGTTGTCTCGTTTGCAACAATTGCATATCTGAAGTCAACAGTGTGCCAAAACGAATTCTCGATAATAGTTGACAGTATGTTTCATCGCCTTTTTGACGCATATTTATCGTTAATACTTTGTATTGGGATAAAGACCATAAATTCTGACTTGCTAAGCAACCTAGAAACTTTTGTACTTGATCGGCAGACATTTGCAGGTAACAAGCAGCTTCGCGAACTGGAGGGAGTTGTAGTAAATTTCCGTTTACCAGTATATGCTTTTTACCGAACCAGCCCTCGTCGCATTCATATGTATTGAATATTTCCACGAGGCGTAGGTTTATATACATCCATGTAACATTTGATATCATCGATACTTCGTGTATTATTATTAACTAAATATTTTTCAATTCATCTCGTAATATTTTGAGAACGGCGTTAGACAATTGTTTATATTTTTTTGTTGTACCGCCATGTTCGACAGGTAATTGAAACAATCTGTGTAGTGTCAAACCGTTAACATTGAAAGTTGCGATTCCGGTAGGCGCCGTTACAGCCGTTTCTTTGCCCAAATTTTTTTATTTTTTATTTATTTTTATTTTAATGTTTGTAAACGGGAAGGGGTTCCCTTTAGTGTACAGGAGTAAGAGAGTGTATATTCAAACAAAAAAAAAACATTAAGACAGATGACGCAATGTACATAAAATAATTTGTCTGACAAGCTCCGGTAATCGAAGTAATCGCGTTAGTAAAGTGTAGAGCTAAAATAGAGAACAGCTGATGCATATCACAGTACATTATTTAGAATGCTCAAATGACGTTTGAGTGCGGAATGAGATATGGCGAAAATATTAAAAGAACTGGTAGGTTAATGTCCCCATTAGGGACCGTTTAAGAGTGTGACTGGTTCGTAATAGTAATTTTTTTACTAATATACGACAATGTTTGAGTAAAGTATGGATCATTGTATTTTTTGAAGTCCCTAGTTTCCTAATCAAATTAGTTTTAGAGTGATATTTGACTATTTGCACAGAAATTATGGTGAAAATTATATTGAACCTGATGTCCCCTTTATTAACCAACTTGTACCATTTATTGACCGTCTCACGTCCCCATTATTGATCAGCAGTTTCCCCCATTGTAAATGCATCATTTTGTTTATTAAATTTGTGTTCATGAGTATAACAAACTGTTTTTATTAACATTTTATGAAAATTAAACATTTTATAATCTGTTTAAGTTAATCTTTTATGTTTTCTAATCTTTTATGATAATAATTTCCGTTTCTTTTCTTCTTCAATCTTTTTCTTTAGCTCTTCTGCAGCTAAAACTCTTATTATCTTTTTCTCCTCTTTCTCGTTTTGTTTCTGTAAATAAATCTCTGCCCGTTTCCTTTATGGTTTCTCCAGATTTTATTTTACATATTGCTTCGATTAACTCGGTTTCCGTGTATTTCACGCGCTTCTGCTCCATTTTCTTTGTTTTCACCATTGCTATTTTCCAAAGAAAATATATTTATGTTAGTACTTTTTGTACTCAATTTTGAGTACAAATCAAATGTACTCAAAATTTAATAATTAAAAAAATAATTTAATACTTTAGTTAGGTCTAACAACACCATTTGTAAAATGTCCGAAAACTGGTACAGACCGGTCCTTGACCGGAAAGAAAATGAATATTTTTTTTTACTTTATAATTTTGTATATATTTGTAGTCAATTTGAGTAAGTTACTGCATGGATCCATGTATTTTTATTGTAAAATTTGCAAGTTTAATGATATCTGTAGTATAACCTCACGTTATTAGAATCTGTCAACTTTCATGTCAATGACCAAGTCCTAATTTACATGTGAATTTACTTAGAGAAGAATGTACGCCTACATAAATAACGTATGAAACAATAAATGAAATACCTCTAATTATAATTTCTGAACATTCTGGTTAATATTACGCTTTCCGTGTTGCAATAAACAATAATGAATGAATAATTGGTCACTAATGGGGACGCGGTCGGTAATGGGGACAATTACCTTATACTTATTAGCAGAATTGGACTTACAAGGAGAGGTTCCCAGGTGTCCGCCTCCGATTGCTTTGAATTTTGGATATGTTTTAGAGGACCAAAAAATAAGATATACGTGTTTTTTTATACCGGCCCCTTTTCATAATTAGGGCGTGAAACAAACCCCCAAAGTTATCTAGAGACGCGGTAGCGTCTCGACGCCAAGTACATGAAAGAAAAGACACCCTGTACTACGTACATATAAAAGACACCCTGTATACATAAAAGACACCCTGTATATGAATATCGACTGCCCCTGCCATGTATCTCCATTTTCCGAAATCCGAAATTCCGAGGCCTGCATATATCGTATCGACTGTCGCTACTGCTATCCTTTACTCGTCCTGAAAATATTCTGAAACTTATTTCATTATATCTCATCACCCCTGCAATATTATTTAAATTTAAAGGCATTTTCCTTATGTAAACCGCATATAAGCTTTCGAATAAGACCAATTCCGAAGAAATCGGTCTACGCATGCTAGAGATATCGTAATATCGTTTCATGGATCAGTCGAAAATGGTAAGAGAATATATGCCGACTGTCGCTGCCGTGTATCCATGTTCCGAAACACTGCATATATTATATGTAGACTGTCGCTACCGCTATATATATATTTATTTTCATTTTCTCGAGTGTCAGCTATTCTCAAACTTATTTCATTAATTGAAGGGTTGAATGCAATAAGGGGACTAGCGCTCGAAACTGTGAAAATAATTGTCCAATCGCTAAGAAAAATTGGAAAATTAAATGTTGCTAAACTGTATTTTAAAAAATATAGTCTTATAAAGCTCGTCACGGCACACATTTTTTCTATTTACAGTTTTTTTATCGAATCGTTAGTATTCAAGATAAAAATTATAAACTAAAAAAATTTCTTCGACCAAAATCATTATTTCGTTAAACATAAATTGCGATAACTTGAGTAAATATTAACGGATCGTTATGAAAGTTGAAACATAAAATTCAGAAAACTCTAGCGAAGCCGTGAAATGTGTGCACAAAACCCTTGTGTTAAAAAATGTAATAATATTTCATTAAAAAGTAATACTGGACATAACCCAAGTTTTTCAACGTTCTCCGTTAAAAAGTATCGAGGCAATTTTGAGGTACTTATAACTTGCAGCGACAAAGTTTTTCCTTAATATACAAGCAAGATCTTCACCAATTTTCACGCTGATTAATAAATAATTGTAGAAGATACGGCGATATGTATAAATCCCGCGCGGCACCAACAGTCAACGCGACTGCTAAAACTGCTAAATAGCGCATTACACGCGGCTACCGACTGTTGGTGGCGCACGAGATTTATATATATCATCATATCTTCTACAATTATTCATTAATCAGTGTGAAAATTGGTGAAAATCTTTCTTGTATATCAAGGAAAAACTTTGTCGCTGCAAGTTGTATGTACCTCAAAATTGCCTCGATACTTTTTAACGGCGAACGTTGAAAAACATGGGTTATGTCCAGTATTACTTTTTAATTAAATATTATTACATTTTTTAACATAAGGTTTATGTGCATACATTTTACGGCTTGGCTAGAGTTTTCTGAAGTTATGTTTCAAGTCTCATAACGATCCCTTAATATTTACTCAAGTTATCGCAATTTATGTTTAAAGAAATAATGATTTCGGGCGATGAAAATTTTTTTGTTTATAATTTTTAGCTCGAACAGTAATGATTGGATAAACACACTGTAAATAGAAAAAATGTGTGTCGTGACGAGCTTTATAACACTATATTTTTAGAAATGCAATTTAATAACATTTAATTTACCAATCTTTTTTTGCGTTTGGACAATTATTTTTCCAATTTCCAAGCGCTAGTCCCCTTATTGCATCCAACCTTTCAATTATCTCATCACGCCTGCAATATTTTCTAAATTTAAAGGCATTTTTCTTATGTAAACCCTTATATACCGGTTTACCCTTATACCCTTATATATCCTTATACAGGGTGTCCGCGGGAAGACTGGACAGCCGGTTTTCTCCTAAACTATTGGAGATAAAAATATTAAAAAAATAGGGAATTGCATGGTTCGAGGGGGCCAATTTACTAGCGCGAACGAATGTTGTTTTCGATTATTATTTTAAAAGATACGATGGTCAAGTTCGGTTTTTCAAATGGAACTATTTTTTCTGAAGACCTGAGTTGATAGTGCGTTCCAAGACAAATTCAATAAGCTTTAATGTATACACTTTATTTTCACTGGTTTTTAAGATATTGCGTTTGCAAATTTACTGATTTTCACTGGAAGAAAACTGTCTGGTATAGCACGGACCGGGGACGGTCTTACTGGCTCCACGGGTGGCACTGCCTTTTGAAATAGATACCTACCTGCCAAAGGTCTACGCCAGGCCCAAAGGCTGGACAATTTTTTTTACCTTTTTTTTTTTACCTTTTTCCGGAAAAAAACCATAAAAATCGGGTGAGGCAATGCGAAGGTCTGTCCTCGCCACAGGGTACCAGCGCATCTCCTTGACGGGCGTTGCTCCAGAATTACCCTGTATCATTTGGGCAGTGCGTGACCCGACTACCCTCCGTGTAATTGGTCTGCGCGAAGTGGGGCGCAAGTTCGAGCATTATCAGTACTCCTGCCCGAGAGGAATACGATTTACTTTAATTATAGTACATGTGTGTTTTGTAATAAAATGTTTCTATCGTCTCCTGAATTCAATAACTGGCATCCAGATATCTACGCTCCTACAATCCACCGCCAACACGGCTCGTGGAGAGACACAGGAAGAAAAGGGGTAGCCCGCTGTCGACGCGTGGTCCTCTCGAGTATAAACACGAGCTTCAATATTAGAACAAAAGCAAGCGTTAACGTATTCCGTGCGAGAGAAGGTGGGCATTGCTGTGAAGAGGGCCTCTTCAAGAGAGCAGCCGTTTGTGAGGAATGCAAATCCGAATGGTTCTGATACAATCTGCTCCCTATGATTGAAATTTAGTCTAGCAACTTTCACTCCTCCTAACCTAACCAATCGAACTTGCATCCCTTCCAAAAGAACCGGCCATCCGAGCGTAGAAGCAAGTGCGAAATAAAAGTAACGGTGCGCTTCTCGATACCGCAGATGTACCTACCTAAGTAGCATTTCTGACGGAAAAAAATTGTCCAGCCTTTGGGCCTTGCGTAGACCTTTGGCAGGTAGGTATCTATTTCAAAAGGCAGTGCCACCCGTGGAGCCAGTAAGACCGTCCCCGGTCCGTGCTATACCAGACAGTTTTCTTCCAGTGAAAATCAGTAAATTTGCAAGCGCAATATCTTAAAAACCAGTGAAAATAAAGTGTATACATTAAAGCCTATTGAATTTGTCTTGGAACGCACTATCAACTCAGGTGTTCAAAAAAAATAGTTCCATTTGAAAAACCGAACTTGACCATCGTATCTTTTAAAATAATAATCGAAAACAAAATTCGTTCGCGCTAATAAATTGGCCCCCTCGAACCATGCAATTCCCTATTTGTTTAATATTTTTATCTCCAATAGTTTAGGAGAAAACCGGCTGTCCATTCTTCCCGCGGACACCCTGTATACCGTTATACCTTTTACCCTTTACCCTTATATATCCTTATATACCGTTATACATTTTATACCTTTTTATACCTTTTACCCTTTACCCTTATACCCTTATATATTTTCATATTTCACTGTTGAGCATCGAAAAATATTATTCGAGAAATTCGATTTTGAAAAAATGCAAATTTTCAACTTTGAACATCTTTTGAGTTCAAACAGTAATAGATATTCGGTTGCTTGTTACGTCAAATTATTCTGTGAACCCTTGCGATTACAACGATATAAGTTATTACTGTATTATTAGACGCAACCCCAGACGCAATTTTTTCTCACTAGGCTGTTTCGAGTTTCGAAAATTTGATTTTTTGGCCCACCCTACTACCCATACCGACAAATGAAAAGTATATATATATATATATTTAATATTTATTATATATTTAATATAATAATTATTTATTATTATTATTTATTTATAAATTACTTGTTATACAGTTACTATCTGTATCTGTGTGACTATCTAAAATAAATAAAAAATGTATTTCTTTATAATTATTACCAAGATGTTAAAAAAAATCATTTAAATTTCAAGGTCAAAGTGTCGATGAATAAGAATTATTTAAAAACGCAAAATAATGAAAGTGTACTCATATTGTCAGAGTTTTAAATTGACAAATTATCTGGAAGCCTGCGAGAGGGAAGGTATAATTATTTATTAAAAGTATTAAAATATATTATTTTAGAAATTTTTGATTATTTTCATTAAAATAAATAATATTAATGAAAATTACGGCCGCCACGACCGCGACCACGGCCACGGCCACGGCCTCAGCCACGGCACTGCTCCAGGATCAGGGCCTTCACTGTAGTTGCGTGCAGTGATGCCAGATTCCGGACGGGAGCGCTCGAGAATTTCCCCCACCACGCATGCACACTACGCCGGAGCTGCGTGTCCGTGAGCTCGGCGCTTCGGACAACGTCGGGAAGACGAGAGAGAAACCGAATGTGTGTCTTTCTCTCTCGCTCTTGAAACGCTGTGATCCAAGGTGGGGTGCAAGCGACACGCGGCCGTGCGCGATCTTCCTGAGTGCCTCGAGATACACTTTTCACTTTCTGACAAATGTATAATACTCTTGTAATGAAAAAAAATTTGGAAAAAATTTTGTTAGGGAAGTCACGATTTAAGACCTCCTGATCATGTTTTGACTATTTAGAAAAGAGCTTTTTTTTAAATATCTCATGTATTTGTTAACACGATTACGTTTAAACGGCAAAATGGATTTCAATGAAACTTTATATTAAAATTTTATATTCTTGTCTTAAGATCCATTAGATCACGAAAAATGATAATTACCCGTTATGGTTCTTCGGTTTTTCAGATATACGAACTAAATTCTACCTAAAAAAAAGTTAAATAAAGTTCTTCTGTAACTTGTTTAACAAATAAAAATGTACATTCATAATTGAGGCATTTGATGGAAAAAGGGCACATACGCCAAAATGCCATTTCAAGAAAATCTATTTCAAAGTTTTCATTATAGTATAACTTAATAAAAAGTAATGCAATTAAATCAAATTTTTTTAAGGATGTAGTTACCGTGTCGTTCAAGCGTTCTGAATACAGAAGTCATGATTTAAAAATGATATGTGTCCTTATTTATAAGTTTTAAACAAGTGGTTTCCATCAAATGCCTCAATTTCTTGTGTTCGTTTTAAATTTCCGTACTTTTTATTTGAACTATTTCTATTTTTCAAACCTTAAAATGAATTTTTTTATTAAAAGACGAATATTTTGATACTGTACATTGGTGAACTTTGTTAAAATTAGAATCCACTCTTGGCCAGTACCATGCACGCTGTAGAAGCCTTCGATAAAAAATATTTTTTCAGAGTATGATCTGAAATCTAAAATCTAAACGTAATCACATCAAACGTAATTATATCAAGTTGCGACAAAGAATCACGCACTATTTACAAATTAATTACGCGCAGCGTGCACGTTACCGCTCGATGGAAACTACGGGAAAGTGGTGGTCTCTTCCATCGGGAGGGAAATGTAAACAATTGGTTATGCAAAGCTAACATCGCGATACATGTTGTACACTAAAATGTACAAAAACATTACAAAAATAGAAAAGAAAGGCAGCACGTAAATATATCAATTGGGTTCGATATATTGACGAGATGTAAGACTTAAATAATGCTACAATTGTTTACATTTCCAAAGGATAGAAAGCAAGCAAAGGAATTTACTATAATACATGCGACAGAATTTCGAGATAATTGTTACATATAAAATGAATATAATTAAGAATATACATTTATTTGTACAATTATCTCGAAGTTCTCTCTATGAATCATATGTACAGCAAGCAAGCGAATTTATTGCAAGGATAGAACAAGAATTGCGTGAGGTAAATCGAACAACTATTTACATATTCGCGATGTCCAAAAATCAAATGAAATAGAAAATGGATGAAATTGATAATATTCTGGACATCACCAATTTGCATTACCCGACGTAGAAGGAAAATCCGCGAGGTCATCAACGGCATGTAAACGTAAACTATTCTTTTGCTTCTTCGCAAAAGTTGTCGCGACCGACACACACGCAAAGGATTGTTTTGTTTTCTCTTGGGGATGTAAGGCCCAAGAGACTCCGTGGCGCGCGGTGTTAATTGCTTTATCACTCGCCAAGTTAATTTTAAGTGACTGTTTTATTAATGCGACAAAAATGAACTTGCTGGTCCGGATGATGAACGGACAAGAACACGAATGTTTGACTAGCTCAGAAACGCGCTAGTCCGGATGATGACTAGAATTACGTGAGCTATTGACTCCGAGTCTTAGTCGAATGCTTGACCAGCTCCGAAACGCGCTAGTCCAGATGATGAATAGAATCACGTGAACTATTGACTCCGAGTCTTAGTCGAATGCTTGACCAGCTCAGAAACGCGCTAGTCCGTATGATGACTAGAATCACGTGAAGTCGACTATATCGTTGCCTGTATCAGTAGAGCGCTGAACGAGTTTGTAAACCAGAGATGAATGCGTTCCAGAGATGAATTCTGACTCGTCTAGCCTTTCGGCGTCGAAGGTAGACAAGACATCAGATTTTCGGGAGGTGTCAAATTGCTGATTGGCTAGCCTTTCCTCAAAGAGGAGGAACCTTCCTTCCGCGATTTGGTAGTGGAGGAGGAAGGCTTCTCCTTCTTGGTGACGTAGCGGAGGAAAAACCAGACATCTGGCTAACAAACCTAGCTAGGTTGTTCGGTCGGAGTGTTTAGCCAAGGTCGCGGTTTATGACCGTATTGTTCCGTCAGTCAGCGGTGGACGACGGGAGGTACCGGTCCGAGGTAACCGTGTACCCTCGCTGACAGAGCAATTTAACGGGTTATCTCAGGACGAAAGTAGTCAAAAATACCAGACAAAAACGGCACGATGTCGATTGCCTCTTAGTCATATGGCAGGCAAATGGTTCCCAACGAACGTTTTGAGAACGAGCAATTGCCCACCGTAAAGGACTTGAATTTTCGCCTCGCCTTGAGCCCGCTTTTGTCTCGTAAGACGGAACAAAAGTTGCATATAAATTCTTAGATGACATGAGAGAGAGATATTTGTCATCTACCTCCATGCTCTGAGCTGTTTCCCCGTGCGCCTTTAATGCCGATTTCGTTACGCAAATGGCATTGACGATGGTCGAACAAAGTCGGTTTCGTTTCTTGTTCTTTATGTCGGGAAGCATGGAAAACGATCTTTCAGCATCGGCGTTTGAATTTGGAAGACTTCTAATGGAATTTAATAATTCCTGCAAACATGGATATTTATACGAGCCTTGATCTTTTCGCGTTAACAACACCGTTTTCCATACATCATCAAAAGCTAATGTACAAAGCTTGACTGCATCTGCAAAATTCAGGTGCAATGTTGACCATTCTTTTTGCAAACTGTCTTCGTCGAAACCGCCCAATTTCTGAGCAATAAAGAGAACACTTTTGAAGGAAGTGTCTCTGTCAGTATCTACTAATGCCAAATGAGGCTCAAAAACACGTAACTTGCTCAGAAATTCGTCATCGATTGGCAATCGATTACGAATTTCGTTTGCAGCCGTTATGTAAAACTTAATACAATTTTCTCGAACGGTTTGGACAACATCGGGTTTGCCTTCTGCAACTAATTTACAAAGAAAAGTGTCACAATCCAGACCTAAATGAATACTATCTAATGCGATTTGATTATCGCCTCTTGAAAAATCTATTAATTTTACTGAATCCATGTGCTTCAAAAGCTGCGGTTTCAAAAAATGACGTAAAATATCGTACAAAAGAGTTTTGGCAGTATTTTGAAGCAAATGGATCCTTGTTTGTTGCGACTGAAAGAATAAACTAAAGTCATTAAAATACTCTAGAACGTATTTCAAAAACAGAAGATATGCTTTCGCTTCTGGATTTTGCATGATGATAAGCAGATGATCCCCAGACTTTGTCTTCTCACTTACGACCAATTCTTGCAGAAAGTGCAACACACTGTCCCAATTTTCTAAAAGTGTAACTACGGATGAGTACATTATTTTAAAATTTTGCGGTCAGTAGATTGAAAACATTGCTGAAATTCGCGAAAAATGGCCGAGCGTTTGGGACTGCTATAAATGAATGTTGTAGAAAAATCAAATCTAGGATTTACAGTCTAAACCTTCGAATAAAAAATTATCGTTATTCGTCGAATAAATTCTCATCCAATAAAATAATTTATTCGTTGCTCTTCGAATAAAGATAACTTTGATTATTCGAGCTTCGAATAACGAATAAAAATTATTTATCTTTTGTTGGTTATTTGTGATTTTTATTTAGATAAACTTTTGCCCAAATCTGGAGCGTATGATGCACGTGAACGACGAAGCGAGACAAAGTATCATGCTGTCTTTCTTCCGTAGTCGGCGGCAAATACGTGTGACTCTTTTGTCCGCTCTTGCTCTTTTTCGGATTTTCTCACTCTCGACCAAAGAATTCCAAGAAATTGTGGGGATAGTCGCCGAGCTTCTAAATAACCAGGGATCGCCGGGGCTCCAATTACCACTGATGGAGGGGGAAACTCCTACAGGAGCGGTGGTAATGCTGCTGGAACTGCGCCTGCATCAGTCACGCACACATAGCCACCGCTCCTGTAAGTGTTTCCCCCTCCATCAGCAGTAACTGGAGCCCGCTGATCCCTGCCAGTCAGTCCGTTGTAAGCTGGCGATTTGGACGGACGCAAGCAGGACTACGCACGAAATGCCGAATCCGGAAAATGTAAGTATTATATTGTATATTATTAGCCAGAGTGACTCTCTGGCTAGAGTATTCAAAGGCAATGCCGCCAATAAGCCGCGGCCCGCTGAGTTTCGTGGATTTTGACGCTCGCGACGAGATTCACTACGGCGGATTAAAAAATTCTTTATTCTTCATCGAATTGATATGGGAGTGATACCGATGAATTCCTGGCGTTCTCCCGATTAAAATCATGTCGTGTAAATCGGACTATTGTTTACGAAGTTATCTTGGGACCATTTTCATCGGCACGACATCGATTGACGCCATTTTCGCAAGGATCTGACCGACGCGCGTTACAATAAGTAGCACGTTTCAATTTTCTTACGAAAAGTAGCACGTTTGCCTTCGTTCTCACGAAAACTATCACGTTTCGTCTTCCGCTGCGAAACCAGCACGATTGAGCGGTTTGCCACGTGATTAAAATTTTCGTATCTTTTGGAGATTAGATGGAATTATTAATTATTAAACAATATTTTCAACAGTTGAATTCTTTTAAACTGACCACGCGCTGAAACGTGATAGTTTCTGCAGTCTGCAGTATAATCCAAAACGTGCTATTCTTCGTGGCCAAACCGGATAATATGTTACTTTTCGCTGCAAATTCCCAAATGTTGTATTTTTCGTGGCGAAACAGTATAACGTGTTAGTTTTCGCCGCAACAGTACGAAATGTGCTATTCTTCGTGGCGAAGCAGTCAAATGTGTTAGTCTTCGCGGCGGAAGACCAAACGTGCTAATATTCGTCAGAAACGATGGAACGAGCTTCTTTTCGTGGCAAATCGAAACGTGCTACTTTTCGTAAGAAAATTGAAACGTGCTAGTTTTTGTAACGCACGTCGTGATGAGAAATGCAGAACGTGAAATTCGTCGCTTCCACGAAACACAGCGAGGCGCGGCTTATTCGCGGCATTGTCTTTACGACTCCAGCGACAGAATCACGCTGTACGATCTTACTATTTGCCATAAAATAATACATTCATTATTTCATTTCCAGATCATGGAAACATTCGGGACCTGGCGTAAGCCGGGGAACGAGGAGGAGAGAGACGGAGGGGAAAAAGAGAGAGAGGCTAGGAATAGGAAGTAGGAGGAGAAGGAGAAAGAGTGGGAGGAGGAGAAAAAGAAGAAGGAAGCGGAAGAAGATAATAAGGAGGAGGAAACTAAAAAATTACGCCAAGAAATGGCGAAGGTAAGTTATGTTGAATATGTGTGTGTTTTTCTGAAGTTTGGTTGGTATGAACGGCGACGGCGCACAGTGTGCGATTTTGGACAAAAATCGCTCGACAGCGCAAATCTTTGTTGTGCCCCAACCGACACCTAGACGTGTCGACACCGCGTACATTCCGATTGATACAATCGCGCGGCCGAAATCCGGCACAACAGCGTAAGCGTTTTCGGAAACGCACCGAAACCGTCAGCGCATGGTGAAACACCCAAAAGCAGGCCAAAGGCGGAGACCCCGATGGTCCCCGCTTCGCCCCGATTACAGTATAAGAACAATGTACGAGCAATGCGAGCTCAGACTTTATACGAGGCTCATGCCTGAGAGGCACAGTGTCATTGTCACCCAGATCGGGACAGAATAAACTTGTTAACCTTACGGTGAGTTCCAACTCTTTAACCCGCAACGATCCCCTACCTTCGGTTTCAAACCGAATCCTTCCGTCCCGGCATATTCACCCGAACCTTCGGAGCCGTTGGACGACGGCTGTGAAGGACGACCAGGAGCACCCCCGTGATTCGACACCAGAATCACGACCCCCCGGCGTCCAGGCACAACATCTTGACCGATTTCAATAATTTTTTTGCTAAAATACTCGTAAAGGACTCAGCAATAACGGAACACTGCAGTAAAACCTGTTTCAGTTGGTCTAATCTATAAAAAACATTATTTAGCATAACATAACATACAAACGTAATCTTTAGAGATTAAAGATATTAAAAATTAATCTTTGTAACTTTATCATCAGCTACAAAATAAAAATTTACTTCAAATTTATAAAATTTATGTTTTAAATAAACGATATGTATAGCTGATTTAAATCTTATATTTTTAAATGATATTTCACTTTTAATAGTTTTGATTTTATTTCTAATATATATTTCTTTTTTTAAGTAATTGTAAGTAGGATAGAATTTTTTGTGGTAACTAAATTTATAATAATTTGTTTATATGAATTATCATTTATACATTTCAATGCATGTAACATATCACATATAATTCATATAAACAATTTATTATAAAATTGGTTACCCCAAAAAAATTCTATTCTAATTACAATTACTTAAAAAAATAATTATATAGGGCAGGCCTGCCCCATCGGGTGCAAATACCTCCTGAATTTCTGGGACCCGGGTAACAGCCGAGCGCGGGACTGTTCCATTGCTACCCGTTGCGAAATTTGTGAGAGAACTGCATGAGTGTGCGTCCATGTAGAAGAGGTCTTCGGATCCAAGCAATAGACTCGTGGTACGAGCCTACATGGACAGCCGCACACTCATGCAGTTCTCCCGCAACCCATGCTGTGGTTAGCAACGTAACCAGTCCCGCGCTCGGCAGTTGCCCGGGTTCCAGAAATTCAGGCGGTATTTGCACCCGATGGGGCAGGCCTGATATAGGGTAAAGGCACCAGTAGTTGACCATGTATCAGTAGTTGACTACTTTTCAGAAAAACATGAAAAATATAGTTTTTAGAAGTAACGATCTTTTGAACAAGTGCAGTTGGAGAACTGCACTTTGTTCACAAGCTATGAGTTTTGTCCCGAACGCCCATAGACGCGTAACACTGTGCGACGGGGAGGAAATAGCACCGGGGGAACAATATTTATATTTACTTATAAAAAAATATATTAAACTGATTATTTTTGTTGATTATTTTGATAGAATGTAAAACTTCCACATTCGCTATCGTATCGGCATGAACGTTTCAATAACATATTCCTGAGATTTTCCAGATGAAAATAAATTTAAACACAGTCGGATTATTTTTAGCATTTATAGATTAGAATTTAGATTACATTTATATTTAATTACCAAGTACAGTTCTAAAATTAATCCAATTTATACCGTGTTTGAACTCATTTTAATCTGGACAATCTCAGCAGTATGTTAATTAATGAATACTGAAAACGTCACGTTTTACATTTTATTAATACATAATCCACCGCAAGTAACACTGTATGCCTCTCGAACCCGTCGAATGAATTCACTTCGGTTCATAACGGATAAACATAAAGTATCTTTTATTTGAGTTTATCCAGATATTATCTTTGCCCATCTCTGTTCTCCAGCGGCTTCGCCGTGATTCATTCAAGCCTCCCTGACGACAAAATAGAAATAGGGGAAATGCGGCAACAGCGCGATTCGACTCTCGATACATCTCGGCAACTATGTCTTTCCTACATTTATCGGCTAGATTGGACTTCCACCGGTTTTGATGGTACAATGCACGAATATACCATCAACGCCGGTGACGGAGAATCCTTGAAGCTTCATTCTGTCATTTCTCGAGTCTGTCTCAGTACACGATTCATAAATTCATGATTATTTCAACGTACGGTGCTTATTAGCGTTCAAACGCACCAGACCCGGCTGCACAGATCGTCGTCGTCGCCGTCGCCGTCGCCGTCGCCGTCGTCGTCATTATTATTATTCCTAAAATGTCTCGCAAATCTAGAGATAAAACCAAGGGTTCTTAATGCCTTGCCAGTACAACGCATGTATTGATTTCTGAAATCTAAACACGGCATTATAGACACACCTAGGTCAATAACCTCGGATACCTACTTTAGCGTAACGCCAGCTAAATTATAGGGGAAATTTACACTATAAACTCCACGCGAGGCCCTCAACACTACGCACTTAGATGTATGGAGCGTTAAACGATTTCTATTGCACCATTGCACGAATCTATCTAGGTCGTCCTGCATAACGACTGCATCCTGCTGACAATGGATTTTCCTGAAGACCTTAAGGTCATCCGCATACAGCAAAATTTTGGTGCCAACAAATACATCAACGAGATCATTGATGAATACATTAAAAAGCAACGGACCAAGGTGAGACCCCTGAGGAACGCCTGAGGTGACACTTATCGGCGAGGAGAGACAATCGGATACCTTTACAATTTCCTCGCGTCCAGAAAGATAGCTCCCAATCCACAGTAAAAGAGGTCCACAAAAACTCCATGCAACCAATTTACCGAGAAGCATAGAGTGATCCACTGTGTCAAAAGCCTTTTGGAAATCCGTATACACCGTGTCCACCTGCAGGCCCACATCAAGGACCCCAGTCCCGAAACTATGATAGACCGCTAGAGTGGTTGTTGTAGAGTGCCTCGGTACAAAACCATGTTGTTCGTCACAAAGGGAGGAGGCGATCTTAGACGATAAGGATTCAGTAACAATCTCCTCGAATAATTTAGGGATTACAGATAGCTTACTTATCGGCCGATAGTTCCCACAACCGAACGATCCCCAGCCTTAAAAACTGGCGTAACTAAACTAGTCTTCCACGCCATCGGAAATATACCTCCTGCAAGCGACGAATTAAAGATATTCCATAGGGGCCTCGAGATAATAAAGCTACACTGCTTGAAGAACAGAGGGGGAATGCCATCGACACCCGGTCCTCTGCTCGTATCAAGCATATTCAACTTCTCAAATATATCACCTATAGAAATCGTTAAAGAATTAAGAATTAAGCCGTTGGAAGAATCACAGATCATATCCGAGACCGGAGACCGAACCGATGGAGAGGTATACACAGACCCAAAGTAAGAAGCAAAGAGATTGGCGAGGATGCGAGGACGCCGAGGAGGTGCCATGGTGCACATTATTAGGAAGGACAAGATTGTCTCGTTTTGAATTGACGAAGCTCCAAAAGCTCTTAACATTATGCTGGAGTGAATTTTCCACGCTATCGACGTGAGCTCGAAAATCTTTCTTCATTAAGAGCTTGCATTGGGACCGAAGACTAGAAAAGTTCCAATAGTCACAAATGGAATTAGAAATTTTAAAATCCTTATGCGCTCTTTTCTTTTCACGAATAAGGTACTTCAAGCGCGGAGAGATCCAACACTGGAAATTAGAGCACCTTTTCGCCCTTTGAGGGATGAAGGCATCAATCACCACCTTAAGGTTGTAACGTGTTATTGTCGGTGGGACGACGATCTTGCCCCCCCCCCGCGCGCCCGACCGCGAGGACGCGTACCGCGCTCTGCCAACGGTCTTGCCCCCCACCACTCGTCCGCGGGTACCGAGAATCGGCGCGAGGTGGGTACACAGCGAGTGTCCCTCTCGCTGCCGAAATCCGCGGACAAGGACATATAGGCCGGGGGCATAGACCTATTTGGCAGAGACCGCCTATAGCGAGCGTACCGAACAGTACACCTCTCCCAGAGACCTCCTGTACGATTCCACGTTCTCGTGTAGACACTCGTTCTTGCGAAAGACAAGCGCCCGTGTTAGCACCAGATCTCGTGCGTCGACAGACTGAGTCTCTGTGTCTTTTTGAATTCACCCCATCCCCGGTTCCCAGAAGGACAGCGTGAGCCATCCTCTGGACGCAGGCCGTTATCACTTATCGATCTCCCGAACTGATTCATCTCCGTTCTCGAGAGCGTCCTTACAGTCTCCGATTCACCCACGGGTTGTGCCCACCGGGTGACCGGACTCAAGACCCTCCGACCAGGGTCTAACGGCAGGGCTTGCCCGCCACGACACCGAACGGTCAAATCGTCTATCCCCTCCTCCCCCTTCGCCGCCTCGTCTCCGATTCCGATACGCGCCGCGACTCGCGCCGCGACTCGCGCCGCGATACACACCGACTCCTACTCCGACTTGTACGCCGCGATCCACACCGACTCACGCGCCGCGATACACACCGAACCGTGCGTCGCGATACACACCGGGACCCGCGATAGGTTAAGCCGTGCTCACACTGCGTGCCAGCATAGACCTGGCCGGGATATACTGTATATAGCGAATAAACTGTCATACTCCAGTCTACCTCTGTGGTTAATCATTCGATCGGCAGCCCTGGACCACCGTCCTGAGCTGGCAATACGGTACCTCCACCGTCCCACCGATAACCCCGCGTTCAACGGTTACAAGGTCAGAGTACAGATGGTCTGCGGCAAAATCCGGATCAATCCCACGCGTGATAGAATCCCAGTCCACAGAGTTCAAATATTTGATCACATTAGGATAATCACCGCACTTAAAGTCATAGTAAGTGCCACCGACAGCAACTTCAACTGCCAATCCACGATCGTCAGGTGGTGGTGGCTGATTTCTCCTCGCGCGCTGCTCGCGAAACCGAACTCACCGGCCAATATATCTGAACTCGACTTTAGGTGACGAGGCATTTCCTCTCACCGAAAATATAATGAAAACATACTCGGAAAATCTCAACAAAGGAAGCAGAGGAAGAATATTTAATTATCGTCTGAGTAGGGCACGTCGAGAATGTATTTGGGATATGTTCTTCAGTATTTCGTATTTCCAAGAAACCTATACTCTTGCAGCCGGAAAAGCTGAGATTATTACACTAACAATTGTGTATTTACACAATTTTCTGAGAAAGTCGAAAACTTCAAGAGCATCCTACTGTCCATCAGGGATATTGGACAATGACAGTAATGGAGAGTTAGTAGCAGGTAGCTGGAGGACACAAACTACTGTAAACAATTCGTCGTTTCTGCCTCTTAATAATGTACCTTGAAGACTGTCACAAAAATCACAAAATATTAGACAAGAATGTACTAATTATTTCGTTACCAACGGAGCTGTCCCTTGGCAGAATAACTGTGCATGACGAAAATTATTTAAATACAGCCATTTTGTACAACCGCATTTTACTCACATTGTGTGTATTTACAGTTCGCCTCGGGTGATTCATATTCAGTAAGAAATGCATTCGTTTGAATCCGAACCATTTCGACCTGTACACGTCCTTCCTTGCTGGAATGTAACAATTATTTGAATAATTAAATAAAGATTGTGAATAATGTATTCTTTGAATGCAGAAAGCACTACAATATTGTTGCGAGCACCCTGTGGATGGGAATCGATGGCCCGCTGGTGCTCGCGTGCGAGACAAGGGGACAGCGAGAAGAAGGCGATCGGTTCGATCGCCTGTCAAGCCGTCATTCGACAAGCCGGACGCCATTGCGAGCAAACGGATTGAGATTACACTATTTCTGTATATTAGATATTCCTTGCTGTTCAGTGTACTTGTTTACATTGTATTTCCTTTTCCTGTATTAAACCGCTATTATGGCAAACTGGACAACCCGCATTACACGAAAACGCAACAATATGATGTGTAAGACCAAAAGTTTTTTTCGACGTACTTTTCCCAGTGCCAAAGGAACGTTTTCCTTTAGCGTTTTGTTGACGAAAGTGTTACATGGGCCCTTCAGGTCCATTCCGTGCTTGCTGTCCCCGCGTCGCCTTCCATTTCGCCATCAGCGATTCAGCGGAATCGCAACACGCGGGTTAGTAGGTCGCGAACGCGGAATCCGTCGGCGTGGGCACAACGTGACCACCGATGGTCCGGGCCCAAGATTCCAGAGGATGGAGCAATGGAAGTTGCGAAGGATAGCGCCTGACGGGGCGATTTCCCCCGTCCTCGAGATAGGGAGTGCGAGGCTTGAACCTCGATCGCGGTACTTCGGAAATTCATTCTATTGCGGGAGCTCGAATTAGGAAGTCGCGACGAGCCAGAGAGCCGTCTAGATACCGCGACCGCGTCTCCGCGTCAAGTCCGCGAAATACGACCGGCCGAAAGTAATTCGTGAAAGGGTAACTCCATCCGACACACCGTGAACGGCCTAGCCGGGAGAGCCCTTGCGCGTCACTCGTGATTGACGTAGGAACGCGTAGAACGGACGATTGGAGACCGCGAACAGCGACGTGACCGACTTCCGGGTGCTACGATAGAGCACAGCGAGCGACCGCGACCTACGCTCCGTCAACCGATACCTCGAGCGTGCGAATAACCGACGGCAAGCGTGCCGTGCGAAGTCAGCGAGAACAGCGAGCGACAGCCGAGACGGAGCGCCGTCCTTAGGTATGACTATCTGATTTATGTAACAATATACTTTACATCTTGGATTTCCCTTTAAACCTATTGTACCGATGTATTCAATCCCTTGTTATCCTCCCTTTCCTTGGTAAGTATAGTCAAGGCGTGCTTTAGCACCTTGATAGAGCAGCGAACCCGGTAAATCATTCCTACCGCTCGGGGTGATTTACAAAAGTCCCTTCAGGACGTAATAAAAGGATCCAAGCAAACTTGTCATTTTCTGACGTACACTTTCCTCTTCTACTCCAATTTCTTTGGAAATTGCGACATTTGGACATTGTTCCTCTGACCACTCCACTTCCATTGTTGAATACTGTAGTTATCGATGGTACTCACTATCGAAAACTATCGATGGCTTATTTTCACTATCGATAATTATCGGTATTGAAAATCGTAGGTTAGTCAATTAAATAATAATAACAGCTAAAATTCAGAATCCCAAATTTAATTTGTAATATTATTACTTATTAATGGCCCAACAATCGGAAACTATCAATAGTGCCGACTATCGATATTTCTCCATCACTACTCTACATAAATATATGTATATTAATTTAATTAAATCGGCTTCCTTTTAATCTAGTTGAGGGGGCAGTCATAATTAGTTTCAGGGTGTAATACTGAATATTTTAGAGACATTCATTTTAATTTTTATACCTGAATATTTAAGAATTAGTTCTATACGATTTTTTTATTTCATTAATATTTATTATATGTATTTTAATTAAATTCATTTAAGTTCATAATAATTTGAATATTTAATGCTTGAATTCCATACGATGAATTGATGTATATGTGTTGAAAAAAGTTTCTTTCTTATGCTTTAATTTATTTAATTTTTATTTTTCGTTTAAATTCTATTTACAACTGTAGCCTTTTGGATTGACAGAAATATGGATATTTTCTGGACAGACAAGATTTATTCGGATCAGGAAGGAAAACATGGTTTGGTTGACAGGATGGGGCTACAAATTTCGGAAATCAGACGTTACGTTTCGATGCATTTAAACAATTTGACAAGATTCTATTGTGCAGACGGCACTTGACTTTAATCTAATGAGGCGTCCAGGAGTTACTCTGTACTCTCAATCTTCCTTTTCTGCATGCTACACAACTAAATATTTAGTAAGTTAATAGAAAGTATTATTTGCATGATATTGTTCCGGCTATGGGGAGTCAACACCCCCCCCCCCCCCGCCGCCACATGGACATCGTTGCAATGTTAATAAATGAACAAGAAAACACTCAACACAACTATAATTCACTGTACACGAAGTTAGAAACGATAATTATAAATTGACAAAGGATGCAGAGATATATACAGGGTGTCCCACCTAAGACTGGACAGCCGGTTTTCTCCTAAACTATTGGAGATAAAAATATAAAAAAAATAGAGAATTGCATGGTTCGAGGGGGCCAATTAATTAGCGCGAACGAATTTTTTTATCGATTATTATTTTAAAAGATACGATGGTCAAGTTCGGTTTTTCAAATGGAACTATTTTTTTTGAACACCTGAGTTGATAGTGCGTTCCAAGACAAATTCAATAAGCTTTAATGTATACACTTTATTTTCACTGGTTTTTAAGATATTGCGCTTGCAAATTTACTGATTTTCACTGGAAGAAAACTGTCTGGTATAGCACGGACCGGGGACGGTTTTACTGGCTCCACGGGTGGCACTGCCTTTTGAATTAGATACCTACCTGCCAAAGGTCTACGCCAGGCCCAAAGGCTGGACAATTTTTTTCCGTCAGAAATGCTGCTTAGGTAGGTACATCTGCGGTATCGAGAAGCGCACCGTTACTTTTATTTCGCAAGTGCTTCTACGCTCGGATGGCCGGTTCTTTTGGGAGGGATGCAAGTTCGATTGGTTAGGTTAGGAGGAGTGAAAGTTGCTAGACTAAATTTCAATCATAGGGAGCAGATTGTATCAGAACCATTCGGATTTGCATTCCTCACAAACGGCTGCTCTCTTGAAGAGGCCCTCTTCACAGCAGTGCCCACCTTCTCTCGCACGGAATACGTTAACGCTTGCTTTTGTTCTGATACTGAAGCTCGTGTTTATACTCGAGAGGACCACGCGTCGACAGCGAGCTACCCCTTTTCTTCCTGTGTCTCTCCACGAGCCGCGTTGACGGTGGATTGTAGGAGCGTAGATATCTGGATGCCAGTTATTGAATTCAGGAGACGATAGAAACATTTTATTACAAAACACACATGGTACTATAATTAAAGTAAATCGTATTCCTCTCGGGCAGGAGTACTGATAATGATCAAACTTGCGCCCCACTTCGCGCAGACCAATTACACGGAGGGTAGTCGGGTCACACACTGCCCAAATGATACAGGGTAATTCTGGAGCAACGCCCGTCAAGGAGATGCGCTGGCACCCCGTGGCAAGGACAGACCTTCGCATTGTCTCACCCGATTTTTATGGTTTTTTCCGGAAAAAGGTACGAATCCTGGGCCGAACGTAGCGAATTGAAGTCGACCCTCCGCAGTTGAGGGTGAATTATCCATTACAGCGTATTAAGGAACCCTTTTCTTCATCGTATCGAAAGGGAAGTGGTGCCAATGGATTCATTATGTTTTTCTGACGAAAATCATACCAATTGTCATACAAATCGCACTACTTTGACACAAGCAATTTGTATTCCTTATGTAAAATTTGTCCGATTTACACGATATTTGGCATGATTTTCATCGGAAATCCCCAAGGAATCCATCCGCGACACTTCCATATCCATACGATAAAGAATAAAGAATTATTTTATTTCCTAACCAGATACAGGCTAATTAAGGAGCAGCGCCCGTCAAGGAGATGCGGCGGCCTGGTACCGCGTGGCGAGGACAACCCCTCGCAGTGCCTGACCGAATTTTATGGCTTTCCACCCGCGAAGGGGTTCGAGTGCCTAATAAGAAGTGGGAAATCTTCGACTTGCGCATTTCTCATCAGATCTTTGCAAAACCGACACCTATCGATTCCTTATGTTTCGCCGATGAAGCTGACACTAAGAACGACGTAATTCGGACCATAATGAAGGAAATTCCATGGTATATCGATTTATATCATTTCCAGCTGACTTGACTTGGTTAAAAATAGTCCGATTTACATGAAATTTGGTATGATTTTAATCGACGGAACGCCAGGAATCCATTGGCGCCACTTCCCCTTCGATACGATGAAGAAAAGAAGCAAACATTTGAAATCCTGAACATTTCTCACTTCTTAATGGTATTCCAAACCCTTCGAGGGTCGAAAGCCATAAAATTCGATGGGCACTGCGGGGTGTTGTCCTCGCCACGGGGTGACGGGCGTACCTCCAGATTTACCCCGATGAAATAGAGGTGGAAGATGCCACATCTGGTTACCAAAAACTACCCGTACTGATCGGCCGCGGTGTCTCGCCAGAGTCGCGGTTTATGAGCGGATTTTCCGCGCGTCGGCGGTAGGCAACGGTACATAGTACGGGTCCGAAGTCATCGTACGCACTACCCACCGACAGAGCAATATACGGATTAACTCAGACTGGACAATGTCACCACGTTTTTTATTGGCCTTTACAAATTTGGCAAACAGATGTTGTCGAAACGTTCTTGGAGAAATAATAAATTATCGATCGTAAAGAGCGAATGAAATTTCGCCTGGCTCTGAGTCCGCTTTTGTCCCGACGCACGCGAGAAAGATGCCACAAATATAGGAATTGAAAAGTATTATCCACCGGCAATACGCCTCGTGGAGAGACACAGTAAGAAAAGGGGTACACCGCTGAGTGCGCGTGGTTCCGCCTGCATCGTCCTCCTTTCAAATTAAAGACGGATTCCTTATCTCTCGAGTATAAATCCTTATCTCTCGAGTATAAACACGCGTTGGAATTTCAAAACAAAAGCACGCGAGAAGAATTGGGTGCAAGAAAAGGTCGGCTATTGTACCCCGTGGTGAGGACAACCCCCCCCCCCCCCCCCCGCAGTGCCTCATCCGATTATACGGCTTTTGACCCTCGAAGCGGTTCGAGTGCCTATTAAAAAGTGAGAAATCTTTGACTCGCGCATTTCTCATCAGATCTTTGCGAAAACGACACCCATCGATTTCTTATGTTTCGCCGATGAAACTGACACCAAGAAAGACGTATTCGGACCATAATGAAGGAAATTCCATGGAATATCGATTTATATCATTTCAAGTTGACTTGACTTGGTTAAAAATAGTCCGATTTACATGAAATTTGGTATGATCGTCATCGGAAAAACATAAGGCACCCATCGGTGTCACTTCCCTTTCGATACGACGAAGAAAAGAATTTCTTAATACGCTCAAATGGATATTTCACCCTCGACTGCGGGGGCTCGACCTCAATTCGCTACGTCCGGCCCAGGATTCGTACCTTTTCACGGAAAAAGCCATAAAAATCGGGTGAGGCACAGCGAAGGGCTGTCCTCGCCACGGGGTACCAGGCCGCCGCATCTCCTTGACGGGCGTTGCTCCATAATTACCCTGTATCTGGTTAGGAAATAAAATTATTCTTTATTTTTTATCGTATGGATATGGAAGAGCCGCGGATGGATTCCTTGGGGTTTTCCGATGAAAATCATGGCAAATGTCGAGTAAATCGGACAACTTTTACATAGGGAATACAAATAGCTTGTGTCAAAGTAGTCCGATTTGCATGACATTTGGTATTATTTTCGTCAGAAAAACATAAGGAATCCATTGGCGTCACTTCCCTTTCGATACGATGAAGGAAAGGGTTTCTTAATACGCTGTAATGGATAATTCACCCTCGACTGGGGAGGGTCGACTTCAATTCGCTACGTTCGGCCCAGAATTCGTACCTTTTTCTGGAAAAAAACCATAAAAATCGGGCGAGGCAATGCGAAGGTCTGTCCTCGCCACGGGGTGCCAGCGCATCTCCTTGGCGGGCGTTGCTCCAGAATTACCCTGTATCATTTGGGCAGTGTGTGACCCGACTACCCTCCGTGTAATTGGTCTGCGCGAAGTGGGGCGCAAGTTCGATCATTATCAGTACTCCCGCCCGAGAGGAATACGATTTACTTTAATTATAGTACATGTGTGTTTTGTAATAAAATGTTTCTATCGTTTCCTGAATCCAATAACTGGCATCCAGATATCTACGCTCCTACAATCCACCGTCAACACGGCTCGTAGAGAGATACAGGAAGAAAAGGGGTAGCTCGCTGTCGACGCGTGGTCCTCTCGAGTATAAACACGAGCTTCAGTATCAGAACAAAAGCAAGCGTTAAGGTATTCCGTGCGAGAGAAGGTGGGCATTGCTGTGAAGAGGGCCTCTTCAAGAGAGCAGCCGTTTGTGAGGAATGCAAATCCGAATGGTTCTGATACAATCTGCTCCCTATGATTGAAATTTAGTCTAGCAACTTTCACTCCTCCTAACCTAACCAATCGAACTTGCATCCCTCCCAAAAGAACCGGCCATCCGAGCGTAGAAGCAAGTGCGAAATAAAAGTAACGGTGCGCTTCTCGATACAGCAGATGTACCTACCTAAGTAGCATTTCTGACGGAAAAAAATTGTCCAGCCTTTGGGCCTAGCGTAGACCTTTGGCAGGTAGGTATCTATTTCAAAAGGCAGTGCCACCCGTGGAGCCAGTAAGACCGTCCCCGGTCCGTGCTATACTAGACAGTTTTCTTCCAGTGAAAATCAGTAAATTTGCAAGCGCAATATCTTAAAAACCAGTGAAAATAAAGTGTATACATTAAAGCTTATTGAATTTGTCTTGTAACGCACTATCAACTCAGGTGTTCAAAAAAAATAGTTCCATTTGAAAAACCGAACTTGACCATCGTATCTTTTAAAATAATAATCGATAAAAAATTCGTTCGCGCTAATTAATTGGCCCCCTCGAACCATGCAATTCCCTATTTTTTAAATATTTTTATCTCCTATAGTTTAGGAGAAAACCGGCTGTCCAGTCTTAGGTGGGACACCCTGTAGAAGTAGTGTTAAAAAAAATGAATAACTATTAATACTTACGATGGAAGTTGAACGCACTTTCAGCACAAAATATCCAACATGTGTTCTGCACTGATGCTTCTATGAAAGCCGAATTACCTACACGCACTGAATACAACTGTTTAGTGCACTGTTTGGGATGAACTGATCTTGCCGTGCAAGCTTTTTCTCAAATTGACACTAAAACGACGCTTTTGGTTTGCATACCGAAAAACGGGGGTGAAATAAGCTTTCTGAATAATCATTTCCGAAAAAAGGGGATGAGGAAAGAAGAACTGTCGATCGCAGAAGGTAAGGGAAAAATTAGCGTTTTTCCCGATCCGCGGTTCCTGTGGATCAGAAAACCGCATACGATACCGAACGGTAAAAATTTTCCCCAAACCTGGTCCGCGGTCATCTGGTAGGAAACTGAGCAAGTGAGGTTTATTGTACTCTTGCCGGCCCTAAAACAATTTACAGAACTGCTTCTCCGTCTATTAAAATGTACAAAAATGACCATAATACATTTGAAGTAATTTGCGCCTTAAGGCTGCCGTCTCATTTTTGTTATAGTCCGAATCGATCGAAGCGTCCCTTGTAAACAGACGGACCCTCACGAAACTACTGCGGTTGATAAAATGAAGTTGTACAGAGGTGACATCTCCAGGTACTCTATGTAGACGAATTTTTTACGCATAGTTGCCACATTTTCGAAAAGCTATCGAAAAGTCTTGAAGGAATACGGCACGAGAGCTGCGTCTAGGCAAGGATCGGCGGGCTGTAGCTACCACTGATGGAGGGGGAAACACCTCCAGGAGCGGTGGTTATGTTTGTGTAACTGACGCTCGCATGAACTGTGCCTGCGTGCGTCAGTTACGCACACATAACCACCGCTCCTGTAGGTGTTTCCCCCTTCATCAGCGGTAGCTGGAGCCAGCCGTTCCCTGCGTCTAGCGTCAGAGCCTCGTTGAACGTAAAGGAGTATAGCAATAATGAAAGATAGAGAGGTTGGATAGTGAAGTTAGGAAACATGTCAATGAAACAATACCAATTTGTGTATCAATATTTTTTATTTATACGTAGAAGGATGTAATATTTTGTGTAATCAGTGTGCAATTTCAAAGCATACAATTTGAATAAGGTACATCACCGAAGTAACACGCCGATGGTAATGAAATTTATGAATGCTATAATTCTTCTAAAAATATATGACGCTTTCTTTTTCATCTAACTATACATCAAATTATCTTTTATATCAAAAAGAATTGTCAGTTGTTTAAATACAATTTGGACAAAAAGTATATTTCAATTTAATACTCTTGTACATGCTTTTCTTCGAAATTGTTATTCCACGGTTGTGAAAATTTATCAATATAAACTAGAGATCAGTGCTAACAATACGTTCATTTTGGAATGTCTCATTAAACGATTTTATTCAGCTACGATCCTCTGTTTGTTTGTATGTTTGATTAAAATTTGGAAACTCAATTTTAATCCACTTCCAACCATACAATTGTCTTGAAACTTTGCAGGGGTGCGTAGTTTGGATGACAATACAAAATTATGAAAAAAGCTCCGAGGGAGTGAAAAAATTACCCAGTCACCAATAAATAATAACCCATAACCACAAATCCAATCGACTTAAAATCAACCATTCCATACGTTACCGTTCTTTACGAACTTTTAACACTGTAGGGTTCAAGCAAACTGTTAAACTGCATACAGCAATAAAGAATATTTGTAAAGAAGTTTGAGCTGTGAAATGTAAATCCACAAACACTAAAAACCAGAAAATAAAACAAATTTATAATAAACGATTTTATTAACAATGCATTGACAACTAAAAAATAATTCTTTTCTTATACTACTATTTCGATGGTGTATTTTCACTTTAAATAAAATCATGGAGCAGGATATCTCGCAACAAATTCATTTCGACACTTGATGCTGTACTAAATTGATTCATATTCTGTTATGAAATATCCTGCTCCACGTTATTATTTGAAGTTAAAAAATACCATCGAAATAAAAATCGAATAAACTACGGATAAAGATGAAAGCCTTACTCGACTGTTCGAATAAACAAATTATAATTCTTCGAATAAAAAATTATCTTTCGCCGTCGAATGAATACACTTCGGTTCGTAACGGATAAACATAAACTATCTTTTATTTGAGTTTATCCAGATATTATCATTGCCCATCTCTGTTCTCCAACCGCTTCGCCGTGATTCATTCAAGCCTCCCTGACGATAAAATAGTAATAAGGGAAATGTGGCAACAGCGCGATTCGACTCTCAATACGTCTCGGCAACTATGTCTTTCCTACATTTATCGGCTAGCTTGGATTTGAACCAATGCTGGTGCTACGTGGCTCGAATATTCCATCAACGCCTCTGACGGAGAAGCCTTGAAGCCTCATTCTGTCATTTTTTTAGCTGTCCTGAGTACACGATTCATAAATTCATTATTATTTCAACGTACGGTGCTTATTAGCGTTCAAACGCACCAGACCACCATGCCCGAATGTCCACTGAAGGCAACTAAACCCGCAAAAACTTTCTTGTTGCCGATTCCAGGACGAAAGTTGTAATTCACGGTTTGTTTACTACATCGCGTATACGCAGGGCCGACAGAACCATTATGCAAGTTATGCGCCGCATAAGGGTGCCAGCTGAATTGGACGCTAAAAAACTATATCGCACGCTTAATAATAAAGGAATCCAACCCCCACAGAAACGAAATATAAATGTAATTCTTTTAAACATATTAAATAGAAAACAGGTGCAAAAATTTGGGGGTACCAAAACTTTTCTTGCATAAGGGCGCCAACTAACCTCGTTCCGCCCCTGCGTATACGTCACGCTGGTGCTACGTGACTAGAGTACACCATTAGCGCCACCAACGGAGAAGCATTGAATCCTCATTCTGTCTCTTTTCGAGTCATGAATTCATTATTATTACAACGTACGGTGGTTATTAGCGTTCAGACGCAACCAGACCACCCTGCACAGATGTCTACTGAAGGCAACTGTAATTTACGGTTTGTTTACTACACGCGTATACGTACACGCTTTTCCTAGCTTGTGTGAGCGTACGCACACATTCAAGGCCCGGTGAGACGGTAGCCTTAAGTTCAATATTATTCTAAGTATATTTACATATATATATTCAGTAAAGAACATTAAACTACAACATTATTAAATAAATACGAAGAAGATCATTCACGAACTGCTGGTCTGGCCAAAAGTATTACATTAAAAATTGGAGCGAGAATTATGTTTCGTAGGAACGTCGACGTCACTTTAAGAATAGTTAACGGTACTATTGGAACAATCATTTCAGTCACACGATCTATTGACAATAAAGATGATATCGACAAAATAACCAGTGTCCTTCCAGGAGGCAGGGAATGCACTATACAGGGTGTCCCACCTAAGACTGGACAGCCGGTTTTCTCCTAAACTATAGGAGATAAAAATATAAAAAAAAAAAAGAATTGCATGGTTCGAGGGGGCCAATTAATTAGCGCGAACGAATTTTTTTATCGATTATTATTTTAAAAGATACGATGGTCAAGTTCGGATTCCTTGGGGTTTTCCGATGAAAATCATTACAAATGTCGTGTAAATCGGACAACTTTTACATAGGGAATACAAATAGCTTGTGTCAAAGTAGTCCGATTTGCATGACATATGGTATGATTTTCGTCAGAAAAACATAAGGAATCCATTGGCACCACTTCCCTTTCGATACGATGAAGAAAAGGATTTCTTAATACGCTGTAATGGATAATTCACCCTCGACTGCGGAGGGTCGACTTCAATTCGCTACGTTCGGCCCAGGGTTCGTACCTTTTTCCGGAAAAAAAACCATAAAAATCGGGTGAGGCAATGCGAAGGTCTGTCCTCGCCACGGGGTGCCAGCGCATCTTCTTGACGGGCGATGCTCCAGAATTACCCTGTATCATTTGGGCAGTGTGTGACCCGACTACCCTCCGTGTAATTGGTCTGCGCGAAGTGGGGCGCAAGTTCGATCATTATCAGTACTCCTGCCCGAGAAGAATACGATTTACTTTAATTATAGTACATGTGGGTTTTGTAATAAAATGTTTCTATCGTCTCCTGAATTCAATAACTGGCATCCAGATATCTACGCTCCTACAATCCACCGTCAACACGGCTCGTGGAGAGACACAGGAAGAAAAGGGGTAGCCCGCTGTCGACGCGTGGTCCTCTCGAGTATAAACACGAGCTTCAATATCAGAACAAAAGCAAGCGTTAACGTATTCCGTGCGAGAGAAGGTGGGCATTGCTGTGAAGAGGGCCTCTTCAAGAGAGCAGCCGTTTGTGAGGAATGCAAATCCGAATGGTCCTGATACAATCTGCTCCCTATGATTGAAATTTAGTCTAGCAACTTTCACTCCTCCTAACCTAACCAATCGAACTTGCATCCCTCCCAAAAGAACCGGCCATCCGAGCGTAGAAGCAAGTGCGAAATAAAAGTAACGGTGCGCTTCTCGATACCGCAGATGTACCTACCTAAGTAGCATTTCTGACGGAAAATAATTGTCCAGCCTTTGGGCCTGGCGTAGACCTTTGGCAGGTAGGTATCTATTTCAAAAGGCAGTGCCACAAGTGCAGCCAGTAAAACCGTCCCCGGTCCGTGCTATACCAGACAGTTTTCTTCCAGTGAAAATCAGTAAATTTGCAAGCGCAATATCTTAAAAACCAGTGAAAATAAAGTGTATACATTAAAGCTTATTGAATTTGTCTTGGAACGCACTATCAACTCAGGTGTTCAAAAAAAATAGTTCCATTTGAAAAACCGAACTTGACCATCGTATCTTTTAAAATAATAATCGATAAAAAAATTCGTTCGCGCTAATTAATTGGCCCCCTCGAACCATGCAATTCCCTATTTTTTTTATATTTTTATCTCCTATAGTTTAGGAGAAAACCGGCTGTCCAGTCTTAGGTGGGACACCCTGTAGAAAGAGTATCCGTTTAATTTGAAGTTATGGAAAGGTTGTTCGTTGTCAGAAAACAATTTCCCATATGTCTAAGCTATGGTATCACTATACATAAAAGTCAAGGCTTGAGTTTGACAATTGCTATCATTGACGCTGGCAACAGTGTGGTTTCTACTGGGCAAGTTTATGTGGCTCTCTCAAGAATCACTACTTTGGAAGGACTTCACTTGATTAACTTTGACCCGCAATCTGTGGCAGCTAGTGAATCGGCAATTCTTGAATGTAACAAATTAGGGGCCACTCATGATCCGCCACTTCCAAGTAACGAAATTCGAAACATCAAACATAAAAAAATTGGAGACAATTTGTGGGCCGTGCCCAAAGGAGTGCTAGCTCATCAAATTCCCATTGAGGATAATGCTGATGATTGTATAGAAATTCGTGGATTACCTAACACTGATCAAATATCAAGTTATGCGAATGCCATCATGCAATGTATTGTACAATGGTATGTAATCAAAACAAAATTATTAGAGTTTACAGAGTTCCACGAAATTCGAGATTTCATAAATGATTACTCGGAACAACATAAAAAATAACTACTTTGAATATTAGAAGTTTCATAGGAGACAAATTTTTGCAAAAATTTCAACAAGACGCATCTGAATTTCTTTTAGCATTATGCAATAATTTACAAGGGCTTCAAAAAATAATTCAATTTGAAATAACATATATACAGTGCAGAAAATGTCCTCATAAAGAAACAAGCACTAACAAGCATTATATTCTCCCCTTGCCCGTTAAAGAATTGTGTTGAAAGTCAAAGAAAGGTATACCTTTACAAGATTATGTTAATATTGCTTTACCGATTGGTTGGAAACCGAGTTCGCAAAAACCATGCGAACAATGTTCTGAGCAAATGTTTACTAAAATTGAAATAACTACTCCGCCAAAAATTATTATGATGCAACTGTTGTTGTTCTCTTGTGATGAAAATGGCGACATTATTAAAGAAATTAATTGCAAAATTACAGCTGCTCCACAACCGATATCAATATGTAATAAAAAATATAAATTACTAAGTGCCGTATTTCATAATGGTCTTCATCCTCAAAGCGGTTCATATTCATGCATGATACGTGATGGAACATCAGCATGGAAATGAATTGACAACGACAAAAATAATCAAACGAAATGGCCCACAAACGCTAGAAATGTGTATATTCTTTTTTTGCCACGTCAAAAATGAAAATAAATCATACTTTTTAAACGATTTTATTCAGACTCGATCCTCTGTTTGCTTCTTGAACGTTTGCTTCATATCTGAAAACTCAAATTTAAACCATTTCCAGCAATCCAATTGTCATGAAACTTTGCAGGCGAGCGTAGTTCGGATGACAATACAATATTTTAAAAATAAATAACCCCGAGGGGGTGAAAAAAGTATCCAGTCAGCAAAAATCAATAAATACAACCCATAACCACAAATCCAAACGACATGAAATCAGTCTCTCGCGGTTTTACGAAAAAGGCAAAAAGCCGCTGCGTTCGGGTCGCTAGTCGTATATGCTCTAAGCACGATTTCCGTAAATACACAATTTATATCGAGAAATGAGTCGTTACGAACGAATGGATAAAATAAATAAAACATTACAGATGTTCTCAAACAGGAAACGATGACTTTTGGCAACATTAATTAAAGAATGCAATGGAAAAATGTATAATTTCGAGGAAAAATATATATATTATTTATTATAATTTTTTATAATTAAATTAAACTATTTACAAATGGTTTTTTTTCAAATTACGGCCCCCACGGCCGCCACGGCCACGGCCACGGTACTGGGCCGTGATTAAATCTCGTAAGGTTGCAGTTTGTGACCGTAAACTCACGGCCTGAACTCGCACCGCCTGGAGGGTGGCCCAATGTCCAACGTTAAGGTGGAATCAGACGGCTCGTGGCTCCGCGAGCCGGCTCGCCTCGTCTAGCTCGTCAAGTCGGCTTGGCGAGCTCGACTTGGCAAGCTATGACCGATCAGACGGCTCGTGGCTCCGCAAACTGGCTCGGCTCGTCTAGCTCGTGAAATCGGCTTGGCGACCCCGACTCGGCAAGCCATGAACGATCAGACGGCTCGTAGCTCCGCAAACTGGCTCGGCTCGTCTAGCTCGTGAAATCGGCTTGGCGAGCCCGACTCGGCAAGCCATGAACGATCAGACGGCTCGTGGCTCCGCGAACTGGCTCGGTTCGTCTAAAGCCGCTGCGTTCGGGTCGCTAGTCGCAGCGTCTCTGAATGATACTTAAAGCAAAACGTAATTAAGAACTTCGATAGATCGATATTTACTAAGAAATATTTTTTGATCGTCAAATCTTTAATTGTCATCTAGGCCAGCTTCATAGAAAAACTAGAAATCAGAAGGATAATGGCTGACGAGAACATGGAGACGGATGAAGAAACTGTAAGTAATAAAAAAAATCTACTATTATTAGTATTCATATACTCATGGCAGATTTGCACTTGGCCAACGGTATCAGTGGACCTAGACCGTAACTGTATAGTAACAATGCAACTAGAAGATATTAGACCTGTAACGCCCCCTCCCCTCTCCAGGGTCGACCACCTTGAGCGTGGTGAGGGGGCTCTGGGAAAGCGGCTATGTTCCCCTCCGGGCGCTATGTGAGGGATTAATTCCTTACCTAGTGGCTGGTGGGGGATGCTGCCTTCCTGGCTAAGGGTCGACCCCCCCCCCCCAATTGCGGTCCTGTAAACAGGAGTAGGAAAAAGAATCGATCCCTAGGGATTGGTGCCTGAGCATGGTATGCCCTATAGGGCAATGAATATGTAGTAGTTTATACTTATCTGACAACCCCTCCACCGGCTTAGGACTTTGGATGGCTCCTAACAGGGTTATCCGGGTCCTAGGCAAAAAGATCAGTGAGGGGGGTAATAAGAACATAAGGTATACAGTAATAAATAAGACCTACCTGCTCATCCCGGGGAATCCTCCTGGGTGACCGCGTAACAAGGAGCCGTAACACCTGGCGTTCCACCCCATTCCTCTTCTGCTTCGGCGGACCTGGAATGGGGAAATATCTAGTTTTGGGGCTAGCATGTGGTTGAACCGTTTAGGGCTGGGTAGCCCTAATCGGTTCATGCTAGTTGGGAGTTGGGAACGTGGGAGGGCTCACGTTAGTATAGTAAAGGGGAGAGGGTCCCCCATAGGCTGAACATCTGCCTATGAGGGGTACCCGGTCTCCGGGTTTTCCCGGAGGAAAGGATCATACGGCACTCGGGATTCCTCCGACCTCGGTCGGGTTGTTACGTCCTGAAGGGACTTTTGTAAATCACCCCGAGCGGTTGGAATGATTTACCGGGTTCGCTGCTCTATCAATGTGCTAAAGCACGCCTTGACTATACTTACCAGGATCGGGAAGGTGATTGGGGTTGAATGAGAGAGTACGAGGCATGTAAAGGGGAAACGATAACGCCAAAATATATTGTTACATGAATAGTACGGAATTATCCTACCTTGAGACGGCGCGCCGTCTCAGTTGTCGCTCGCTGTATCGCACGGCACGCTCTCCGTCTCGTATGTCGGTCGCTCGCTGTGTCGCTGACCCAAACGTAGGTCGTGGTCGCTCGCTTCTGTGCTCTCGGATGGCACTCGGAAGTCGGTAACCTCGTCGCTGTCCGCGGTCCCTACTCGTCGGTTCTACGCGTTCCTACGTCGATCACGATTGACGCGAAAGGGCTCTCCCGGCTAGGCCGTTCACGGTGCGTCGGATGGAGTTACCCTTTCGCGAATTACTATCGGCCGTTCGTATTTCGCGGACTTGACGCGGAGACGAGGTCGCGGTATCTAGACGGCTCTCTGGCTCGTCGCGACTTCCTAATTCGAGCTCCCGCAATTGAATGAATGCTCCATCAATCCTCGTTATGAGCCGTGCCCCGATCAATCCGCGCGGAATGGGGAAAACCGCCCCGTCGGCAGTTGTCGCTCGCTGCACGCGTCGGAAATTTACGGGCCCGGGCCGCCGGCGGTCACGTTGTCCCTACGGCTGTTGCTACGCGGCTCAGCATAACGTGACTGCCACGCGCGAGGCGATTCCGCTGAATCGCCGTCTACGGAATAAAGCGACGCGCGGACAGCTAGCACGGAAAGGGCCAGAAGGGCCCATGTAAGAGGGTGATGCCGTCGGTACCCGCAACATCGGAGGTACGAGATAGGTGAAAATCCGCCGGGCGGTGGAGCCGTCGCCCCTAAGACATGAAAACGGAACAATGTCACGAAATCGGCCTGCCTCGGGTGTTAACCAGGCGATTTCTGGGATTGGCCCAGACTCATCTTGCCCCGTCGGCAGCAAGACTGGAGTATCAACGACCGATGACACCGAGCTGAGGCAGCGGGCCGGTGTCAGCAGGGAAGGCGCTTCGGCGCCGAAGCACTCCCTGCAAAAAGCTACAGCGCCCTTGACTCATGGCTTGATAAAGGATAAGACTTTGGATACGACTAAGAACCGAGCACCCCCCGAGGAGCCTGCTCTGCTCGTCACGCTGGACGACGCGGGCTCCTCGGGGCTGGTGCACAGTACCATGGCTCTGGCAGACAGGCATGAGGCCTGGCGCCAGTCTATTGAGAGATTGGAGAAATTGGGTCAGGTGTCCTTAGAGACCCCTCCCCCCCCCTTAAGCACCACCCGAAGTCAGGGACTATTGATGCTTTCTTCGAGAAAGTGGCATCGGATTTGGCTGGTCCAGGGAGTGGGATTATTCCTGGGATTATTCCTGAGACCCCTCCCACCCCACAGACGGGCATTACAAGGGGTAGGACCCTCGCTAGAACGCCCCCGGAGCGGCGTATCAGTTCCGAGGGCTCGACGAGAGAACTGATCCCTGCTAAGCCGAGGCAGCAGGATCCGGAACAGTTACAAGAAATGGAGAAACTGCGGCAGGCCCCGCGCGGATTAGGGGTAGCTCTACCTCCAGGGTGGAGGAGAAGACTAGGGGAAACCTAACAGGATTTGTGGCCCCGTCCTCCCCTGCCCCTAAGGGACCCCGTGCGAAGAAGGAAACTATGGAGGTTAAGACGGCGAGGCTCTTGGGGGAGGTTGTCTCCCTCCTAAAGGGCCTCTCGGAGGATTGCAGGGCCCTAACAAACGCGGTCGCATCCGGACATGTCACGAAGGGGAGTGTTATTACACTCACTGAGGGCATGTTCTGTGTGTGCGGCGCAGCTACTACGGCCGTGTCCGAGGCCCTCGCATGCCATGAAATTAGCATGTGGAGGGCCCAAAGTGGCGAGCCCAAAACGAAGCAGAAGGTTCCCCTGGAGGGGATATCCCCCCTCCAGGTGGTGACCACAAAGCTCCCTCCGAGGACGTCCGAAGCGGCCACCCAGACGACCGAGCCTCCCCGCCCATCCACTCCTAAGAACCCGGGAGTTCCCGGCGTACCGGGGAGCTCGGGCAAGGGGAAGAAGGGGGGGAATAACCCCTCGGCTAAGAATACGAAGAGGTTGAGGTCCACCCCTATGGAGTGGGACCAGGCAGCCTCCACCAAAAGGAGGTTGTATACGGAGGTGGTGACGGCAGACCCCCCCCCCCCCCAGAATATGGAGGTGGTGACGTCTGACCCCTCCCCCCACAGCATGGATCTCCAATCCTCGGGGGGAGGGATCCTTGTACCTCCCACTGAGGCCCTTGCCTCTAAAGCAGGGGAGGTCGACCGCCCCTTTGAGGTGGTCTCCCAAAAGAAGAGGAGGAAAGGGGAAAAGAGGCCGGTTAATCCCCCTCCCCAAAGTGGGGACCCACACAAGCAGGCTCGCCCTCCTCCTCCTGCTGTGACTCCGGTGGGGAAACCTCCCAAGGGTTCCCCCCGTCCTACCCCTCCGCGAACCCAGGGGACCCCGAAGGCAAAGTTGGTGGATAATACCAGCCAGGCCAAGAAGGGTACCCCGCGTCTCGGGTCTCAGCCCTCGCAGGCCCTGAAGGCCCCGCAGGCCCCACAGACCCAGCAGGCCCGGGCGAATAAAAAGAAGAGGCCCACGAGATCGAAACCCGAGGCGGTCCTGATCAGGGTTCCGGAGGGTGGTACGTTCCTAGAGACGTACAGGACCACGGTGACTGTTTGGGATTGCTCAGTTCAGCTCACCACCGCACTCATGATCTCAGCAGCACCTCCCGGACGCCACACTCACGGCGGATCGTCAATCGATTGTCGAAGCGGCAATCGATTTCTCAATCACTCTCGAGCGCTCACCCAATCAGATTTCACCACGTGGATCGATTTCGAGGACGATCGAAACGACGCGTAACGAAGTTTTCATCCATCTTGATTACTCACTCTTGTTCATGTAGCGTGCGGATAAAGACGTGTATAAAACTTTTAACGCAACTAGTGAATACTCGCCCTCGGGCTCACCATCATTCTCAAAAACCATTCTCATCTCACATTCTCATTCAACATCTCATTTTGCTACTCACGTGCGTGCATTAATAGCGGCGACCGCGTATATCGGTTTTAACACGTGGCGGCACGTGCCCACGTAATTCATCGTTCGCGACGCGCACAATTGTTCAAACTATACAAGTGCTCACTACTCACCCTGTTCTCATCCGCTCAACGAGTGTTTTAAGAATAAAGACGAGCTCTGTTTTATCATAACTGTTCTGTACTGTGCTGTGTATCACGAACCTAACCTCAACGAGGTCTCATTTCAACTCCTCAAGCTCATTTTCAAACAGTGACCTTGGGGCGGGCGGCGTTGACTACAGTCAAGGCCGTAAAACGCACCTGCCTCGGGCACGTCTAGTGCCGCGGAGGTCTCCCAGCGGCATTGACCCAAGCCACAGCAGGAAAGGTGGCCTGTACCCCCCTACAGGACCGTACGGCGCTGGAGATTAGGGACGTCGACCCGATGGTCGACCCCCCGACTCTGGCTAAGGACCTCGCTGCGGCCCTAAAGGTGGAGGAGGCCCGGATTTGGGTCCGGTCGCTCAGACTACTCCCGAGCGGGACCCAGACGGCAGTGGTGGAAGTCCCCAGCACCCTCCTCCCGAAGGGCTCCGAGCCCGTTCGTTTTAGAACGGGCCTGACCGTGGTGCGCGCCAGACCCCTGGTGCGGACGACAAGGTGTTTTACCTGTCACCAACAGTAGTAAGTCTAGGCCGGTTCCAACGCAGGTCCTCTGAGGGGAGCGCGGGGACGGGGGGAAGTGAGGGCGCGCGGGGGAGCGCGGCGGAGGGAAACATGGGCGCGGGGCCTGCGGGGAGAGGAAGACAGGTTGCGCGCGCACGAGCCGCGGACTGGGGGAAGCCGCGATGATGGAGGGGATCAGTCCGGGCGGAGCCGCCGCGGAGACCTCTCCAGACCGGACCCACCGTCGGAAATCTTTCAGAGGGGGAATGACCCCCGAAAAATCTCTTTCAGACCTTGGCCCACCCCCGAGAACTTTTTCAGAGGGACGGAATGACCTTGGCCCACCCCCGAAATTTTTTTCCAAACCAATATGTGATGGAATTTTCCCCCAACACAGAGAAATAATAATTTATTTTTATGGCATGAAGTCGGGAAAGATCGGGAAAGATCGGCGTTTTACAAACCACATATTCCGAGGAGGGAAAGAGACAGAGCATTACTTTAAAAAGCTAAATTCGAGAGAGGGAAAGAGACAACGCTACATGGTGGTACAATCGCATTTTATTCTACAGCTAACAAGTTTTCGAAGCGTTCCGATTCAGCGTCGCAGCGTATCGCGCGATCGTGTATAATTCGACTCCTCTGGAGCGGCCGTGCAGGGTGACGTCATTTGGCAGCGCGAAGTACGAAATAGAATTATGCGGTGTCAGCAAATCTTAAAATTATGTGCCGAGGAGAGGAGGATGACGGGTGAATAAAATGGTACAATGAAATAAGTTTAAGAAATTTTATTTAAAATCAAAAGAATATAATTTAACATTTTTTCTTCCTACAAGCATCAGCTAGAATAACATTGATGGCGCATGCTACCAGTTCGCAATCTACATGATAATCCTCACAGTAATGTTCGCTATCGCGTATGATTTTAGCAGCACGACGCGCATCTAATGTTTCGCAGGCAACATCGCTCTGCTGTAGCACGTTAACAAAAGATTCAAATTTTACTTTCGCATCTTCAGCAGTTTGATACATCCGCGGATACACATACTCTATACATGGTTGAAGATTTAATAAAAATGTTGCTGTATCTAGTGTAAAATACAGTGCATTATCACATTGTGTAATCTTTATAATTGGTGAATCAAAGATCCGAAAAAATTCCACCGTTAAAGTATCAATCCGCATTGAGTCTGGTTCAGGTAATCGTGCACATTCTTCGATGGCTTCACGGCTGTCGAATAGCACACCCCATGTATGCCATGATAATATGAGATGATTTCCATGATTGTCGCCGAGAAGAACTTCTACATCGACCGTAGGTCCTACGTCGATTCCAATTTCTAAATATTTGCTACCCATGGATGTTAATGCGTATCTTCTGACCATGATATGCGATCCTTGGCGCGGACTAAGAGAACAATCAAAGCTATGAAATTATCCGCTCGTATTAGGAACAAACATAAAAATTTTGAGAAGATGTGAAAATTGTACTCGCGAATATTAACTTCTGTAATTTAACTCAGGCCAATGTAATTCCAAATCATAAGGAAGTAATGCTCGACCTGGTTTTTACTAATGATTCTAATATGTTAATCGAACGATCTATTGACTTCTTGATTGTCCCGGATGTGTATCATCCACCTCTAAATGCGTCTCTATTTACTTCGATCCGGGGAAATAATAAGCCTCAGGATAACTTTGTTTTCTTGGATTTCGAGCATGGTGATTTCCTAGGCATTGTAACCTATCTTAATACAGTTGATTGGGATGTTATTATGTGTGAGAATGATCTGGATAGCGTGATTGATCTCCTGTATTGCCATTTGAACTGTGTAATAAAGGATTTTATACCGCGTCGTGAAATCAGATGTATGCAACATCCCAAGTGGTTTTCTCCAAGGTTGAAATATCTTGTACGAGCTAAAAAGAGGGCACATAGGAACTATAAGTGCACTTGCATGCGTGGAACTCTTGCACTGCGATTACTTAAACTTCGTGTACTTGCGCTCTTAGTGTAAGTCTGTCTGGAAAATGGACTATAATAGGTACATTGCTAAGGTTGAAAATTCGTTGAGAGGTAATGTAAAATGCTTTTGGAATTTTGTTAATGACAAGCGAGGTCACTATGGCCTTCCGACATCTATGCGACTTGGTGGATCTGAGGTGTCTACATACGAAGGCATTGGTGACCTTTTCTCCGCTTACTTTGGATCGGTTTATTCTACTCCCGTGGTTGGGACCCCAGTTGTGAATGCTGTGCGTGACTTTGACAGTAACTTTAACCTAAGCTCGGTCTCGATCTCGTTAGGAGATGTCTTCGAGAAACTCAATAAGCTTGACTTAAGGGGGTAGACACGGGTAATGCAGCGCGCTGTAATACCCACATAATGTGCCCGAAACATGGGTTTGGGGGGATACGTTTTTCGTCCTTATATGAGCAGATTTTGGGCTGGGTGAGGTCTCAATCGAAAGAGGAAGGTTCGATACAGCCCGCTCTGGTCATGGTTCGACGAGATTGTGTTGATATCTAATAATATGAGTGTTCAAAGTAGAGCAAAAGTCGACAAAATACACCCGCAGGAATCCAAGTATTTTTAGGTCACTAAAAGAGTTTTGTGGCTCAAACGATGACCAGAGCGGGCTGTCTCGAACCTTCCTCTTTCGAATGAGACCTCACCCAGCCTAAAATCTGTTCATATAAGGACGAAAAACGTATCCCCGTGATTGCATTCCCAAATACGAGTTCCGCCATATTGGCGATAATACAGAGCAAGTTACGTGACAAATTTAGTTGAGCTAGTGGACACGAGATGGCGCCTACTCGGGAGGACTGCCAACGTGGAATCATAGCAAAACTGAAGCGTTAGCTGGATACACAAGCCAAAATGCATGCATTTTCGGACGACTTTAGGTTAGGTTATATGCATTTTAGGCATACATTGACTAGGAACTGCTGGGAATTGTCTACATTTACTAAATTCACGCTTTTACTGTAACACATACATCACCGCTGCCGAATATATGTTATAATTATATGGCCACATTATTTCAAATAAAAAAAGAGATTGGAATTTTTTAATAACACTGGAAGTAGTGATTTACTGATATTATATTTTCAGAATGTGGAAGTTACAGCAATTATTTGCAATTATTGCATTTATTATTATTCTTCCGACTATTGTATATAACATATAACAAGGAAAAGTCTCCAAACCGGTCAACAGTTGACTCCTTGATTTTTTTCGTAATTCTTTACGCTCCTATGCAGAGATGGGCATTATTTAATTAAAAGAATATACTTCCGAATGGTCCCAGTGGCCGATCGACACGAGGTTTGGGGGGAGGGTGTGTGTACCCTAAATCTAAAATTCTATTTAGCTTCGGGTATTTATTAGTTTCCTTTGTTTATTCGAAGGCCTTTCATCTTTGGCTTCGAATAATTTTTCATCTTTCATTATATCTTTATCCTAAGGTCGTATTCAAATATATTGGCCGGTCGATTCGTTTTCGCGAACAGCGATCGAGGAGAAATCAGCCATCACCATCTGACGATCGTGGATTTGTCAGTTGGAGTTCCCTAGCCACCGAAGGGTATGGTGGGGTAACGGGAATGCTGCTCGGCCCCGTCTGAACGTAGACGTGTGGCTGTTATTTATTCTTATTGTCAGCGTAGTACATATGTAGTTGTGTGCGTCACGAAGTAATGCGTAGACCAATACGAGATGAAGCTATCGAGAAAGAATCAATGTTCTGACCAATAAAGCTCCTGAATTTTTTCGGAGCTAAGGCCTAAGGCACACCTATTCTGATGCGTGTATTTCTACGCTGCAGCTCGGTTTGGCCTATACATGACAGAAGCTTTGCGCTATCCCCACCACTTCTGGCTCACTCGTGTTCTGCGATGACGACAGAATACGCGTTACGAAATACGAATAGGAGTGTGCGGATCGTCCCGCGGCTCGGATTCTCGGCCCTCGGGACGGGTCGGAAAATTTCGGGCGGGATCGGGCGGGGTCCCGATACTTTCGTATTGCTCGAGATCCCGACGGTTTCGGGATCCCGAGACTCGATTCGGGCTACAAGCATGACCGCCATGAGCGGGCAATTTGATTTCAGGTCGGTTTGGCAAAACTCGGACGCGATCGGCTCGAAAGCCAGCTATTACGAGCGGACCTAGACGGAAAGAATTATGTATATCATTTATATCGATACCAGAGTGATAAGTTTTTACCTTTCTGTCTCCTGTTAAATCATAATTTGTATCTTATTATTTATTTACATATATATGTATTTTCATTGCTACCAAATAGTCTGTGAATACTGAATACGTCCATATACGTACTTAAATACATACCATGCTCAGAACTTGGGAAGAAGACTATTTTTATATCGACAATATTATAAAATCTGAATAAAATATACTTCATACTTAGTACTTTATGTAAAGGGAATATATAGGGTATTATCTTTTTCCGGATAGGTTCAGATTTAAAATAGAAAACGTACGAGCTATAAGCATACAAAAAGGAATATTTCCTGGATGTTTCATAATAACAACAATATACAGGAGGCGAATATTTTATTATTTCAAATTAACGTGTAAGAAACATAATTTTTCTATGTTCTCAGGTAATAATTTTAATCTATTACTGGTAACGATATCGTCTGATCGTGTCCGAGTTTTGCCGAGCCGACCTGAAATCAAATTGTCCGCTCATGGCGGCTATGCTTGTAGCCCGAATCGAGTCTTGGGGTCCCGAAACTGTCGGGATCTCGAGCAATACGAAAGTATCGGGACCCCGCCCGATCCCGCCCGAAAGTTGCCGGCCCGTCCCGAGCCCGAAAAATCGGATAACCGCACACCCCTAGTTACGAAACTCACCGGCCAATAAATCTGAATACGATCTTAGAAGTTCGAATAACCGACGAGAACCTTTGTGTCCCGAGCCGCGCGAGATCGTCGTGCTCGGCGATGTGTCATCGATTATAAAGAAACAGAATTTGTTTATTTTTCATCGTATCAATATGAAAGTGACACCATTGGATTCTTGGCATTCTCCCGGTTATATTGGCAGAAAATAATTTAAATCGGACTATTTTTAACAAAACGGGCTTTCACTTCTACAAACAAATTTTTCACGTAATTTCCTTAATTTTGGTCCGAATTATATCATTTTTGGGGCCAATTTGATCGAGAAAACATGATAAATCGACTGACGTCACTTTCGCAAAGATCTGATTAGAAATGCAGAACTGCAGATTTGTCACTGCTTAGCGCGCAACATTGTATGGCCCCGCTGGTTTCGAGCGCCGAAGCCCACGAAACTCAGCGAGTCGCATGATTGCCCGCGAGAAGGCCAAGAGGGGACTTTCCATGGCGAAGGAAAATCAGCCTTCTACAGAACTCAAATCGAGAAAGACTTTGCTAACAAACTTTATATTCACGTCAAATAAATACTTGTAAAATTTAGACGACAAACTATTGTTGAATTTCGCCAGTTCTTACATATGCCCCACTGGGTTCGGAATTCCTGATCCCAGAGTTTCATGCATTTACCTATTGAAATGTTGCTTCAAGTCATCGGGCAATTGCATTGTTTCTTCTCGTACATATGTATATCTGTTCGCGAGTAGGTGTCATGAATGACGCGACTTTTGTTTCCCAAATAAATTCACCCCTATCAGGGCCCTCGCTCGAACCGCTTGACAAGGAGACCGAACGATGTGAACCGTGTGCGAGTGAAATAGCGCACCAGCGGTACACCCTCGGTCGACGGTGACTTGGGTCATCCAGTACTGAATACGAAATGTTCAAAATTTCTCATTACACCTTGATGAGAGTGTTACCATTCATGGATTGTTGGTGAGTCAAGACACGAAGCAATTCAGTCTATTTTTTCTTATGAATACATGATTAGAACACACTCTACGTTCAATAAAAATTGATCGAATTACTCCATGTTTGATATCATTTTCATCGGGAAATCCTAAAAAATTCATCGGTAATACTTTCATCAATACTTATCAAAAACACGAACATTTTATTTTTCTGTACTGGGTATTTTATCTAGCTCGTCGGTTTTATTGTTCTCGGCTGTCAACGGGCGGTCTACTAGGACCCGAAGGTCCACGCTCGCAACGAGAAAGCAAAACAGTGGGGTGGGTAGGTCTTTCCCGATAAACTGAGCCCAAAGGCTTCTCAACAATTGAAACATTGGAAGACTGTACATATTCTTTCTGATGCTTTCGGCGATATGCGCAACCATTTGTATGCCCGGTTTCATGTCTAACAAGTCAGGCGATTTTGTTTGTGAGAGCCATATATAAAGACAGTCCTGTAACGTTCACTACATCTTCAATTATAAAACTGCAAATATGTTATTTTACACATGTGTTTCGCTGAGTTTCGTCGGCTTCGACGCTTGAAACCAGCGGGGCCATACAATGTTGCGCACTAAGCACTGATGAATCTGAAGTTTTGCAATTTCTAATCAGATCTTTGCGATCGTGGCGTCAATCGATTCCTTATACTTTCTCAATCAAATTGGCCCCAAAAATGATACAACTCAAACCATAATTAAGGAAATTACGTGAAAAATTTGTTTGCAGAATTGAAAGCCCGTTTCGTTAAAAATAGTCCGATTTAAATAATTTTTTCATAAAAAAAATGCGCAGGCTGGATGCGCGTGATTATTACGTGGCCCCCTCCATAGACATATATAGACGGATCAGAAGATGGGACTATCGGCGTGGGGAAGGAAGGCTTGGAAGGGTAAAGGCATAGGTTCAGATACAGGCACGTCGGATAGCTTCGGATGCATTCGGCATGCATAACCACAGCGTTATCCGATTTACTCGTATCCCTCCCCTTACCGCGAACCTTGCCACCCCCCTCAGCTTACGCTCCGCCGTCTATATATGTCTATGGTCCCCTCCTCGAAGTGACAGAAAATATAACCTATGTATACGCTATATGACAATAAATGTTGAGCGGCTATTTCGTTCTTTTGCGTTACATTTGTGAACTTTTTATCATCCTTCCGAAACATTATTATTACGTCGCAACAGTATCTTTAGGAAATCGGGTCTAGCATATAGGTTATATTTTCTGTCACTTCGAGGACAGAAAATCCAGTCCTCCAAGTGACAGAGAATATAACCTATATGCTATACCCGATTTCCTAAAGATACTGTTGCGGCGTAATAATAATGTTTCGGAAGGATGATGAAAAGTTCACAAATGTAGCGTAATACAACGAAATAGCCGCTAAATATTTATTGTCTTATAGCATATACATAGGTTATATTTTCTGTCACTTCGAGGAGGAACCACATAATAATCACGCGTTGGATTCAACATCAAACACAATTTTATATATGTTTGTTCATAACTGCTTTCTGCATAGGATGTGTATTTCATGTTCTGTTTCAGTGTTTTGCTAATTAAAAAATGTCTATCCTAACAAACTTCATTTTCTGGGGACATGCCCTCATCTATTTTTCCTTTTCACTTATAATTCCTTACTGCCAACGTAGAATATTGTAGCATAAGCACATTTCAAGTAAATGTACAATGAATTTTCTACGTTTGCAGTACCAGCAGACTTTCTGTTTAAAAAGTACAACGCAACAGCTGAGAATTTCTTTCCACATTCAAAATAACATATGGAAATAGCAAACAGCTCCCTCTCGCGTGCACAGGCAGCCGCGTATCTATGGGTAATACCATTTCAGTGCAGAAAAAACCTGCTGTAATACCGACCTGCCGAATCGGCCAGACCACGTGACGTGTCTACCCCCTTAAGTAAAGGGTCGGGTTTTGATGATATTCCTCCGATATTCCTACGTAACTGTTGTTATGCCTTGGCTAGGCCCCTATGGCTTATTTTTAATGCCTCTCTTGAACGGCTCTTCCGACTCTTTGGAAAACAAGTCTTGTCACGCCGGTATTCAAGTCGGATGATCGCTCTGATATAGCTTGTTATCGACCAATATCTAAGATCTCGACTATACCTAAGATCTTCGAGGAAATTATTGTGGATAAACTAACTCCGATAGTCTCTAATATTGTCTGTGAGCAACAGCATGGTTTTGTGCCGCTGAGATCTACGGTTACTAACCTTGGAGTATACCACTGCTTTGTATCTGAGGCGCTAGAGGAAAGGCTGCAGGTTGATACGAATTACACTGACTTCAGTAAAGCATTTGATAAGGTTGATCATAGTATTCTTGTTTCTAAGTTGTCCTCGTGGGGCTTTGGTATGCCATTGTTGGCGTGGATAACAAGTTATCTTTCAGCTAGGAGGCAGATAGTCAAGGTTGCGAATCACTTATCTGAGTCAATTAGTGTCTCCTCTGGTGTTCCTCAGGGCTCGCATCTTGATCCCCTTCTGTTCAACTTGTACATCAATGATCTTGTATATGTATTACATAACTCGAAATTCTTATTGTATGCGGATGACCTTAAAATCTTTTGAACTATACGTGGTGTGCAGGATGCGTTTGAATTGCAGGAGGATTTAATTAGATTTGAGCGATGGTGTGCTGAGAATAGAATGATACTTAATATGAGTAAATGTTTTTGTATGAGATCTTCGCGTGCTAATAACTTGATCGAGTTCGAATATACGCTATGTAATGAAGTTATTTCAGAAGTTGAGGAGATTACTGACCTCGGCGTCACTTTTAAGAAATGTCTCAATTTTAGTAGGCACTATGAGAATGTGACGGGAAAAGCGATGAGGACGCTTGGTTTTGTTTTCAGATTTGCCAAACATTTTAAGAATAGGGATACATTGAGGCTTCTATACTCCTCTCTTGTTAGGCCCCACCTTGAGTATGCGTCAGTGATCTGGAATCCTAGACACAAGGTGTTTATCAACCTTTTTGAGAGAGTTCAGCACAAGTTCTTGAGATCGGCTACCTGGGTGATGGGTAACCCGATGGCGTTTTATGACCATGATTATGGCCCGATTCTCAGTGCGTTCAATCTTAGGTCGCTTTCTCACAGGAGACTTGTTGCGGATATGCTGTTTCTCTACAAAATATTCCATAGCCGAATAGATTGCGCTGACTTGTTATGCAGGTTGAACTTTTATGCCCCGAGCAGATACCTCCGGACTCGGCCCGTGTTTTATTTAAGTTTGCCGTCGTATGCTCATCACACGGTGGATCCCATCAATCGTGCTATGCGGGAATTCAATGACTATTTCCTGGACATTGATTTGTTCTCCTGTACATTTGACAATTTTCGAACAATTCTGCAGAGGGAGGAGTGGGATGTGAATGCAGCATGTGTGACAGTGTGATCGACTGACTCTGTATTACTTATGTTTTATGTTTTTTTGTGTGAAAAAGGGTTAATCCCCGTTTACTTTAATAAATAATAATAATAATAATAATAATAATAATAAAATTACGCCTTACCAGTCATTATATATATTCTCCCCACATGGAGTTACACCATCATCTCGCACGATCGGAACGAAATAATCCTCACACCCAGCGAGTATTTCATCAATGGTACTGTACATTTTTTTCATAGCACTATTTGTTCCGTCGAAAGTCACTGAGGCTACTGAGCGATTGATGGAACAGCGTTCGGGAGCCGTCTTAAATAGTGGTGCGATTACTTTCCCCCACCACCACCACCACCACATTTTATTCTAAAGCTATCAATTTTTTTCAAAAATGATTTTCAATCTTATCGTCGCAGCGTATCGCGCGATCGTGTGTAATTTGAATCCTCTGATGCAGCCGTGCAGGGTGACGTCATTTGGCAGCGCGAAGAACGAAATATGACAAAGTGCTGAATCTTAAAATTATGCGAGGAAAGGAGGAGGACGGGTAAATAAAATGTAGAAATAATTCATGTTTAAGAAATTTTATTTAAAATTAAAAGAATATAATTTAACATTTTTTCCTACGAGCATCAGCTAGAATATCATTGATGTTGCATGCTACCAGTTCGCAATCTACATGATAATCCTCACAGTAATGTTCGCTATCACATATGATTTTAGCAGCACGACGCGCATCTAATGTTTCACAGGCAACATCGCTCTGCTGTAGCACGTTAACAAAACTTTCAAATTTCATCTGCACATCTCTTACATTTTGATGCAGCCGGTGATACACATAGTCTATACATGGCTCAAGATTTAATAAAAATGTCACTGTATCCGGTTTGAAATACAGCGGCTTATTATGTAGCGTCATCTTTACAATCGGAGAATTATAGATCTCGCAAAAATCCATTGTTAATTGATTCATATGCATCGAAGGTGATCCAGGTAATCGTGAACGTTCTTCAATGATCGTACGATTGCTGCATAGCGCATACCATGCATACAATGGTAACGTGAGAAACATCCCACGATTGTCGCCGAGAACCAGTTCTACATCGACCGTAGGCCGTACGCGGATTCCAATTTCCAAATATTTGCTACCCATGGATGTTAATGCGTATCTTCTGACCATGATACGCGATGTTCGGCGCGGGCTAAGAGAACAATCAAAGCTATGAAATTATCCGCTCGTATTAGGAATACAAATTTTGAGAATATGTGAAAATTAAGCCTTACATGTTCATAGAATCCTCCGGCAACAGGTTTTCCACAGGAATCGACCAGCAGAAACGTCACAGGATTAGTTGCCTGTACTTTGGCTATCTCGAACACCTCCGTTGTCCAATTCAGTGTATAGCCTTTATCGAAGATGGTTTTAAATTTGCTTACGCGCACAAACTCGCCCAACTTGAATCTCGCTGGAGCAGCGATCTTTATGTTGCTGTACACGGTGGCTAGCAGCTTATCGGCGATCGCACGGGTAACATCGCAAGGACGCATTCCGATGGTTCTATGTTTTCGTGCGTTATACTCTGCAAGTAGACGCGGTAGCGCATCAGTCCATCTGTAGGTTCCATTGAGCGTAAACATTTTCCACATATTGTTCCTCAAAGTTCGATTGAAACGTTCCACGACGGAGGCCTTCGTCACCGAATACGTCGAATAATGATTAATGTCGTGCATTGTAAAGAGTTTCTGCACATCGGCGTTGTAAAATTCTTTTCCTTGATCGGTTTGCAAATTTTTAGGATATCGATCTCTAAATATCTTTGCAAACGCTTTAGTCACCTCAGCGCCACTTTTAGTCTTGAGCGGTAACGCCCACCCATACTTGCTCAGCACATCGATGACGGCGAGTATGTAGTGGTGCCCCTGGTTGAATCGCGAGTATGGACGCATTTCTACAATGTCAGCTTGCCACAGATCATCGTATCCATGCACTATGACGCGCCTCCGTGGGAAATGTCTTCGAGCTGGAGCGTGCAATTCCTCAACGAGTTGACGCTTTTTGTGGCTATGGTTTTCTTTACTCTTGGATTTCGATAATGTCTGCATGTTTGATCGCAGAGGTATCTTGGACACGAATGATGCGATAATTATCGTGTACGTGCATTATGTGCTTCCCGTCGGTCCCAGGAAATTCTGGACAAGTTGCTGCTCCGTAGCAAAAGCGGTTATAGCCTCTTTAACATTACGAATTTCGTTGTCCGGCTGTGGGATAGAATTCAACGCCTGCGATATCTTTTGAACGCTGTTTTGCAACGCCAGCATATCTTTCTGAAACACGACCAGCTTCCTCTCTAATTCTTCCTGCTGCTCTCTCAAAAATTTAATGCTCTTTTCCACGTATAGTTTATTGACGGCATCGGTGTCGGCCACCCGCTGAGCTACGCGTCGTATCTTGCGTGATTTTGCATCAAAGTCGGCACCAACCACGCAAAGAGCGTTATCTCGCATGTAATTTGGAAGCACACCGTTCCATTTGTAATAGTCCATTCTAGCTGCCCCACTCTTCTCGAGCGATACCCCAAATTTATTGATCGGCATCTCGACGCATACTATGCACATCATCGGTGTGCGGTTTAATTTATATAATGAGGCCTATCTCGCGGAGTTCCTCGTGAATAGATAGAATTTCAGGATCATGAGAATTGTTACCCGCCTGACGCGACGCTTCCAGCAAACGCAACCGATCCACCAGCTCGTTGCGATCGTCCCAGTGCACGTAATCGATCCTGTTATCGTTTACTACCATAGCTCGCGGTGTCCTTAGACCTTTCCCTGCTCTACTAGCCGATGCGCTAGGGAGTAGCGGTGCAATTACATGTTTGTACTTGTATCCCTTGTTGCTCAATGGGGGCTTTTTAGCGACGTGATCGCGTCTGTGGGCGTTTGTCGCCAGCAGTATACATTTGTATTTTTGTTTATCGGCATCGGTGCATACAGTATCGTCAGGAATTCTCTTGAAAATCATTTTGTAAAGGCCGACTGTTCCTCTGTATTTTACACCATCTATGATTATATTGTCATCCTTGTCCATATCGAAAGCCTTATCCCCAAGTATGGGTCTCCTATCGTCAAAGTATACGCCGTACACATAGTCACTTGATGTATTCTTATCACCACTTAGGATTGCGCTCATGTATTTTTGCCCCAGCGGACCGAAATGGCTGCGAACCGTTTCTTGTCCCTCGGGTGTTTGGAGTTGTTGCCTAACAGATGTTGGCAACGGCTCGTTGGGACCAGTTTCCAGAGGACCAGACCTCAATGGTTGAGAGCGATTGTACACGAGGAATTGTATTTATTGGCGCGGGAGGAAAGGGAGACTGGTTTGATGTAGCATTATGCCGTTTCCGCTTCGATTGAACCGGTGTGGAGGTTACGGGTGAATATTCCGATAACGTGTGTCGTTTCCTCTTTGCCTTACGCGATGTGTTCCCTTTCGATGGGATTTCTGTTTTAGGCGTTAATGTTTCATTCTCTTCAACGTCTGTGCTCATCAGCGGTGATGTGTCAGCTTCTGTCGCTGCGGTATTTTCCGCAATATGCTTTAAGGGTTCGACGATAGGTTTGAAGTATCTCTCCAACGCGACATCTTCCTCCATCTTGCCAGTCTTCAAAGCCTGATATTTCCGGCGAATGGCTTCGCTGGTTTTTGCAATTTCTTTCGCTATTCTCTCGCGATCCTTAATCTCCAGAGTATCGATATCAATCATCGTTGTACCGCAGATGTTGCTTTCCCACCGACGTGTTGATGACAATTGACCATCTCACGGTACGGCAAACTCGTTAAATCCCTTTCTATAACGTCCATTGAACATCGCGCTATCCTTGTTTATCACCGCGAAACCATACTCCCGTTGCCAACAATTACGACACAAAGCGCAGAAATCCTCGTAAGTCATGTCAGTGTTTACGTGATCGTTGTACACATGTTTGAAGTTGGTACCATCCTGCTTAAACAGAATCAGCAGATTCGCATTGTCGCGTATAAGATGTTTGGGAATCTTTGCGTACGTCTGACAGAGATAGAAACAGTCAACGTTCGAGTGGCGCCCCATTGCAAAGTACTCCCTTATCGTATCTTGCTTATCGCATGCCACGTCATCAAAGATAAAAATAGAATTCGGAAGCGATTCGCTCGATGGGATGACGTCACTGTTATTCGAAAACGCAAAGTAGCCAATTTCATCTATCGGAGTCAATAAATTCTCCAAATACTGATATTTCGCCTGTTGCAACGACTTGGAATACACGTACACGTTCTCAAAGCGGACGCCGTGTGGACTTTCCAACAAGCTCACCAGCACGTTGGTCTTTCCACAATTTGATGGACCGCAAATTAGGCAGCGGATAGTGTTGGGTAGCATGCTACCATGTCTGCGTCTTGTTTTCGGGGACATCATTTGCAATTTATCGTCAAAATTTGTCACGCGTATCGTTACAGGTTGTCGCACGAATCGCATCCTCTCCGTGAACTGTGAAAAATGATTTTGATACGTCGAAGCAGCGACGCGCCCTATTTATAGGTCCGCGCCGAAACGCAACAGCTCAGTATTCAAAATGCTTCTGATCCTGTCGGATAATTGCGATTTTCGAGACCTAACCTCTGAGCAGTTGAAATATATACCAAAGATTATTCTACTGCGCGAGTTTGGCCAGCGACATTGACCAGTTGTGGGACCGACTCCCGGAGCATATAAAAGCCGATTCTGAGGTTCAGCAGCATCGTCGGTGCTTGGAACATTATAACCGCCCTTGGCAGCGAACGCATATCGACGGTCCAGCACCATTGATTAAAAACTGTAGCGAATGTCACCGACGAGAGTAAAGAAAGGTTGTGGTCTGTTAAATCGGGCGATAAACGCGCTACCTATCGAATTACATATCCCGGGATACCAGTTTTGCGGTCCAGGAACTCATATGATAAAACGATTGGCTAGAGGTGATCGAGGCATCAATCCGTTGGACGCAGCGTGTCGCGAACACGATATTGCGTATTCGCGTAGCAACGACCTCGGTGAAAGGCACGCGGCAGATAAAGTTCTCGCTGACAAAGCGCGAAAACGCATCGTTGCGCGAGACTCGACTCTGGGCGAAAGAGGTTGCTATTTGGGCAACTATGAAGGCCAAGACGAAAATCGGAATGGGGATGAAAACAAAAACCCGCAAAAGGACTCCAAAGAGAGCATCGCAGAAGCGGATTCTTCCGGTGGCAAAACGGGGTGGTATATTACCACTTCTCCCGCTGCTAGGTGTTCTCGGATCGTTAGCTGGCGGAGCGGCGGGGATCGCCAAGGCGGTAAACGATAATAAGGCGGCGCAGCATCATAATCGCTCCATGGAAGGCCGTGGACTTTATCTCACGCCATATAAGCGCGGACAGGGAATATCGAAACGAAAAAAAAAACGCCGAAAAGAAAATAAAAATACCTGCGGGCCTAACTACCGATGCGCAATTGGAGTAGTTGGCAAAACGTATGCGTATTCCATTCTTTAGAGGTGTTTTTATGCGCAATGCACTACCAGCCGGAGGAGTACGTCGAAACGAGAGCGGTATCGTAAATTTGGGCAATGTCGAGGGGCGTGGGACTCATTGGGTGGCATATGCGAAGAGAGGGTGTCGAGCTATATATTTCGACAGCTTTGGGAATCTTCGACCGCCTAAGGAATTGGTACAATATCTGGATAAAGATGCTGTGAAAATCGAATACAATCGAACGTCTTATCAGAAGTACAATCAGAGCAATTGTGGACAACTATGTCTACGCTTTCTACAAACGATCAACAACAAATTTAAGGATTGACTTCCCACCACTATGATTCAGTACTAGTCGAGCCGTGCAGCTCTGAATATGTCGCTAACATTCACTCTAACCGGCAAGAGTAGCACCCTCGCGGTGAGCTACTTTCCACCCATAGATTTGAGCGACGATGATTACGAGCTTGGCCTAACAACCTTTGAAACTTATCATACAATACCGAACATCGACTGGAGCAAAGATAACTTCTACTTCGTCGTAAATTATGACATCAAAAACAGCAGTGTTGATACCACTCCTGAAACTATTAGGATTCCACACGGCTCCTACGAATTAGACGCCATTGCCAAGTATTTGAGACAGCGATTACTCGAGCGGTATCCTAAAAATCTCGATGACACCAGCAATGGTGACAACGATGTGTATCCTATAGTGTTGCGTCCCAACAACAACACCATGAAAAGCGAGCTGTACTGCTCGTTCGCCGTAGATTTTACGAAGCGCAATAACATTGGATCGCTACTGGGATTCTCGACGAATCGGATATTAGAACCAGGACAGTGGCACGAATCAGACGATCCAATTAATATCATGAACGTGAACATTATCCGCATAGAATGTAGCGTGACCGCTGGCGCGTACAACAATGGCAAACGTGTACATACGATACATGAATTTTCTCCGAGAGTTCCACCAGGATATAAGATATCGGAAACGCCCGCACAGATAATTTAAATTCCAATCACCGCACAGGTTATTACGGATCTAACGATACGTGTTGTGGATTAAGACGGACGGTTGCTAGATTTTCGAGGTGAAGAGATTACCATCAGACTGCACGTGCGACGATGACGATAATACGTGTGGTGCGAAAGAGATGCTTGTGTTGAACGACTCCAGAAACTCGTTTCTTCCAAGTGAAATTGTTTACAACAACAACAACAACTGCAACAGCTCTGATCACGCTAAAAAGAAGAGGCTCAGTGCTGCGAACATTGCATTTTTGATATCATTGGGATTCATTGTGCGCATATAAGTTGAAAAATGGCTGATATTCTAAGCATTGGAGGGAAGCCGACGTTTGATGATCGCATCGTCAAGCTCGAGACTCATACATACAACCCATATGTCAACACAACGTTTGGATACAGCGATGAGATAAGAATACCCATACAACAGCAGGATTTGTACACATTACCGTGTGAAAGTTTCCTCTATGTGGAGGGGAAATTGAAGATAAATAAACAAAACGATGCGTTAACGGTGATGTTTGGAAATAATTGTGTGGCGTTCTTATTCGATGAGATTCGATACGAGCTGAACGGTGTGGAGATTGATCGTAACAGAAACGTTGGAATAACTAGCACGCTTAAGAACTATGTATCGCTGACATCTGACGAAGACAAAAATATGGAGAATGCCGGATGGGGCTTGAAACGACGCGATGGGCTAATAGTGAAAAATCATTTCAATTTTTGCATCCCACTCAAATATTTGCTGGGATTTTGCGAGGACTACAAACGCATAATTATTAATGCGCGTCACGAATTGATTTTAATACGATCGCGCAACGACAACAATGCTCTGATAGGATCACCGATGTTGGAACCAGAAATTGAATTACTTAAAGTGCAATGGCGGATGCCTCATGTGACGCTGAACGACCTTAATAAGCTATCGTTGCTACGTGCTTTGGAAAGTGGACAAAACCTGAGCATTTGTTTTCAAGCGTGGGATCTGTACGAGTATCCTCTCTTACAGAGCACGACCAAGCATTCGTGGGCCGTGAAGGCATCTGCGCAGCTGGAGAAGCCGCGATGTGTGATCCTTGTTCTACAGACTGGTCGAAAGAATGTGATGTCTGAAGATGTTACTACGTTAAACAACTGCAAATTGACCAATGTAAAACTTTTTCTCAACTCGGAATTTTACCCATATGATGACATGAACTTGGACTTTGACAAGAATAAGCAAGCCATCTTGTATCACATGTACACGCAATTCCATAAATCGTATTATGGACATAGTTGCAACGAGACATTATTCACCGTGGCTGAATTTTTACAATTTGGTCATCTCGTGGTAATTGATTGCTCGCGACAAAATGAGTCGATCAAGAATGGTACCGTGGACGTGCGCATAGAATTCGAGTGTAAAGAGAATGTGCCGGTAAATACTACGGCCTACTGTCTGATTCTGCACGATCGGGTGGTTAAATACAATCCGCTGACAAACGTGGTGCGCAAAATCAATTAAATTGCCACGCTACTTGCCTGCCCTCTCATGTGTCAAAATCATACCAAAATTTCATCGTGAAAATCGAAATGCTTTACGAGAAAGACTGCATTCTCCCGTCTGTCTTGGAAGCGAGCGGACCTCTAAATTGTGCCGATAATGGCTGTACCAACATTTGTTGACCTGCAAGGGTTCATCGTTGATGGAAGATTTGTCGCAAAGGAAGTGGCTGTCCTATGAAAGGGAACAATTCTCTCGCACTATATTTTCGGGAGTTCGACGCCGCAATATCTTCTTACAAAATCCGACAAATCAAGCATCCGGTGGTTGGTGGCAAAACATCATGGACTACGGTGGGACGATGGAGACGTTCCGTACAGTATGGCTAAACAGCTAATTTCGAAAGCTGTAGCTGATGCAATCGATGAAGAAGATGACGCATCCCATATCGTATACGTTAAAGGGTTGCAGAAACGCGACTGGCTTGCGGATTTCCTCGATGAATATACGAGAGCGGACGTGGTCATCGAGACGCTGGACATTGACTACGAGGATATTAAATCTCTAAATAAGCTAAATGTAGTTAATACTCTGCGATGTAGCAGACACGCAAAGCATTGTGCCTTGCAAAATGTATTTAAAATATTCAACTGGTGGTCTAAACGCCAGAGAGAAATTCATAAATAAAATATAATCAATTTTTAATGCATAAATGTTTTATCTTCACCCTCCCCAACCTCCTATATGCGATGTATGCTAGATTAAGACGTTCGTTATAATTATTATGTAGAAGCTGTACGATTCACGTTCAGAGTGGTACGATTCACGTTCAGCGTGGTACGATTCACGTTCGATTCACGTTCAAAGCCGTTCAATACCTGTTCGATTCACGTTCAGAGTGGTACGATTCACGTTCGATTTACGTTCAAAGCCGTTCAATACCCGTTCGATTCACGTTCGATTCACGTTCAATACCCGATCAGAGGGGTACCATAGACGTTTCATACACGTTCGATACACATTCAAAGTGGTATGATATGGTATAGTGAAATGATGCAAACGAAGAAGGATAGGATTGTCAGTGAATAATTCGAAGAAGATGTAGATGGTAAAGATGGTCAGTGAAAATGCAGGTGGAGCACATAGAACAAAGGCATCCTACTTTGCAACATATGCAACTTTAGGCATGGGTGACAAATTGTATGAGCGCTGCGGGACCAGTTGTCTTCAAAGCTCAACAGCTATCAGTTGTGAACGATTTCATCACAGTGATATATTTAGTGAAAAATGGGATTATCACGAATCGCCCCGGAGTGCGACCCTGAGCGCGACTGTGACAGCTGTGAGGTATGTACTTTACAATATTTTGACATTTATCGCGTTTAACCTTTTGAAATCGAGTGAGATCAAATCAGGTGATATTATATCGGTTATTGTATGTTCTAGGACACGCCACCACCGTGGCCTCCAATACAACCGTCACCGCCACGATCACCTGCATGGTCCCATGATTGGGGCTCGCCGCAGCCGTCGCCGTCGCCGCCTTCGTCGCCGCCACCGCCTCCACAGGTATGTAATACATTGCATTGTTTTATGCATTTGATGTTTATGATGTTTAATGTATCATTATTATATCGACGTTTGTGTTCTAGGACATGTTTTTCATGCTGCAGGCGAGGTTGGTGGAGGCTGCACCCCAGGCTGCAGCCGACACAGAGCCGCGGATACGGCGGTTGGGGCCAGTTATTGGCCCCGTGAGGGCCGCACAGCTGCGGCACCCTTGGGTGACATACCTCCGGATGGGGCACCTGCAGCGGCCGCGGTCCCCATCGCCACCATGGATTGACATGAGTAGGCCGCGGCCGCTGCCTCCCTCGCCACCGTCACCACCGTCGCCGCCGCCGCGAATCGGTGCGCGGGGGCTCCCGTACATCGATCAGCGGGGGCTGCCGCTGTTCGATGTGCGGGGGTTACCCCCATCACCACCACCATCGCCCCCCTCACCCTCGCCACCTCCCCAATAGTTTTTATTTTTTTATATTTTTTCTTTCATTTATATATTTTATTATTTATATATTTCTTTTATTTTTTCTATTTTTTTCTATTTTTCTATTTCTATTTTTCTATTTCTATTTTTATATTTCTATTTTTATTATTTTTATTGTATATTATTATTTTTATAATTATATTCTCTTTTTATTTTAATTTTTTAAATTCATATTCTTTTTTATATTCTATAGTTTGTAACAATATATATTCTTAAACGTATTTCATTGTACCATTTTATTTACCCGTCCTCCTCCTCTCCTCGTCACATAATTTTAAGATTTGCTGACATCGCATAATTCTATTTCATACTTCGCGCTGCCAAATGACGTCACCCTGCACGGCCGCTCCAGAGGAGTCGAATTAAGACACGATCACGCGATACGCTGCGACGCTGAATCGGAACGCTTCGAAAACTTGTTAGCTGTAGAATAAAATGCGATTGTACCACCATGTAGCGCTGTCTCTTTTCCTCTCTCGAATTTAGCTTTTTAAAGTATTGCTCTGTCTCTTTCCGTCCTTGGAATATGTGGTTTGTAAAACGCCGATCTTTCCCGATCTTTCCCGACTTCATGCGATAAAAATAAATTATTATTTCTCTGTGTTGGGGGAAAATTCCATCACATATTGGTTTGGAAAAAAATTTCGGGGGTGGGCCAAGGTCATTCCCTCCCTCTGAAAAAGTTCTCGGGGGTGGGCCAAGGTCTGAAAGAGATTTTTCGGGGGTCATTCCCCCTCTGAAAAATTTCCGACAGTGGGTCCGGTCTGGAGAGGTCTCCGCGGCGGCTCGGCCCGGACTGATCCCCTCCATCATCGCGGCTTCCCCCAGTCCGCGGCTCGTGCGCGCGCAACCTGTCTTCCTCTCCCCGCAGGCCCCGCGCCCATGTTTCCCTCCGCCGCGCTCCCCCGCGCGCCCTCACTTCCCCCCGCCCCCGCGCTCCCCTCAGAGGGCCTGCGTTGGAACCGGCCTAGACTTACTACTACCAACTGGGGCATCTGGCTGCGTCATGCACCACGGTGCAGCGAGGTAAAGAGATTTGTAGGAGGTGCGGTGCGGCGGACCACGCCATTGCGAACGGCAAGCAAGTGGCCTGATCTGCGGCGGCGGGGATCGCCGGACCTAAAGCGGCGCATGTCACTGCGTCGCTTGCCTGTCCGGCGATCAGGCGACAGACGGTTACGGGGGGGCCTAGATCTACCAAACCCGGTTAATGCTCCGGATCCTGCAGATCAACCTCAACAGGTGCAGGCTGGCCCAGTATTTACTGGTCCAAAATACCTGCCAGTTGAGTGTTGACCTCGTGGTCATTTTCGAGCCATTCAGGGTGCTACCTGAGTGGATAGGGGATGCCACTGGGGATGCAGCGATCTGGGTAACCGGGTTTAAGGGAAGATTTCCTTCCCTTACCCCCCCCCCCCCCGTCGTTGCCGAAGGGATAGCCACCGCGATCGTGGATAAAACGATCGTGGTGAGTTGCTATTGCGCCCCAAGCAGAAAAGGCCCCGAGTTCCTCCGGTATATGGAGTAAGAGTCCCAATAAGACTCCGGGAAAACATCACGTTTCGTAGTAATAACAAGGGCACATTCTGTATTGACGTAATGTCCATGGATAGGGGCCTGGTGGGGAGGATACGGAGATCGGAAGTACTTAGGTACTATACGGCCTCCGACCATCTGTACGTCCTCCACGTCCTTGGTAAAAAGGACACCCCCAGGAGACCGCCAGATGGCGGTTGGTCCCCCTATTCCATGAAGGATGTGTCCCGCGAAACGATTCTCGGAGGTTATTGGGCCTTGCGGGATACTCTCCCGCCCCCACCCCCATCGGCTGATCGCCCACCCACGGAGGCCCCCGCGGGGGAGGAACCGCGTGCGGATAGACTCCAACGCCTGGTGGAGGGGGTTTGCGCTGGGACTCTTAAGAAGAGATCCCTTCCGAGAGGAACGCGCAAGCCCAACCGTTGGTGGACGGCTGAGATAGCCGGGGCGCGTCGTCCATGCATAAGGCCCGTAGGACCTTCCAGAGGAAGAGGAGGAAGTTCGATCCTTCCTCCCCCCGCCTAGAACAACTTAGGCGGGAATTCTTCTTGGCCAGACGGATGGTTTAGGTCCTGATCTCGCGGTCCAAGGAGAACCTCTGGAGGGAACTCTACGGGACTGTGGACGACGACCCTTGGGGGAAACCATATAAAATCGTTATGGCGAGGTTGGGGGAGAAAAGACCAAAAATGGTCTTAACGCGTGAGCAGGTGGGGAGGGTGATTGACACCCTCTTCACCACCTCTCCGCCACCCCTCCTCTTCCCCCACCACCGGCGGTTGGGTTTGCGCGTTCTAGCGCTGCCCCCTCCCCATCCTCCTCCGGGGGGTCCTATATGAGGCCCCTCACCGCGGAGTGGAGAAGTGTCCCTGAAGTGAGCCCTGAAATCATCGGTAGGGCCCTGTCGCGAGTTAAGCCAAGGAAGGCCCCGGGACTCGACCGAGTCCCATCGGAGGTCGTGGCCTGTGTGGCCAGGGCCGATCTGGAGGCTATTCGCGAGATGGTGGTCGACACCCTGGCGAGGGGTAGGATCCCGGCGGAATGGAAAGTGGCCCGCGTCATTTTGATTCCTAATCCGGGGAAGGATCCCCTAAGTCCGAGGGCCTATAGGCCGATCTCCATACTCCCAGCCTTGTCTAAGGTTTGGGAGTATGCGTTAAAGGAGATTCTGGAGAACCAGCTCGGCAGGGATCCCTTCCATCCTGCCCAGTACGGCTTTCGCCGCGGTGTCGGTACCATCCAGGCGGCAACCGAGGTCGCTCGGTTTGCCGAAGCCTGTAGGGCCCACCGGAAGATCTGCGTCCTCCTGTCCTTCGACGTGCAGAATGCCTTTAACACCCTTGAATGGGGTGTTATTCTGCGCGAGTTGGACAGAAGAGGCGTAGACCTGTATGTCAGGGCTACCCTCGGGGAGTATTTTAGAAATAGGGGGATCACGGTGCACTGATATGAGGGCACCGTGGTCCGTGATATATATGCGGGCGTTCCACAGGGGTCTGTTTTAGGGCCCTTTTTGTGGAACGCCGTTTACGACGGACTCCTCGCCGAGATAGATAGGGGCGGGGCGGGGCGTGCGATTGCGTACGCCGACGACCTCGCCCTTTTGTTTTCGGGGGCGGACCTCTCCCAAGTCAGGAGCCAGATGGACTCTGTTCTGCCCAGGATTGGAGCTTGGTTCCGAAGAACCGGCCTCTTCTTGGCTGCAGAAAAGACAGAGGCCATCCTTCTGACAGGCCACAGGATCCAAAAGACCGTCAATCTTAGGATCCTAGATGCCGATATCATCACGGCGGCCAGGGTCCGATATTTGGGGGTAGTCTTTGACTGCCTCCGCAAATATCGGACCCATCTGGAAGAGGTTTCTGCCAGGGCGGATCGGGTCTCAGGAGCGCTTTCAGCGCTCCTCCCCAACACCAGGGGCCCATCCGTCCACGCCCGGAAGCTCTATTAAGGTCCACGCACACATATCCGTTCCGTTTCAGTTCCGTCTCCGTACGGTGTCCGTCCGTGTCCGTGCGGTGTCCCTAATTTGACTGATAGGAGGCCTGCTCTGGCCCGGTCAGTCCCAATTCAGCCGTTTCTGCAAGCCTGCTGTACAGTTCTGTCAATCAGTAGGTGACAAAAATATTCGTACACCCTTCAAAACAGAATAACATCTTTAAAATTGGTCCAAACGACGTGATTTTATTTTAGAAGCTGGAAGGATTAGTTCACTAAGTAGTTTACCAACAGTTAGGTCATTGATAAAAATGAGTGGGGGAGCACGTCTTTGGTTTAGAGCTGTGAAATCGTCCACATGCTGTGTGGACCTTATTTTGTGTACTAAAAAGACTTATAATAAATATATATTTACAAACGATAAGTCAATTAGTTTTGTTACATTATTATAATCTTCATTCTATTTACTTTAGTGTACAATATTAAAAATTGCAATATTTTTTTATTTATTGTACAAGTAACATCAGGTTCTGGAAAACGATGATTTGAGGCAAGATGGGGTCCTTGATACGTGGAATGATGGGGTACCCTATTATGGTTGTTCATGTGAGGTGGAACAACGCCATCGTTCTCTATTGTAATTTAAGTCGAATTTTCGTTACATTTAATACGGATTTGAAAATGGTAAGAACATATATGTAAGAAGAAACTAAACGAGGAAAATGGTCAACAGAAGTTATGAAGAAATCTGTAGATGAGGTTTTAAGCAACAAAATGGGGTACAAGAAAGCTGCTTCAGAATATTACCGCCCACAAACAACATTGGAAAGCTATGTCCAAAAATTTAAACAGGGTTTACTATTAGGTCCAATTAAGAATGTATTTTCGCAAACAGATGAGGAAGAACTTGTCGAATATTTAAAAGATATGGTCCCACAACTCCTGCAGGAGAGTAGGAAGAAAATAATTTAGAAGAAATTCATATTTACATCGATTGTGAAAATATTTAGAGGAACCGTGTTGCCCCGTTTCGGTACCACGTCATACCCCGTGGCAGGAGCAAGATGGTGTTTCCTTATATTTTTTTAAAAGTTTAATAACTTCAAATTTTTATTTAAATGTTGCTCAAATTATGTACTAAAGGTTAAAGTATTAACTTATAATTATAAATTGATTCATAAAAACTTAAATAAAAGGTATAATTATCCATTTTTTTGCTTGTTTGCTTAGCTTCCCCATCATGCCCCCCCTTCTCCTACTCCAATATTCATAACAGTCATACTGTGTATAATCCAAATAGATAACGCTTCAATCTCATTCATTTCTTCACAGAAATATTTTGTCCAAAAATCTGTGGGGTACGAGAAGATATTTTTTATTGAAGAACAAATGATCGACACGTATTGCGATACGTGTTTCGCCCCGCGCCCTGTGAAAGAGTCCGCTCGTTTCCACGTTTCATCTGTCGACTTCAAACAAAAAGTTTTTGGGGTACACAAAATCAGTAGCGCGATACGAGAATCGTCGTGTGAACGGTTCCTATGGAAGCTATAATGATCAATTGAAAATCACCGTGTGAAAAACGCTCTAAAGTTTGCACGCCCTAATGAAACGCACATCCAGCTCCATTTCCCTAACACCCAGCATGCATGCATCCAATCATACCCTCTATCTTACCACACAAAATTCAAATACAAAACTCTTTTCATTACAATCATTAATAATGATCAGAATTATATCATGTTTGGTATAATTTTCATTGCAAAAACTCCAGCAATCCTTTGGTGGTATTTGTATGGAGATCTAATATTAATTATAGAAATTCCCATTTTCACTACTGAGTGGCTGTCCTTGTCTTTATGACTCTAGGGTCTAGGACCCCTGAAGCGCGTGGTGCGAGAGCTTCGACCCGAGAACCTTTCACGGTCATAAAAAAAGGTCGACCTTTCCGTGATTTCAGGACTCCGTCAGTCCAAATGCCCAAATATCGTTGGCAACCAAATTCTAGTTTCACCGAACGGATAGAGGTTCTACACTGACATCTGCTGACAGTCCTGACACGGACAAGTGTGCGCTGCTCCATTGTAAAGCACGCCTACGTTATTTTTTAAGACTGATTCCCACGGTCCGGAACTGACGGGTACGGAGAGACCGTCGAATGTCACGGAACTGATAAGTGCGCGCTGCTCCATTCCAAAACAAGCAACCGATACCTTTTACGACCACGCAACTGACACGGAACTGAAATGGAACGGATATGTGTGCGTGGACCTTTACTCGGTGTGGGAGTCCGTCATTTTATACGGATCGCCAGTCTGGGCCGTTTCGCTGACCACTGAAGGTAGCAGAGCTATTCTCCGCCGTGCTCAGCGAACGGCCCTGATCCGGAGTACATTGGCATATAGGACCGTGTCCTTCGCCTCGCTCTGCGTTTTAGCAGAGCGAATGCCGCTGTACATCAAGGCCAAATGGGGCGCGCAATTTTTTGCGCGAAAGCGCAGGACAGGGATGACCCCACCCTTGGTGGCGATCCGGTTATTTTACGGGAAAGGGTCCGCCTCCATAAAGCCGCCGCTCTGACATCGGCTATGGAGGAGTGGCAGGCCGACTGGGACCGTACCCAACCTACGGGGTGGGTCAGGCGCTTGGTCCCTGCGTTCGGTACCTTCGTCGGCACCTCGGGCCCCTCAGTGATAGCGGACTATTGGTCCATGCAATTGCTGAGTGGGTATGGGTCCTTCCAACGATTCAAACATCGAATCGGGAAGGTGGTTTCCCCTCCAAAATGATCTTTGGGGGGGGGGGGGTATGGAGGGGCCTCATCGTCATGATAGCGGCGCCCGACGGACTACATCAGAAGTTCCGGGCGCCGCCATGAGGCCCCGTGGTGGAGACCACCAGAGGGGGTTTTTAGTGGGTATCCCGCTTATTTTACAGGCGGGGAGTCCCACATAACCCCGACAATAAATGTCGGGGTATGCGTAATGCATTTTCCCCCTCTTCAAAAAAAAACCTGTAACACCCAGAGGCGTATCTAGGGTGGGGCAAATAGAGCTCGTGCCCTGGGCGCCAATGCCGGGGGGCGCAAAAAAGCCGAAAGAAATAGTGTTCTTTGAATAAATCTATTTGGATGGTTAATGTTAGTAATTTACGCTTGTTATTCGTGTGCTTCACATGCCTCTTTAGAGAAGCTTCGAAAAAAACTTGCTGCACTTTTCGGCCTCCAACTTCTGTCTCTTCTGCCCTTCAGCTCCACTTTCTTTAAAAGAATTACACAGTCCAACAAAATGAAACTTTTTTTCTGTTCCGCAATAACCACTGGGTGACTCTTGTAGAGTTTATCGCCCTGAACACGAATCCGCAAACCGTTTGTCGCCATCACCCTCAGTTTTTGAGAAACTCGATGTTGAAAAAAACTGCAAATTTTCAACTTTGAACATCTTTTGTGTCCAAACGATAATATTTATTTGGTTGCTCCTTGCGTCAAATTATTCTTTGAACCCTCCCGAATAAACGATATAAGTTATTATTGCATTATGAAGATTTGAATATGTTTAAACCACGTTCAAAGGGGAAAGGATACCCAAAATGCACCCATTATTGAAGATATCTTTCAATTTATTTCCAAAACTAAGGGTCTAGGATAAAATCTGACCATTCCACGCGATGCAGCTGACGTTTCTCCGTCGGAAAGCATCAACAAAAGTGGTAAGTCACGTTTTGTTTTCAATACAGAAGCGAAATAGTTTGGCAAAACGCGCGGTGCCAACAGCGGTACTCATGCGCGTTAAGCGATTGTGTTACGCTGACAAGGGAAGATACCGAACCCGGAAATTCAAAAAATTCTGAAACTTTGTGGATATGTAGGGGATTTCCTCCTGATTACAACGCAATTTTTTTTTTGCTGCCCAAAATCACTCTAAGGGGGTGAAATTAACCCCTGAAAATTCGTGTATTTTCCGATTTTGTGTTATGACTCGCGAACTGTAAGAGATAGAAAAAAATCTCAAGACGAAAGTTACTTCTTTTAATTAGATCTATCAAATAGTAAAAGTTAAATCAATTGTTTAAACAATTAGAAAAAAGTTATAAACAAAAATATTAATAATGTTTTTTAAAATTCGTTGTTTCGCGTGAAATCTGAATTGGTGGTTTAAATAATTATGAAACAGCATAATCCATTTTTTTTCATACAATTTCAACCTTTGTTGTATCGCGGAACTGTGCTCCTCGACAATCGAAGAACTTTTGGATCACATTGTAACGTGCCTTAAGCTGCACAACGAGCAATGTTCTTCTAACGTTTATTAGGAAATAATACGCGACGCGTAGTAAGAAAGTATTTATATACTTTTGTCTTTAATTACACATGGGGCAAATATATCAGGTGGAAATAGAGGAGAAGAAGGGAACTGTTAGATATAACTTATCCTTATTAGAACGTTTTATTTTTAACATAATTATCGAACTTTTCTTTTATTTGCTCACAAGACAGGCGAGATAATGCCGCCGTTTAAGTATAGGTAGATAACTTTGAAAACACTTGTGTGGTGTGATTATTATGAATTATTCTTCATGGTGATGAAACTCTTCAAAAAAATGTTGGAAACATAGATATTGATTACACCACGCACATCGTATGATAGCATAATTACCGCATATGGAACAACGAGGTGGATGTATGAAATCTTGTTGTGAAGAAGCGAAATCTACTGGATTTTCAAACTGATTTGGTTCCTCAACAATATATCCACTTTTATATCACGCGTAAGCAAACACATCGTGATACTTTGGTGATGAAAGTTGATTATGAATAAGAGACTGTAATTTAATGACATTATTCCTTGCATTTAGTTGAACATCGTAATTAAACAATAATACAAGGTCGGAAAATTTTCATACCAAGTTTTTCCATATCCGGAAACCATATACATCAAGCGGTTGTATCATTCCTGTAGTTTTTTTTCGGTATTGTGTATATTTCCACATGTTCATTAGCTGGTATACCGTTTCGTAATGTAGATGGACAGTGACCAGTCCACGAACCCAATAACAAAAAAACACTTCGAGATCCCGGATGTGGTAGATATACATTTGTTAACCATTCCATAACCAGTTCACCTGTTAACTTTCCAGATGTGGACGCCTGTATACATACATTCCACGGTCGAAACAAAGATTGTTGTACACGTGGACCAAAATTACCATCCTTTTCCTGCAGAACAATAAATAGCGGAGAGAGTAGTTTCCCAGAAGCTGATATTGTGGGGAATATGGTATAGCTATGTGTAGTAGCGGATATAGACTGTACGACTGCTGTAACAGTTTTGGTTCCTTGTTCAGCTAAAGTACGGCCCGAATGTAATTCTCGATTGAATCCGCTTTCATCAGCATTGAATGTATTGTTTGTTCCAATATCTCGAATACGAGGTTTTACAATATTCACAAAAGTCGAAGTAATTTCATTTAATTGCGCGGTATCTGTACCGTATGATCTGGTAATAAATTTGTTCACTTTTCTTGAAACTATTTTATACGTTCTCTTAACGGGGTAGACACGTCACGTGGTCTGGCCGATTCGGCAGGTCGGTATTACAGCAGGTTTTTTCTTGCACTGAAATGGTATTACCCATAGATACGCGGCTGCCTGTGCACGCGAGAGGGAGCTGTTTGCTATCGTCCGGACAGTTCATGTCCAAGAATCCAAATGTAATAAGAGGGATGATACAGTGTGTCCGCGGGAAAGCTAAACAGCCGGCTTCCTCCTAAACTATTAGAGATAAAAATAAAAAAAAAATAGGGAATTGCATGGTTCGAGGGGGGCCAATTAATTAGCGCGAACGAATTTTTTTATCGATTATTATTTTAAAAGATACGATGGTCAAGTTCGGTTTTTCAAATGGAACTATTTTTTTTTGAATACCTGAGTTGATAGTGCGTTCCAAGACAAATTTAATAAGCTTTAATGTATACACTTTATTTTCACTGGTTTTTAAGATATTGCGCTTGCAAATTTACTGATTTTCACTGGAAGAAAACTGTCTGGTATAGCACGGACCGGGGACGGTCTTACTGGATCCACGGGTGGCACTGCCTTTTGAAATAGATACCTACCTACCAAAGGTCTACGCCAGGCCCAAAGGCTGGACAATTTTTTTCCGTCAGAAATCCTACTTAGGTAGGTACATCTGCGGTATCGAGAAGCGCACCGTTACTTTTATTTCGCACTTGCTTCTACGCTCGGATGGCCGGTTCTTTTGGGAGGGATGCAAGTTCGATTGGTTAGGTTAGGAGGAGTGAAAGCTGCTAGACTAAATTTCAATCATAGGGAGCAGATTGTATCAGAACCATTCTGATTTGCATTCCTCACAAACGGCTGCTCTCTTGAAGAGGCCCTCTTCACAGCAATGCCCACCTTCTCTCGCACGGAATACGTTAACGCTTGCTTTTGTTCTGATATTGAAGCTCGTGTTTATACTCGAGAGGTCCACGCGTCGAGAGCGGGCTACCCCTTTTCTTCCTGTGTCTCTCCACGAGCCGTGTTGACGGTGGATTGTAGGAGCGTAGATATCTGGATGCCAGTTATTGAATTCAGGAGACGATGGAAACATTTTATTACAAAACACACATGTACTATAATTAAAGTAAATCGTATTCCTCTCGGGCAGGAGTACTGATAATGATCGGACTTGCGCCCCACTTCGCGCAGACCAATTACACGGAGGGTAGTCGGGTCACACACTGCCCAAATGATACAGGGTAATTCTGGAGCAACGCCCGTCAAGGAGATGCGCTGGCACCCCGTGGCGAGGACAGACCTTCGCTGTGCCTCACCCGATTTTTATGGCTTTTTTCCGGAAAAAGGTACGAATCCTGGGTCGAACGTAGCGAATTGGAGTCGACCCTCCGCAGTCGAGGGTGAATTATCCATTTGAGCGTATTAAGAAACCCCTTTCTTCATCGTATCGAAAGGGAAGTGACGCCAATGGATTCCTTATGTTTTTCTGACCAAAATCATACCAAATATCATGCAAATCGGACTACTTTGACACAAGCAATTTGTATTCCTTATGTAAGAGTTGTCCGATTTCCACGACACTTGGCATGATTTTCATCGGAAATCCCCAAGGAATCTATCTGCGACACTTCCATATCCATACGATAAAAAATAAAGAATTATTTTATTTCCTAACCAGATACAGGGTAATTATGGAGCAACGCCCGTCAAGGAGATGCGGCGGCCTGGTACCCCGTGGCGAGGACATTCCTTCGCTGTGCCTCACCCGATTTTTATGGCTTTTTCCGGAAAAAGGTACGAATCCTGGGCCGAACGTAGCGAATTGAGGTCGAGCCCCCGCAGTCGAGGGTGAAATATCCATTTGAGCGTATTAAGTAACCGTTTTCTTCATCGTATCGAAAGGGAAGTGGTGCCAATGGATTCCTTATGTTTTTCTGACGAAAATCATACCAAATGTCATGCAAATCGGACTACTTTGACACAAGCTATTTGTATTCCTTATGTAAAAATAGTCCGATTTTCATGATGTTTGGCATGATTTTAATCGGGAGAACGCCCGGAATCCATTGGCGTCACTTCCCCTTCGAGTCGATGAAGAAAAGGGTTACTTAATACGCTCAAATGGATAATTCACCCTCGACTGCGGAGGGTCGACTTCAATTCGTTACGTTCGGCCCAGGATTCGTACCTTTTTCCGAAAAGAGCCATAAAAATCGGGTGAGGCACAGCGAAGGACTGTCCTCGCCACGGGGTACCAGGCCGCCGCATCTCCTTGACGGGCGTTGCTCCATAATTACCCTGTATCTGGTTAGGAAATAAAATAATTCTTTATTTTTTATCGTATGGATATGGAAGTGTCGCAGATAGATTCCTTGGGGATTTCCGATGAAAATCATGCCAAGTGTCGTGGAAATCGGACAACTCTTACATAAGGAATACAAATTGCTTGTATCAAAGTAGTCCGATTTGCATGACATTTGGTATGATTTTCGTCAGAAAAACATAAGGAATCCATTGGCACCACTTCCCTTTCGATACGACGAAGCAAAGAATTTCTTAATACGCTCAAATGGATATTTCACCCTCGACTGCGAGGGCTCGACCTCAATTCGCTACGTTCGGCCCAGGATTCGTACCTTTTTCCGGAAAAAGCCATAAAAATCGGGTGAGGCAATGCGAAGGTCTGTCCTCGCCACGGGGTGCCAGCGCATCACACATTTGGGCAGTGTGTGTCCCGACTACCCTCCGTGTAATTGGTCTGCGCGAAGTGGGGCGCAAGTTCGATCATTATCAGTACTCCTGCCCGAGAGGAATACGATTTACTTTAATTGTGTGTTTTGTAATAAAATGTTTCTAACGTCTCCTGAATTCAATGACTGGCATCCAGATATCTACGCTCCTACAATCCACCGTTAGCACGGCTCGTGGAGAGACACAGGAAGAAAAGGGGTAGCCCGCTGTCGACGCGTGGTCCTCTCGAGTATAAACACGAGCTTCAATATCAGAACAAAAGCAAGCGTTAACGTATTCCGTGCGAGAGAAGGTGGGCATTGCTGTGAAGAGGGCCTCTTCAAGAGAGCAGCCGTTTGTGAGGAATGCAAATCCGAATGGTTCTGATACAATCTGCTCCCTATGATTGAAATTTAGTCTAGCAACTTTCACTCCTCCTAACCTAACCAATCGAACTTGCATCCCTCCCAAAAGAACCGGCCATCCGAGCGTAGAAGCAAGTGCGAAATAAATATACCGCAGATGTACCTACCTAAGTAGCATTTCTGACGGAAAAAAATTGTCCAGCCTTTGGGCCTGGCGTAGACCTTTGGCAGGTAGGTATCTATTTCAAAAGGCAGTGCCACCCGTGGAGCCAGTAAGACCGTCCCCGGTCCGTGCTATACCAGACAGTTTTCTTCCAGTGAAAATCAGTAAATTTGCAAGCGCAATATCTTAAAAACCAGTGAAAATAAAGTGTATACATTAAAGCTTATTGAATTTGTCTTGGAACGCACTATCAACTCAGGTGTTCAAAAAAAATAGTTCCATTTGAAAAACCGAACTTGACCATCGTATCTTTTAAAATAATAATCGATAAAAAAATTCGTTCGCGCTAAATAATTGGCCCCCTCGGACCATGCAATTCCCTATTTTTTTTATATTTTTATCTCCAATAGTTTAGGAGGGAGCCGGCTGTTTAGCTTTCCCGCGGACACACTGTATGTTTATATATTGTTTGGATGTATACTTCTGCTCTCTTTGAGTTGCAAAGTGTTTTATTTTCATCTAGCAATTTCTAAAAGAATGTTCCGGCTGGAAATGTCAGAGTTTATTGTAAAGGGTCCGAGTCTTGCTTTCCTTGCGCCCGATAGCCCCCGGGGTGTTGGAAATTTCCCGGATAATAAAGGCAATAAATACGCGATGCGCGAGGGGGTGGGAAATTCCCTAATTACTGGAATTGGGAAAAACGCGGTTTATTGTTTTACTATCCGTCCGCTTCCGCGAAGTAGGGATTCTACCGCTCAATCAGTCAGAAAGAAATACCAGTAAGAGTCAGAAAAAATTCTCAGTAAGCATTAGTTAAAGCAAGGTGAAATATGGATCGTAAAGGCATACGAAACCAGAAACATACATCGGATGGCAAAAAAAGGAATCGGCCTCCAAATCGGTTTGAAATGGAGAATAGTGTTGAGAATAGGAGTACATCTGCAAAGAAGTTGAAAGCATGTCATACCGACGTCATTATTGATCAGTCAATTAGTTATAGAATATTGAACATTTTTACTTTTTTTCCCGCTGTATGTGAACATGTGACCTGTAAAACGTGCGGAGGTGACATTAAGTTCGAGGAATCAAGCACACGTGGACTTGGATTCAAATTGGGTTTAATATGTGCAAATTGTGGCGCCAAATATATCGATTCGTGTCCATTAATTCGTAATGCTTACGAAATAAATACCAGATTTATATTCGCGATGTGTCTATTGGGAGTTGGCCTTCAAGGAGCTGAAAAGTTTTGTGCTTTTATGGATTTACCACGACCTGTATTCCATTCGTTTTATGATAGTGTCGTTAAGCGTATTCGCAATGCAGCGAAAACCGTGTGCGATTACTCGCTATATAGAAGTGGGAAAGAGGAAATGGAAAAAACTGCAGAAGCAGAAAATGTTGCAGAACCGACAGGACTTACTGTCTCCGGCGACGGAAGTTGGAAAAAAAGAGGATTCAGTTCGCTCTTCGGAATAGCGAGTCTTATTGGGTTTTATACAAATAAAGTTCTCGACGTGATTATAAAATCCTCTTACTGCAGAGCATGTGTTTATTGGGAGAAGAAAAACAATAGTGCAGAATATGAAGAATGGTTAGAGTCGCACGAAGCAGAGTGCTCTGCAAACCATAAAGGCTCCGCCGGTAAAATGGAAGTGGACGGAATTTGCGATATGTTTAAAAGATCTGAGACAATAAATATATAAACTACATTGGAGATGGCGACAGTCGGACATACAAAGGAATTATAGAATCGTACGATTCAAATGTAAAAAAGAAAGAATGCATCAATCATGTGCAGAAAAGAATGGGCGCAAGACTTCGTGTGTGCAAAAAAAATAATAAAGGACTCGGGGGCAGAGGTAAGCTTAGGGTAACTGTACCTAATATCGCCACTGTTCCTAATATCGCCCCCGCTATATCTTGCAAAGTAAGCTCTAAAATTTATCGGTTATGCACTGAATTAGTACCTAAACATATGTAGGAAGACATACTGTAATTGCAGCATCATGTGGTCAGCAATTACAGAAAGAGAAATATTTTAGTGAATCTTAATAGTGTAAAAATTTATTGAACTGCCACAATTTTACATCACATTCGGAGAAGGTAAGTCTAATAATTTCGTGAATGCAAGGATATCTACTAGAAATACCTAATTAATGATGTACTTCAGGAATTAAATCGATTCAAATATTTTCCGTAGTGAAAATAATGTTTTTCTTTTAGCAGTATGGGTGTTCTCAATACCGCCTACCGCAGGACAATGGTTTCGATGTAATGTTTGTTATAGGTGGGGTTACGAAATGTACCGAGCAACCGTATTAAACTTTATTTGCCCAATATGTACATCGGAACATAAAAAATAAAATATTTTAAAAATCTATATTTTTAAATTTCTTTATTTTTCTAATAAAAATGAAATCAAAGATGCATAAAAATACATTTATAGAGCAAGAAATAATAAAAACACATGTGAAAATGACTTTAAAAACATATATATATATATGAATTAATCAATATTTCTTAAGTTGGCGATATTAGGTACACTTTTTTCAGAACCCGATTTTTGCATGTCTTACGTTTGTTGAGCCCTAATTAAAATTTTGTAGGTTTCAACGATTCTAACTTATGCTACATGAAAGATGAATAATTTCTCTTTACTTTGATACGAGCTGCATGCAAAAATATCAATTATTATTCAATTGACAGCGATTTAACTTTTGCCTGGCGATATTAGGTACAGTCACCATACAGGAAAACTCATAGACGAGTTAAGTGCTTACTATGGGCTAGCAATTCGTAGAAATGCCAATTCTGTGGATGATATGTATAAAGCAGTGTGGGCCACTTTATACCATAAGACCTCAACAGATAAATCGCCGAAACATCACTACTGCCCGGAGGGCGCGGATTCTTGGTGCACGTGGCAGAAATCGAAGGCCAACAATAATTTGAATCAATATATACATAAGACGCCATTGCATAAGGATGTTGTTGTTGCCATCACCCCTATTTATGAAGACTTAAGTGACAAAGAACTATTAAAAAAATGTTTAGGTGGATTCACTCAGAATAATAACGAGAGCTTCAACGCTCTCGTTTGGAAGTTCGCACCTGAAACACTATCAAGTGAGGCCGTCATAGTACATTTAGCTGCTTATTTGGCCACAATTCTCCTCAATGATGGTCATACTGGTCTCCTACGGATATTGGAACATCTGAATGTTAAAATTGGACCAACAGCCGCTGCGTACCGAGACAAGCAGGACGCGTTACGTATATCTGCTGCCGACCGAAAAGCGCAAGCAGCGACATATGAAGGTCGATTACGACGAAGATGTGGCTTAAACGAGGAGGAAGACAATGCAGCTGATTTACATGATCTATTCTATGGCCCTGGAGTGGATGCACTTTAGTAAATTGAAAAATTCCGATGTTACTTCCCAAATAACTGCTGTCAAAACTTTTGTGACGTACGTTACGTAGGCACTTCCCCCTCCCGAACCACGACTCGCGAGAGACACCGCGACACGCGGGAGCCCGCCCCACCATGCGCGACGAACCGCGAGACTCAGTCCCACCGCGGCCGATAGGTGGCCGCAGAACTGATAACGTTCTCGCGGCAGCTTTTCGCGCCGCGGGGAATAAGACTGGGGCCGCGAACAGCGGCGAGCAGCTTGCTCCGTGGCTTCGCCCTACATGCAGAGTCGTTACGAGAGAAGCTCTTTTGGTACATTCTTCCTCCTCCGTGGGAATTCTAGTGCGCGAGTGCCTTACCGCCCTGACCGCTAGTAGCCTGATCCTTGGTCGCTACATCAGCCGAATCTCGATTCGCGCTGGACCGTCCGGCCGCGGTGGCCACCAGCGGTCAATGATAGCTGGCCCACCGCTCGAAAGGCCTTCCATGCAGACTGCGCAGAGCCGAGGTTCTCACTCGCTCGGCAGTAGGCTTGCATCCTTCCCCCGCGGCTGAGCACCACCCGAGTGCCGCCGATTACCGCCGAGGCCGCCGAACGGCCGCCATTACGAGCTCACGCTCACAGCCGAACCGCCGCGATAGCATTAAGCCGCATAGTGTTAAGCTACCTAGCATTAAGCCGACTAGTATTAAGCCGCGTAGCATTAAGGCGTCTAGTATACCTATTCTTAAGCGTTTAGCATTAAGCCGTCTAGGAATAAGAGCCGCCGTGCGACGCGAGTTTTAACTCGCGTTCCGTCAACGCCGAGACCAATAAACGACCGTAGTATACCCAGAAAGCAGTGTGCATTTCATTTGACGAACCCGAGACATCTCGACTGAGCCGGCACCAGGAACTCACCTCTGGTTCCCCCGGACTCGCCCAAAGCGGGTTACACTTTAAACGCGATTATCTCGAAACTACATTTTTCAAACTGGATGCATTGATAACTCAGTCAATTTTTATCGGATTCACTTGAAATTTTCGGGGAATATTCGTAATACAATTATCTTCAGTTGCACGTACCAGTTTTTTGATCGAATAATTCATTCAACAGTAACATTGAAAAAACATGTTGATTTTTGATACTTTTTGGTAAAGATTTCTTCTTGAGTACGCCATTTCTTCAAAAATTAATATTTTTTTAAACCCGTACGTGCAACTGAAGCTATTGAAATATACTTTAAGAAACCGTTCGAAATTTTAAATTCGGATCAATTGTTGGAAAGTTATACGTGCATCCGTTTTGTATTTTTTTTGTGCAGAGCCTAACGTTATCGTATGCTGTGGCCATACTACCCAAAAAATTTTCAATCTCAAAGCATAAAATATTAGTTAAAGATATGTATTTTCAGTTGGTAATAAAGATTTTTCGTAGAAAATTCCATTTCATTATAAAAGAATGTCTTGAAAATAGCCTTTATTTTCGACCGTCACAGTGGCTTCCCCCCTTAAAATTCCAGATCCAATGTCGAGATGCTTTAAAATTTTCCAACCCTGTCTCTTCATTAGCTTGTAAGGCCCATCTTCGAAGGTCCAAATCATGAATAATGGCATGAGTTTCAATCCCGTCAACAAACTTATTATACACATATTCAGAAATTTGTAACAATTTTTCCCGTCGTGTCCCTCCTCTGCTCACCGTTTCTTCCGATCTAATGAAAACAAGGCAATTTTGCATAGATATAAAACAAACAGATACGAAGCAGCACAACATAACAGTACACCGTTTACCACTCACCTATACAATTGTTGTACGGATGAAACTTTTCGAAATTTATGTTTGACAGATTGTAAAGAAAGCCGTCTCTTCTTACCACTCTTCCACAATTCAACAGCCTTTGTTTTATATTCTAAAGACACAAAACCTCCTTCTTTTGGTATACACTGCTCTTCTTCGAAGTCTGTCGGTTCTAAAAGTTCTTCGCGTGTAGGTACATATACAGGGTGTCCGCGGGAAAGCTAAACAGCCGGCTTCCTCCTAAACTATTGGAGATAAAAATAGGGAATTGCATGGTTCGAGGGGGCCAATTAATTAGCGCGAACGAATTTTTTATCGATTATTATTTTAAAAGATAGTTCGGTATTTCAAATGGAACTACTTTTTTTGAACACCTGAGTTGATAGTGCGTTCCAAGGCAAATTCAATAAGCTTTAATGTATACACTTTATTTTCACTGGGTTTTAAGATATTGCGCTTGCAAATTTACTGATTTTCACTGGAAGAAAACTGTCTGGTATAGCACGGACCGGGGACGGTCTTACTGGATCCACGGGTGGCACTGCTTTTTGAAATAGATACCTACCTGCCAAAGGTCTACGCCAGGCCCAAAGGCTGGACAATTTTTTTCCGTCAGAAATGCTACTTAGGTAGGTACATCTGCGGTATCGAGAAGCGCACCGTTACTTTTATTTCGCACTTGCTTCTACGCTCGGAAGGCCGGTTCTTTTGGGAGGGATGCAAGTTCGATTGGTTAGGTTAGGAGGAGTGAAAGTTGCTAGACTAAATTTCAATCATAGGGAGCAGATTGTATCAGAACCATTCGGATTTGCATTCCTCACAAACGGCTGCTCTCTTGAAGAGGCCCTCTTCACAGCAGTGCCCACCTTCTCTCGCACGGAATACGTTAACGCTTGCTTTTGTTCTGATATTGAAGCTCGTGTTTATACTCGAGAGGACCACGCGTCGACAGCGGGCTACCCCTTTTCTTCCTGTGTCTCTCCACGAGCCGTGTTGACGGTGGATTGTAGGAGCGTAGATATCTGGATGCCAGTTATTGAATTCAGGAGACGATAGAAACATTTTATTACAAAACACACATGTACTGTAATTAAAGTAAATCATATTCCTCTCGGGCAGGAGTACTGATAATGATCGAACTTGCGCCCCACTTCGCGCAGACCAATTACACGGAGGGTAGTCGGGTCACACACTGCCCAAATGATACAGGGTAATTCTGGAGCAACGCCCGCCAAGGAGATGCGCTGGCACCCCGTGGCGAGGACAGACCTTCGCATTGCCTCACCCGATTTTTATGGTTTTTTTCCGAAAAAAAGGTACGAATTCTGGGCCGAACGTAGCGAATTGAAGTCGACCCTCCGCAGTCGAGGGTGAATTATCCATTACAGCGTATTAAGAAACCCTTTTCTTCATCGTATCGAAAGGGAAGTGACGCCAATGGATTCCTTATGTTTTTCTGATGAAAATCATACCAAATGTCATACAAATCGCACTACTTTGACACAAGCAATTTGTATTCCTTATGTAAGAGTTGTCCGATTTCCACGACACGTGGCATGATTTTCATCGGAAAACCCCAAGGAATCCATCGGCGACACTTCCATATCCATACGATAAAGAATAAAGAATTATTTTATTTTCTAACCAGATACAGGGTAATTATGGAGCAACGCCCGTCAAGGAGATGCGGCAGCCTGGTACCGCGTGGCGAGGACAACCCCTGCACCAGAATCAGCCTGTACCTACCTTTTTATGAAATAAAACAATTCATTATTCCTTATCGTATGGATATGGAAGTGTCGCCGATGGATTCCTTGGGGTTTTCCGATGAAAATCATGCCAAGTGTCGTGGAAATCGGACAACTCTTACATAAGGAATACAAATTGCTTGTGTCAAAGTAGTGCGATTTGTATGACATTTGGTATGATTTTCATCAGAAATACATAAGGAATCCATTGGCGTCACTTCCTATTCGATACAATGAAGAAAAGGGTTTCTTAATACGCTGTAATGGATAATTCACCCTCGACTGCGGAGGGTCGACTTCAATTCGCTACGTTCGGCCCAGAATTCGTACCTTTTTCCGGAAAAAAAACCATAAAAATCGGGTGAGGCAATGCGAAGGTCTGTCCTCGCCACGGGGTGCCAGCGCATCTCCTTGGCGGGCGTTGCTCCAGAATTACCCTGTATCATTTGGGCAGTGTGTGACCCGACTACCCTCCGTGTAATTAGTCTGCGCGAAGTGGGGTGCAAGTTCGATCATTATCAGTACTCCTGCCCGAGAGGAATACGATTTACTTTAATTATAGTACATGTGTGTTTTGTAATAAAATGTTTCAATCGTCTCCTGAATTCAATAACTGGCATCCAGATATCTACGCTCCTACAATCCACCGTCAACACGGCTCGTGGAGAGACACAGGAAGAAAAGGGGTAGCCCGCTGTCGACGCGTGGTCCTCTCGAGTATAAACACAAGCTTCAATATCAGAGCAAAAGCAAGCGTTAACGTATTCCGTGCGAGAGAAGGTGGGCACTGCTGTGAAGAGGGCCTCTTCAAGAGAGCAGCCGTTTGTGAGGAATGCAAATCCGAATGGTTCTGATACAATCTGCTTCCTATGATTGAAATTTAGTCTAGCAACTTTCACTCCTCCTAACCTAACCAATCGAACTTGCATCCCTCCCAAAAGAACCGGCCATCCGAGCGTAGAAGCAAGTGCGAAATAAAAGTAACGGTGCGCTTCTCGATACCGCAGATGTACCTACCTAAGTAGCATTTCTGATGGAAAAAAATTGTCCAGCCTTTGGGCCTGGCGTAGACCTTTGGCAGGTAGGTATCTATTTCAAAAGGCAGTGCCACCCGTGGAGCCAGTAAGACCGTCCCCGGTCCGTGCTATACCAGACAGTTTTCTTCCAGTGAAAATCAGTAAATTTGCAAGCGCAATATCTTAAAAACCAGTGAAAATAAAGTGTATACATTACAGCTTATTGAATTTGCCTTGGAACGAACTATGAACTCAGGTGTTCAAAAAAAATAGTTCCATTTGAAAAACCGAACTTGACCATCGTATCTTTTAAAATAGTAATCGATAAAAAAATTCGTTCGCGCTAATTAATTGGCCCCCTCGAACCATGCAATTCCCTATTTTTTTAATATTTTTATCTCCAATAGTTTAGGAGGAAGCCGGCTGTTTAGCTGTCCCGCGGACACACTGTATATTCCAGACTGTAGACAGACCTGGTGTAACGTGTGGTGCAAAGGTCTTTGAACCGTAGACTGTTCATACTCTATCTTTGTTACATACTCGGCTTCGCCCGAAATTTAAATTCTGATTTTCTAAAAAAAATTTTTTAATTTTTTTAAAAAAATAGGTACATTTGGATTAGCCTGGCATAACGAGCGCAGGCACCTTTTGTGTTGCAAGAGTTTACCGTTCGAAAGTTTTTAGGCAACAGACAAACATACAAACATAAACTTTCTGCTTTATATTGTTACGTACGCAGATTTATCTTTGTGTTCGAGATTCGGTAGTTCCGATCTCCGCCACACCCCAACTCACCGCAGCACCTCCTGGACTGCGGAACGCCAAGACCGATCCACAATCGATCGGCTAATCATCTGCGTTCCTCAACCGACGATCATCCTATCAGCGCATCGCGTGAAACGTTTTCAGCCGGTTGTAGAATACGCGTAGCAAATCACAGTTCAACACATCTGTGGCTCAACCAATCAGATTTCCCCACGTCGGTCGATCGTCGAGAATGTTCGAGATGACCCGTACAGGAAGTCGGATTGTCCAACGTTCTTCATTCTTGTTCATACAGAGTACGGTGAAAGACGCGTAGTTTCTCAACTTCAAATCTCTCCACGTAACTGGTGAATCGCTCAATTTCTTCTAGCTCAGCATCAATTTAGTACTCATCTCAATTGTTGCTTTCTATCAAACGCTCAATTTTCTTTTCTATCGCGCGAATCGATTGTGGATCGTGGTCGAGGCTCGTCCGCGTGGCGGTCTGTGTGCGTGGGTTCTCATTGTTACAATAATACTCACAATTGTTTAACTAAAAGCTCTGCTCACCTCTCATCGCTGTGACGCACACTCAACGAGTTTTTTACAATAAAGACAACTAAACATTTTACCTAAATAAGTGCATTGAGACTTTCGTACATAACCTCCCCGGCAAACTCAAACTCATCGCGTTATCACATTCGCGAACACTTTGACTTTCTAACCCTTTCGGGTGTCCGGAATGCACGTCACCCGACGGGGTCACCGTTTCCTGCAGTGGTGTGATGCAAGTTTTCCTCGAAAACTTTTAGATGAAATAGACTGGCGAGATCGAGTAATGTTCTCCAAGTATTAATTCAAAGTAGTAAGGCTACACCGATTCCAACCCAAATTTGAGTTTCAAGGTCATGATAAGAATTTGCCTCTGACCTTGAAATCCAAATTTGAGTTTCCAGACCGCAGGAAATCCAACGCGGCGGGCGGCGGCGGCGGCGGCGGATGACGTCATAGGGATGGCTGAGTGGTGTGTGTATAGCGTGAGAACCGATATCAAATCAATCGATATCGAACCGATACCGAAACCACATCGAGGAGGAACCGCGGGTGAAGGCTACTCTGGAGCGTGGTATTCAACCACTGTCGGTAAGGAAGGAAATATTAATTTAAGATATTAATATAAATGAAAAAACAGAATCTCCGGCGACGGGGCTCGAACCCAAGACCTCCGCGCGGTACGAGTCAGCCGCCTAACCAACTCCCCCAACGCCAGCTCTCCGACATTAGTCTTCCGTGAATGGTATATATGCAGAGCGTAATAATTAATTTTTTATCGGACGAAGTCGGAAAAGATCGGCTTTTTGCAAACCACATCTTTGGAGGAGGGAAAGAGAGAGCAATACTTTAAAAGCTAAAATTCGGAGGAGGGAAAGAGAGAGCAATACTTTAAAAGCTAAAATTCGGAGGAGGGAAAGAGAGAGCAATACTTAGCGTCGCAGCGTCTCGCGCGATCGCGTGTAACACGAATCCTCTGATGCAGCCGTGCAGGGTGACGTCATTTAGCGGCGCGAAGAACGTGTGAATGTAATACTTTTTTCGGAAAGGTTGAATCTTAAAATTATGTGGCGAGGAAAGACAGGTAAATAAATGGAGAAATAATATATATACGTTTAAGAATATATATTTTAAAATTAAAAAGAATATAAATATAAAATAGAATATAAAATGGAATATAAATATAAGATATAAATATAAATATAAATATAAATATAAAATATAAAATATAACATATAAAATATAACATATAACATATAACATATAACATATAACATATAACATATAACATATAACATATAACATATAACATATAAGATATAACATATAACATATAAGATATAACATATAACATATAAGATATAACATATAACATATAAGATATAAGATATAACATATAAGATATAACATATAACATATAAGATATAACATATAACATATGAGATATGAGATATGAGATATGAGATATGAGATATGAGATATGAGATATGAGATATGAGATATGAGATATGAGATATGAGATATGAGATATGAGATATGAGATATGAGATATGAGATATGAGATATGAGATATGAGATATGAGATATGAGATATGAGATATGAGATATGAGATATGAGATATGAGATATGAGATATGAGATATGAGATATGAGATATGAGATATGAGATATGAGATATGAGATATGAGATATGAGATATGAGATATGAGATATGAGATATGAGATATGAGATATGAGATATGAGATATGAGATATGAGATATGAGATATGAGATATGAGATATGAGATATGAGATATGAGATATGAGATATGAGATATGAGATATGAGATATGAGATATGAGATATGAGATATGAGATATGAGATATGAGATATGAGATATGAGATATGAGATATGAGATATGAGATATGAGATATAAAATATAAAATATAGATAATTTATTTTTATCGGATGATGTCGGGAAAGATCGACTTTTTACAAACCATGTATTCCGAGGATGGGAAAGAGAGAGAGCATTACTTTTAAAGCTAAATTCGAGAGAGGGAAAGAGACGCCACTACGTAGTGGTACAATCGCATTTTATTCTACAGCTAACAAGTTTTCAAAGCGTTCCGATTTAGCGTCGCAGCGTATCGCGCGATCGTGGGTAATTTGAATCTCATGGAGCAGCCGTGCAGGGTGGCGTCATTTGGCAGCGCGAATCATAGAAAGAATTATGCGGCGTCAGCAGAAACTTTTTTCCATACCAATATGTGATGGAATGTTTTCCCCAACACAGAGAAATAATAATAATTTTTTAATCACCGATATAGCGAATTATTATGTAGCAAACAGACATATTTTTCCGAACCATTATGTAGCAAGCATTCTAAAGCTAACATGTTTTTAAAGCGTTCTGATTTAACGTCGCAGCGTATCGCGCGATCGTGTGTAATTTGACTCCTCTGGAGCAGCCGCGCGAGATATCATTTGGCAGCATAAAGAAGGCACGAACAAAATGTAATAATTTTTCGGAAACTTCGAATCTTAGAATTAGGCGGCGAGGAGAGAAGGGGGGGGGGGGATTGGTAAATAAAATTGAGAAATAATATACGTTTAAGACATATATATATATAGTTACAAAAAATAATATAGAATAATACAAATAATAAAATAAAAGATACTACAATTAAATAAGAAAATAAAATACAATACAATACAATATAAAAACAATATAAATATAAAAGAATATAATAATAAAATAAAAGAACATAAAATAAAATAATAATGTCACGTCCCGGGTGGAGGTCTTTTGGGGACAATGACATGTGGGGTATTTGTCAGGCGCGAATCTATAATCCAGCACTTTGAGGATTTGAAAGGAACCGAGGCGCGAATCTTTAATCCAGCACTCTGAAGGTTTTGGGGAATGTCAGGCGCTAATCTGTAATCCAGCACTCTGAAGGTTTTGGGGAATGTCAGGCGCGAATCTAAAATCCAGCACTCTGAGGATTTGAAAGGAACCCAGGCGCAAATCTGTAATCCAGCACTCTGAAGGTTTTGGGGAATGTCAGGCGCGAATCTAAAATCCAGCACTCTGAGGATTTGAAAGGATGGTCAGGCGCGAATCTGTAATCCAGCACTCTGAAGGTTTTGGGGAATGTCAGGCGCGAATCTGTAATCCAGCACTCTGAGGATTTAAAGGAACCCAGGCGCGAATCTTTAATCCAGCACACTGATCGACCAGGGAAGGTTTAAAAGGTGAATACACACCCGGAGAACACCCGTTAGAGTACCTTATGTTTGTTTTGATTTAGGTGATAAGATTTACTGTTGCATTTATGTAAAGAAAACCACGCGTATGGTTTCCGTGATTAGCACAGCTCATGCAAAAGTACGTTTGTAAACAGTGAATGCGCTCTCGCGTTTACAAACAGAAATCAGCTGTTGCGGCAGCCTGTCTTAGTTTGGAATCTTTATAGCCAAAGGATGCACACAATAATTCGAAGCGTGATTTAAAACAAAGAGGTTTATTTACTTTAAACATGAGTACGATAAAATGTTTAACGGTAATTAACCACAATATAAGAATATGAACATGAAATACAATTTATGATGATAATTAAGTGAAATAAATGATCGCAATAAGTATATATATAGAATACAATATGAATAGCAATATGAAATAATAAATGATCGCAATAAGCATATATATAGAAAACAATATGAATAGCAATATGAAATAATAAATGATCGCAATAAGCATATATATAGAAAACAATAGTAATAAATGGTATGGAGATGATATGCACGATAATATTAGATAATAATAATAACTTACAGTAGTTGCCGTAGAACACTGAAGTTAATTTTATACACTTTTAAAGATATACTTTTTGAATAATACTTCTATCTGTCGAAGATAGATTTCTGTCGAAGAAAGAGCGTTAATTTTATACACTTTTAAAGATATACTTTTTGAATAATACTTCTATCTGTCGAAGATAGATTTCTGTCGAAGAAAGAGGTCCTGGCCTCTCGATCCTTCGTATTTATACGGGTTACTTGGTGTGTTGCGGGGGGGGGGGTACGCGCGGTAGGGACCTTGACACATTTAAGAAATAAGTCGCAGTAGGACTTCCGGGGTTTTTATAACTGGTACGTCTATTATTAGACGTATTTATGTCATGTACACAAAATTTGCGTCGCAATTAGACTTTCGGGGTTTTTATAACTGTGAAAAGGAGATACTCATCCCATCGGATGGATTTTGGGTGTTTTAATGGGAAAGGGGTTAGAATGGCTTGGACTCAGTGAGTCGTATTAGAGGGGAGTGAGACGTAGTCTCGATTTAAGAGGGTTTTGGTACGAAGGACTGGTTTGAATTCAAGTATTAAGGAGGGATTGGTGCCTCGTAGGGCGAATAGGCGAAAGGGGTTTTGTACCGACCATCTTGAAATGGGGACCGCTAAGGTACATCGTCAAGGTGATCAGCGATTGGGGAAATAGGATAAGAGTTGAGTTTGAAGGACTTTGGTGGAGTGATTTTGAGATTTATGATAGATTTTAGAATAATACCGCGCGAAAAATAGTGGGTCATCACAATAAAATAAAAGAAAATACAATTAAAGAAGAAATATAATAAAAAGGATATAATAATAAAATGAAATAAAAAAAAAAAATAATAAAAAAAAGAAAATACAATTAAATAATAAATATAATATAAAAAAGAAAAAATATGAAAATAGAATATAAATAGAATATAAACATATAAAATAAAAAAATAAAAATATAAAAATTCAATATAAAAATACATTATAAAAAGAAAAATAAGAATAATAATAATTTAATTTATTGCCCACTTATGCGTTACAATTTAACGATCATATACTGTTTGCATTTCATTCCTGTGATTGTGTCAGTGTAAGTCCTACCCTTCTAATGTATCATGCTGTGTCTTATAAATTTTTTTCTATTTTACAAGTGTTTCCTAATCTATTTTATGTTGCATAATCTTCTTTCATCACTTTCCGGTTCTTCCCATCTTTTCCTTCTCCCTATTATCTCCTGTTGAAAAGCCAAGTTTGTCCCTTCTCCTCTAATTACCTCTATCCAATTGCTGCCACTCTCTCCACTTACTTCACATGCTTCAATCACGTGTTTCACTGTTTCTTCCTCTTTCTTAATAAGTCTACATATCCTTTCTTCTTTCGATAGCCAATATTTACATGCCCTCGTTTCACTACCCTGTATGAATCTTCCTATCCTTTCTAATTCTCCTCTCCTTTTTTTCTTTTTCCCCCATAAATATTTCGGCTTATCAAATAAAATGATTGAAAATTTTCGACCGAAAATTTAAAAAAAAAACTTTTTAAAGAAATTATAAATGTTATCGGCGCACTGGGTCGGTCTATTGTGCAATAAAAGCTATTTTGCAAATTTTATGATTTTAATATTTCCAACGTTTCGGTCAATATTACGACCATTATCAAGGAAAGTATATCAAAAGAAAACTGCACTGCTTTTGTAGCTTAGGCACGTGTTAAACGTGCGACGTACCAGTCGGTTGGAGAGTGACTGAGGTAAACATAAATCGGCAGGCAGGAACAGCCAGAGGATAAAACCGAAGACGGTCAAAACGACACCAAGGGGGGGGGGGGGGCGTTAACTGTTATAGAGAAAAACAAAATTTTTAAATGTGAACTTGAACAACCTCTCAACAAACTGCCAAATTACCATCAGTTGTAGCCAATATGGTAAAGATCCAAAATCGCCAGCGTTCGAAACTATAATTACATACAATAATAATATGTAGTATTGATCAAGTGATAGAAAAAAGTGGGGGGACCAGAAAACGGAAACTCTAACAGAGAGACAACATCATCACACCTTACTTCTTCAATGAGGTTGCGTAATATTCCTGTATTTTAGGTGTTTCATACCTAAGATTTACGCTTGGTTGTTTAATCATATGTAACGTCTCTATCAGAATCCTCCGTTCCAAGTTGGCCTCTCGATCAACGACCTTAACGTTATCAAAGTCAAATCTATGATCGAATTCTAGCAAATGTTTCGTTAGGGCAGTGTGCTGTAAGGGGTGTAAAAAAATGTTCCTTTTGTGTTCGTATATACGTTTTTCTAAATGTCTGGATGTCTGCCTAATGTAAGTCAGGTTACAACCCATGGAAGGAATAGAATAGACAATATGAGAATTTTTGGATAACGGTATTTTGTCCTTAATTGAAGGAAACAACTGTTTGGTGTAGATTGGCAGTTTGAAGATTGTGTGTATTCCTACTTTTCTAAAAATTCTTTTTATATCATTTGAGATGTTGTTGATAAAAGGTATGACCACGATATTTTTCCAACTAATCGGTCCAATTTTTTTGTTTCTCTCTTCTCTACGTTTTTCTACAAGCAACGGATGATAAATCTCTATCACCCGTTCACGAATGATTGTTGAGATCATTGCGCTAGGGTAACCGTTACGTGTTAACGTGTCTTTAATGAGAAGCAAATTAGTTGGTCGAAATTCAGGATCCGACAATAATATGGCACGATCTATTAGTCCTTTTATTAAACCTATTTTGTGTTGCATGGGATGAGCAGAAAAAAAGTTAATATATCTACCTGACCAACTCGGTTTGTGATACCAATTAGTAAGAAGCTTATTGTTTGTTCTGATAACTAGAGTATCAAGAAAAGTCAGACAAGAATCCTTTTCAATCTCATAAGTGAATTGAAGTCTAACATGAAAACTGTTGAAAGCATCGAGCAAAACTTGCAGATCTTCTAATTTGATACAAATAATAATATCGTCAACATATCTTTTGTAAAAACTAAGCTGAAACGGTACCTTAGAAAGAGAAGCAGTCTCTAACCTCTCCATCACCAAATTGGCGATGACTGGGGAAATTGGAGAACCCATGGCAGTTCCAAATACTTGTTTATAAAAACACCGTCGAACGAAAAAACATTGGCTTCCAGCACAAATTTTACTGCCTGGAGAAATTCCTCTCTATTGATTTCTGTATGTTGCTCAATTTCACTCCAGCGAAAATGTAGTACCTGTAATGCTAAATCAATAGGAATGTTCGTAACAAGAGAAACTACATCAAGTGATATTAATCGCATGGATTCATCAGGAACTTGAACTCTTCTGATTTCTTGGCAAAATTTCGGCTTATCTCCTGGTTTCCTTGCCACCTCTCTTAATTCTCTTAGGAACTTTGACTCTTTTATTTTCATCTCTCTTTCGTGTTCTTGGATGTCTGTACTTATCTGCTCTATTTTGAGTTCACACTTCTTCCCCAATAAAAATATAAAAAATACAATTGAAACAGAAAATGAAATACAATACAACATAAAAAGTCAATGTAAATATAAAAGAAAAGAAAATACAATTAAATAATAAATATAATATGAAAAGAAAAAATAAAAATAGAATATAAAAGAATATAATATAAAAAAAGAAATAACATAAAAATACAATACAATACAATATAAACATAAAAGAAAATGAAATAAAATAATAAAGAAGAAAATACAATTAAATAATAAATATAATATAAAAAAGAAAAAATATAAAAATAGAATATAAATAGAATATAAAAATATGAAATAAAAAAATAAAAATATAAAAATTCAATATAAAAATTCATTGTGAAAAGAAATAATATAATAATAAAAATAATAATTTAATTTATTGCCCACTTTTGTGTTTCAATTTAACAATCATATACTCTTTCCATTTCATTCCCGTGATTGTGTCAGTGTAAAATCGGCTCGACCATATCAATCTGAACGTGTACAGATCGTCTTTCGCACCACTCGGGACGTGTATCGAACGGGTATTGTACGGCTTTGAACGTGTATCGAACGGGTATTGAACGGCTTTGATCGTATATCGAACGGGCATTGAACGGCTTTGATCGTGTATCGAACGGGTATTGAACGAATTTGAACGTGTATCGAACGGCTTTGATCGTGCATCGAACGGGAATTGAACGGCATTGATCGTACATCGAATGGGTATTGAACGGCATTGATCGTACATCGAACGGGTATTGAACGGATTTGAACGTGTATCGAACGGGTATTGAAAGGCATTTATCGTACATCGAACGGGTATTGAACGGATTTGAACGTGTATCGAACGGGTATTGAACGGCATTGATCGTACATCGAACGTGTATTGAACCACTTTCAACGCCTAACGTACCCCTCTGAACGTGTATTGAACGTGAATCGCACCACTCTGAACGTGAATCGAACGTGAATCGTACCACTCTGAACGTGGATCGAACGTGAATCGTACCACTCTGAACGTGAATCGAACGTGAATCGTACCGAAACGAACGAGAACGCGTAGCGACTCATGTAAATAGTGTATATAGCCTCATCTGTAGGACAAGCAAATAAACGTAATATTCATCACTACATAAGGATTCTATCACACCCTGGCGTACCGACTGAGTCTATCGCTACGAATCCTTATACCCGGAGGAACAACCGTCACAATGACTCTTCCCGTAACGTTGAACCAGCTGGCGAAGTTCGAGAGGTTGAACGACGTGTCCGTAAACGTGTACACGTGGTCCGACGGAAGCTGCGCGCCTCTGCGTTTGATCGAGGACAAGCGGGAGAAACACGCGAATCTGCTACTGGTGCAGAATCCCAAGGACTCCCAACATTATCATTTCACGTGCATTCGCAGCATGTCAAGACTCGTATCGAAGCAACTCAGCAACCACAATGGCCAAGTATTCGTTTGCGAAAGGTGAGTCAAATATGGAATTTTCAATTGATATATACTATTTATTCTTTTTGTTTAATTATTATTATTAATACTATTATCGTTGCAGATGTCTCAGCTTCTTCCATTCGTCCGAGCAATTGACGTAGCACAACGTGGACTGTCAACGTCTGAACGAGTGTGCCGTTGAATTGCCGTCCGCGGAGGATAAATGGTTGCAATTCAAAAATTTCAAACACAAGGAACGAGCGCCATTCATCGTCTACGCGGACATCGAATGCATGCTGGAGGACGTCGAGTCTGCGGAGCGGAGTCGGACGTATGCGTACCAGTAGCACAGAGCGTACAGCGTGGGATACTACATCCATTGCTCCACCGACGCGTCTCTGTGCCGTTATCGGGCGTATCGTCACGAAACCGAGTGCGTGAAATGGTTCGTGCAAGAACTTCGAGACTTTGCGGACAATGCGTATTCGTGGTTGCAGAACGCGAAACCAATGAACTCGTTGACGGATCAACAGTGGCAAAGTTTTAACGAAGCAATCGCGTGTCACGTGTGCGGACAACCGTTCGTCGATGGGAATAAAAAAGTGCGCGACTATTGCCACTCGACGGGCGAGTACCGAGGCGCGGCCCACGTGTCGTGTAACTTACAATTCCAAAGATCGTACACGCTACCGGTAGTGTTTCACAATCTATCAGGCTACGACGCGCATTTCGTGATTAAGGAGTTGGTGTCCGCGTTCGAGGGGCAGATCGACCTGCTGCCAGTGACGAAGGAGCGGTACATATCTTTCACCAAACACGTCAAGGGAATCGACGCCGAGAACAATGATTGGAAGAGGGGATTGAAGTTTCGTTTCATAGATTCGTTGAAGTTCTTGGCCGCTAGTCTGGAGAAACTCGCTTCGGACCTCGGCAAAGAACAACTCGCGATTCTACGACGCGAGTTGCAATCCCTGTCGGACGATCAGTTCGATCTCCTGACAAATCCTGTACGTCTTCCCGTACGACTATGTATCATCGTACTCCAAATTGAACGATACGCGTTTACCATCCCGCGAAGCGTTTTATAAATTGGCCGGTGGAGCGGCTGGTATAACCAAAGCGGTCAACGATTCGAAGGCGTCTCGAAAACAGCTGGAAGAGACGTTGCGTCATCATCGTGCGATGGAAGGGCGAGGGATGCATCTGACACCGTACAAGCGAGGCGCGGGCTTGAACCCGAGACGGCAGCGTCAACGACGAGTGCAGACGAAGAAAAAAAAACTACGATCGCGTAGGTGCATGGCGACGGTGGCGGCGATAAACCAACAACCTATGACCAACCTGCAATTAGAGCGCGAGTGCGCCAGCATTCCGTTCTTTCGAGGGGTGTTTATGCGCGACACGCTTCCCACGCGCGCACGCAGCAACGAATGCGGTATCGCGAATCTGGACGAGAATCGAGGCACCGGTACGCACTGGGTCGCGTACGCGAAACGCGGGTCACGAGTACAGTACTTTGATAGTTTTGGGAATCTGCGTCCACCAACGGAATTGATCCACTATTTCGGGCGCGGTACAACGATCACGTACAATCACAATCGTTTTCAACGTTTCGACGAGATGAATTGCGGTCGCTTATGCATGCAATTTTTACAGCAAAAGTCTATGGAATTATGGCATACGCACTAATAACGGTGTGTACTAAGTTTTCGTTTCAATGTAACCATGCGTAATGGCAATCCATATTTTCTTTAATAAAGACACATAATATCGATAAATTGCCGAGTATTCGTACGCGCGCGTCACTTCCTTTCTCTCCGTCTCGCGAGTGTAATCTCTGATATGTCGTTCACGCTCACGTTAACGGATCGCAGCAGCGTGCTCACGGTAAATTATTTCCCACCGATAGAGTTGAGCGATGGTCAATACGAATTAGGACTCACGGACTTGGAGACGTTTCACACGATACCAAACATCGACTCGAGCAACGATAAATTCTATTTCGTCGTGAACTATGACACCGAAAACAACTCCATCGTCGACGCCGCTCATGAATACATTACGATCCCCCACGGTTCTTACGAATTAGACGCTATCGCTGAGTATCTGAAGCAACGATTACTCGATCGATATCCTCGAAAACGCGGTAACAACGCTAACGACGATGACGACAAGTACCCTCTAATGCTACGAGCTAACAACAACACCATGAAAAGCGAGATGTACTGTTCGTTCTTTGTAGACTTTACGAAACCCAACAATGTAGGCTCGTTGTTAGGATTTTCCCCGAATCGTGTCTTAATACCGAGAATCTGGCACGAGTCCGACGTACCCGTGAATATTATAAACGTTAACGTGATCAGAGTAACGTGCAACGTAACTACCGGCGCGTACAGCAACGATAAACCGGTACACACTATCCACGAATTTTCACCTCGCGTGCCGCCGGGATATAAGATATCGGAAACTCCGCGACACGTCATTTACCTGCCGATCGTCGCGCGAGCAATACACGATCTAACGCTACGCATCGTCGATCAATACGATCGTCCTATAGATTTTCGCGGCGAAGAAATAACGATTCGTTTGCACGTTCAACGACGTCCTCGCGATAGGTAGCGTGACCGCACGTGTATGCACGCGTGTGTAGTATGTTAGTGTTAGATCACACGTACGAATCATCAATCGTCGCTGCCGCTGCTACTCCTGACGTCTCTGTCTCGCGTCATCGGCGCGACCCTTTATCGATAGGTGAAAGTAGAAGAATAAAGACGGGTGGAGCGATAAGAAGAGGATCCATAAGGAGAAGCAAGCCGTTGACTCGTCGAAACGCACGTTTCCTACGATCGCTAGGATTCATCGTTGCCTATTAGACGCGCAACCACGATGTCGATTATTCTGGATGTGGCAAATACGCCAACCTTTGACAATCGTATCACGAAGATCGAGTTACACACGTATAATCCGTACGCCAACACGACGTTCGACAATAGCGACGAGATAAGAATCCCCATACAGCAACAAGATCTGTACACGCTTCCGTGCGAAAGTTTTCTCTACATCGAAGGTCGTGGCACGTTCACGGCGCAGAACGCGACAGGTCCGGCAACGTCCACGACCGCTGTTCTAGACAATAATTGCGTCGCGTTCATGTTCGATGAGATTCGATACGAATTGAAGGGTGTCGAGATCGATCGTTGCCGAAATCCAGGAATCACTACCACGTTGAAAAATTACGTTTCGTTGTCGGCCGATAGAAGCAAAGTGCTCGCGAATGCTGGTTGGAATTATGCCATCGATTACGATAACGACATTTTTCATTCGAGTGCATTCAATTTCTGCGTACCCTTGAACGTGTTATTAGGATTCTGCGAGGATTACAAACATATTTATTTATTTATTTATTATTATTATTAACGGGAAACCCTTTAGTGTACAGAGATACAACTTAAAAAATATATATATATAAAATTATAACATAAAATAAAATAAAATAATATAAATAAAATAACAGAGATAACAGAGGTAAATTACGTTGAGATAATAATTGTTAACATAACATAACATAAAATAAACTGTTTCAATAATACATATAACAGTCTCCCTGTAGTTGCCTTATCACCACTCAAGAGAAAGTTTAGGTTGTTGTGATAGAAGATGCCTAAATAGTCGCGTACGAAACCGGTCAAGCGAACCTGTAAACAGGTCTAAGGCAGCACAGCACCGATTCTACTCTTCCATCGCACGGTTTAGTGGGTCCACGGTGTAGTGTGAATAGGCAGGAACTCTCGGTACAAAGAAAGGTCTCGGACGCAAAGACGTTTGAGGGGCATGATAACCAACCAATGCCACAAGCTCATGACAATTAATATGACCATGGATTACCTTATAGAGGAAGAGCAGATCAGAACAAACACGACGATACGTTAGAGAGGTAAGCCTTATCGTCTGTAAGGCAGGACCATAATCATGATCGCAAAACCGCTTAGGGCTACCGGATAACCTCATAGCTAGCCTCAGGTACTTGTGTTGGACCCTCTCAATTAAACTGATATATAGCTTATGTTTAGGGTTCCAAATTACCGATGCATATTCCAACTGTGGTCTCACAAGCGCAACATATAACAACTTAAGCGTTCTGGGCTGCCTAAAATTTTTAGCCACTCGAGCTGTAAACCCGAGGGTTTTCATAGCCTTGCAAGAGATCTTCCGGTAGTGGTTTCGAAAATCAAGCCCTGTAGCGAACACAACCCCAAGATCACAGACTTCACCCACAACAGTCAATGGGGTGTCACAAAGCTTATACGTCGCTACAATGCCATCAGCAGCCCTATGGGATCTCATAACGACACATTTCACTGAATTCAGTTGCAACTTGTTATCACTACACCACCGCTCAAATCTACCCAGGTCACTCTGCAGCATATCGGTATCCCGCGCACAACTAATAGTCCGGAATATTTTTAAGTCGTCTGCATACATGAGAATCTTACTGTTTTGGAATTTTTCCTTAAGATCGTTTATGAAAAGGAGGAAAAGAGGGGACCAAGGTGTGAACCCTGAGGGACACCTGAGGAAACATTAATCGGAGAGGATAACTGGTCCCTCACTTTAATGACCTGAACACGACTCTCCAAATAGCTGCAGATCCATAACAAAAGCGACCCCCCTATTCCAATCATGGATAGTTTTTGCTGCAGAATACTATGGTCGACCGTGTCAAAGGCTTTCCGGAAGTCTGTGTAAACGGTATCGACCTGAAGCCCCATGTTCAGTGCTTTAGAGACGAAGCAGTGATAAACCGCTATATTAGAAGTCGTCGATCTACCTGGAACAAATCTATGCTGCTCCTCGACTATCACATTTGCGAGACAGGTCGTCAAATTATCTGTTACAATCCCCTCGAAGATCTTCGGCAGGGCAGATAACTTGCATATTGGCCGGTAATTTCTAACATTAGAGTGGTCGTCTGCCTTAAATACGGGTGTAACTAGGCTGGTCTTCCAGGGAGTTGGGAAAATACCCGTTGATAGGGAAGAATTAAAAATATGCCAAAGGGGCCTAGATAGAATGAAGCGACTTTCTCTTAAGAGCAGCGGCGGAATGCCATCGAACCCCGGTCCTTTGGCAGTATCAAGCGATTCAAGTGCAGAGTATATTTTACCTATTGGAACGGACATGGAATGTATATTAATGTTACTATCCAAAGACTGGCCCGGATTTAAGGCAGGCATTACTCCCGCAGGAGGATTATAAACCGAGCCAAAGAATTGTGCAAAAAGTTCAGCTGCCTCCAAGTGCGACGAGGCAGATGTTTGGTCAAGATGCACTGTACTGGGAATGTTATGCCCGCCACGCTTGGTATTTACATATTTCCAAAAGTTGGATACATTTTCCGAGACCGAAGACTCAACGCCATCAAAATATAAACGTTTATCTCGCAACAAGGCTGCCTTACACTGCGATCGGAGAGAGGAAAAGTTTAGATAATCGCTGTGTAAACATGATCGCTTAAAGTTTCTATGCGCACTCTTCTTCAGCCGAATTAAGTACTTAAGTCTAGGAGAACACCACGATGGGAATGTGGAACCCACTACGGTCCTGAACGGAATATAAGAATCAATAGCAAGGTTAACGTGGTAGTATAAACGCTCAAGGGCTAAGTCAGGCTCCACATTACTGGTCTCATTGTCCCAATCGATAGAATTAAAGTAAGCAACAATGCTAGGGTAATCGCCACTCTTGAAATCTCTAAAGCTTAAATTATAATCCGTGACGTTAATATCGTAGGAAAGATCACAAAACTTCATATAAAGAGGTGGATGATAGGCATCAGGAGCGATTAGAGGATCTAAGACCCGATCTATAGTAACATCGTCAGTATTACTTACGAAGATAATATCAAGAGTAGCATCATACACATTAAACACAGTGTTGACCTGAGCAAGGTTGCAATATGCAGCGCACCCAAGAAGGAGATCAATAGCAGCTGATTCTGACAACAATATCCCCGGCTTTCTAAAACACGCTTGGCCTTGATCGTAATACCAAACAGCGTGCGGAAGGTTATAATCGCCAAACATTGCAAGAATATCTTCACTATATCTCTGGTATAATTCCATAATACAGCCTACATGCCCAGCAAAAAGTGAAGTATGTGACGCTGGCGGTAAGTAAGTGGCCCCCAATAAGAGATATTTGTTATTGTGGAGGCGGGCCCTGACAAAAACTTGTTCGGCATCAGCGTAGTCAACGGTAACAAGACAAGATGGTATCGCCTTCTTTACTGCAATGAGGACACCACCACCCCTTATAAAACTACTTGTGTAGGCGGATCTATCGCATCTATATACCGCATAATTACCTAAACCAAGTTCACGCGAAGATATAGCGGAAGTAAGCCAGGTCTCAACCAAAATTATAATATCGTATGACAGCACTGTTGCGACAAGAGCATTATTTAATAAATCTAATTTAGTTCGTAGACCACGGGCGTTTTGGTAGTACACTAGAGGGTTACTTCCAAGTTTTTTTGCGCGGAATCACGACGGAGTCTACTAGGCACTATCTTCGGCACACCACGTATGTACTTAATAGTCATATTGGTCTCCCCTTTTTCATGGAGATCGCGCAATTCCGCTCTAAGTTGGGTTAGAGTTGAACGTTGAAGCTGTGTCTTGTCGTCAGATATTTTGAACGGCCCCTTGTAACGGTGTTTGTTCTGGAGAATACTCCGGACGCTTGCCGCCGAGTCGAGGCGCACACACAGAGGCCTTGTTGTCGTTTTGTTCGGCTTCCCAAGTCGACGGACGGACAGCTCCTGGGTGCCAAGGGGACCGATCTCGTTAATGATCTGTCGAACTCCCTCGGTATCTGCTGTTTTAGCTATCGCAGGTGACATATCGCGCGGCTCTGGCATTCCAAAAACAATTATGTTTTTAGATCTGTCTTCCCTTTCTTTCAATTCCTCGATAATCTCTTCAGCAGCAGGCGCAGGAGGTTGCACAGAGGTGTTTCCAGCGTTATCCTCGAGGTTTTTAACCCGTTGCGACAGCGCGTTAATCTCCAACCTCATATCCGATAACTCTGATTTTATTGCAGAGAGCATTTCTTCACGGAAGCTAGCAAAGTCATTCCTGAGGTCCCTCAATTCTGATGGTAATCCAGCTAGTGCCTGGAGTGTAGATTCGGATAACGATGCTATTGACTGTGCCGACGGTGATATGGGTTGGCTTACAGTAGCCTGGAGCCTTAATGAATTCGAGCTACAGCTTAAAAGTCTCCCTTCATGCTACGGATGACCAGAACGGGCTAAGCACGTTAGACCAGGGTGGCTGATTAATCCACAAATAGTGCAGGTAACAGGATTGGCTACATGGGCACCACAGCCCTTGCATTTCTTGCTTCCACTCATGATTCAAATATCCCACAATGCAAGAAAACCAAATGAAATGAGAGACACAGGCAACACCACACAGTCACTTAAGCAGAAAGCACTCCTGTGATTCCGTGCAACTAGCGCAGAACTAGAAAATAGTTCTTGCAATTGGATATAATATCCGATACGGAGACTGGGATAACGGTCGCGGGACTCACGTGTTTACAAAGTCACACAGACAACCTGTCACTTCGGCTGATCAAGACAGACATATCGTGATGAACGCACGGCACGAGCTGATCCTCATACGATCACGAGTCGATACGAACGTGATGCACTGCACCTCCGCCACTGCGTGGCCGAAACTGGAGATACGCAAGGTGCAGTGGCGTATGCCCCATGTCGTTTTGGAGGAAGTGAATAAACTAAATCCTGGAAAGCGGTCGTCCGATCGCGATGAGTTTCCGATCGTGGAGCTTGCACGAGTACCCGTTACTGCAAGCTACAACGAAACACACGTGGACCCTGAAAGCTACGTCGCAAATCGAGAAACCCCGATACGTGTTATTCGGTACGCAAACTGATCGAAAGAATTGTCCCGATAAATCCGCGAGCAGATTTGACTCGAATAATCTCACGAACCTTCGACTGTACTTAAATTCCGAGGCGTTTCCGTTCGACGACTTGAACTTGGATTTCGATAAGAATAAATACGCGCTCCTGTACGATATGTATGCGAAATTCGTTCGATCGTACTATGGTCACGGAGAACCATTGCTGAATGCGATCGAATTCCATAAATACGCGCCTATCGCGGTCATAGATTGTTCTAGGCAAAACGAGTCGTTTAAGAGCGCCACGGTGGACGTGCGAATAGATTTTGAATTCAAAGAAAATATTCCCGCCAATACTACCGCGTACTGTTTGATGATACACGATCGTATAGTCGAATACAACCCTTTAACCAACGTGGTACGCAAACTAATATAGTGTGCGTGCGTGAACGATTATTATTACTACTACTAATACTACTACTACTACTGCGGATACTGCGTCTATCTCCCTCCCACGAAGCTCGGACACTCATCTTTATCTCTACGCATACTTCCGTTCATTATAATTCTAAGAAAGCGCATCTTGCACTTCTCGTGTCAGTCCGCCTGTGGAGACAATAAAGGATTCATTCTTTGACCAGCACCCTGCTGAGTAACACTTATTCTTCCTGATCCCTTACGCGCCCCACGGGATTTATTACATAATTGAGAATTCCTCGTGTATTTCCGAGCCGTCCAGCAGGACACGAGTGAATTTCGAGGCAGTGTCTTTTATTTTTATTCCGGGTAATTTCCCCGTGACATTTTGGCGATCCTGCCAGGATTGGTGATTCGTCGAATAAAGTGATCTCCCGAAAACTTCCACGGCCAGGACTACGTGAGCTTGCAACCAATGAAGGGACCACGAGAGCCTGAAGGAGATCAGCGAGTCGACCGACCTGACGACCACTACCGAAAAAAAAAAAAAGGGAAGAAGAGGGGAAATCAAGGTGAGCATTGGCTTACATTTCATTTACTAAACACCGCAAACCTCGCGCGGAATACAATACAGACTCTAGAGAATACGAAGGCTCTTTTATCAATAAAATGGAAGCTAAATTAGAAAAACTAGAAAACCTAGTTCAAGGCGTTAGCGCCTCACTGGCTAAACTACTGGCTAGCGTAGAATGCAATCACATTACGTTACAAAAAGACATAGCCGCGCTTGACGAAGAAAATAAGATACGACGCGAAGAAATAAAAGAGATAGCGCAGAGAATCGGGAAGATAGCGACTGAAGACGAATGCTCACCTCATCCGAGCCCAACGGAGGACGAGGACGACGAGTCACGACCAGGAGCAAGTACCTGGCATGACTCACGCGTTATACCCTCCGCGCCGCCCATGATTCCTCGCTCTAATATTCCCGCAAAGGACGTAGTGAGAACGATTCGTTCACTCCGCGGCCGCGACGATACCGGAGTCGAAGATTGTATCTCTTCAGTAAAAGCAGCGCGCACGCAATGCGGAGAAGATGAATTTCTATTACGCTTAATAATCGCAGAGAAGATTACCGAACACGCGGAGAGAAGTATTAGGCATTTGAGTATCGGATCATACGAAGAATTATACGACGCGCTTAGGAAGCATGTAGCACCCGCACTAGCTAACGCACGCAGCAAATTAAAAGAAATAAAGCAGGGAAATACGGAAACGATACATTCATATAACCTACGTTTTCGCCAGCAATATAGCGAACTCCGCTACGCGATCCAATACAATTATTCTAAACCTCCGGCCCGTAAGGTCATGCTAGACGCAGAAGATGAATCTGCCAATCAAATGTACATACTGAATCTCCGTTCTGATGTCAGCCAGCTCGTATACGCACGACACCCGTCGAACCTGGCTCTCGCTCAGCAATGTGCTGCAGAAACAGAAACATGGTTACGCGAAGCATCGGGACGTTCACAAGCCATAACTCGTACGGTACAGGCACCGAGACGCCCGACTCCACTATCGCGTCCCACTCAAGAATCGTCCGCAACCCGATCCCAGCTGACAGCTGTACCTAAAGAGAACGCTTCTAACCATTCGGTGCCCCTGTCATCACGCGTAAATTTAAAATATAATTTCTGCGGTATACTTGGACACACGGCGAATCAATGCCGAAAGCGTAACTACCAACAACAGAAGTTTCAATCGCGGCAACAAGGAAAACTTCCCCCTCGCGTAAACCAGGTCTTAACGAATCTTCCGACGGATCCGCAACCCCAAGAGTATCCAGAACAACCGGCCGATTGCGACATATATTCGCTCAACTGGGGGGAATGCGACAAAAAGGAAGATTACTCGTCGATACAGGGTCAGGAGTGAATTTGATTAAAGCATCGCTGCTCAACTCTTCTGTTGAACGTATAGCCGAGAGAAAAGACTTTTGCATGGGTCGCGATCTGCATACCTCCCACCAGCGCGTTCAACTAATCAGTCTCGGACAGAAACACGATTTTTATGAAATCCCAGATGACTTTCCTATATTGGAGGACGGTATTATCGGACTACCGTACCTCGATGCTCATAATTTCACAATCACCAGTAAAACCTTAACGATTAGCGATCTTTCTATACCACTCTTCAGCGAATTATCAATACCATCTAAACAAACTGTCTCAGACACCATCGAGACAGAAACAGACACGCATCGCGTACTGTTTATCAATCCTCTTGATTCCGAAATACGAATCCCAACCAATGAAATTTTACTTGAGGAAGAGACAACACCGATAGCGAATCGATTCCTTCAACTAGCCGACAATATTCGCACGGAACACTTAGATACTGTAGCATGCGAATCGATCGAAAAGATCATGTTCTCATATTCTGATATATTTTCGCTTAAAGACGATCCGCTTCCAAAGAGCAAACTCATCTCACATCGTATCACCCTAAATAGTGATAAACCTGTATTTGTGAAACCTTATAGGTTACCCAAATGCCATGAGGAAGAGGTAAAGAAACAAATAAATAAAATGCTCGAGGAAGGCATAATCGAGGAATCCGATTCTGATTACAACGCACCTTTAGTTGTCGTGGCGAAGAAACAAGATGCGAGCAAATTAATTAAATGGAGAATCGTTGTCGACTCCCGAAAATTAAATGAACTGACTAATTTGGATGCATATCCACTACCTATCATCGACAATATCCTTGACAGTCTAGGGAAGGCAAAATTCTTTTCTGCACTTGACTTAAAATCTGGCTTCCACCAGATTCCTATGCACCCCGATACAAAAAAATACACTGCTTTTTCAACCACCGACGGACATTACCAATATACCCGTATGCCTTTCGGTCTTAAAAATGCACCATCGACTTTTCAACGAACAATGGATAAGGCAATGGTAGGACTTGTCGGAAAATATTGCTTTGTGTACTTGGATGACATCATAATCTTTGGATCAACACTGGAGGAACACAACAAAAATTTGGCGACAATATTCCAGCGACTAAGAGAGGTCGGACTCAAAATCCAACCTGATAAATGTGAATTAATTCGACCGGAATTGGAATATCTAGGCCATCGCATAACTGAGCATGGCGTAAAACCCAACGAACGCATACTAGAAGCCGTGAAGAATTTTAAAGTCCCAACTAATATAAACGAAACTCGCTCTTTTCTCGGATTAACAGGCTACTACCATAAATTCATACGTAATTACGCAAAAATAGCTAAACCACTCACCGAACTTACGCATAAAGATGTACTATTTGCTTGGACAGATAAATGTCAAACTTCTTTCGAATTGCTACGTTCTAAACTTTGTGAGGAGCCGGTATTATGTTACCCCGACTACTCAAGGCCGTTCACGTTGACGACCGACGCGTCTAACGAAGGTCTCGGTGCTATCTTATCGCAGGACGCACACCCGTGCTGTTTCATATCACGCACGCTAAACAACGCTGAGAAGAACTATACCACTACAGAGAAGGAATTGCTCGCAATCGTATGGGCCGTGAAACGCCTACGCCAATACCTGCTAGGAAGAAAATTTAAAATTATCACGGACCATATGGCACTCAAATGGTTATTTAGCGTTAAGGATCCCTCATCTAGACTCCTACGATGGAGATTACGATTGGAGGAATATGATTTCACGATAGACCATTGTAAAGGTAAAGAGAATACCGCTGCAGATGCCCTTTCGAGAGTACTGGTTAACCGACGCAGGGACGCTGATTTACTAATAGAGGGAATAACCGAGAATACTCCCTCGCCACCAAACGAACTCCAAGATTTGCCGCAACACACCGGACGCCAAGACCTCTCGAATTCCGATACAGAAACTGCTTCCACGACTGTGTCAGAACCTGAGGTCTCCAGAGAACGACTCTGTCGCGAATTCGACGTTTGGCAAGACCTCTCTTCAAACCTTCTCTGCACAGAGCCTAACACTCACGGTTCAAATTGGCTGCGCATATTCCGTGCAGACTTGGGGAACAATGATAATCACGCCTGGCTTTTTCGTCTTAAAGAAATGATTGATAACAGACCCGATAAGCAACTCAAGCAAATCAAATTTCAACTCTCTTCTGATCCCTATACGGAAGTAGAAAATTATTGGATAAAAGAATATCTACGATTCCTCGATGACAAGTACACGCCTACAGCTAAAGTAATATTTTGTGCTAACTCGCGTTTCACGGAACTCACAGCTGAAGAAAAAGAACAAATAATCTTAGAATGCCATAATTCGACCGTAGGGCAACACTTGGGACAAAATAAAACCATCGCAAAGGTGCGTGAAAAAGCTAATTGGACAAATTTAGAAAAGGATGTATCAGATTTTGTAAAAGCTTGTGACAACTGTCAAAGGAACAAATTAACTCGCGTCCGCTTCCGAGAAGAAGCGGTGATCTCAGACACTCCCATGGAACCAAATGACAAAATCGCAATGGATATCTATGGTCCCCTAGTAACTACAGCTAAAGGAAATTCATATATACTTTCCATCCAAGACATGTTAACAAAGTATCTTACCCTCATTCCCATAAAGCAAACACAGACCTCCGATATTATCGATGGACTGATTAACCATTATATCTATATATTCTCCTCTCCAAAACATATATTAACGGATAACGGAACGAACTTCATTAGTAAGTTAATGCAAGAATTCGAAAACACTCTAAATATCAGACACATTCGTACGACTGCCTTCCACCCGGAAAGCAACGGAGCATTAGAAAGAACTCATGCACTCTTAAAAGATCTTATTCGAACAGCACTCCACGGCAAGGATAATAACTGGGATGACAGATTAAACATGATTTGCATGAGATACAACACGGCCTGCCACGAGGGGACAGGTTTAACACCATTCGAACTAACATTCGGAAGGAAAGCTAATCTTCCCTCAACCATATCAACTACTCCGGCACTTTCAAAATTGGAACTATTCAACTCCTGGAAGAGAAGGCACAATGCTTATCTGGAAGCAGGAAGAAAACGTATTGAAACTAACAAGCAGAAACACAAAACGCAACAAGATAGTAGACTTATTAGAACTCAACAAATATTTAACGAAGGTGATCTTGTAATGATGCACAACGATAGCCCTACATCAAAATTAGATGCAGAATGGCTAGGACCATACACCATCATCAAATCAGCAACACCCAATTACGATATTCTAAAGGACAATCGGAGTTATAAGGTCCATGGAAACCGTCTCAAACCGTACATACGATAAATTTTGAAACTGTTACAGATCATGATGACGCTGTTGCCCATTTTCCTGCTACTCTCTGGAGTCTCAGGTAACGAAATCAAGTCGCCAGTGACCGTCACCCGATTTGAACGCACTCCAAATCTCTACTTGGACGCAATTGGTCCCACAAGGCTGTATCATCGCCAATGGAAAACCGTTGTCTATGTTGACTTGCGAGAAGTCCGACAAGCGGAGCTCCAAATTGCACAAACGCTGCATCATCCACTCTTCACACAAGCCGGACCACAAACCACGTCAGTTTTGACTCATATTATTAATAGGTTCAAGCGTAGTTTAGCTCAAAGAGATACCCTATTGACTAGTTTAGGATACAGCAAACCCATTAACCTAGAACGTAACACTCGTCGTAAGCGAGGCATACTTAATCCTATCGGAGAACTATCTAATATACTCTTTGGCACACTTAGCCAAAGCGATGCTAACTATTATAACGCCGAGATCGAAAAGTTGTATGTAGACAACCGTAGACTTAGTACTTTAGTAGCTAACGAAACTTCAATCCTCAAAACTACACTTAGGGATAATGAAAATTTTAAGCTTAAGATAACTACATTTATTCAAAACTTATCCAACTCCACTGACATAGCCATAGAAAAATTAAAAGCGCACGAATTAACTCTTCAATATCTACTCGAATTCTCAGAAATTGTGTCAGAACATAATGAAATGATAGAAAATCTTCGATCGCTTGTAACAAACGGAAGACAAGGCAAAATTGATCCAGTACTCCTCGATTCTGAACAAATAAAATCCATCCTTTCAGATTTAAAGACAAATTTTGGCATAAAACACCTACTCACGAGCGATCCTGCCGAATTTGCTTACAAAATCCTCAAGATTGTCAGAACTAATGTTTTTGTTTTAAATGGCAATAAGCTTTGCTTTGAAATTCAAATCCCAATTGTGGAAGAAACTTTCTATACTTTATACGCCTTGGCTACCGTTCCATCAGTGACTGAGCACCACCTGCACGCAATCTCCCACACAGAAAAATTCATTCTTATCGACCACGAACAGCAACAGCACTCCGATATCTCAGAACGCGAAATAGATAGGTGTCTTACACTCGACGAATTACACATTTGCGAACATTTACGCCCTACGTTAAAATCCGAATTGACCGACCCGTGTCTACAATTAGCTTTAGATAACCTGTCAGCCGATGCGAACACCTGCGCTATATCAAGACTAGCAACCTCGCAAGCAGTATGGATTCCTCTCCATTCCAAACAAGCCTGGATTCAAGCATCATACTTCACAATTGTACTTCATACCACCTGTCCTAACGTAATGGAAATTACTACAACTCATCTAACAGGAACAAACCTTGTCAAAATTAGGCCTGACTGTGTAGGCCACACCAGAACAGTAACCCTTTACTCCAGTACAGAAATAACAAATCCCGAACTTATGCCTACTTCCTTTGGAATATCCAACTTCACTCTTCCCGAAATTAATGATACCGTAACAATTTACGGCAGAATACCTGTACTACAGGACGAAATTATCTCCTCTTCCTCTTTACTACACAAAACCAAATTACTGGACGATATCTCGAGGGAAGCGCTTGAAATCTCCACACACGCCAGAACCCTTCATCGATCCGAAACCACTTGGTCTTTTCTGCAATATCTTGCTGTTATGCTAGCTATAGGGGCGATAATTTATATTATTTTTAAGCTTAGATTATGGAAATTATTATTATGTTTAGTTAAGCTTTGTAACTTTTATAATTGCTTTAACATGAATGCGAGCGGTCAACACCACCATGGTACGACAAATCCCACAGCCGTGCGTTATACCCCAGAGGACACAATAGACGAATTGGAACCCCCCAAATTAAGAGCTATCACCTCACCGACTAAAAGAATCAAATTCGCTAACTAGGTAACTTCGAGGACGAAGTTTAATCTAGGAAAGGGGATGTTACGCAGACCTGTCACTCGTCTGTCTATCTCCCTCCCACGAAGCTCGGACACTCATCTTTATCTCCACGCATACTTCCGTTCATTATAATTCTAAGAAAGCGCATCTTGCACTTCTCGTGTCAGTCCGGCTGTGGAGACAATAAAGGATTCATTCTTTGAGCAGCACCCTGCTGAGTAACACTTATTCTTCCTGATCCCTTACGCGCCCCACGGGATTTATTACATAATTGAGAATTCCTCGTGTATTTCCGAGCCGTCCAGCAGGACACGAGTGAATTTCGAGGCAGTGTCTTTTATTTTTATTCCGGGTAATTTCCCCGTGACAACGATAACAACAACGACAACGATAAGCCGAGTTAAATTCAGGCAGTTTTATCGTTCTTCTGTATTGTATGTTTTATAGTTCTCTGAGTCTGTACACTTGTGATTGTATCTTATTATGTTCTCAATGGTCTTGTACCGTATAAATAAATAAATAAATAAATAAATAAATAAATAAATAAATAACATCAACAACAACGACAACGACAACAACGATGTTGACGAAGTTGTCGATGAAGATAATGTTGTCGATGATGTTATTGATGATGTTGATGATAATATCGTCGATGATGACGATGAAAAAATTCATGATGATGAGTCGTCAGTACAGGCTTACGATTTGGATATGGTGCGTAAACCCGTCGATGATATCGAAGTGTATGTACCGAACGCCAAAGGACCCTTGTCGCGACAATACCTACGACTGTTCTTCACCGACAACAGGAGACTAATCGATGATGTGCACGGCGTATACTTGGGGCCCGACGAATATCTAATGATCGGCGATTCCGTGCTCACCATCGGTGCGGACGGCGATGACATTCGCCTGAATGGGACGCGATACCCGGGGACTCGGGGTTTGTACGAATTGTTGTTCATGCGAGAACCCAACCAGCAGACGCGCACGGACGCTGATTTTCGCTCGTACCGACGCATCTTATTGTCGACGAGCGCGCATAAGCAAAACCATTCGCCGAGCAAGCGCACGCTGGGTAACAAGGGGTACAAGTATAAGAAAATCATATCCCAGGTGATCGGTGGGGCGCGAACATCGAATGTCAGACGCGTTAGGGGCAGCGCAGGCGGCGCGGGCGGCGTGGGCTGTGCGGGCGGTGCGGGCACGCGACAAGGTCGAGGATTGCCCATCGACGAATCGATGACGGTCACCGATAACGCGATCGATTACGTGTACTGGGACGATCCGAACGAATTGGTCGATAGGCTTGGATTGCTCGTAGCATCGCGCGCGGCAGGTCACACGGGTCACGATAACGAAATCGCATCCATCGTGGAGGAACTTCGCGAGGATGGACGCATCTTAAATTGAACGATCCGGTGATCGTCGCGTCAGTAGTGTTCGCGCGCACGCATCGTTATGTCGGTGAACAAGTTTGGCACCTCGTTACGTAACAACAACAACAACAACAACAACAACAACAACGAAGTGGCGATGACAATGACGAGACTATTGTCCTCGGCGGATGAACGCTTTACCCAAAAAATCGAAACGGCTATCGCGAACGCACGAGTGGACGCCGCGTATCAACGATCTCAACTCGAGACGCGAGTACAACGAACGATGTCGGATATCGTTAACGCGCAATTGTCCCAACTAGAGGAAGATTTAAATATCGCGATGGAACGACGCTTGGATCACTTGAAAGACAGACTCGAAGAGTTCACGACGTCGTGGACTGCGATAATAACCACGGATCGGTACAAACGAAAAGCAAACGAGGGTCTACGGCGACGATGACGATGATCAATGATGCTGACAATATCGGCTACGACTTCGAAACGACTAATAACGAACGATCGCGAAATACGTGCACCGATTGCGTTTTACGTACGCTCGAGGAACTGATACTAATTCTAACGTCTTTGGAACGTCGCGACCATCCCCGACCACCCGCGAAGCATGAACAAGGAGCGAGTACAACTAGTGAACGAATTACACGCCCCCGCTAGACGGAATTTCCCACGGCGTAGCGTCGTGATTCGCGGCTACGATGATTTGTGGCAGGCCGATTTGGTGGAGATGCGTCCGTACGCGAAGCAAAATCGTGGATATCATTACATACTAACGATCATCGATACGTTCAGCAAGTACGCGTGGGCCATACCCGTGAAAACGAAAAGTGGACGCGACGTGACCGCGGCGTTCACGACCGTATTGCGGCAGAGCGATAGATGCCCGCGAAATTTACAAACCGACATGGGAAAGGAGTTTTACAACGCGGAGTTTCAACGATGCGCGAAGATGCGCGGGATTAACCACTACTCCACGTACAGCGTGATGAAAGCGTCGATCGTCGAACGTTTCAATCGCACGCTGAAAAACCACATGTGGAAACAATTCTCCTTGAACGCGTCCTATCGCTGGGTCGACCTGTTACCTGCGCTCGTACGCACCTACAATCATCGCAAGCATCGGACGATCAACGCCCGACCCGTTGACGTGACCCCCGCGATGCGTTTGTCGTTCGCCGCGAATGAACCCCCCTCCACCTCTGCATCGAAAGGTGTTCGACTCCGCGCGAAATTCAACGTCGGTGACAAGGTACGCGTGAGCAAGTTCAAGACCCTCTTCGAGAAGGGGTACACTCCGAACTGGTCGACCGAGGTATTCGAAATCGTAACCGTACAACGAACGTTCCCGGTGACGTACATTCTGCGGGATTCCGCGGGAGAGCCGATCTCGGGTGGATTCTACGAGTACGAACTACATTCGGTCACGAATCCGGACGTCTATCTGGTCGAGAAGATTATTCGTCGCAAGGGGAATCAGGTGTACGTTAAGTGGCTTGGATTCGATTCGTCGCGGAACTTGTGGATACGCGACAAGGATATTCTCTGATTCGTTATCGTGCTTGATGTTACAGGAACAAATAAATTAATGAATAAATACATATAAATATATACATTGTCCGTTTATTCACATTCTCATTCTTCTTCGTGCATATATGCGTACGATTAAGCTTAATAAAGTAGAGAAAAAAAAATATATATATATACTAATACGTATAAAATATAATTTTGGTTATATTCTACGCTATACATATATTACATATCCATAAATAAATAAATAACATATACAAAAGAAACGTATATACATATGTACATGCAAAAATACAAACATACAAGCATTCTATACAATGGGATTCTCGAGGGACTCGTCGGGCTCAAGCTCGAGCTCGGGGATTCGATAATGCCCCCACGGAAGGGTGTTGACCCGATCGGTTAAAATATATCGCTTGTCGTCGAACGGACTGAGAGCGTTCTTTTCCCCACTCACGGAATACACCTCGTGCTGGTTGGAGCGAATATTGTTCTATCGAATCGATTTTTCGGTGAGATCGCGGAGACAACGAATGTAATCATCGAATTGTATATCGTTCGCGACCACGTGTCTCCGCACACCCTTCACTTTTATAGTCTCACTCGTAGACCCCACTGCAGCGTTAAACGTTCTTGTCGCGTACATCTTAGACCGTAGTCCGACGAACTCGGTCATCAAGACGCCGTTGTTCGCATCTTTCATGAGTCCCGGAACCTTTTTGTTTACGCGGGGCATACCGTACGGATTGTCCACCGCGTAATCACTCGTGTCGAATCGGGCGACGTCACGCTTCATCCTTTCATACACATCCTCGCATTCCACACTATACATTAAACTGTCTGTGTCGGTGTACAGAACCTTACACCGATCACCGAACTCCGCGCGCATATATGCATACTGAAATTCATACAGACATTCCTTCGATACGTCGAGCACACTCATACCCACGTATATCGGTTTGTCGAACTTAACTTTCAGTTTACGCATTTCGATTGCCACCAACTGCTCCGAGAAGATCGTGCGGCTGTGAAAGTTCGGTTTCGCGATCAGCGCTTCCGCGCCGTAACGACCGTCCCACCGCGTCACCAGTCGCACGTCTACGCGATTCCGAACATTTTCCATTGTCTTCCCGTACACCGCGTTATTCATTAATTTAAATAGCGTCTTTTGAAATTCACTCGTGGCTCGCGTCCTCAAACCGGTGTTCAATTGGATATAGTCGCGCAACCAATGCGACTGATCAAATCGCAACACTCGATGAATTCGCGTCACGCGTAAACCGTGTCGGATGCACTGTTTTAGGTAGCGATAATGGATGACGTATCGCTCCTTATCGTCGAGCGTGGCAAGCAGCTTGGTCTGTTTTCCTCCTGGCGCGTGCTCGCGCACCGGGCAGAATGGAAGGTCGGCGTGGGCGTCGTGGATCTCCTTGGGATATTCGATGTCTACCTCCAGCAGGTATCCCTCAGATTCCTCGGAGTCCTCGCCGTCGGGTAGGGATGATACGTCGAGCGCGGTCACTGTCGCATCGTCCAGTCATCGAAACTCTCCTTTCGGCATAGTCTGCGACATCGCCCAGCCGTACAAGTTGTTGACGTCGAAGTACATTAGATACGTCGACGGCTTCGACTCGTCGTACATCCCACCAGGCAGGTGCTTGTTGTTGGCTCGTGCGTACCTGTGCGAGGACTGGCTCAGACCGCCGCGTATGCCACGCTCCACGAACAGTAGCATGTCCACGTCCGTCAGAAGCTCTAATCATACGCTGGTGTACATGAGCATCGCGTCCCACGTGAAACTCGGTAGCGTGAAATAATGCACGGGATCCAGATCGTAACTCGGGATACAATCGGTGCGGAAACTTTCGAATACGTCGGCGAGTAACAGCACATATGTTTTCAAATACAAATCACTGTACTCGCCCAATGTCTGCACGCGAAAAGAGTTCCACACGTTCACGGCGTGCGCGTAATCAGGCTCCGACGCGGCGCGATCGTTCAGCTGATTATAAAACGCTTCGCGGGATGGTAAACGCGTATCGTTCAATTTGGAGTACGACGATACATAGTCGTACGGGAAGACGCCCTTCCTGGTCAGGAGATCGAACTGATCGTCCGACAGGGATTGCAACTCGCGTCGTAGAATCGCGAGTTGTTCTTTGCCGAGGTCCGAAGCGAGTTTCTCCAGACTAGCGGCCAAGAACTTCAACGAATCTATGAAACGAAACTTCAATCCCCTCTTCCAATCATTGTTCTCGGCGTCGATTCCCTTGACGTGTTTGGTGAATGATATGTACCGCTCCTTTGTCACTGGCAGCAAGTCGATCTGCCCCTCGAACGCGGACGCCAACTCCTTAATCACGAAATGCGCGTCGTAGCCTGATAGATTGTGAAACACTACCGGTAGCGTGTACGATCTTTGGAATTGTAAGTTACACGACACGTGGGCCGCGCCTCGGTACTCGCCCGTCGAGTGGCAATAGTCGCGCACTTTTTTATTCCCATCGACGAACGGTTGTCCGCACACGTGACACGCGATTGCTTCGTTAAAACTTTGCCACTGTTGATCCGTCAACGAGTTCATTGGTTTCGCGTTCTGCAACCACGAATACGCATTGTCCGCAAAGTCTCGAAGTTCTTGCACGAACCATTTCACGCACTCGGTTTCGTGACGATACGCCCGATAACGGCACAGAGACGCGTCGGTGGAGCAATGGATGTAGTATCCCACGCTGTACGCTCTGTGCTACTGGTACGCATACGTCCGACTCCGCTCCGCAGACTCGACGTCCTCCAGCATGCATTCGATGTCCGCGTAGACGATGAATGGCGCTCGTTCCTTGTGTTTGAAATTTTTGAATTGCAACCATTTATCCTCCGCGGACGGCAATTCAACGGCACACTCGTTCAGACGTTGACAGTCCACGCTGTGCTTCGTCAATTGCTCGGACAAATGGAAGAAGCTGAGACATCTGCAACGATAATAGTATTAATAATAATAATTAAACAAAAAGAATAAATAGTATATATCAATTGAAAATTCCATATTTGACTCACCTTTCGCAAACGAATACTTGGCCATTATGGTTGCTGAGTTGCTTCGATACGAGTCTTGACATGCTGCGAATGCACGTGAAATGATAATGTTGGGAGTCCTTGGGATCCTGCACCAGTAGCAGATTCGCGTGTTTCTCCCGCTTGTCCTCGGTCAAACGCAGAGGCGCGCAGCTTCCGTCGGACCACGTGTACACGTTTACCGACACGTCGTTCAACCTCTCGAACTTCGCCAGCTGGTTCAACGTTACGGGAAGAGTCATATCGTTCGTGCGAAGCACCTCCGAGTAGTGTGGGTACGATGCGACCCTATCCCCATGCGTAGCAGTAGGATACAAACTAGCGACGACTGACCACAAGAAGCACGCATTGTCTCTACTCTTTACGTTTACCACCGCCCTTTTAAGAATGACCTTGCGCGGAAGTGGTACGTCGCAGCCGGCTCGAAGTGGATTATGCTTATTAATATTCACTAGAATATTTAGCACAGCCTTTAGGGTCCATCCACTGTTGCGATCTTGAAACTCTTCGATCGCCACTAACGTGGGAGTGACCACACACCGCGAATACCACTCGCGCACGTTTGATGTCCTGAACAGTACGCGATTTCGCGTTCCGAAACTTTTCATGTCTGTATTCGCGTTTAACATAAACTCAGCGTTCAGGACCGTATTCACGGCCACACCAGAATGTTCTCTGATAGCGTCTGTCACGCGCGATAGCACCATTCGTCGGGCTTCCTCCAAAAATTGACGCGGATCGATGTAACCCACGTTAATGACCGCACCAGTCGAAATACGATTCCGAAACGCGGTTTCCACATCCTCCCATACGACCTTAGGTGTCGTCAGCCGACCCGAAACCCCGAGTCCTACTCGCCAAAACCGTACCCGCACGATCGTACGTAATGTCTTAATACGCGCGATTAGCGATGCCAGACGCTGCTTCGATGCCATCGACACTCCTTCGCCGCACTGATACTCGACGATAAGTCGCAAGCACGTGTCGCACTGATTCACCCAGTCTCGGAATTCCGCAACACTGCGTAAAAGCCCGGATATCCGGGACAAAACCCCGTATGTGTCCATGAATACCTCCATGTTTACTTCTTCTGCTTTAATATTCAATTAAAAGGCACGCACTAGCAGACACGAGTGGTTGATGCGACTCTTCCGCCTGATGCGGTTCTGATCCGAATATCGAAAACTCAGGGGAAGAATGATCGCGAAGATGTTTATCGAACGATTGCGTGGCTCTGATTGAATGTACTAACCACCTACCCTAGCCGAGATTCATGAGTCGTTATCGCTCCGAATTCTTTTCTTCGAACTTTCTTTTCTTCGAACTCTCTCACCCTCAACGTTTCAATCAGGTGACGTGATGTAGCGCTTGCTCGATGCGTTACCGCGCGTATTGAATTGCAGCTTTCATGATAAGGGTGTTTACACCCATCACGGTGGTTTCAATTTTCAAAATACGTTGGGTGATGCCCGAATAATTATCGCGCTATACTTCCGTATGCATGTGATCGTGAAGCAGTCCCTTAAAATCAGTTCTCAAATGCTACTACGGCGGTCAAGACGTACGTTACCGCGAGAAACATTTTAAGAATTTATCATATCTAAGTCGCGTACCTTAAGTGCAATTGCTTCGAAGTGAATCGCTTTTTGAAGTGGATTATTTTTGGAAGTGCATAATTTTGAAGGAGACTGCTTTTGAAGGATATCGTCAGTAGTTCAACGCACGGAAATACAAGCGATTATACCGTAAGTTTCCATGATCATATTTTAGTGAATCGTTGTGTTAGTAACTTTGAGAATTATAAGAAAAATTGGTTTCAGATTATGTCATTATCCGTGAATTTGAATCGTCCAGCTTCCGGTACGATCACCTCTGCTGTGATACCGATCCGTACCTCTAGCCCGAAAGTATATGTTACGTGTCAGAATGTTGAGGTTCAAACCGAAGAAATTCGGGATGATATCGTCCACGAGGCTGAAGTTACTCACGATGGCGATATTTTTTTAAAAGTTTTTCATAATGCTGACACCGCAATTAATGAACCACCGAATGATCATTACGGAGATGAGCAATTTTGGCTGAATCGTATGCTCAGCAGACGTACTTTTTAGATGACGACGATGATGATGATAATGATGTATATGGAAATATATATCAGCGGCATCGTGCGGGTGCTCCACAGAGCGTGGTTTGGCGAAACTGCGTCAATGCCAAAAAGATTAATTTTGACACAGTTTATGCGAATGCAGCATCGGGGCTTTACGCTTGCGATATTGCAATTCAGACTGAGCCCGAGCAAATTGACGATGACGCATTTTATGCCGATGGGGATGTATTCTGTGAAATCGTCGACGATGTCATTTTTATCGACGACGACGATAGTGCCCTATTTGCTGGCGATGTAGTCGAGTGGGAGAATTAAGTTTAATAAATTATTCAATCTTGAAAATGTTAATATTAATATGTCGGGTTTACTTACCTATCTTCCACCTTCCCTGTAAAGCGATTGCGCTATTTAGATTAATCGTTCTCGAATAGTTATCGCGACAGCGCGTCGAATTACATTTCGTCGGTGGATGTTTATACGATCGCGACGTTGCATTCTTTCATGAGATGGTTACGCTATTTAGGTTAATTAATCTCGAATAGTTATCGGTGTTGAATTACAGCATCCACGTTAGATCCTTTCGCGCCTGCGCACCGATCCCCGCACACGTACGAAAATTCCGCGGTAACGACACGTGTTCAAAGTACCTTAAGCATCCGACAGATGGTGTCAATATAAAATGCGCGCGACGCCATTTGAAATTTGAAAATACATCCCCCTCTCCCCTGTGGCGTGTCCCTCTTACCCGCGAACTCGGTCGACGCCATCTTGAAATCCTCCTCCCCTGTGACCTCACCCCCTCACCCACGAACGCGGTACCCCCTCCCCGGCTCACCCCCGCACCCATCACGCGGAAGAGCGCGGTACCCCCTCCCCACCTCGCCCCGCGCCAGCGGCCGGTACCCCCCGCACCGCCTCACCCCCTCGCCGCCATTTGGTCCAGAACTCCCTTACCTTACCTACTGTAATGCTCTCTCTCTTTCCCATCCTCGGAATACGTGGTTTGTAAAAAGTCGATCTTTCCCGACATCATCCGATAAAAATAAATTATCTATATTTTATATTTCATATCTCATATCTCATATCTCATATCTCATATCTCATATCTCATATCTCATATCTCATATCTCATATCTCATATCTCATATCTCATATCTCATATCTCATATCTCATATCTCATATCTCATATCTCATATCTCATATCTCATATCTCATATCTCATATCTCATATCTCATATCTCATATCTCATATCTTATATTTATATTCCATTTTATATTCTATTTTATATTTATATTCTTTTTAAATTCATATTTTATCTTTTTATATTTATATTCTTTTTAATTTTAAAATATATATTCTTCAACGTATATATATTATTTCTCCATTTATTTACCTGTCTTTCCTCTCCACATAATTTTAAGATTCTACCTTTCCGAAAAAAGTATTACATTCACACGTTCTTCGCGCCGCTAAATGACGTCACCCTGCACGGCTGCATCAGAGGATTCGTTTTATACGCGATCGCGCGAGACGCTGCGACGCTAAGTATTGCTCTCTCTTTCCCTCCTCGGAATTTTAGCTTTTAAAGTATTGCTCTCTCTTTCCCTCCTCCAAAGACGTGGTTTGCAAAAAGCCGATCTTTTCCGACTTCGTCCGATAAAAAATTAATTATGACGCTCTGCATATATACCATTCACGGAAGACTAATGTCGGAGAGCTGGCGTTGGGGGAGTTGGTTAGGCGGCTGACTCGTACCGCGCGGAGGTCTTGGGTTCGAGCCCCGTCGCCGGAGATTCTGTTTTTTCATTTATATTAATATCTTAAATTAATATTTCCTTCCTTACCGACAGTGGTTGAATACCACGCTCCAGATTAGCCTTCACCCGCGGTTCCTCCTCGATGCGGTTTCGGTATCGGTTCGATATCGATTGATTTGATATCGGTTCTCACGCTATACACACACCACTCAGCCATCCCTATGACGTCATCCGCCGCCGCCGCCGCGTTGGATTTCCTGCGGTCTGGAAACTCAAATTTGGATTTCAAGGTCAGAGGCAAATTCTTATCATGACCTTGAAACTCAAATTTTTGTTGGAATCGGTGTAGCTATACTACTATTCAACTTAAACCAGAGAGTACGTAGAGTAGCTGATAGGTGTTGTTACTATATTAAAGTCTTTGAGACTCCCGCATTTCTCAGTGCGTCAAAACCGAGAGGTGGACTTAGGTACCGCGACAAACATAAACTGTAACAATTGTAAAAGACTGAGTTTATAGAATATAATTTGTTATTTCTAATTCAGAGTTTCTTTTATTTAAATCAATCATCATCTGAATATCCTCTTCGAGATAATCCCACATAGATACTCCTTTACCGCTCAAGGTGTATCACATTATAAAGTTACGAGGCTAAACTAACATTCCTAGTGGCTCCCGGGGATACCAGACCCCGGTTCGTCCGTGAAACTTGCCTTCCTAGTTGCTCTCGGGAATACCAGACCCCGGTTCGTCCACGACATCCAACCTCCTTATAGCGGCTCCCGGGAATACCAGACTCCGGTTCGTCCGCTACTAAGAAACTCAAACAATCAAATTCAATCCTCGGCCTCGCAGCCGCCATTGTTATTGCTTTCAGCCTCGGCTCGTAACAATATATTAAAATACATTATATCGAAAAGTATAATAGTCCAAATTGATAATTTTAGCTGACGCAATTAATATTGTTATTTTAAAGATCTCTTTCCTAATACTTTATAGATTTTATTCTTTTTACAGTCTAGGATGTTATATAAGTAAGAAATTATGACCGTGAGAAGAAACGGAGTTTACATATATTATACAGTTATATTATTTTTGTCTTTTGTATGACAGCTTTTAATAAATAAATAAAAGGGGCATATTTCATATAAAAAAACAGTCCGTTTCTTTCACCACCATTTCATATGTACATACCTACTTGCCCGAATGACGTCGTGTTTGATTTTCCTTTTATTAAAAAAGTCTCACTAATTTGCCATAAATGCTCGAATCAAAACGAAACAGAGTATGTAAAATTTTCATCTTACAATTAGCTTAGCATGTTTACATACATGTTTTCCGCTTTTAGCTACTCATTACGGCTTTTGCAGAATTTATAGAAGAAAGTGAAATCTGCTTCGATACGGGCACTTGGGCATAGCTCGTCCGTGGACCGACATCCACATGGGCACGGAGAACGCAAGAAGACAATGTAGGTATCATACTTTGTTGCCGCTGCCAAAATGATCGTGTAACGTCTCACTTAGACGCAAACCCGGAATTACCGACCGTCGGTAAAACAGCACGGCTCTGTCGCACAAACTCAATGTATATATATATATATATATATATATATATATATATTGTAAACTATTAACCCTCTAGTGCATAGATTTTTAATTCGGTTGGAAAAATTAGACTAGTGTAATTTGGGGATGAAAATATCGAATCCGATGTCTGTTTTGAATTTGGAGATCGTCTGGGCACCCCAGGGCAGCCGTCGGGGTGACCGCCTTAAGGCGGGATCATGTAGCAAGTACAAAAAATGTACTGTCTTTTTTTATAAAATAAATTCTTTATTTTTAATGAAAAACTATGAAAAAATGTTTAAAAAAATATAGGATGAGATAATAGAGAATTATTCATTATTGTGCATTGTGAAATTTAACAAAGCACAGAAGAAGCGCGAGAAGCGCTTGGCCCGGTTGCCGCCTGGCGGTGGCGTCGCGTACTATCCACCGTGAGCCATGACTTCTTTATATACATTATATTTCTTATACAAATTAAATATATTTTACGTTATAAAACATAGCCTATATCCCTTCTTGTTGCTTAAGGATATTGTGGTTAAAATTTCGTAATGATTTGTTCAGTATTTTCGGAGAGTTTTGTGAACATACAGACAAATGCTGTTGCTTTGTTATAATAGTATGATTTGATATATGTATATAGGTACCAAATTTCATCAACAAAGAGCTAAAAAGGTGCACAAGTAAAATTTTCACGCATCAATAATTAGGGTGATAAACTAACACCCTAACTAACTTAGGATGATCTACTAACATCATACCGCCTTAAGGCGGCTACCGGCCAAGCCTCACTTCACAGGTGTAAATTATTTTTTGTTTTCAAATTTTTATTCCATTCGATAGATCACTACATAAACTACTTACCAATAATTTTCTTTTAGCTGTACGATATCGGGAAGTATTTAATTCTATTTTTTTAGTTTCACAAATAATATTCGCAGCGTGCTTAACTGAAAAATGCACTTCAAACTCGATTTCGGTCAAATCGAAATGTCAGATTGACATGTTTCTTAGGCCAATATGTGCGGTGTGGCAATACTTTTAAGGCTGGCAAATGAAAATTCTGAAAAAAATTATAGGGTCCCATCTCCTGGATTAAACAGGTGCCCGCCTTAAGGCAGGCGTATGCACTAGAGCAGGCCTGCACAGCAAGGCTGTGACGGGCAAGAGCGCTCTCGATTGCTCGCGAGCAAAGCGAAGAGCGACGCCGCGAGCTGTTCCCCCACTTTGTGGCTACTAGCTGAAGTAGTATGCGTGTAAACTGTAAGGTGGTGCCGTGGTGGTTGTTCACTCACTCATAAAGGCGTGGCCTAGCGGTTTACGATGCTCTTTCCACACAGGGCCGAAAAGTTTTGCCCGGCGGGCATTCAGCTGTGCACGCCTGCACTAGAGGGTTAAGACATTTAAGGAACAAATACTGTAAAACCGTTAGGAATGATTAATTATAAGCGCCAGTAGGGACACAAATCAAAATGTAATGGAATATGCGAGTAAAATACTGCGCACGCGTTAAAACCCTAATTTTGGAGTATAAAAGGAGGTGCACGCAGCACAGCTAGTCAGTGAAGACTCATAAATTGCGAATGCACAGATCTAGAGGTAGCTAAGTATTAGCCAGCAAGATTCAGCTCGCCCTGGAAACGGCAGCAGCCGCGGCTCTTGGTGAAAACAAGGTCTCAAAGAGCATAGAACAAAAACTCTGCCAAGAGTAACGAGCTCGCCCCGGAGACGGCAGCGGCCGTTCTTACAGCAGACGTTGCCAAGAGTACGAGCTCGCCCCGGAGACGGCAGCGACCGTACCCTGCAACACAACTATATTTCTATCTATTCCACATAACTTAACATATAAAATATAAATACATAATCATAGCTGTAGTCAATAGTAAGTTGTTGTTGTTATTAAAATAGAATTATATGTTGACAATAAAAATCATTGTTTAGTTAAAAGTCTGGATTTTAATCCTTTACTCTCTACCAACGAACCCCACCTATTCGATACTCGAGGGGACGCCGCTCTCCTCTCGAGAACCTGCTAGCACTCAATCGCTCTAAAGCAACTGAACATTACAATCGTTTGTCGCGTAAAGGACCTCCGAGCCGTTTCCCTCCCATTTTATCTCACTCGCGAGTCGCGACGTCCCTAAAACAGAACCTTTTTTTTATTTGTGCTTTACAAAATACCATACATGTTTTCGCATATGAACATATCTAGGAATAATGACAACAGGCCTTCACGCAGGCGATACGCTCGGGAACTTACATTGTAGATGTTTTTTACAATTTTTAAATTCATACAATAATTAATAAGGAAAGCGCCGATCAATTTGTAACGAAAGGTAAAGTTTTAATTACTAATCTACCATTCCCAAGTAATAAACAAACTATTGCAAAATGTCCTCGGGTCCCGAAAACTACGAATCTAAATTTTACAAAAACGTTTGGATTCCTTGTTCTCAATGATTTATACGTGTTGTAGGATGGGCACCGTCTATTTAGACATGCGCGGAGTGCAGAGATTTGTGGGAATGGCAGTAACAGCGTCAAGTTTTAATATTTTTCGATGTACGACTCGCGAAACTGTTAGTTAAGTGTTCTACTACACGTAAAGTACTAACAATCAATGTCATCTTGCAATTTATAGCTTGTATAAGCTTTCAAGAAGAGCGATATTTCGGCGTCATATAGTCTCCAGATCACCGAAATATATTTTCGGAGGAAAATCCACGTGAATCTACGTGAGTCGCTGACAAACCGAGCCAAAGCGTAGCGTAACAAAAGCCTGTCCTCTATGTCAAACTCTCACTCTAAACAAGTCACACGTATACAAGCACGCAAACATCTTTCAGCATTTCAACACATTCTAGAGTTGGACGCTGTTCATGAACAGCGGCCGCTAAATTCAATCCTCGAGTCATGGGTCGGTAATACAGTTTGGGTAGTGACACGAGGTCCCATAAGTTGATAGGTCTATCCTATACTTCGTCGATGACGTCACGGGATCTCGCCGATTTGGCAGGTTGGTATTACAGCAGGTTTTTTCTGCACAGAAATGGTAATACCAATAGATACGCGGCTATCTGGTGAACGCGAGAGGGATCTGTTTGCTATTTCCATGTTCTATTCTGAATGTGGAAAGAAATTCTTAGCTGTTGCGTTGTACTTGAAAAAGTTTAAACGAAAATTCTGCTGATAGTGCACACGTAGAAAATTCATTGTACATTTTAATTACTTGAAATGTGTTTATGCTACAATATTGTTGCGCCGGGGTGTTTCCATCGCCGGCCACCCCGACGCAAAGGAATATAGAATAGCCACACGCGAGTGCACATTGCACAACTCCGCCATATTTCGTTATACAGACATTGGTTATAGATTTATAAACGTAGACCGACACGTTCGGTCGCGGTGGCGTATACTAGAAGACAGGCCTCTTGTCGGCCTCCTGATCGTCTTCTTGAAGGGGGGCGACCCTCTTTCCTCATCGGCTGCGAGCTCTAGCAGGCCATGCACAGGCCTATACCCGGTGCTCGCAACAATATGTTACGTTGGCAGTAAGAAATTATAAGTGAAAAGAAAAAATGGATGTCTCCAGAAAATGAAGTTTGTTAGATTAGGTTAGACATTTTTTATTTTGTGTGTGTGTGTGTGTGTGTGCGCGCGCGTGTGCGTGCGTCTGTGTGTGTCTGTGTGTGTGTGTGTGTGCATAAAGAATAAAGAATTCTTTTAATTCTGAAACAGGTATGAATCCTCGGCCGACCGCAGCGACTCTAGGTCGGCGCCCCACTGTCGAGGGTGAAAATGTGAAATATTCATTTCAGCGTATTAAGAAATTATTTATCGTATCGATATGGAAGTGACACCGATGGATTCCTTATGTTTTTCCGATGAAAATCATATGTAATTTCATGTAAATCGGACTATTTTTAACGAAGGCAGCTTCAAATGATATAATTCGATTTTTCATGGAATTTCCTTCATTATGGTCCGAATTACGTTGTTCGTGGTGTTAGTTTCATCGGCGAAACATAAGGAATCGATTGGCGTCGTTTTCACAAAGATTTGATGAGAAATTCTGAAATCCTAGACATTTCTCACTTTTTAATGGTATTCAAACCCCTTTGAGGGTCGAAAGCCCTAAAATTTGGTGAGTGTTGTCCTCGCCACGGGGTACCTACCAAGGTTTCAAACCAAGAGCTTCGAAACTTCGAAGTCGGTGAAGACTTCGAAGCAGACCAAAATTTTTCAAGAGTTTTAAGCTTCGAATCATGTTCGAAGCACTTCGAAATAGTCGTCTGACATTGAACACCAATTTGAAGCGCTGGGAACCGCTTCGGAGTCCCATCACTAGGTACGAGCCAGTATGGCGCGCACACACAGTCTTGCAGTTCTTCCCACGCCTATGCTGTGGTTAGCAACGTAACAGTTCCGCGCTTGGCTGTTGCCTGAGTCCCAGAACTTGAGGAAGTATTTGCACCCTAAAGGGCAGACCTGTGATAGAGGGATGAATCTTTTTCAAGGTTAAAGCTAAGATTTTGCAGAATAAGGGAAAAATATTAAGAATGTATGACAAACAAGTTTTGACCATGAAAATGTACGTGAAAGTTGACATTTTTTAAGAAAATTTTGGTTCTCCGTTATAACGTGCGGTTGAAGTTTTTCCTTGACTTGTTATACACCATTTACTATAGATTTCGACGCGCTGAATTCAAATCTGTTTCGCATAATTTGTCTAGCCCTTCAGGATTCGAAGAAAAATGCGATTTAATGGGTTACGCTCACAAGGGACGTTCGGCGATCCGGAAATTCAGAAAATTATGAAACTCGGTGTGCCAGTACAGTAGTTCATCTGTAACGCACGAGGCTCAGCTTGATGTTCGAGGGCTCTTTCTATGACCATATCTGGTCATAAGATCGAGCAGGGAAAGTGTGCGTGGTGGAGGGGATAGCGTCCTGTTTGGAGAGGAAGCTTTCCGGGAGGACGAGCGGAATGAGCAGAGTTGTTGCGACAAGCAAATGTGTTGTCTCGTGTCGTATCGAGTTGATTTCTGTTTGAACTAGGAATAATAGCTCTAGTTCCTTTTAATTTTAAGCCTTTTTCTGTATCATACTTTCTATTTGTTTTTGTAAATATACGAAGTACAAATAGTAATCCCACAATAATTTAAGTACGCAAGCATGGATGTACGTGAATAAACACATGCTGTTTTGAATAAAAATACATTTATTTAAAAATTGTTATACCTTTATTATTAAACATGCATATGCATGTACTATAGTGGTACGTGATTTACATCGCGAAACATGGATTGCAATCCTAACCCCAACAATTCACAATCGATAAAAGAATGTTCTTCGAAGTGCCCGGTTTCGGAAATTAATTTCACATAATTCGTTGGCGCGGTAGCGGTGCGTACACCGTCTACGAAAGTGGCGTATTTATTGCTTACAGAGAACATATTTGCCGTCAACCAGGTGAACATATGATCGATACAATGTTCGTACGCGAATAGTTTACGCATCGTGGTTTAAGTCATATACAGGGTGTCCCACCTAAGACTGGACAGCCGGTTTTCTCTTAAAGTATTGTCGATAAAAATATAAAAAAAATAGGGAATTGCATGGTTCGAGGGGGGCAATTTATTAGCGCGAACGAATATTGTTTTGGATTATTATTTTAAAAGATACGATGGTCAAGTTCGGTTTTTCAAATGGAATTATTTTTTTTGAAGACCTGAGTTGATAGTGCGTTCCAAGACAAATCCAATAAGCTGAAATGTATACACTTTATTTCCACTGGTTTTTAAGATATTGCGCTTGCAACTTTACTGATTTTCACTGGAAGAAAACCCTCTGGAATAGCAAGGACCGGGGCGGTCTTACTGGCGCCACGGGTGGCACTGCCTGTTGAAATAGATACTTACCTGCCAAAGATCTACGCCAGGAATGGCAGGCCCAAAGGCTGGACAATTGCACCGTTACTTTTATTTCGCACTTGCTTCTACGCTCGGATGGCCGGTTCTTTTGGGAGGGATGCAAGCTGGATTGGTGAAATATCCATTACAGCGTATTAAGAAATTCATTTCTTCATCGTGTCGAAAGGGAAGTGACGCCAATGGATTCCTTATGTTTTTCTGATGAAAATCATACCAAATATCACGCAAATCGGACGACTTTGACACAAGCTATTTCTATTCCCTATGTAAAAGTTGTCCGATTTACACGATATTTGGTATGATTTTCATCAGAAAACCCCAAGGAATCCATCGGCGACACTTCCATATCCATACGATAAAGAATAAAGAATTATTTTATTTCCTAAATAGATACAGGGTAATTCTGGAGCTAATTTTAGCTTATTGGATTTGTCTTGGAACGCACTATCAACTCAGGTCTTCAAAAAAAATAGTTCCATTTGAAAAACCGAACTTCACCAGCGTATTTTTTAAAATAATAATCGAAAACAAAATTCGTTCGCGCTAATAAATTGCCCCCCTCGAACCATGCAATTCCCTATTTTTTTTATATTTTTATCGACAATACTTTAGGAGAAAGGAGGCTGTCCAGTCTTAGGTGGGACACCCTGTATATGACACCGCGATTATCGGTGATTTTAATAACTTGATCATCATGCATACGGGTGAATTCTAGTCATAAATGGTAAATTACGATGTGGCTTTGGGGCGATGTTGCGTTTCTGTGTAATCGTTGAGGTATGTCCGCATCGTTGTAGGCAAATGTCTAGATATTACATTTTATCTTCACATTATTAAAATGTCCGCGATATGAGTAATGGAATGTATGAACACAGCATTTTAGCTGTGTATATGTAGTTGTGTCATCTTAAGCGCAGTTGGAAAGCACCTTTATGTACTTGCAGTTCATTTTGATTTCACGTCTTTTTTTTATATTGTAATTATTAGTATCTTCTATTTTTTTTAAATTTCTTTTACTACGTGCAGTTATGTTTGGGAATGTGGTAGTTCCGCTCACCGCAGCACCTCCTGGACAGCGGAAGTCGCGGCGGATCGACAATCGATTGAGCCAATCAGCGCACCGCTTCCATCGATTAATCGAATGTTCGAGGCGGCGCAAAACGGAAACGATCATCCATCTTAGATTCACTCTTGTTCGCACAGTGTGCATGATAGGACGTATCATGTGCCGGTTTGTTCTCCTTATCTCGCAAAGTGCAATCGTGCACTGAATTTCATTGCTCTTCAAGCTCATTACTCACGTTCAGGCGCTCAGCTGAACGAGCTCACGATCGATTGTAGATCGCCACCGATGAAGCGCACGTGGTGGTGCAACGTGCATTGACTCTCGAATTCGTCCATCAATAATCGCGAGATACTCGAGCTCACCGTGCATTCTCACAGGTTCAAGCTCATTGTATTGTTAAATTTTAATAAACTGACGCAAATCATTTCTACTCAACGTGCTATGTTGTGTGCATCTTTTCACCGTCGAACATAACATCTCCGGCATCTTTTAGTACGCTCAACTGCGATCTTCTTCTCAAACAAGTTATAAATCAGTAAATATATATATTGCTACGATTTGGTCTACGACAGAGCCATATCAAGACTTTCTGTATCATTTGCTACGTTCTGATATAAATGAGCAAAAATATTTCACTGTAGTAGCTCTACATAAAAAGTTACATTCGTTTTTATAGTGCACATACAATTTAGGACACAAGAGATTTAGGACACATACAATTTAGGACTCATGCGATTTAGGACACATACAATTTAGGACACATGCGACTTAGGACATATGCGATTTAGGACACATACAATTTAGGACACATGCAATTTAGGACACATGCGATTTAGGACACACAATTTAGAACACATGCGATTTATCATGGGCATAGCTAGGAATTCATTCGGAGGCGGGGGGCCTAAAGCCCCCGTCATTTCGAGGGGGGCGGGCAATAAAAGACTCCTCCGGCTTCCAATTCGGCCACTTGTGCACTAAATTTTGAATTTATGTACATATGTAGGAACCAATATAACCGGGGTCGTGTAATGCGGAATTAGTTCACAATTGAATTTATTTATATTTTATAATAAACTAATTTAATTTTGGATGAACGTTTAAGTTATTTTTTTTCCGGTCAGGGGGCGAGTGCCCCCCCCCCCCGACTACGCCCATGCGATTTATAGTGCACATACAATTAAGGACCAGGTCCGGCGGAACCTATTATGCAAGTAATGCGTTGCATAAGGGCGCCAGCCGAAGGGGGCGCTAAAAACTATATCGCAGACTTAATAATAAAGGAATCCAACTCCCATATAAACAAAATTGTAAACGTAATTCTTTTTTTATTGTACCTCGTAAAGGCAAAACATATTAAATAGAAAACAGGAGCAAAAATTTGGGGGCACCAAAAATTTTCTTGCATAAAGGCGCCAACCATCCTCGTGCCGGCCCTGTTTAGGACACATACAATTTATAACACATGCGATTTAGGACACACAATTTGGAACACAAGAAATATTTTAATTAATTGCAGTTATAATTTGAATAAGGTTTCGTACAGTAGTGTGGCATGCAAGATGGCGCGTATGCAATTAAACCTACAGTATATTTAAAATTCGGCGCGCGTACACATTGACAGACAGCAAAACAGCATACACACAAAATTCGAAACACATTTAAATATTACAAACGATGATCACAGTTTGGTAATAAACAATTCGGAAAGTAGCAACATGGAAAAGGAGTAATATGAATTAAACGCATTTATTTAATAAATTATTACTTACGGCGAGCGTGTGAACAGTTTCAACTTTCCGCTATAGATTCACAAGCATAGTCTAGCGCTGTTCCTGACCCTGGTGGCCATAGGGTGGTCATAGATTGGTTAGTCGCATTTTTACATTGATTGGTTTCGCACGCAATACCATGGAATAATCCACCTTAAGGAATAATCATTTATTAACTAATATTCGTCATTTTTGCTTTGAAGCAACAGTTTAATATTAATATTGTTGCTATATATATAACTAGCCTGAAGCGATGGCTGAGTGGTCACGAATGCACCCTGTTCACGGTGACAGAAGACGCTTGAAGTTCTGGGACGTGTAAATAGAAATTATATGGGCAAAAACAAACGGGCAGTGTGTATTACACATGAATAAAATAGATTTCCACATCACCCTAGAGGTACTATCGTCGATGCGTTTTTTTTAAAGTGGTGTCCCCAGTAGGCCTATTCCACTAGAATTCGAAGTCCTATATGGTTTGAAAATTTTTCCTGCCACGATGTTATACCATATTATGGTAACTATTCAGTTCTGGACATACGCATGAGAAAGTATTGTAAACGGCATACCTCAAATTAAGTTGAGATCGTTTTCACAACCATATCGTAGCGCGCACGACAAACGGGGCACCTTGTCCGCTTTAATTTTATTAGGCACTCTGCGCATACGCATAAATGCCCGCATGGGATAAATACATGTGTCGCCTGCACACAAAGGCACACGCAACACACACCCGCGCCTTCTGATCGGTTACCGTCATCTGCGAAACAAATGGTAAGTATTAAATTTGAATTGAAATCGAAGAAATTGGGGGAGCTAGTAAATATAAAGCGAAAGGTACGCCTTCGAAGGAATTTGTCTCTATAAGTACAGTATAAAAAGATGAACAAAACAAGTTTTCTAAAGTTGTCGGCAGCTTGTGAGAGAGATGACGCGATGGGCGCAGGGAGCTCATTTTTTACAACGTATTCTCATTTCCACTAATATTTCAGTTAGAAGGTGTAACAAGACATGTATGTTAAACAATTTTGGTGGGAAATACGCCAATTAAATTTTACGACGCACGCGTTTATATTAACGATAAAATGTAATTATTCAAATTCTCCTTATGTTCGCAGCCTTTAAAATGCTATAATTATCATTCTTATTCAGGTAGACAAGTGAGACAAGTCTGTGCGTGTTTTATGTACTTCCAACTGCATCAGGAATAAGATGCAATACAATCAACGATAATTGCAATTACATACTTTCCATAACGCCGGTCGAGATGCTGGGCATCGGATCAGAGCTGTTCCGATGATCGGCAGCAACACCGCCGTCGCTATCGCCACTGCCGCGATGGACTGTAGTGCTTCCTTCGGACGCATCACCTAATTGTGGTAGGTTTAAAATTTAATAAGAATCTTTTCAATTGTATCGCGATATACATTGTGCACTTGCTGGACTAATGTAAAATATGCTGGCAGACGAAAAAGACATGTGATACTTTACAATATCTGTAACGTGAGTGGAGTAAGCGCTGGTATTATGACGTTGCGCGAGTAGTTTTAGTATTCGTTTGAATCATTTGAAATTTGCATAAATAATTTTAGGCAATCCAATTTATGTTTATCAATACATCTCAAATAAGCCGGAATCGATTGCTGCTAATTGTCTGTATGAAACACGTTTATACCAACCTCGACTGTTGCGATCTCCTCGCTCAACTCTTATATTTTGTCGGCGCTGTGGTCCTGCGGGCTCTACCGCACGGGCTGCCGATTGGTCTTGAGTATTAGGTGAAGACCGCGCACGACCGCGACATCTTCGACGACCTCGTCGCAGTGGCTGTGCAGCTTGTTCTTGGCCGCTAACAGGGGAGCGTGTTTGCACAGATACTTCTTCTGTCGATTCAGGGACTATATCTGCCGGTTCAGGGACTATATCTGCCGGTTCAGAGACTATATCAGCCGGTTCAGGATTTACATCTGCACATAGAATACCGGAATAGAGAAAAACTTATAGTATGCATGAAATACATAAAACGACAATGCCTACATATCTACTGCGCGTTGATGAGAAGAAGGCTAACGTGGCGGCACAGGGGTTTTGGAGTAGTCGGCTCTCTTCTATCTGATTGATGCATCGGATAGAAGCATGCCTTTGCTTAGCCATTTGCTCATGAATGCACGGTAGATTGAGAAATTTTTTTTGCAGCAGTCGATCCGATCGAATTTTAGTCGTGCAGTTACCGGTAATGCGATATCGTGTATGTCTTTCAAGTAATACGCTGCAGCTGATATATGATTACTAAAGTTCATTTTGCCGATTTTTTTTCCCCGTCTGATAAGGAAAAACAAATCGTACATCTCGGTGTGAATTCGTGTTTGTTTTTTTGTAATGCTATTATAACATATCTTATACCGGTACCGCTCTTTACTAAATCAAAAACTGAACTATGTGCAAAGTAGTTGGTTTTAAGAGGTAATATACCAGCTACGATGTAGCAATAGAAACACATATAGGTATTGACTAGGGGAGACCGGGGCTAGTTGATACGTTTTTCGGTTTTCAATTTTTTCATTTTTGTTTGAATTAATTACTTAATTACAAATATGCTAAAATATTCTTTGGTCCTTCCTCTTTAATATATAGTAAGCGAAAACTTAAAAAAATACAAACAAAATGAATGAAACTATGTTATTTGGACGATCAATTTGGATGTATCAAAGCTATTCACTTTTTCTCTATATAAACGAAAACAGTTAAAAAACGATTGTTAACGTCAAGGTACACACACGTACGCTGGATCGTAGGAAAGAATTGAATAACAATTTTCACATATCTCGCTCAAATGTAGTTATATATATACGGTGTCGAGATAATTAGTCTGTATCAACCTGCCCCGGTATCAACTAGGCCCGGTCTCCCCTACCCAAAAATTTAAAAAGCAAGAAGGGCACTAACACTGATAATAGTACCTGTATACGTTGCACATACACTTATTCTTAAGATAATGTTCATTTTCATTTTTTCAAATTCTGAGCAAAAGAAATACACATCGTTTGCTCTATTTATCCCAGCTAAATACAGGGTATATTAGAACTGATGTTACAACCGAGAAGGTGGTAAAAAAAAATAAGTTGAAAACATGGAATACAATTTTTTGAAATTACGCTTTGTTTCCAAGAAAATTAACTTGGAACTTTAGGGTCGTGTGCTTGCACTGAAATACGGGTTAATACGGCTGAGAGGTGTGTAAGGGGAATGCGTCGGACTAGTAGTAGATGGAGACAAGGTTCAGACAACGAGTGGTCTTTGTACCCCCGCGTACTCTACTAGTACCACGAACCGAGTCGAAATTCAAAGCCAATTCTCTCAGAAACGAAGCGTGATTTAAAAAAAAAAATTTGTATTATCGATTTATTGTTTTATGTAGAATCACTCCCTTTTCGGCTCTACCATCACTTCTGAGACACCGTGCATACACATCACTTATTCGTTTAAGTGCATGTGTAAAATGTTTAAGGGGGTAGACACGGGTAATGCAGCGCGCTGTATACCGACAGAATCTGGCCCGAAACATGGGTTTGCGCGCTGACGTTGTTTGTCCTTATACGAGCAAATTTTGGGCTGGGCGAGGTCTCATTCGAAAGATGAAGGTTCAATGCAGCCCGCTCTGCTCATGGTTCAAAGAGATTGTGTTGATATGTAATAATACGAGTGTCCAAAGTAGAGAAAAAATCGACAAAATGCACTCGCAGATTCCATGTATTTGTAGGTCTCTAAAAGAGTTTTCTGACTCAAACGATGAGCAGAGCGGGCTGCATTGAACCTTCCTCTTTCGAATGAGACCTCACCCAGCCCAAAATTTGCTCATGTAAGGACAAACAACGTCAGCCCGTGATTGCAATCCCAAATACGAGTTCCGCCATATTGGCGATAATACAGAGCAAGTCACGTGACAAATTTAGTTGAGCTAGTGGATACGAGATGGCGCCTACTCGGGAGGACTGCCAACGTGGAATCATAGCAAAACTGAAGCGTTAGCTGGATACATGTGCCACAGCAAAAGCGTGATACAGTCAATGTATGTATTTTTGGACGATTGTAGGTTAGATTATATGCATTTTAGGCATACATTGACTAGAAACTGCTGGAAACTGTGTACATTTACTAAATTCACGCTTTTACTGTAACACATACATCACCGCTGCCGAATATATGTTATAATTATATGGCCACATTATTTCAAATAAAAAAAGAGATTGGAATTTTTTAATAACACTGGAAGTAGTAATTTACTGATACCATATTTTCAGAATGTCGAAGTTACAGCAATTATTTGCGATTATTGCTTTTATTATTATTCTTCCGACTATTGTATATAACATATAACAAGGAAAAGTCTCCTGTTACATGGGCCCTTCAGGTCCATTCCGTGTTTGCTGTCCCCGCGTCGCCTTCCATTTCGCCATCAGCGATTCAGCGGAATCGCGACACGCGGGTTAGTAGGTCGCAAACGCGGAATCCGTCGGCGTGGGCACAACGTGACCACCGATGGTCCGGGCCCTAGATTCCAGAGGATGGAGCAACGGAAGTTGCGAAGGATAGCGCCTGACGGGGCGATTTCCCCCGTCCTCGAGATAGGGAGTGCGAGGCTTGAACCTCGATCGCGGTACTTCGGAAAATTCAGTCTATTGCGGGAGCTCGAATTAGGAAGTCACGACGAGCCAGAGAGCCGTCCAGATACCGCGACCGCGTCTCCGCGTCAAGTCCGCGAAATACGAACGGCCGAAAGTAATTCGTGCAAGGGGTACCTCCATCCGACACACCGTGAACGGCCTAGCCGGGAGAGCCCTTGCGCGTCACTCGTGATCGACGTAGGAACGCGTAGAACAGACGATTAGAGACCGCGAACAGCGACGTGACCGACTTCCGTGTGCTACGATAGAGCACAGCGAGCGACCGCGACCTACGCTCGGTCAACCGACACCTCAAGCGTGCGAATCACCGACGGCAAGCGTGCCGTGCGAAGTCAGCGAAAACCGGCGAGCGACAGCCGAGACGGAGCGCCGTCTCTAGGTATGATTATCTGATTTTTGTAACAATATACTATACATCTTGGATTTCCCGTTAAACCCATTGTACCGATGTATTCAATCCCTTGTTATCCTCCCTTTCCTGGGTAAGTATAGTCAAGGCGTGCTTTAGCACCTTGATAGAGCAGCGAACCCGGTAAATCATTCCAACCGCTCGGGGTGATTTACAAAAGTCCCGTCGGACGTAACACTCCAAATCGGTCAACAGTTGACCCCTTCATTTTTTTTGTAATTCTTTACGCTCCTATGCAGAGATGGGTATTATTTAATTAAAAGAATATACTTCCGAATGGCCCCTGTGGCCGATCGACACGAGGTTTGGGGGAGGGTGTGTGTACCCTAAATCTAAAATTCTATTTAGCTTCGGGTATTTATTAGTTTCCTTTGTTCATTCGAAGCCCTTTCATCTTGGGCTTCGAATAATTTTTCATCTTTCATTATATCTTTATCCTAAGGTCGTATTCAGATATATTGGCCGGTCGATTCGTTTTCGCGAACAGCGATCGAGGAGAAATCAGCCACCACCATCTGACGATCGTGGATTTGTCTGTTGGAGTTACGGGGCCACCCAAGAGTATGGTGGGGTAACGGGAATGCTGCTCGGCTCCGTCTGAACGTAGCCGTGTGGCTGTTATGACCAATACGAGATGAAGCTATCGAAAAAGAATCAATGTTCTGACCAATAAAGCTCCTGAATTTTTTCGGAGCTAAGGCCTAAGGCACACCTATTCTGGTGCGTGTATTTCTACGCTGCAGCTCGGTTTGGCCTATACATGACAGAAGCTTGGCGCTATCCCCACCACTTCTGGCTCACTCGTGTTCTGCGATGACGAGAGAATACGCGTTACGAATAGGAGTGTGCGGATCGTCCCGCAGCTCGGATTCTCGGCCCTCGGGACGGGTCGGAAATTTCGGTCCCGATACCTTCGTATTGCTCGAGATCCAGACGGTTTCGGGATCCCGAGACTCGATTCGGGCTACAAGCATGACCGCCATGAGCGGGCAATTTGATTTCAGGTCGGCTTGGCAAAACTCGGACGCGATCGGCTCGAAAGCCAGCTATTACGAGGGGACCCAGACGGAAAGAATTATGTATATCATTTATATCGATACCAGAGTGATAAGTTTTTACCTTTCTGTCTCCTGTTGAATCATAATTTGTATCTTATTATTTATTTACATATATATGTATTTTCATTGCTACGAAATAGTCTGTGAATACTGAATACGTCCATATACGTACTTAAATAAATACCATGTTCAGAACTTGAGAAGAAGACTATTTTTATATCGACAATATTTTAAAATCTGAATAAAATATACTTCATACTTAGTACTTTATGTGAAGGGAATATATAGAGTATTATCTTTTTCCGGATAGGTTCAGATTTAAAATAGAAAACGTACGAACTATAAGCATACAAAAAGGAATATTTCCTGGATGTTTCATAATAATAACAATATACAGGAGGCGAATATTTTATTATTTCAAATTAACGTGTAAGAAACATAATTTTTCTATGTTCTCAGGTAATAATTTTAATCTATTACTGGTAACGATATCGTCCGATCGCGTCCGAGTTTTGCCGAGCCGACCTGAAATCTAATTGTCCCCTCATGGCGGCTATGCTTGTAGCCCGAATCGAGTCTCGGGGTCCCGAAACTGTCGGGATCTCGAGCAATACGAAAGTATCGGGACCCCGCCCGATCCCGCCCGAAAGTTGCCGGCCCGTCCCGAGCCCGAAAAATCGGGTAACCGCACACCCCTAGTTACGAAACTCACCAGCCAATAAATCTGAATACGATCTTAGAAGTTCGAATAACCGACGAGAACCTTTGTGTCCCGAGCCGCGCGAGATCGCCGTGCTCGGCGATGTGTCATCGATTATAAAGAAACAGAATTTGTTTATTTTTCATCGTATCAATATGAAAGTGCCACAAATGGATTCCTGGCATTCTCCCGATTAAATTGACCGAAAATAATTTAAATCGGACTATTTTTAAGAAAACGGGCTTTCAATTGTGCAAACAATTTTTCACGTAATTTCCTTAATTTTGGTCCGAATTATATCATTTTTGGGGCCAATTTGATCGAGAAAACATGAGGAATCGACTGACGTCACTTTCGCAAAGATCTGATTAGAAATGCAGAACTGCAGATTTGTCACTGCTTAGCGCGCAACATTGTATGGCCCAGCTGGTTTCGAGCGTCGATTTCTTGCCAGCGTGCAGGACAAGAGGGGACTTTTCATGGCGAAGGAAAGTCAGCCTTATATAGAACTCAAATCGAGAAAGACTTTGCTGACAAACTTTATATTCATGTCAAACAAATACTCTCCTCACATTAATTAAAGGATCACCTCTGGGAGCCCGAAAAATAGGGGCAAGTTCACACGGTCGTAACTCCGGTAAAAATAGTCGTATCGATATTTTGAAAATATGGTTGGAAAGCGTGGAATCTCTACTTTCAGCTGCGTTCTGTAAATTTCGGATGCATTGCTTTTCGGCAAAGTTATAGCAATATAAAGAGCACTTGGTCAGTTTGAAAAAATTTTCTTCAAATTTGCGAAGTTCCACGGCGTGCATGAAATTTTTTACACAAATTTCATTTACACCACTCGAAAACGGCTACTTTCCTGTGTAAAAAACGAGCAATAAATTTCTTGTGCGATTTTTTTTGGCCGAGTTATTCAACTTTGAAGCAAAAACCGTTTTTTCTACTTTACTTGCTTCTAGCAAACGAAGAGATCATCGTAGAACGTTCTTGAAAAAAGCATTAGAAAGCTCAGACTTTTCTCTTTAAGACGCATCTTCGACTTTTTCGATTCGGTTAAAATTTGGGTCTCTGATGTCCTTTCCAAAATATGCTTAAAAATTGCACAAATTCCATTTTCTCTTCAACTCGCTGTATCTTCGCGAGGGATGATCGGAACGTCATTGTTTTAAGCTCATTTTAAAGCGGAAAGTGTGCCGATTCTTTTGAGTGCCCCCAGAACCGGCTGCGATAATTTCTTACCGGTGGCCTATCAGTTTGAAGTTACCATTTCGGAAAAACACGGCTACAAAATGTGTCGCGATGTCGGTCGTCCCCGCGGAAGCGAAAGCTCTTGTTCGTATCCCCACCCGTCGACATAAGTGACGATAGCAGCCGAAAGCGAGCCGAGTTCCGCCGATGCTACCGAAGGTTCCTGTGTGTGCACACACATATGACACATACTTCCACGCAATATGCCATCGGTGATGCTGATGCCGGCGGTACGGCAGCCACGCGGCCGCTGAAGCCACCTCGTAAGTTTTCCGAAAAGGTAACTTCAAACTGAAAGGCCACCGGTAAGAAATTATCGCAGCCGGTTCCGGGGGCACTCAAAAGAATCGGCAGACTTTCCGCTTTAAAATGAGCTTAAGACAATGACGTTCCGATCATCCCTCGCGAAGATACAGCGAGTTGAAGAGAAAATGGAATTTGTGCAATTTTTAAGCATATTTTGGAAAGGACATCAGAGACCCAAATTTTAACCGAATCGAAAAAGTCGAAGATGCGTCATAAAGAGAAAAGTCTGATCTTTCTAATGCTTTTTTCAGGAACGTTCTACGATAATCTCTTCGTTTGCTAGAAGCAAGTAAAGTAGAAAAAACGGTTTTTGCTTCAAAGTTGAATAACTCGGCCAAAAAAAATCGCACAAGAAATTTATTGCTCGTTTTTTACACAGGAAAGTAGCCGTTTTCGAGTGGTGTAAATGAAATTTGTGTAAAAAATTTCATGCACGCCGTGGAACTTCGCAAATTTGAAGAAAATTTTTTCAAACTGACCAAGTGCTCTTTATATTGCTATAACTTTACCGAAAAGCAATGCATCCGAAATTTACAGAACGCAGCTGAAAGTAGAGATTCCACGCTTTCCAACCATATTTTCAAAATATCGATACGACTATTTTTACCGGAGTTATGACCATGTGAACTTGCCCCTATTTTTCGGCCTCCCAGAGGTGATCCTTTAATTAATGTGAGGAGTGTACTTTAATTGTAAAATTTAGACGACAAACTATTGTTGAATATCGCCAGTTCTTTCATATGCATCACTTGGTTGGGAATTCCTGATCCCACCTTTTCATGCATTTACCTATTGAAATGTTGCTTCAAGTCATCGGGAAATTGAATTGCTTTTTCTTGCACATACATATATCTGTTCGCGAGTAGGTGTCACGAATGACGCGACTTTGGTTTCCCAAATAAATTCACATTTATCAGGGCCCTCGTCTGAACCGCTTGACAAGGGGATTGAACGACGTAAATCGAGTGCGAGTGAAATAGCGCACCAGCGAGAGAGTAGAGACCCTCGGTCGACGGCGACTTGAGTCATCCAGTACTGAGTACTGAATTTGAAAATGTTCATATTTCTCATTACACCTTGATAAGAGAGTGTTACCACCGATGGATTGGTGAGTTTATGTCCACGAACATGAGTCGAGACGCAAAGCAATTCGGTCTATTTTTTTTTATGAATACATGATTAGGACACACACTACGTTCACTAAAAATGGACCGAACTCCTCCATATCTGACATCATTTTCATCGAGAAACCCTAAAAACTCCATTGGTAATACTTTCCTCAACACTTATCAAACATGAACATTTTATCTGGCCCGTCGGTTTTATTGCTCTCGGCTGTCAACGGGTGGTCTACTGGGGCCCGAAGGTCCTCGCTCGCAGCGAGAAAGCAAAACGGTAGGATGGGTAGGTCTTTCCCGATAATCCGAGCCCAACCATTTGCGTGCGCAGCTTCGTGTTGCACGTCAAAAAATTCTTTTAATTACAATTAGTAATTCAGTTTGTAAGTGCAATTAAATTAGGCGTCATTAAAATCATGCACAGTTCATTAATTTTAACTAATTGACCTATTCATTTATTTTTTAATTCATTAATGTAGTGCTCTGGTGAAGAACATCGTAATACGTAGCTAATATTCTAGGCCCTAGAATCTACGATATTGTCAATGTGCAATTGAAACGCACGCCACTTCACACTATCGTTTCTTAGCATTCATACGGCGTGATTTTCTAGCTAGAGTCGTCACACGCGATGCTCGCCAACAATCATGTGTCTCGCTGAATTTCGTGGGCTTCGACGCTCGAAACCAGCGGGACTATACAATGTTGCACGCTAAGCAGTGACGAATCTGAAGTTCTGCAATTTCTAATCAGATCTTTGCAAAAGTGACGTCAATCGATTCCGTACAATTTTATATATAATGGTTGTTCATAACTGCTTTCTGCATAGGACGTGTAATAAGTGTATTTCATGTTCTGTTTCGGTGCTTTGCTAGTAAAAAAATGTCTAATCTAACAAATTTCATTTTCTGGGGACATCCCCTCATCTATTTTCCCTTTTCACTTATAATTCCTTACAGCTAACGTAGAATATTGTAGCATAAGCACATTTCAAGTAATTAAAATGTACAATGAATTTTCTACGTTTGTAGTACCAGCCGACTTTCCGTTAAAATTTTTATAAGTACAACGCAACAGCTGAGAATTTCTTTCCTTATTCAGAATAGAATACGGAAATAGCAAACAGCTCCCTCTCGCGTTTACAGGGCAATCGTCGATCTATCGGTATTACCATTTCTGTGCAGAAAAAACCTGTTGTAATACCGACCGGCCAAATCGGCCAGACCACGTGACGTGTCTACCCCCTTAAGGGAGAGCCCTATTTAGGACGCTGGGAATAAAGTGATCCTTGGGAATTTTTTTTTTAGAAACTGTTAAGTGGATCTTTTCCAAACTTTCAGGATATTTTAGTCCACATTCAAACAATAAAAATTAATTTTTACGTTACAAAGCGTTCCGTAGAAATAAATCAAGCAACTGTAGAATATTTACGTATAGAAAATGTACATTCTAAATAAAAATCGACAGCGTTTAATATTTTATATATTACTAGCTGTAATTAATGATACCGTGATATACATATCGTACCTGACTGATTATCTGACGGATCTTCCGGGTCGACCCTTTGAGTGTCAGAATCATTATCGTCGACTGAAACATGTATGAATGTTGAAATTACACGTAGATAAATTTGATGATACTTGTATTACTAAAGAATGATTCACCTATGCGATTTCTGGCCAATTCCTGGAATGTGTATTCCTCTTGGAAGCGGTTAAAGGTCTGCAAGAATTCGCGCAGTGATAATCTATAAATTTAAAAAGAAAAATCACACTTCCTTTATATTTAATAGAGAAGATAATAGTAGGATAGATTTATATTTAAAGATAATACTGGAAGTAACAATACGCGGTCTTATAACAAAGATTTCAGTCACCTTCCGGTAGTTAAGGCGTTTGCGCCTTCAAAATTGCCTTATCTCGGTTGATATATTTATTCCTCCGACCCTCTTGACCGACGATACCATGCTGCAGTCGGGAAAAGTTAATTCCCTCGTCCTTTATTAGGTCGTGCAGCTTATCTACGGTTATAAAGAATTCAAATTCGAGCTTATCCACAAATTTGACGACACATTCAATCTGGTTAATCGTTAATTAATAATACTTACATAAAAAAATCCATATGTTTGGATGCGTGCCGCCTAATTTCTTCCATGCTATGGCACTAAAAACGTTCAAGCACATAATATCTATGTTATAAAGTTTGTTTATAGCCAAAGAAAAGTGGACTTCAACTTTTTCTTTGGCATTTCACGTTGACACATTTTCCTTGAAGATGATGTATATTTTGTTAGAATGCATAATACCTGCTTAAAATGGAACCAGCAACCATGAACTTCTCCATTTGGGAAAGTTTCCTGCAGGGTTCTTAGTGTCGCCTGTTCAAAGTCACTCATGGTGTGACGCACTGTTTCCCGCAACCCAGGACAAAGTTCCAATAGCTTTTCCCATAAAGCACGATATGTTGCCCTTGTCCGCGCTTCACACAGAGCAAAGATCGTGGCGATGCCCTGCGTTACACAACATTTTCAGTTACTTACTTTTCTTAGTACAAAATACATGATAATCAAAGGATTCACGACCGCATTAGGCTACGGTTACAGTGGATGCGTTTTCATACGAATGATGTTCTGACGAATACGTTTCAACTGTTTTATCGCATACGATGAAACAGTTCAGACGTACAGGTATGTATTCGTCAGAACATCATTCGTACGAAAACGTATCCACTGTAACCGTAGCCTAATGTTGCAGTTGGGACGTGTCCGTGTCTTAAAGGGATGGTCTGGCGATAATATACCTACTGATTTAATACACATATATAGATTTCGGTATGTGAACTGAAACTTAGCTCTACGAAATTATTAACTATATTATCACCGACAGTGCTATTTGTGAGATACATACTACTTCAGCAACGGCATATCTATCGAAACTTGCACGGGGGGCGGGGAGGGGGCGTGTCTGTCATTATATTCGTTAATATTTTTATTTTTCGAGTGGGATGTAAAAATTACGAATCTGTTTGAAAATGCTACCATATACATCTTTTCAAAATCACAAGAAATATGAATGACAAAACTTTAGTAAACGTAGTATTATTCATGTGCATCTTACCGTATCCATATGCCGTACATGAACGGTGTACAATTGCGCAATAGATGGCACTCTCGGAACAACCTAAGAGTAACAAACATCACATAATGCGAGTGTCACAAACGGTATGCTGAGGAACTTAAATTTAGAAGAATTTATATCGGTAAGAGTTAACGTGTAACCTACGACACCTCTCAACCTCGGGCGTATATATGTAGATAGTTTAAATTAGGGCTGTGTGTAACACGACTTATGTTATAATGTTAATAACATTAACGACTTACGGAAAATGTACCATCCATGTACAGTTCTTGGGATTGCTGCAACGCATCCAGCAATGCATCCGACGTAAATATCAAAATCCTGTTTCCGTCTTCCGCGTCGATCATGCAGCGAAACGTTTCTTGTAGAGGCGCGTACTCGTATAGCGCGAGGCCAAGCTCGTGGAACGATCGCGGTAGAGTTGGCCATTGTATTGCTGTTTCTCTATCAAGAGATGGCTTCATGCTCCTGTAGGACAGCTTTTGTCCTACAGTAGGATTTCTAAAAAAAAAAAAAAAAAAAAAAACCAATAATATATGAGTCTCAAATTTAACCATAATCTCTACTGGACTGTCAAGTGTAACATGATTTATTTTTGCTGTTTCTTAGTCTGTGCTTACACAAGCATGGAACTAAATTTCCTATCTCGAACAAACAATCGAGATATAAGTTCTGAACGTATGTTAAAAAATTGAATCCGTCGTTTATTACCATTATATTCAATTAGTTTTCACAAAATGCGGAAGTTACAAGCAAGAAGTGCGAGGACCCTCTAAGTACGGGGACCGGGGCAAGTGTCTCGTTTGGTTGGTGCTAATAGCGGTTCTGAATTCTATATAAAAAAAGAATACGTCTAAAACATGAAATAAAATTTTTTGAAATTATACTTTGTTTTCGAGAAAATTGGCTTTGAACTTTATGGTAGAGATGGATATTATTTAAATAACGAATCGATTCGAATAATTCGGATTATCTTCAAGCGACGAGAAACGAAATTTTACTCGACGGATGAAGATCTTTTCTTCATTCACGTCTTTATTCGATAAATTATTTGAGGCTTGAATAACTTTCGTCTGCACGACTGCTCAATTGAGCCGCTGCGTCCGTGCAATGTTCGTAACGTACAACGACGAAAATTTCAATCTTCATCCTATCTTTTTGAAAATAGTACCAGAGGACATTTTAACGCTCGTGTACCCCCGGCCTTAAACGTCTGAGGGGCACGCGAGGTAAGGGAAATGCATCGGCGGACTAGTAGTATATAAAGGGAACGATCAGACAACGTGTGTTCAGATTTGAAGTTCGAAATTCAGAGCCAATTTTCCCGAAAATGAAGCGCGATTTTAAATAATGTTATTCTATGTATATTTCCGATTTATTCTTTTATGTAAAGTCATTCCCTTTCCACTTGTACCAGTAATTTTTGTACACCCTGCATATGCAAAATAGAATCCCTTCAACTACAGATTTACCACAAAATGTTCTATTTATGCTTAAATACAGAACAGTGACTTACCGACGGCATACAATGTCGAATATCTCTTTTGGCTGCATCATCGTTTCCCGGCACAAACGCAGCATCTCTTGTCGCATTTCTTTCTCCTCGATCACTGTGGTTTTTGGTGGGTGGCAGTGCGTTCCTCTTTCTTCCACAGTTCCATCACTACTTTTTACGATGGTAGCATTACACGTAACTGCGCTTCGCGAGGTGCACCGGTAAATACCATTGCAACGTTTATCCTCGCCATATGAATATCCATTGTACACGTATATGTACACATTTGCTTTATTTCCCGGCACACGCTGCATGATGTATGCGTACACTTTCTTTTTTTAAGAATAAAATCTTTGTAAAGATTTGCAGAAAGCTGCGTAAACACACTTTGTAAAAAATGGTATAAGCACGCTTTAACAAAATTATAGAATACAATCTGGAGAACCGTACGTTCGCTTCGCAACAAGTCTGTCTACTGATGAACTGTTTTCGGCTGGTGCGACGCGAACGACCAGAGATCGGGGGACTCCGGCCGGTGTTGATGGAGGGGGAACACCTATAGGAGCGGTGGTAATGGTGACAACGCGAAGCGAATGTGACGTCACATGCTCACGGCACTACGGTGGACTCCTCGAAACCCTGAAAGTCAGCTTCGACGGACTCCAGCCGGTGTTGATCTCAAGAGCAGCTGAAGTCCACCGCTGCTATTGGTCAGAAGGAAACACCTACAGGGAGCGGTGGCAATGTGTGCGTGAGACGCCAGGATGGAAGACGAACCGAACCACGGCCAATCAGCGTCACCGGGACATATGTTGTCGACGCTGATTGGCCGCGGCGTCACTCGCTTGGCGCTGGCGTCGGTTCGTCTCCAATCGTGGCCTCTTATGCCCACATTCTGTACGCGCCCGTGGCGCATTTGGCTTGGCTTGGCGCTGGCGTCGGTACATCTGTGACGTCACATTCGCTTCGCGTTGTCACCACTTGGCTTGGCTTCGCGCTGGCGTCAATTCACGCACACATTACCACCGCTCCTGTAGGTGTTCCCCCTCCATCAACACCGGCCGGAGTCGCCCGATCTCTGCGAACGACCAACGATGTTCAGATTTTTCATCACGCGACACGCGGCACACAGAAACAAGAGCCGCCCCTTGAGATGCAGGGCTCGGACGAATTAATTTATTTAATTCGAACAAAAAGTCGATAATATTGAAAACCTCAGACAAACTGAACATTGTTACCTCGTTATGTGAAAGTCGGCGTTCTTTTAATTCGATTCGAAAATGGAATAGTTAGATGTAGCATGTTCTAAAAATTCTCACGGCCCATCGGTACCTTAACATTTCGGTAGCATTAATAGTTACATAGTATTTCGTAGACGTCGTTTGTCTTCACTGTAGTTATTCGGTGCCGTCGCTGAAGGTTAAAACAATGTATTGCACATGGTTGTACAGATCGCGCATCATAACTTTGCCTCCCAGCGGCCACTGTGCAGGCCGTGCGTGCATACATTGTAGTATCATACAACGTAAGAAGATAGCGTAAGAAAATTTACTAATTAGTAATCAGTACCGCCCTTGGCACCGAACAGGATGTCCACTTGTTCCGAGCCCCGCGCTTAGAGGGCTCCACACGTTGATACATCTACATTTTATAAAAATTAAATGAATTGCATTTAATTAGCGAGGCATTCAACTTTTAAACATATCTAAAAGCTTCTATGTCGTAGGAAAGATTGCCTAGTTTGACATTACTGTCTGACGAACAAAAACCATGTGAAACTGTAAATTGCGATGATATAATTAATAATTTTGTACTACAAAAGGTGAGAAAAGTAAATTTTGTGAGATAATTGTACTTCACTGTAAGTTGTGAGATAATAAACATACAATACTTTATTTTGTTAATATTCAATCATTAATTCGTTATGTTTACCAACACCCAAAAACTTTGTAATATTATTGCAATAGATTTCCGCTAACAATAAGCCTGACTAGAGAAATCATGCGCTATATACAGTATTGTCTACCTGAGGGCTCGCTGGTTCGGGACCGGCGTATCGTGAACAGAGCTCTAATTGCGAGTGTTCGTTTCTCGCTTCTTTCTGGCCGAAGGAGGGAGCGAGATGGAACGCTTTGCGTGCGCGACGGGCGCGAGCGCAAAGGACGGAGTGTCACGGCGTCCGAAAGACGGAGCGAGACGAAACATCAACGTGTCGTCTGTCTCGTACCGTCCTCGCTCGCTTTCAGTGCCTCTCGCTCGCTCACGTTTCATCTCGCTCTCGCCTTCGCCGGACAAGAGTGAGACAGAAGTGGTGGGGATAGCGAAAAGTCCGTATCGTGTACACCAAACCGAGCCTATAAGGAGACAATACTATAGATTAAATTATCTGCTCCTAATTAGAGGTTTTCAATATTATCGACTTTTTGTTCGAATTAAATAAATTAATTCGTCCGAGCCCTGCATCTCAAGGGGCGGCTCTAGTTTCTGTGTGCCGCGTGTCGCGTGATGAAAAATCTGAACATCGTTGGTCGTTCGCAGAGATCGGGCGACTCCGGCCGGTGTTGATGGAGGGGGAACACCTACAGGAGCGGTGGTAATGTGTGCGTGAATTGACGCCAGCGCGAAGCCAAGCCAAGTGGTGACAACGCGAAGCGAATGTGACGTCACAGATGTACCGACGCCAGCGCCAAGCCAAGCCAAATGCGCCACGGGCGCGTACAGAATGTGGGCATGAGAGGCCACGATTGGAGACGAACCGACGCCAGCGCCAAGCGAGTGACGCCGCGGCCAATCAGCGTCGACAACATATGTCCCGGTGACGCTGATTGGCCGTGGTTCGGTTCGTCTTCCATCCTGGCGTCTCACGCACACATTGCCACCGCTCCCTGTAGGTGTTTCCTTCTGACCAATAGCAGCGGTGGACTCCAGCTGCTCTTGAGATCAACACCGGCTGGAGTCCGTCGAAGCTGACTTTCAGGGTTTCGAGGAGTCCACCGTAGTGCCGTGAGCATGTGACGTCACATTCGCTTCGCGTTGTCACCATTACCACCGCTCCTATAGGTGTTCCCCCTCCATCAACACCGGCCGGAGTCCCCCGATCTCTGGTCGTTCGCGTCGCACCAGCCGAAAACAGTTCATCAGTAGACAGACTTGTTGCGAAGCGAACGTACGGTTCTCCAGATTGTATTCTATAATTTTGTTAAAGCGTGCTTATACCATTTTTTACAAAGTGTGTTTACGCAGCTTTCTGCAAATCTTTACAAAGATTTTATTCTTAAAAAAAGAAAGTGTACGCATACATCATGCAGCGTGTGCCGGGAAATAAAGCAAATGTGTACATATACGTGTACAATGGATATTCATATGGCGAGGATAAACGTTGCAATGGTATATACCGGTGCACCTCGCGAAGCGCAGTTACGTGTAATGCTACCATCGTAAAAAGTAGTGATGGAACTGTGGAAGAAAGAGGAACGCACTGCCACCCACCAAAAACCACAGTGATCGAGGAGAAAGAAATGCGACAAGAGATGCTGCGTTTGTGCCGGGAAACGATGATGCAGCCAAAAGAGATATTCGACATTGTATGCCGTCGGTAAGTCACTGTTCTGTATTTAAGCATAAATAGAACATTTTGTGGTAAATCTGTAGTTGAAGGGATTCTATTTTGCATATGCAGGGTGTACAAAAATTACTGGTACAAGTGGAAAGGGAATGACTTTACATAAAAGAATAAATCGGAAATATACATAGAATAACATTATTTAAAATCGCGCTTCATTTTCGGGAAAATTGGCTCTGAATTTCGAACTTCAAATCTGAACACACGTTGTCTGATCGTTCCCTTTATATACTACTAGTCCGCCGATGCATTTCCCTTACCTCGCGTGCCCCTCAGACGTTTAAGGCCGGGGGTACACGAGCGTTAAAATGTCCTCTGGTACTATTTTCAAAAAGATAGGATGAAGATTGAAATTTTCGTCATTGTACGTTACGAACATTGCACGGACGCAGCGGCTCAATTGAGCAGTCGTGCAGACGAAAGTTATTCAAGCCTCAAATAATTTATCGAATAAAGACGTGAATGAAGAAAAGATCTTCATCCGTCGAGTAAAATTTCGTTTCTCGTCGCTTGAAGATAATCCGAATTATTCGAATCGATTCGTTATTTAAATAATATCCATCTCTACCATAAAGTTCAAAGCCAATTTTCTCGAAAACAAAGTATAATTTCAAAAAATTTTATTTCATGTTTTAGACGTATTCTTTTTTTATATAGAATTCAGAACCGCTATTAGCACCAACCAAACGAGACACTTGCCCCGGTCCCCGTACTTAGAGGGTCCTCGCACTTCTTGCTTGTAACTTCCGCATTTTGTGAAAACTAATTGAATATAATGGTAATAAACGACGGATTCAATTTTTTAACATACGTTCAGAACTTATATCTCGATTGTTTGTTCGAGATAGGAAATTTAGTTCCATGCTTGTGTAAGCACAGACTAAGAAACAGCAAAAATAAATCATGTTACACTTGACAGTCCAGTAGAGATTATGGTTAAATTTGAGACTCATATATTATTGGTTTTTTTTTTTTTTTTTTTTTTTAGAAATCCTACTGTAGGACAAAAGCTGTCCTACAGGAGCATGAAGCCATCTCTTGATAGAGAAACAGCAATACAATGGCCAACTCTACCGCGATCGTTCCACGAGCTTGGCCTCGCGCTATACGAGTACGCGCCTCTACAAGAAACGTTTCGCTGCATGATCGACGCGGAAGACGGAAACAGGATTTTGATATTTACGTCGGATGCATTGCTGGATGCGTTGCAGCAATCCCAAGAACTGTACATGGATGGTACATTTTCCGTAAGTCGTTAATGTTATTAACATTATAACATAAGTCGTGTTACACACAGCCCTAATTTAAACTATCTACATATATACGCCCGAGGTTGAGAGGTGTCGTAGGTTACACGTTAACTCTTACCGATATAAATTCTTCTAAATTTAAGTTCCTCAGCATACCGTTTGTGACACTCGCATTATGTGATGTTTGTTACTCTTAGGTTGTTCCGAGAGTGCCATCTATTGCGCAATTGTACACCGTTCATGTACGGCATATGGATACGGTAAGATGCACATGAATAATACTACGTTTACTAAAGTTTTGTCATTCATATTTCTTGTGATTTTGAAAAGATGTATATGGTAGCATTTTCAAACAGATTCGTAATTTTTACATCCCACTCGAAAAATAAAAATATTAACGAATATAATGACAGACACGCCCCCTCCCCGCCCCCCGTGCAAGTTTCGATAGATATGCCGTTGCTGAAGTAGTATGTATCTCACAAATAGCACTGTCGGTGATAATATAGTTAATAATTTCGTAGAGCTAAGTTTCAGTTCACATACCGAAATCTATATATGTGTATTAAATCAGTAGGTATATTATCGCCAGACCATCCCTTTAAGACACGGACACGTCCCAACTGCAACATTAGGCTACGGTTACAGTGGATACGTTTTCGTACGAATGATGTTCTGACGAATACATACCTGTACGTCTGAACTGTTTCATCGTATGCGATAAAACAGTTGAAACGTATTCGTCAGAACATCATTCGTATGAAAACGCATCCACTGTAACCGTAGCCTAATGCGGTCGTGAATCCTTTGATTATCATGTATTTTGTACTAAGAAAAGTAAGTAACTGAAAATGTTGTGTAACGCAGGGCATCGCCACGATCTTTGCTCTGTGTGAAGCGCGGACAAGGGCAACATATCGTGCTTTATGGGAAAAGCTATTGGAACTTTGTCCTGGGTTGCGGGAAACAGTGCGTCACACCATGAGTGACTTTGAACAGGCGACACTAAGAACCCTGCAGGAAACTTTCCCAAATGGAGAAGTTCATGGTTGCTGGTTCCATTTTAAGCAGGTATTATGCATTCTAACAAAATATACATCATCTTCAAGGAAAATGTGTCAACGTGAAATGCCAAAGAAAAAGTTGAAGTCCACTTTTCTTTGGCTATAAACAAACTTTATAACATAGATATTATGTGCTTGAACGTTTTTAGTATTTTATTACATACATAATATCTATTTCATGTTGGCACGCATATATATTGAGGACACTATATATGTTATACATGTCTTTGTAGGCCGTGTTACGCAAGTGGCGGAGTTTGGGCTTAACCCATGCGCCCCGTGATATATTGTCAATGACAATGAATTTGCCATTGGCCCCGGCGGATCGTTTCGATGATGGCCTGGCCATCATAAATGACCTGGCCGACAATATAGCGGAGGCATATCCTGCCGTTTTATCATTTACGTCTTATGTGCGACGGACCTGGATATCGCGGGCTCCTTTAGTGAGCGTCCATACGTGCCCTCTTCGCACGAACAACTTTGTTGAGGCCTTCCATGCCATAGCATGGAAGAAATTAGGCGGCACGCATCCAAACATATGGATTTTTTTATGTAAGTATTATTAATTAACGATTAACCAGATTGAATGTGTCGTCAAATTTGTGGATAAGCTCGAATTTGAATTCTTTATAACCGTAGATAAGCTGCACGACCTAATAAAGGACGAGGGAATTAACTTTTCCCGACTGCAGCATGGTATCGTCGGTCAAGAGGGTCGGAGGAATAAATATATCAACCGAGATAAGGCAATTTTGAAGGCGCAAACGCCTTAACTACCGGAAGGTGACTGAAATCTTTGTTATAAGACCGCGTATTGTTACTTCCAGTATTATCTTTAAATATAAATCTATCCTACTATTATCTTCTCTATTAAATATAAAGGAAGTGTGATTTTTCTTTTTAAATTTATAGATTATCACTGCGCGAATTCTTGCAGACCTTTAACCGCTTCCAAGAGGAATACACATTCCAGGAATTGGCCAGAAATCGCATAGGTGAATCATTCTTTAGTAATACAAGTATCATCAAATTTATCTACGTGTAATTTCAACATTCATACATGTTTCAGTCGACGATAATGATTCTGACACTCAAAGGGTCGACCCGGAAGATCCGTCAGATAATCAGTCAGGTACGATATGTATATCACGGTATCATTAATTACAGCTAGTAATATATAAAATATTAAACGCTGTCGATTTTTATTTAGAATGTACATTTTCTATACGTAAATATTCTACAGTTGCTTGTTTTATTTCTACGGAACGCTTTGTAACGTAAAAATTAATTTTTATTGTTTGAATGTGGACTAAAATATCCTGAAAGTTTGGAAAAGATCCGCTTAACAGTTTCTAAAAAAAAAATTCCCAAGGATCACTTTATTCCCAGCGTCCTAAATAGGGCTCTCCCTTAAACATTTTACACATGCACTTAAACGAATAAGTGATGTGTATGCACGGTGTCTCAGAAGTGATGGTAGAGCCGAAAAGGGAGTGATTCTACATAAAACGATAAATCGATAATACAAATTTTTTTTTTAAATCACGCTTCGTTTCTGAGAGAATTGGCTTTGAATTTCGACTCGGTTCGTGGTACTAGTAGAGTACGCGGGGGTACAAAGACCACTCGTTGTCTGAACCTTGTCTCCATCTACTACTAGTCCGACGCATTCCCCTTACACACCTCTCAGCCGTATTAACCCGTATTTCAGTGCAAGCACACGACCCTAAAGTTCCAAGTTAATTTTCTTGGAAACAAAGCGTAATTTCAAAAAATTGTATTCCATGTTTTCAACTTATTTTTTTTTACCACCTTCTCGGTTGTAACATCAGTTCTAATATACCCTGTATTTAGCTGGGATAAATAGAGCAAACGATGTGTATTTCTTTTGCTCAGAATTTGAAAAAATGAAAATGAACATTATCTTAAGAATAAGTGTATGTGCAACGTATACAGGTACTATTATCAGTGTTAGTGCCCTTCTTGCTTTTTAAATTTTTGGGTAGGGGAGACCGGGCCTAGTTGATACCGGGGCAGGTTGATACAGACTAATTATCTCGACACCGTATATATATAACTACATTTGAGCGAGATATGTGAAAATTGTTATTCAATTCTTTCCTACGATCCAGCGTACGTGTGTGTACCTTGACATTAACAATCGTTTTTTAACTGTTTTCGTTTATATAGAGAAAAAGTGAATAGCTTTGATACATCCAAATTGATCGTCCAAATAACATAGTTTCATTCATTTTGTTTGTATTTTTTTAAGTTTTCGCTTACTATATATTAAAGAGGAAGGACCAAAGAATATTTTAGCATATTTGTAATTAAGTAATTAATTCAAACAAAAATGAAAAAATTGAAAACCGAAAAACGTATCAACTAGCCCCGGTCTCCCCTAGTCAATACCTATATGTGTTTCTATTGCTACATCGTAGCTGGTATATTACCTCTTAAAACCAACTACTTTGCACATAGTTCAGTTTTTGATTTAGTAAAGAGCGGTACCGGTATAAGATATGTTATAATAGCATTACAAAAAAACAAACACGAATTCACACCGAGATGTACGATTTGTTTTTCCTTATCAGACGGGGAAAAAAAATCGGCAAAATGAACTTTAGTAATCATATATCAGCTGCAGCGTATTACTTGAAAGACATACACGATATCGCATTACCGGTAACTGCACGACTAAAATTCGATCGGATCGACTGCTGCAAAAAAAATTTCTCAATCTACCGTGCATTCATGAGCAAATGGCTAAGCAAAGGCATGCTTCTATCCGATGCATCAATCAGATAGAAGAGAGCCGACTACTCCAAAACCCCTGTGCCGCCACGTTAGCCTTCTTCTCATCAACGCGCAGTAGATATGTAGGCATTGTCGTTTTATGTATTTCATGCATACTATAAGTTTTTCTCTATTCCGGTATTCTATGTGCAGATGTAAATCCTGAACCGGCTGATATAGTCTCTGAACCGGCAGATATAGTCCCTGAACCGGCAGATATAGTCCCTGAATCGACAGAAGAAGTATCTGTGCAAACACGCTCCCCTGTTAGCGGCCAAGAACAAGCTGCACAGCCACTGCGACGAGGTCGTCGAAGATGTCGCGGTCGTGCGCGGTCTTCACCTAATACTCAAGACCAATCGGCAGCCCGTGCGGTAGAGCCCGCAGGACCACAGCGCCGACAAAATATAAGAGTTGAGCGAGGAGATCGCAACAGTCGAGGTTGGTATAAACGTGTTTCATACAGACAATTAGCAGCAATCGATTCCGGCTTATTTGAGATGTATTGATAAACATAAATTGGATTGCCTAAAATTATTTATGCAAATTTCAAATGATTTAAACGAATACTAAAACTACTCGCGCAACGTCATAATACCAGCGCTTACTCCACTCACGTTACAGATATTGTAAAGTATCACATGTCTTTTTCGTCTGCCAGCATATTTTACATTAGTCCAGCAAGTGCACAATGTATATCGCGATACAATTGAAAAGATTCTTATTAAATTTTAAACCTACCACAATTAGGTGATGCGTCCGAAGGAAGCACTACAGTCCATCGCGGCAGTGGCGATAGCGACGGCGGTGTTGCTGCCGATCATCGGAACAGCTCTGATCCGATGCCCAGCATCTCGACCGGCGTTATGGAAAGTATGTAATTGCAATTATCGTTGATTGTATTGCATCTTATTCCTGATGCAGTTGGAAGTACATAAAACACGCACAGACTTGTCTCACTTGTCTACCTGAATAAGAATGATAATTATAGCATTTTAAAGGCTGCGAACATAAGGAGAATTTGAATAATTACATTTTATCGTTAATATAAACGCGTGCGTCGTAAAATTTAATTGGCGTATTTCCCACCAAAATTGTTTAACATACATGTCTTGTTACACCTTCTAACTGAAATATTAGTGGAAATGAGAATACGTTGTAAAAAATGAGCTCCCTGCGCCCATCGCGTCATCTCTCTCACAAGCTGCCGACAACTTTAGAAAACTTGTTTTGTTCATCTTTTTATACTGTACTTATAGAGACAAATTCCTTCGAAGGCGTACCTTTCGCTTTATATTTACTAGCTCCCCCAATTTCTTCGATTTCAATTCAAATTTAATACTTACCATTTGTTTCGCAGATGACGGTAACCGATCAGAAGGCGCGGGTGTGTGTTGCGTGTGCCTTTGTGTGCAGGCGACACATGTATTTATCCCATGCGGGCATTTATGCGTATGCGCAGAGTGCCTAATAAAATTAAAGCGGACAAGGTGCCCCGTTTGTCGTGCGCGCTACGATATGGTTGTGAAAACGATCTCAACTTAATTTGAGGTATGCCGTTTACAATACTTTCTCATGCGTATGTCCAGAACTGAATAGTTACCATAATATGGTATAACATCGTGGCAGGAAAAATTTTCAAACCATATAGGACTTCGAATTCTAGTGGAATAGGCCTACTGGGGACACCACTTTAAAAAAAACGCATCGACGATAGTACCTCTAGGGTGATGTGGAAATCTATTTTATTCATGTGTAATACACACTGCCCGTTTGTTTTTGCCCATATAATTTCTATTTACACGTCCCAGAACTTCAAGCGTCTTCTGTCACCGTGAACAGGGTGCATTCGTGACCACTCAGCCATCGCTTCAGGCTAGTTATATATATAGCAACAATATTAATATTAAACTGTTGCTTCAAAGCAAAAATGACGAATATTAGTTAATAAATGATTATTCCTTAAGGTGGATTATTCCATGGTATTGCGTGCGAAACCAATCAATGTAAAAATGCGACTAACCAATCTATGACCACCCTATGGCCACCAGGGTCAGGAACAGCGCTAGACTATGCTTGTGAATCTATAGCGGAAAGTTGAAACTGTTCACACGCTCGCCGTAAGTAATAATTTATTAAATAAATGCGTTTAATTCATATTACTCCTTTTCCATGTTGCTACTTTCCGAATTGTTTATTACCAAACTGTGATCATCGTTTGTAATATTTAAATGTGTTTCGAATTTTGTGTGTATGCTGTTTTGCTGTCTGTCAATGTGTACGCGCGCCGAATTTTAAATATACTGTAGGTTTAATTGCATACGCGCCATCTTGCATGCCACACTACTGTACGAAACCTTATTCAAATTATAACTGCAATTAATTAAAATATTTCTTGTGTTCCAAATTGTGTGTCCTAAATCGCATGTGTTATAAATTGTATGTGTCCTAAACAGGGCCGGCACGAGGATGGTTGGCGCCTTTATGCAAGAAAATTTTTGGTGCCCCCAAATTTTTGCTCCTGTTTTCTATTTAATATGTTTTGCCTTTACGAGGTACAATAAAAAAAGAATTACGTTTACAATTTTGTTTATATGGGAGTTGGATTCCTTTATTATTAAGTCTGCGATATAGTTTTTAGCGCCCCCTTCGGCTGGCGCCCTTATGCAACGCATTACTTGCATAATAGGTTCCGCCGGACCTGGTCCTTAATTGTATGTGCACTATAAATCGCATGGGCGTAGTCGGGGGGGGGGGGGCACTCGCCCCCTGACCGGAAAAAAAATAACTTAAACGTTCATCCAAAATTAAATTAGTTTATTATAAAATATAAATAAATTCAATTGTGAACTAATTCCGCATTACACGACCCCGGTTATATTGGTTCCTACATATGTACATAAATTCAAAATTTAGTGCACAAGTGGCCGAATTGGAAGCCGGAGGAGTCTTTTATTGCCCGCCCCCCTCGAAATGACGGGGGCTTTAGGCCCCCCGCCTCCGAATGAATTCCTAGCTATGCCCATGATAAATCGCATGTGTTCTAAATTGTATGTGTCCTAAATCGCATGTGTCCTAAATTGCATGTGTCCTAAATTGTATGTGTCCTAAGTCGCATGTGTCCTAAATTGTATGTGTCCTAAATCGCATGTGTCCTAAATTGTATGTGTCCTAAATCTCATGTGTCCTAAATTGTATGTGCACTATAAAAATGAATGTGTAGTAAATTGCATGTGTCCTAAATTGTATATGTCCTAAATCTCATGTGTCCTAAATTGTATGTGCACTATAAAAACGAATGTGTAGGAAATTGTATGTGCACTACTTTCTGTGCACTATTTTGATGTGTCCTAAATTGCTTGTGTAGTTTTGTACTGTGTAGTTTTGATATGGAGCCGTTAATTGCGACGGTAATTCAGTGTCCTATGTGGCTTAAAAACTCGTGACATTTCAAATATTTACAACTTACCCTATTTCATACTTGGCAGGTTTTAATTCAATAGTATACGTATACGTACAATGACGAACGTCGATCCCTGCCGAATGATCCCGAGAGTTGACGAACGAAATATGTGTTAGTTTCTTTTGGCTGAAGGTGTGTGTGTAACGCGCATACGTATTATGTCGACAAAAATTTGGCTGGTGAATCACAAAAAGAAAAAGAAGAAGAAGAAGTAAATCTTACCATTTTCGTATGATGCATGACAACATATTACGATATCACTCTGTCATACGTGGACCAATTTTATTGAATTTGGTCTTATTCGAAGGCTTATATGCGGTTTACATAACAAAAATGCCTTTATATTTAGAAAATATTGCAGGCGTGATAAGATATTAATGAAATATGTTTCAGGTAAGGTTTGAATAGCCGGTTTACAAGTAAAAGATACGCGGCAGCGACAGTCGACATATACAGGATGTCGGAACATGTACTTGGGCGTCGAAACGCTACCGCGTCTCTAGATTTTTTATAATTATATATTCTAATATTTTAAATATTCAGTGTTTATTTAATATATGTATATTCACATTTAACATTTCTTCGCGTTTTCAAATCATTTAAACATTCTTAAAATTAGAATTTAAAAAATACACTATCATGCGCGAATGTACAAAGCAGTGTGATATCATCCTAAAAGTTACTGAGTAAAGGCAACTAAATATTGGAGAACGAAAAAATGAAATTAAAAGTCAATTTCAGACAGACGATAATGATAACACACATGCGCGTGTACACAAACACACCGGGTCGGTCCACAAATCTGGCATAAATAAATTAAGGAAGCCAATGACGCATGCCTGAAGACAAAAGGGGTAAGCAGGTGGGTTTATGAAAATCCCGACTGACCCGTTCATTGTCTTCCTCTTCACTCTCCATGCCTTCTATCCTCGGCATCTTATCTAAAGCTATAGCGGCTGGAAGAAGTATAGCGACGTCGTAAATTAAACCATCGAACGATGGTATTTACTTATGTAGCGGCTACAACTGAGGCTTTAGAACGTTATCTCCTCATATTTATTTGGAAATACGTTTACTTTAACGCTTCGCTAATGTTACGACATCGCTATACCTCTTTCAGTTACTATAATGCTTCGGCTTGCAGCTGATCCAGAGCAGTCTCTGCCCTGATTAATTTATCTGAACATTTTTTATACCGTTTACATTGTGTATCCGTCTTGATTCTCCGTCATCCGTCATCCTTAGCGTATGTTCCTTCATTTAATCAGTGTATCTATTTAGCATGACCGGTGTGTCCGTACTTCTTTTTAATAATATCTTATTTACCTTTTTTTAGATATATGCACAAATTCATGGACTGACTTAATACTAACAGCGATGTCCTAGGGTAAAGAGTACAGTGGTTGGCCACCAGACAGAGATTGGCCTTATTTTGAGAAATAAATGAATATAAAGAAATACCAATGTTATGCCTTTTTTTAATGAACATATTCATATTCCTTGTACTTTCTTGATTCGGATGTAATCAATATTTCTCCACTCATTATATACTGTGATTATATATAAAAGCAAATAGGATGACTCGGCTTTGAAGCTTGAAAATTACAGCGATTTAATCAAAAACCATAAGAGTACAGTTGAAAGTTTGCGAGTAGTTTCATGTATTTATGATATGCATATCTCTCATATTCGGTATATATCGATAAATAAAAGTTGAAACTTTATAAAAGAATTATTTATTTGTTAAAATTATACATATATTATGAAAAATACAGGGGGCCAACAACTGTCATATGAATAATGCTGAATGATAGTAATTGGCCGGGCGATCAGTGACTGTTTTTTAACCATGTTAATGGTGAAACAGTAATTATCCCCCTGTTAAAAACAGAAACAAACATGACAAATACATACTAAATAAAATATATCCATTTCTATTTAATAATTTTAATCTTATTTCTATCACCAAATCCGGTAACATTTTCTTTTAGGTTATATTATGTGTCAAATAGCGGCCAATCACTGTCGAACCGATTGGACAATTACTGTCTTAACCATGCCAATAACTATATTTCTTCGTAGGATTTTTTGTATATTTTTGTACATTCTTGATTTTTTTTGTAAACTATTTATTTTTAGATTATTAGGGGTTTTTCGTAAATATTTATATTGATTTCCATTTAAAATTTATTAAATTCACATTTTTAATTCATTATTTATTTGACACTCTTTCTTAAGTGGCCAACCATTGTACTCTTTACCCTATATAACTTATTATTAAAACCCATTTAAACTTACATTAATCTGATTCGAATACATACCCGGATATCCGTGAGATACATGGTCTAGTACCTTTCCCTAATACCAGATGTCTTCCAAATAGATTAGATATGGTTAAATATGTTACTACCTGAGATACGTTGTACCCTGATAGCAATCTGCCGGCCGTCTGCCAGCAGATTGACGGCAGGGTCTGCCAGGAGAGCGCAGGATCTGCCGGCTGCTGCGGCGCAGCCTACGTCCGCATTCGACTACGGTTCTGCCGGCAGACCCTGCCAAGCAGAGTCTGCCGGCAGATCGACGGCAGATTTGCGGCAGGTCCTGCTGCCCGCCTGACACATCCAACAGCGCCATCTGAAGGCCACAATTGCTAACCAATTCCCTACGCGTGACGTCACATGGACCTACGCACCAACACAAACGTACCGTTTTGCTGTAGGTGTATCCCTACTCCCACATAACTAACAAGCAGATTCTGCATTTATTAAATAATGAATTCTATTTATTTCAAAAAGTATTTATTCTTTAATTATATGTGATTACAATGTGATTACAATTGTTACAAAATAATATAACTAGCGCATATAAATACAAAGAGGAACTTTCAACATTTACATATACAAATCAATATACAGTATGTCCCGGAACCAGTGGTACCTAGTAGTAGACTTCTTTTTTGTGTAGAATCGTCATATTCCCTGTTGTGTTAGCGCTGAAAACAAATACAATATTAGTATAAAATTAAACGTAACCTATGAATAAACATGATACATGCGATACTTACTTCAGCTCCATCTCCACACAGTACACACCCTAGGCGATCATGCATGCTTCTGCGAACATTAACATTTATAAGAAAACATGTGTTTAATTATTATCTACTAAACAAGACGCTAAACATTCGCACTTCGCGGATAACCATACTTTTCTGTCTTGCAGATAATGTGAAACTCGATTTCCGCGACGTAGATAATTGGAAATTATTCAATTGCATAATTACATTTGCCTTCTGGATACGTCGAGATATGGATGGATGAAATTACTTGGAATATTCTTCGATTTTTCCAGCACTGACTGCCACTGCCAGTGACCGCCACCTCGAAAACGAACGCAAACTGGACGTAGAGTCCTGACCAACGCTCTTGAATTGACGCTCGGATTGGCTGCGCCATAGTGCCGAAACTCGTGATTGGTCAAGACTCTATGTCCAATTTGCATTCGTTTTCGAGGTCTGAGATGACAGTCACTGGCAGTGGCAATCAGTGCTTGCAAAATCGAAGAATATTCCAAGTAATTTCATCCATCAATTGGGCCCTTTACACGGACGTTCTTGCGTGGTACTTTTGCGCGCCACACGCTAGCGCGGCACGCATTTGGCGTGGCGTGCCGGTACGTCGGAAGGAGCACGCTCCTTCTCGCAGGCCAGAAGATCGTACCCGTCACTACTTAGAGACAGCGAGTTCGGGCTCCCATTTCTACGTCGACTTCACATGCTTTTTCCAGGAACCAGCGCAGTCTTGTATTGTGTACTACCTGTTCCATGTATATTATCGATCTGCGAAACGATCGGCAAGACACGATCGCGATATACGTAGGTTTGCGAAAAGTATACGAATTCCTCGATATACCTGGCTTATAGAGGATATCATAAATGCTGTTACTGTAGGGCACACTGAAACATCTGTTTTTACGAAGCTACATTTGGTTTACCTGAAGGTGCTATAAATTATGGAAATGGTTTATTACTCAGTTATAACGACTGTATTGCGATCTGCATTCTCCTTGCAGACGAAAAGTTTCCACCTCATCGGACGTTCTTGCTAGCATCTTGTGCGTGGTTAGAAGTGTGGCGCGCCGGAATTCCACGTTCTTGCGTGCGAGTAGAACCAGTGAACGGAGGAAATGCTATGATCCCCTGAGGAAATAGCGGTGGGGGTAAAAGCCTCTGAGGTGGGAGAACGTCGAGCCAATCAACGCCAAGATGGAAAAGTAACGGCGCCACCGTCGAGCCAAGCCAAGCCAGGCCAACCAGAGTCGTCGCGGACTCTGTTGTCGACGCTGGTTGGCTACGCCAATCCAAGCTAGCCAAGGCAAGGAACGCCGTAGCCAACCAGCGTCGACAACAGAGTCCGCGACGACTCTGGTTGAACTGGCTTGGCTTGGCTCGACGGTGGCGCCGTTACTTTCCCATCTTGGCGTTGATTGGCTCGACGTTCTCCCACCTCAGAGGCTTTTACCCCCACCGCTAATTCCTCAGGGGATCATAGCATTTCCTCCGTTCACTGAGTAGAACCGTTGTCAGGCGTGTCGCGTCCAAAAGTGTGGCGCGCAAACCTCGACTTCAGAAAAGTTTACATAAGAGACAGAAAAGGTAGTTAGAAAAGGAAAGCGGCACTTGAAGACAAGGGTTTGGCGTGGCGCGTGGACTTTCCGACAGTGCGGAAAATTCTGAGGCGCGCGGCGCGCCTGGCAGTCAGGACTCTGCGAGCCGCTACAAGCGGTACGAAGTAAACGAGAATTTTTTCAAACCAAAAAATTAAACATATTTACTTGCAGCTTTGTGGCTTCATTTGTCAATCTTTAGGGAATATGAAAAAAAAATTGTATGCAAAAATAGTGGTTATATCCGGCGTTATAGTGCTTCAAATAGAGCGCCTTACAAAACTCATGCGCACTGTTAGCATAAAATCAGTTGTTGTAGTTGTCTGAAATAGATTAATATACGATTAATAGATTAAACTTTATTAACCCAAATCATGATGTTATTTATTTTCATCTGCAACCTACTAAATTATGTCTGTCAGAGTCTGGTAGGTATGGAGGGGACCGTGGCAGCAAGGCGTAGGGGCCCCCGGTGGCTCGCGAGCCACCAGTTAGTCAACCCTGGTTTACAACTACCTAAGTAGTTACAGTAAAGTCTCTCTATGGGCTCGGTTTTGTGCACACGATGAGGGCTTGTCACCTATCCCCACCACTTCTGTCTCACTCTTGTCCGGCGAAGGCGAGAGCGAGATGGAACGAGAGCGAGCGAAAGGCGCTGAAAGCGAGCGAGGACGGTACGAGACAGACGACGCGTTGATGTTTTGTCTCGCTCCGTCTTTCGGAGGCCTGATACTCCGTCCTTTGCATGCGCGGCAGGCGTGCGCGATGGTCGCTAAATCTTGCCGCAGGCCCGGCTCAAGTCTTTTTTGCGCCCTGGGCGGAAAGTCGACAATAGGTGCAAAATGGTATTTTCATTGCTGGTATTGTTCAAAATAAACTTTAAAATTAAATATTACAAGTTGTACTATAAGTGGTTTAATACGACGAATAAAAATTCAGAGTAAGGTCATCAATAAACTCAAATAAATATATTATAATAAATGGCGGAATTTGGCAAGTTCGCCTAGGGCCCAAAAAAGACTCGTGCCGTGCCTGGCTATCTGACCGTCGCCCGCATGCGTCGAGCAGTCACGATTCCATCTGAGCGCTCGCACCCGTCGCGCACGCCTGCCGCGCACGCAAAGCATTCCATCTCGCTCCCCCTTCGACCAGAAAGAAGCGAGAAACGAACACTCGGAATTAGGACTCGGGTCTCCATGAGGGCTCATCGCCGGTCCCGACCAGCGAGCCCATAGGGAGACTTTACTGTAATTGCTTGTTTTCGAAGGTTTCGTCGGGAAGCATTTGTCTGCCAGATGTCGAAAAGGGAAAATCGACATCGTGCCGTTTTTCAGCGATTTCGAATTTCTCCGGTCTGAGTTAATCCGTATATTGCTCCATCGGCAGGTTCCCCCGCAGGCCTGCGGGACAATGCGGTTATAAACCACGACCCGGGGCGAGATTCTGACCGATCAATCTGTCTAGTTTTGGTAAGCAGATGTCTACTTTTACACCTCTACGTTATCGAGAGGGGGGGGGGGGGGGGATGGTGCCTCCTACGCCGTCGAACTTGCAGAGGGAAGGTCCCTCCTCTTCTAGCAAAATTTGGCCAATCAGCAATGTTCTTTACTCGTTCTGGTCATCGTTCGGACCACCGAAATCCGAGCAGCCCTCATAAAACAAAGTTTTCACAATTATTTTGATCACACTACGGATCATAGAGTCTACATCGATCTAATCATGCTGTTGGACAAGTTACACTCTCGTTGGACTCCAGGATGAGCCAGGAATCCATTGATGTCACTTCCATATCGATACGATAAGAGAGTGTGTTTAAGAAATGCCGACTCCTTTTATAATTTGTATTGCTTGTGTAAAAGTAGTCCGATTTGTATGATATTTGTGATAATTTTAATTGGGAAAACGCCAGGAATCCATTAGTGTTATTTTCATATCGATACGATGACGAATAATGAATCTCTTAACACGCTGTAACGAATATTTCACCCTCGACTGTGGGTCGCCGACCTCGATTCGCAGCGGTCGGCCGAGGATACATACCTGTTTCAGAAAAACTGTATTCTTTATTCTTTATTGTATCGATATGGAAGTAATACCGATGCATTTCTTATGTTTTTCAAATTAAAATTATACCAAATTTCATGTAAATCGAACTATTTTTAACGAAGTTTTGGAAATCAATTTATTATGAAGATTCCTTAATTACGATCTGATTTGTGTCGTTTTTGGACCATTTTCATCGAGAACACATAAGGAAACGATTCACACCACTTTCGCCAAGATCTGATGAAAAATGTAGAATTTTTGATTCGTCACTTCTTAAGGGGCAACATTGTAAGGCCCCCCTGGGCTCGAGGGTCGAAGTCCTTGAAACCCATCGAGGCACGGCTTATCGGTGGCGTTGCCTCTTGAGTCGAGGTTTGCTTGCGGCGAAAATACTTGCGCGCCACACTTTTGGACGCGACACGCCTGACAACGGTTCTACTCGCACGCAAGAACGTGGAATTCCGGCGCGCCACACTTTTAACCACGCACAAGATGCTAGCAAGAACGTCCGATGAGGTGGAAACTTTTCGTCTGCAAGGAGAATGCAGATCGCAATACAGTCGTTATAACTGAGTAATAAACCATTTCCATAATTTATAGCACCTTCAGGTAAACCAAATGTAGCTTCGTAAAAACAGATGTTTCAGTGTGCCCTACAGCAACAGCATTTATGATATCCTCTCTAAGCCAGGTATATCGAGGAATTCGTATACTTTTCGCAAACCTACGTATATCGCGATCGTGTCTTGCCGATCGTTTCGCAGATCGATAATATACATGGAACAGGTAGTACACAATACAAGACTGCGCTGGTTCCTGGAAAAAGCATGTGGAGTCGACGTAGAAATGGGAGCCCGAACTCGCTGTCTCTAAGTAGTGACGGGTACGATCTTCTGGCCTGCGAGAAGGAGCGCGCTCCTTCCGACGTTCCGGCACGCCACGCCAAATGCGTGCCGCGCTGGCGTGTGGCGCGCAAAAGTGCCACGCAAGAACGTCCGTGTAAAGGCCGCAATCATCCAGACAAATCATCGCGACGTATCCAGAAGGCAAACGTAATTATGCAAATTAAATAATTTCCAATTATCTATGTCGCAGAAATCGAGTTTCACATTATCTGCAAGACAGAAAAGTATGGTTATGCGCGAAGTGCGAATGTTTAGCGTCTTGTTTAGTAGATAATAATTAAATACGTGTTTTCTAATAAATGTTAGTGTTCGCAGGAGCATGCATGATCGCCTAGGGTGTGTATTGTGTGGAGATGGAGCTGAAGTAAGTATCGCATTTATTATGTTTATTCATAGGTTACGTTTAATTTTATACTAATATTGTATATTTGTTTTCAGTGCTAACAAAACAGGGAATATGATGATTCTACACAAAAAAGAAGTCTACTACTAGGTACCACTGGTTACGGGACATACTGTATATTGATTTGTTAATGTAAATATTGAAAGTTCCTCTTTGTATTTATATGCGCTAGTTATATTATTTTGTAACAATTGTAATCACATTGTAATCACATATAATTAAAGAATAAATACTTTTTGAAATAAATAGAATTCATTATTTAATAAATGCAGAATCTGCTTGTTAGTTATGTGGGAGTAGGGATACACCTACAGCAAAACGGTACGTTTGTGTTGGTGCGTAGGTCCATGTGACGTCACGCGTAGGGAATTGGTTAGCAATTGTGGCCTTCAGATGGCGCTGTTGGATGTGTCAGGCGGGCAGCAGGACCTGCCGCGAATCTGCCGTCGATCTGCCGGCAGACTCTGCTTGGCAGAGTCTGCCGGCAGAACCGTAGTCGAATGCGGACGTAGGCTGCGCCGCAGTTGCCGGCAGATCCTGCCGCCCGATTTGGTTATCAGGGTAATAGACTTTATAATCATACGCAGTAAATTACTGAAAAAAGTAATCCTGCATCTTTATTTTTACTTAACAACAATAAATCAGTATATTTGTCATTCTTATGAGATGTAATCAGTTCAAACATTCACTACTTGTGTTTAGACAGATAGATATTTATGTAACAATGGATTTTGTACATGCATTTTGTAATGAAATCATACCTTTCGCATGCAATCAAGTAATTTTGTGTTATTCTGTGCATAATGGTATTAAGGTATGATTATCGAAAAAATATTTCATATTTTACATTCACTAATTATAAGAAAGGGAATTCTATGTGCCGAGTTGTTTACAATATTACTATTGTTAAACTCATTAAAATTTTAAACGAAAAGTTTATAAAACGTTCGACTGTTAAGTGAATAAAGGTGAATAAGGTGTGAAAATGTTGGTATCTTATCGGCGCTTAATTACTTGGGTAGTTTGCATGTTCTCTCATGGGTATCCGAATATCTCGAGTATCAACAGCTTTAATACATAGGTATGGATTTCGGTGGCTACCAATAATTCTTATTCAATATCACGATCAGCTAACACTTTCGCAAATTGCTATGTTCTTTATGAAACTGACTCTTACTTTTATTACATTATTTCAGATGAATAAATAATATATGTCTACGTTCCCCTACTATTAAACAGTACTGCTTAGTTGATTACCTAATGAAAACCATATATTGTGTAAAAAAATATCTTTGACGCTTAGAGTTGACGCACTTGATGGCACGACTATTTGAAGAAATATCATAAATTAATCTTAACACTTTGAGTGACGCAAGATTCGGCGAAATATCGTTTCAAGTTTGTCAGGACTTACTGTGCGGGCGTTTTTTAAGGGGAACAATGTGTCCAGCGTGCCTCAAGATTTGAGCATATGCCAACAGTAAGCAAAATTTAAGATTTAAATCTTCGTGATGCCAGCTCCCCAGATCCAGAATTCGCAGCGGCGGATATAACGAAAAAGGCCCAGGTGGCAAACGTTCGGGGGGGGGGGGGGGCATTTTTTCGGGAAAATGAAGAGGTTGTTTACTAAAAACGGGTAAGTGCAGTAGTACAGAAATAAATATAGTGTTTGGATAAAATCATAATTTTTTTGAATATGGGAGGGGAGAGCCAGGTGGCAACTGCTCATCGGCCGCCCGTTAAATCCGCCACTCAGTATTCGTACAAGAATGTTCGTAAATATTGGCGAATGTTCGTTAATAAATGTGTAGAACCGGCGTGAGAGTCCAACCAATGGATGAGCGTGGTTCTTCTGATGAAAATGAGTCTTAACACGACGCGATTCGGAGTATTTTTAATTACACGTAATTCAAGTTACTTTCAAATCCCGTAGATCAATTCACCCTACACATCGTGTATGATTAAAAATATCCCGAATGAGGTCGAGTTTAGACTCATTTTCATCAGAAGAATCTCGCTAATCCGTTGGTACCTAATATTTTCACGAAGATCTAATAGAAAATATAGAAACTAAAATTTCTGTCGGGTGACAGAAGGCGTAAGTCGAAGGCTACAAAACGAACTTTGAACTCTGTTTGTTTACAAAGTAAACATTTGAGAATTATCAGACAATACTTTTAATACTTTACAGAAAATATTAACGTGCAAACACGCCAAAGCCGTGCACAGAGTGGGAATTGCTCGGTGTGAAAACACGCTGACGCAACTCAACGTGCCAATATATTTCACCAATAATGTTTAATTCCTAAGAAACTGTGTAACATCGTTTGAAACGTAATAAATTTTCGTTTTTATTTCTTTATCAACACAAATTACATTTCAATGGATAATGAATGTTTTATTATCAATTGTTTAAATCTATAAAATGCGAATAACTAAAAAATACATAATCTTTTGGTAGCAGTTTAAAGAATTATTTTATTTTTAATATGCCCCTCAAAACATATTTTTTCTATTTTAACGATACGGAGTTGATATTGTGAAATTAAGACTTCTTATAATGTTAAATTAAACACGAGAGAATTATATTTTTTCTTCACATGAGAGCAACTTTTGAATGATTAAATTTTGTTATTAATATTTAACAACTTACGAAAAAAACGAAAATTTACTGCGTTACTGCAATATATAAAATTAAATTTTATTTACTTTGGTAAAGCTAAAACATTTACCGCAAATGTGTCACAAACACTGCAAAACTTCAGAATTCAAAATTTCGCAGAAATTTACTGCATTCTTATTGAATATGAAAAATAAGTTTTCTTGTAGAATCTACTAAATACGTACGTAACAAGAATGTTACGTCATCAAGCGCGTGAAGGTGCTAGGACGTTTTCATAAAACTGTCTTAATCTGTGCAAATAGTGTACAAGAAAAGCTAAAGATTATTCACGGAAATGATTTGGTTGATCCAGCCAATAAATGCTGAAACCTTAACATAAACACCAGGAACATCCAATCTTCCACAACCAAAACCCCATGAAACAAGTCCAGCCAATTCATAGAACCCATCATCTTGACATACTAGAGGTCCTCCTCCGTCTCCCTAAATAATAGAATATCACAATTAGTACAGAATTAATTATATAAAATGTCAATTATCTATTTATTCAGAATTTATAATATGCTTTCCGGGATTTTCGTAGAAACTTGTATGCAGGGTGTTTATAGAAATGTGGGACATTTTTTTCAGAATCGTTTCTACTTACCAAAATAATTAAAAAAGTGGCTTTACATACATGTCCGATAATGCTTACAAGGGGAGTCCACTGTGAGGTAGACATCGATTTTGATGAGCCTTGGCACGATGGATCTATGTCGAAAATAAGTAAATACGTGTCCGAGCGTTTCTGCCATTGGGCCTTAATAACAGAGATAATTACATGTAAATTATTAAACATTTCATAGCGCCAATGGAAAGCATAAAAGTCATAACCACAATTTAAGAATATGCCGTGGAGCGTTCGGTAAGACGTCGGCGTGGCGTTGTTGCGGTCGTGAGTTCGATTCCGTCTGTGTCTATATATTTTTTTCATACTTTATTTTTTCCACACTGTATGAATAGTGAGAAAAAAGTGTAACAGTAGTAACGTTCACTAATTCTTTTAAACGTATAAGGTAAAGAGTACAATGGTTGGCCACTTAAGAAAGAGTGTCACATAAATAATGCATTATAAATGTGAATTTAGTCAATTTTAAATGGAAATCAATATAAATAAGTACGAAAAATCCCTAGTAATCTAAAAATAAATAGAGTTCATAAAAAAAAATTAAGAATGTACAAAAATATACAAAAAATGTGTTTCCTACGAAGAAATATAGTTATTGGCATGGTTAAGACAGTAATTGTCCAATCGGTTCGACAGTGATTGGTCGCTATTTGATACATAATATAACCTAAAAGAAAATGTTAGCTGATTTGGTGATAGAAATAATCCTGATAACCATCTGTCTCCAGTCTGACATCAGATTGGTAGCAGGGTCTGGCGCTGGCATGAGAGTGCACAGTCTGACGTCAGAACCATAGCAGACGGCAGAATCTGCTGTCGATCTGCTGCCGATCTGACATCAGGCATCTGACATCAGAATCTGCACCTCAGAACGCAGCCAAATGCGGACACAGACGACTACGGTTCTGATGTCAGATTCTGCTGCCAGATCTGGTTATCAGGGAAGATTAAAATTATTAAATAAAAATGGATATATTTTATTTAGTATGTATTTGTCGTGTTTGTTTCTTTTTTTAACAGGGGTCTAATTACTGTTTCACCATTAACATGGTTAAAAAACAGTCACTGATCGCCCGGCCAATTACTATCATTCAACATTATTCATATGACAGTTGTTGGCCCCCTGTATTTTTCATAATATATGTATAATTTTAACAAATAAATAATTCTTTTATAAAGTTTCAACTTTTATTTATCGATATATACCGAATATGAGAGATATGCATATCATAAATACATGAAACTACTCGCAAACTTTCAACTGTACTCTTATGGTTTTTGATTAAATCGCTGTAATTTTCAAGCTTCAAAGCCGAGTCATCCTATTTGCTTTCATATATAATCACAGTATATAATGAGTGGAGAAATATTGATTACATCCGAATCAAGAAAGTACAAGGAATATGAATATGTTCATTAAAAAAAGGCATAACATTGGTATTTCTTTATATTCATTTATTTCTCAAAATAAGGCCAATCACTGTCCGGTGGCCAACCACTGTACTCTTTACCCCTAAATACAATTAATTTTTTTTTTTTTAACGTGGGGCAATCTTCAAAAGACACCCCAACACCTCCAGAGGGGAATCCCCCGAATTGTGTACTGATATTAATTTTGGGATGCTAATTTTTCGAGATTACCGTTCGTAATTATATAATAGTTCTGATGTTATAGGTATATTAATTATTCAGGAACATTACTGCGAAGTCTTATTCGAAGTTTCCGGTGGTACCCCATCGCGCGATGGTGGCCGTGGGGTTTTAGTGGGTAAAAATCCCACACTACCCTGGCGCCCTCAGGGGATTCCCCTCTGGAGGTGTCGGGGTGTCTTTTGAAGATTTCCCCACGTTAAAAAAAAAAATTAATTGTATTTATACATATAAAAGAATTAGTGAACGTTACTACCGTTACCTTTTTTCTCACTATTCATACAGTGTGGAAAAAATAAAGTGTGAAAAAATAAAGTGTGAAAAAATAAAGTATGAATAAAATATATAGACACAGGCGGAATCGAACTCACGACCGCAACAACGCCACGCCGACGTCTTACCGAACGCTCCACGGCATATTCTTAAATTGTGGTTATGGCTTTTATGCTTTCCACAGGCGTTATGAAATGTTTAATAATTTACATGTAATTGTCTCTGTTATTAAGGCCCAATGGCAGAAACGCTCGGACACGTATTTACTTATTTTCGACATAGGTCCATCGTGCCAAGGCTCATCAAAATCGATGTCTACCTCACAGTGGACTCCCCTTGTTAGTTATGGAATTACTAGTTTTTTAGCTTGTCTTCTCGAGACATTAGTCTCTTATATAATAAGACGCCTAAGGTAAGCACAAATTTTGTTGGAAAACCCTCCTAGAAACAATTTTCCCCGCGAAATACGAAATTTTACAACTTTTAAAAAAATGTATTTGTTAAAAGATAACTTGAATTATTGCAGTCTCTAATATAGAATAAAATTGTTATTATACGATGTTGTGCGAGAGTAGAGCGACCCAGAGGGCGCTACAATCGGGGGGCGGGGGGAGATTCACGAGAGATGACGTTCAGATAACGAGAGATTCACGTTCCCATGACTGCTGGCGCCGTCCGCAATGCTGCCAAATAGCAGCGATCACATATTTTTCTATCTCCAACATTACGGAATAAAAAAATGGTTATTACTGCGAAACAAAATATTATCGGGCATATGCCAACTTTTCTTGTTAGCTTGACGAGTAGAACCAACCCTGAAATATTGCCCCACATATTTATAAACACCCTGTATAATTGGTAGTAAAACTATAATTCATTACTGTTTTACTTATTGTTACTTTCACAATATAATATAACTTAATTATTATCAGCTATAAACATTATGTATTCAAAGTACCTGACATGCATCGTTGCCTTGTTCACCACCAGCGCAGAAACTACTTGCAGGTAAGATGAAGATTTTTTCAGTCACAGCATTCACTTTTCTTATACATTCAGCATCGCTGACAATTGGTATTTCAGCTTCACGCACTCTAAGAGGGATGGGGCCAGCTGTATATAGAGACATAAAGTTTCAGAAACATATTAAAAATGTATACAAATCAATGTTACAAAAATGTTGTGAATATTTAACTTAAGGGGGTATAACCGTTTGACAATGTCACAGAACTGATTTTTTGCATATTTTCATAGATTGATGTTTTAGAAATATTATAAAACAAGCAGAATTCGGAAAATTGACGAAGTTATAGGCATTTGAGTGAAACAACCCAGGTAGCACGGGGCAGCTCGACAGATCGCACAGTGTTTCGCGTAATGCATAAAAGTCAAGAATCTGAAGTGTCCAATCCACAAATTCTTGTATCTTCAAATGTTAATAAAGGAACGTAGGTTTTAATGTTACCCATAACTTTTGCCGAATTTACCAATTTGTAGTAAAAAATGATGTTTGAAATTTATTCAAATTTTCGGTGCGTTTATTTAAACACGTGCTATTTGCCGAATGTTTATCAGATTAATTTGATTTATATAAGTTTTGTTTAGTATTATATGACCGTCCCAGCTGCCGAAAAACTTTTTCGCAAAATCAACAATTTGTCCCAATTTTGTATGTTAAATATTTATAATCTTTGACTTGACTTTTAAAAAATGTACCAAAACGTACCTACGTGATTTTTTGTATATTAATTGGGGGAACATTTAACTTTATATTAACGTAAATTTCATTAGCCCGAATTGCCCGAAACGGAAAAAATAGTCGAAATCATTAAGACTTTCACCGCTCAGGCGTATGCTACGCCCGGCAGACATAATAAAATACTTGATAGTAGATAGTCAAGTACAAACCCAGGCTCATGTTCCGAGTCTGATTCTGATTTAATATGACAAACAAATTTTTTCATTTAATTATTTTTTACATTGTTATTTAATTTTTTTATTCATGTTTTCATTTTTATGTTATTTTTTATGTTTTACGTACTAAGTAATGAAAATTACAAACCAAATACAAGGAAAATGTTGAATGTGTACGATGTTATGATATTTGTTTCCCAAATCCATATAAGGAGATATATAAGGGGCATTCTAAATCAATTGATGGCGGGGGGGGGGGGGTGAAGCGGGGCGAGGGGGAGGCGCGTGGGGGAACGCGACCCGTGGAGGTGGGGATGAGCTGGTGGAGGGGGAACGCGACACGTCGGCGTGAGAACGAGCACGCTCGCACGCACGCACACACACACACACACACACACACACGCGCGCGCGCGCGCGCGTGGGTAAGGTTGGGAGGGGGTACCACTAATGACTCATCATGCTTTGTCGGAAGCATGACAATTCGAAGCCACAATCCTCTTATCGTCCGAAGGTCAGATCGCGCTCACGATAGCCGTGTCGCAGTCGCGCAATCCGCACGTGCAGGCGCGACCGCGAACGATTTTTACTATCGCTCTAAAAACATGTAATGGTCGAAGGTGGACTTCCTAGAATAATTCGCAGCATCGGTGCGGGCGCTATTTCTGATCCACGAAAATTCGAAGACGAAATGTATGCGATAATGATCGAAGGTCAACTTCCGAGAATAATGAGGTATTACGCGTAGAAGATGCAAGTCGAAACCTGCATAGTCCTCGCGCAACCATCTATCGTAAACATATAGCTGTAACGATCAAAGGTCCACTTCCGAGAATAACGCGCATATGATACCGAAATAATATGATGAGTAAAAGCATAGCATGACTTAAGGCGGAATTCGATGTATCCCCTTGTATGCAAGTGTAAGGGGGTGGGGGGATTTTAGGTAGGGATGTTCGTATATTTAAAGCAGCTAGCATCTTCGACAGGGCAAAATCGCGAATTGTAACGCGTCGGAAAGAGTCTTTTATAGCAAGTAATTGCGTACGTGTAATAAAAAGAACATGGAGACGTTTAAGGGGGTAGACACGGGTAATGCAGCGCGCTGTAATACCCACATAATGTGCCCGAAACATGGGTTTGGGGGGATACGTTTTTCGTCCTTATATGAGCAGATTTTGGGCTGGGTGAGGTCTCAATCGAAAGAGGAAGGTTCGATGCAGCCCGCTCTGGTCATGGTTCGACAAGATTGTGTTGATATCTAATAATATGAGTGTTCAAAGTAGAGCAAAAGTCGACAAAATACACCCGCAGGAATCCAAGTATTTTTAGGTCACTAAAAGAGTTTTGTGGCTCAAACGATGACCAGAGCGGGCTGTCTCGAACCTTCCTCTTTCGAATGAGACCTCACCCAGCCTAAAATCTGTTCATATAAGGACGAAAAACGTATCCCCGTGATTGCATTCCCAAATACGAGTTCCGCCATATTGGCGATAATACAGAGCAAGTCACGTGACAAATTTAGTTGAGCTAGTGGACACGAGATGGCGCCTACTCGGGAGGACTGCCAACGTGGAATCATAGCAAAACTGAAGCGTTAGCTGGATACACAAGCCACAGTAAAAGCGTGATGCAATCAATGCATGCATTTTCGGACGACTTTAGGTTAGGTTATATGCATTTTAGGTATACATTGACTAGGAACTGCTGGGAATTGTCTACATTTACTAAATTCACGCTTTTACTGTAACACATACATCACCGCTGCCGAATATATGTTATAATTATATGGCCACATTATTTCAAATAAAAAAAGAGATTGGAATTTTTTAATAACACTGGAAGTAGTGATTTACTGATATCATATTTTCAGAAAATATAATTATTGCATTTATTATTATTCTTCCGACTATTGTATATAACATATAACAAGGAAAAGTCTCCAAACCGGTCAACAGTTGACTCCTTGATTTTTTTCGTAATTCTTTACGCTCCTATGCAGAGATGGGCATTATTTAATTAAAAGAATATACTTCCGAATGGTCCCAGTGGTCGATCGACACGAGGTTTGGGAGAGGGTGTGTGTACCCTAAATCTAAAATTCTATTTAGCTTCGGGTATTTATTAGTTTCCTTTGTTTATTCGAAGGCCTTTCATCTTTGGCTTCGAATAATTTTTCATCTTTCATTATATCTTTATCCTAAGGTCGTATTCAAATATATTGGCCGGTCGATTTGTTTTCGCGAACAGCGATCGAGGAGAAATCAGCTATCACCATCTGACGATCGTGGATTTGTCAGTTGGAGTTCCCTAGCCACCGAAGGGTATGGTGGGGTAACGGGAATGCTGCTCGGCCCCGTCTGAACGTAGACGTGTGGCTGTTATTTATTCTTATTGTCAGCGTAGTACATATGTAGTTGTGTGCGTCACGAAGTAATGCGTAGACCAATACGAGATGAAGCTATCGAAAAAGAATCAATGTTCTGACCAATAAAGCTCCTGAATTTTTTCAGAGCTAAGGCCTAAGGCACACCTATTCTGATGCGTGTATTTCTACGCTTCAGCTCGGTTTGGCCTATACATGACAGAAGCTTGGCGCTATCCCCACCACTTCTGGCTCACTCGTGTTCTGCGATGACGAGAGAATACGCGTTACGAATAGGAGTGTGCGGATCGTCCCGCGGCTCGGATTCTCGGCCCTCGGGACGGGTCGGAAAATTTCGGGCGGGATCGGGCGGGGTCCCGATACTTTCGTATTGCTCGAGATCCCGACGGTTTCGGGATCCCGAGACTCGATTCGGGCTACAAGCATGACCGCCATGAGCGGGCAATTTGATTTCAGGTCGGTTTGGCAAAACTCGGACACGATCGGCTCGAAAGCCAGCTATTACGAGCGGACCGAGACGGAAAGAATTATGTATATCATTTATATCGATACCAGAGTGATAAGTTTTTACCTTTCTGTCTCCTGTTGAATCATAATTTGTATCTTATTATTTATTTACATATATATGTATATTCATTGCTACCAAATAGTCTGTGAATACTGAATACGTCCATATACGTACTTAAATAAATACCATGTTCAGAACTTGGGAAGAAGACTATTTTTATATCGACAATATTTTAAAATCTGAATAAAATATACTTCATACTTAGTACTTTATGTAAAGGGAATATATAGGGTATTATCTTTTTCCGGATAGGTTCAGATTTAAAATAGAAAACGTACGAACTATAAGCATACAAAAAGGAATATTTCCTGGATATTTCATAATAACAACAATATACAGGAGGCGAATATTTTATTATTTCAAATTAACGTGTAAGAAACATAATTTTTCTATGTTCTCAGGTAATAATTTTAATCTATTACTGGTAACGATATCGTCCGATCGCGTCCGAGTTTTGCCGAGCCGACCTGAAATCAAATTGTCCGCTCATGGCGGCTATGCTTGTAGCCCGAATCGAGTCTCGGGGTCCCGAAACTGTCGGGATCTGGAGCAATACGAAAGTATCGGGACCCCGCCCGATCCCGCCCGAAAGTTGCCGGCCCGTCCCGAGCCCGAAAAATCGGGTAACCGCACACCCCTAGTTACGAAACTCACCGGCCAATAAATCTGAATACGATCTTAGAAGTTCGAATAACCGACGAGAACCTTTGTGTCCCGAGCCGCGCGAGATCGTCGTGCTCGGCGATGTGTCATCGATTATAAAGAAACAGAATTTGTTTATTTTTCATCGTATCAATATGAAAGTGACACCATTGGATTCTTGGCATTCTCCCGGTTATATTGGCAGAAAATAATTTAAATCTGACTATTTTTAACAAAACGGGCTTTCACTTCTACAAACAAATTTTTCACGTAATTTCCTTAATTTTGGTCCGAATTATATCATTTTTGGGGCCAATTTGATCGAGAAAACATGAGGAATCGACTGACGTCACTTTCGCAAAGATCTGATTAGAAATGCAGAACTGCAGATTTGTCACTGCTTAGCGCGCAACATTGTATGGCCCCGCTGGTTTCGAGCGCCGAAGCCCACGAAACTCAGCAAGTCGCATGATTGCCAGCGAGAAGGCCAAGAGGGGACTTTCCATGGCGAAGGAAAATCAGCCTTCTACAGAACTCAAATCGAGAAAGACTTTGCTAACAAACTTTATATTCACGTAAAAAAAATACTAGTAAAATTTAGACGACGAACTATTGTTGAATATCGCCAGTTCTTACATATGCCCCACTGGGTTCGGAATTCCTGATCCCAGAGTTTCATGCATTTACCTATTGAAATGTTGCTTCAAGTCATCGGGCAATTGCATTGTTTCTTCTCGTACATATGTATATCTGTTCGCGAGTAGGTGTCATGAATGACGCGACTTTTATTTCCCAAATAAATCCACCCCTATCAGGGCCCTCGCTCGAACCGCTTGTGAAGGAGACCGCACGATGTGAACCGAGTGCGAGTGAAATAGCGCACCAGCGGTACACCCTCGGTCGACGGCGACTTGAGTCATCCAGTACTGAATACGAAATGTTGAAAATTTCTCATTACACCTTGATGAGAGTGTTACCATTCGTGGATTGTTGGTGAGTCAAGACACGAAGCAATTCAGTCTATTTTTTCTTATGAATACATGATTAGAACACACTCTACGTTGAATGAAAATTGATCGAATTGCTCCATGTTTGATATAATTTTCATCGGGAAATCCTAAAAAATTCATCGGTAATACTTTCATCAATACTTATCAAAAACACGAACATTTTATTTTTCTGTACTGGGTATTTTATCTAGCTCGTCGGTTTTATTGTTCTCGGCTGTCAACGGGCGGTCTACTAGGACCCGAAGGTCCACGCTCGCAACGAGAAAGCAAAACAGTGGGGTGGGTAGGTCTTTCCCGATAAACTGAGCCCAAAGGCTTCTCAACAATTGAAACATTGGAAGACTGTACATATTCTTTCTGATGCTTTCGGCGATATGCGCAACCATTTGTATGCCCGGTTTCATGTCTAACAAGTCAGGCGATTTTGTTTGTGAGAGCCATATATAAAGACAGTCCTGTAACGTTCACTACATCTTCAATTATAAAACTGCAAATATGTTATTTTACACATGTGTCTCGCTGAGTTTCGTCGGCTTCGACGCTTGAAACCAGCGGGGCCATACAATGTTGCGCACTAAGCACTGATGAATCTGAAGTTTTGCAATTTCTAATCAGATCTTTGCGATCGTGGCGTCAATCGATTCCTTATACTTTCTCAATCAAATTGGCCCCAAAAATGATACAACTCAAACCATAATTAAGGAAATTACGTGAAAAATTTGTTTGCAGAATTGAAAGCCCGTTTCGTTAAAAATAGTCCGATTTAAATAATTTTTCATAAAAAAAATGCGTAGGCTGGATGCGCGTGATTATTACATGGCCCCCTCCATAGACATATATAGACGGATCAGAAGATGGGACTATCGGCGTGGGGAAGGAAGGCTTGGAGGGGTAAAGGCATAGGTTCAGATACAGGCGCGTCGGTTAGCTTCGGATGCATTCGGCATGCATAACCACAGCGTTATCCGATTTACTCGTATCGCTCCCCTTACCGCGAACCTTGCCACCCCCCTCAGCTTACGCTCCTCCGTCTATATATGTCTATGGTCCCCTCCTCGAAGTGACAGAAAATATAACCTATGTATACGCTATATGACAATAAATGTTGAGCGGCTATTTCGTTCTTTTGCGCTACATTTGTGAACATTTTATCATCCTTCCGAAACATTATTATTACGTCGCAACAGTATCTTTAGGAAATCGGGTCTAGCATATAGGATATATTTTCTGTCACTTCGAGGACAGAAAATCCGGTCCTCCAAGTGACAGAGAATATAACCTATATGCTATACCCGATTTCCTAAAGATACTGTTGCGGCGTAATAATAATGTTTCGGAAGGATGATGAAAAGTTCACAAATGTAGCGTAATACAACGAAATAGCCGCTAAATATTTATTGTGTTATAGCATATACATAGGTTATATTTTCTGTCACTTCGAGGAGGGACCACATAATAATCACGCGTTGGATTCAACATGAAACACAATTTTATATATGTTTGTTCATAACTGCTTTCTGCATAGGATGTGTATTTCATGTTCTGTTTCAGTGTTTTGCTAATTAAAAAATGTCTATCCTAAGAAACTTCATTTTCTGGGGACATGCCCTCATCTATTTTTCCTTTTCACTTATAATTCCTTACTGCCAACGTAGAATATTGTAGCATAAGCACATTTCAAGTAATTAAAATGTACAATGAATTTTCTACGTTTGCAGTACCAGCCGACTTTCCGTTTAAATTTTTATAAGTACAACGCAACAGCTGAGAATCTATTTCCTTATTCAGAATAGAATACGGAAATAGCAAACAGCTCCCTCTCGCGTTTACCGGGCAATCGTCGATCTGTCGGTATTACCATTTCTGTGCAGAAAAAACCTGCTGTAATACCGACCTGCCGAATCGGCCAGACCACGTGACGTGTCTACCCCCTTAAGAGCGCGTTTTTAGTATTGTCTCGAATGACCGAGCTTTTGAGTACCACCGCGGAATTTCGCGATTGGATGGACAGATGCGACGAGATAATACGACACATCGTTGCGTATCAACGATGCGAACGCATGCCGGTGTGGGAGAAGCAGCGGATGGTGTCGTTGCTCGCGCGAACAAAAGCATTGCGTGCGATAGTGCGAGGACGGTTATCGCGAGTAGGGTGCGATGGCACCCAAGGTCGTATGGGAGAAACTTGAAACCGCGTCCGAGAAGCGTTTGTTGACCGGGACGGTGATAAACGTGGGGGCCGTCGATCCGCGCCTATTCTTTCAGAATGCCCGTCGAACGGTGCTTTCGCGCGTAACGAACGCTATTACGGAGCATTGCAGCGTATCAGTGAACACTGTTCTAAACGCGGAATTCATGTTGCGAGACGAGACGGACGTAAAGAGTTTCGCAACGCGTAACCAAGTACTCGGTATGTCATTGAATGTTCGCGAGTGGTACGCGAAACAAGTGATTGCCCCGAAGTTGGTCGCGATGGAGGAGTTTCAGGAGCGCGAGAGTGGATGGACCTTACGAACAGTGCAGAATTTCCTGATCAAAATAAACAAACATAATTCATTGCGTGCCGGTTGCGACGTGCCGCTTCCGCAAGCGATCGCAACGAAAAGAGCAGTGGTGAAAGTTCGGTGCAACGAGAACACATGTTTTTTGTGGTCAATCGTCGCCAGTATGTTTCCTGCTGATACGAACGGGGACAGGATTACGTCATATCCACTCTACTCGACGGTGCTCTATACGGATGGTGTGAGACTCTCCATGTCCGTGGACCAGGTGCACAAGTTCGAGGCGGCCACCGACGTTTCCGTGAACATTTACCTGTGGTCCAACGACGATGGCTGTGTACCTCTACGCGTGTCCGGCAACAAGCGAGAAGGGAGACACGCAAACGTGCTGCTGGTCCAAGATTCCAAGTATTCGCAGCGGTACCATTTCGCATGCATCCGCAGTCTCTCTCGCTTGATATCCAGACAATTGCGCAACCATCATAGCAAAGTGTTCGTTTGTGATAGGTAGGCAAATAAGAATAATAATAAACTAAACTAAATTATGAGCGATACGTGGCAGACGAAGAAGAAGCGTTTACATTGTTTTTACATATACGTTTCAGGTGCCTCAACTTTTTCTCATCGGCGGAGCGATTGCAGCGACAAACTGTAGATTGTCTGCGTTTAAATGAGTGTGCAGTGCAATTGCCATCCGAAGATGAGAAAATTTTGTGGTTTCAGCATCACGAACGCAAGGAACGCGTACCGTTCGTCATCTACGCGGACTTTGAGTGTTTGCTGGAGGCCATCTAGCAGCCATTGATGGTGCGTTGGCGCACGTACGAGTATCAACGCCACAGAGCTCATAGCGTAGGATATTACGTACATTATTCCTACGACCAGGCTCTGTGCAGAGATCGAGCATATCGCAGCGATACAGATTGTGTGCAGTGGTTCGTGCGTGAACTGCGTGAATTGGCAAACGTTGCGTACTCGTGGTTGTGTGACAAGAAACCTATGACGCCGTTAACGCAGCAACAGTGGAGGAATTTTCACAGGGCGACCGCGTGCCACGTATGTGGAGGACCTTTTGACCGAGGTGAGGACGATATGTAAGTGCGCGATCATTGCCATTCGACGGGCGAGTACAGGGGTGCGGCGCATACATCGTGCAACTTGCGATATCACGGTTCGTGCACGATACCTGTGGTGTTCCACAATTTGTACGGCTACGACGCGCACTTCGTTATCAAGGAGTTGGCAGACGCGTTCAATGGAAAGATCAGCCTCCTACCGTTAACTAAAGAACGTTACATCTCGTTTACAAAGGACGTGGAGGACCTCAAGGGCAAGCGCAAGGACTGGCGAAGAATGTTGAAGTTTCGATTCGTCGATTCGTTCAAGTTCTTGGCCACGAGTCTGCAAAAACTCGCGTCGGATCTCGGGAAAGAGTGACTGACGATTCTACGACGTGAGTTCCAACATTTCCCTGACGAACAAATCGATCTCCTGACCAGAAAGGGAGTCTTCCCGTACGATTCCGTGGCGTCGTACCACAAGTTGAACGATACGCGACTACCGCCTCGTGACGCGTTCTACAATCGATTGAACAATAGTGGTGTGTCGGAGTCTGATTTCGCGCACGCAACGAACGTGTGGAACAGTTGTCGTATACAGACATTAGGCGAGTACAGTGATTTGTACTTGACCACGCTGTTGCTCGCGGACGTGTTCGAAAACTTTCGTATCGATTCTATCGGGAGCTACAAACTAGACCCCGCGCATTACTGCACGTTACCGGCATTCACGTGGGAGACGATGCTAAAATACACGCGCGTCGAATTGGAACAGCTTACTGACGTGGACATGCTGTTGTTCGTGGAGCGTGGTATACGCAGTGGCCTAAGCCAATGCTTGCATAGGTACACGCGCGCCAATAACAAGTACCTGCCGACGTCGAAGTACGACCCGTTGCAACCATCAACGTACTTGATGTACTTCGACGTGAATAACCTGTACGGATGGGCAATGTCTCAGGCGATGTCGCGCGGAGGATTTCAAGAGCTGGACGAGGCGGCGGTGGCGGATGTGGACATGAACTCGTTGCCGAAGGACGATGGACCAGAGAGCTATCTGCTGGAAGTGGATCTGGAGTATCCGCGGAAGATTCACAACGAGCACGCTGACCTTCCGTTCTGTCCTGTGCGCGAGCACGCACCCATGGGTAAGCAAAGCAAGCTGATCGCCACGCTCCGCAATAAGGATCGTTACGTCATTCAGTATCGCTACTTGAAGCAATACATTCGGCATGGACTCCGCGTCTCGCGAATTCATCGCGTTCTGCGTTGCAATCAATCGCAGTGGTTGCGCGACTACATCACCTTGAACACGGAGTTGAGGACGCGAGCTACCAGCGATTTTCAGAAAACACTGTACAAATCAATAAACAATGCTGTGTACGGGAAGACGATGGAGAACGTTCGAAATCGAGTGGACGTGGGACTAGTGCCGCGGTGGGACGGACGTTACGGTGCCGAAACGTTGATCGCGAAAACAAATTTCCACAGCCGAGCGATATTTTCAGAACACTTAGTCGCTATCGAGATGCGAAAACTAAAAGTTAAATTCAATAAACCTATATACGTGTGTATGCGTGTGTTGGATGTGTCTAATGTATGTCTGTATGGATTTCACTATGAGTATATGCGTGCAAAGTTTGGCGATAGATGTAAGGTTTTGTATACGGAAACCGATAGTTTAATGTATCAGCTGCAGTACGAGCACGCTTACGAGGAGATAAAAAGTGACGTCATTCGGTAGACAATCCGTAGGGTATGCTACGCGTAAACAAGAAGGGGCCGGGACTAATTAAGGACGAGAACAACGCTGCCTTAATGACAGATTTCGTGGGACTGCGGTCCAAGATGTACGCGACTCGAGTATGTAACGCGTCGGCGGGAACGACCTAGACCGAGACGAAAAAGACGAAGGGCGTGAAGAGGAGTGTGGCCGCGAACAAGATACTATTCAACGTCTACGTTCAGTGTCTTCGCAAGTACGCGGAAACAACGGTACGACAGAACTATATCCGTGCGTGATTACACGACGTTTATTCCGTGAACGAACTGAGGACCGCGCTCAGCCCGTACGATGATAAACGTTATATACTACCGGATCAGGTCAGAACCCTTCCGTGGGGCCACTATCAGATTCCCGAGTGCGACGACATCAACAACGATAACGATAGTGATACGTGTATGAATATCTCGTTGTGCGTGTGTGCGCGCGCGCGCGCGCGCGCGCGCGTGTGTGTGTGTGTGTGTGGTTAATAGCGTCAAAATTGGGGACTTCCAGCCATGAAAATTTTGCAGCCGGAACGTCGCACAAATGCATAATTAAAACGGTATAGACACGACACATACAACTTTTTCACATTAAGACTGTATTGAACCTAGCCTATGCAAATCGAGATTGTATAATGTATTTAATTTTGTTGTTCATCCAGTACCTCCATTACATACCAAATCCATGTTTACTTAATTTATTTAATAATGATATAAATTGTCGTATTACAATTACGTGTAATACATTCATCCTGCTGTAATACACCTCACCCAGCCCCTTCCCAAAAAAATGTAACTCCTGAATACTTCAGATGTATGTAGTAATCCGCAGCGTTTCAAGCCTATAATACTCATTCATCTTTTTCCTTCAGTGCCGAATCTGTATTCGTACTCAGAAAGTTAAAATTCGATAGCCGCGACATTCTGGCCTTTTCACTGTACGCTCTCTTGAAATCGGTTGAACGGTAACGCGTACCTTTTTTTACGACCCTGATGGGTTCTTAGGTAAAAACTTTCGAACGACGTGGCTTGAGGGTCATAAATGCTAGAGTAGTGGCATAAGGACAAAGTCAACAATAGGCCATTCAGTAATGAGTATGCCAATTTTTATCATAGAAGTATCACTAATGGATTACTAGTGCTTTTCTGATGAAAATGACACCAAACTGGATATAATTCTGATTATTTTTAATGGCTGTAATGGAAAGTACTTGGAGTAAAGTGATTGAGGAAAGTATTGAAGAGTACCTGAATTCTACGTGAACTGACACGGAACTGATATGTGTGCCCAGATCTTAACGTAAGCGATACCTACGCTCGTGTACTTACATCGTAGATGTTTTTTAATAATTTTTAAATCCACTCAATAGTTAATAAGGACAAAATCAATCAATTTGTAATGAAATGTAGGGATTTAGGGGCCTCGGGTCCCAAAAACTACGAATATAAATTTTACAAAAACGTTTCAATTCAACACTTTCAATGATTTTTAGGAGTCGTAGAATGGGCACCGTCTATTTAGACACGCACGAAGTGCAGAGATTTGCAGGAATGTCAGTAATAGCGTCAATTTTTTATATTTTTCGGTATATGACACGTGAAAATATTAGTTAAATGTTCCACTACATGTAAAATACTAACAATAAATTTCATCTTGCAATGTATAGCTTGTATAAGCTCTCAAGAAGTGCCATATTTAAGTGCCATATAGGCTCCTGATCCCCGAAATAGATTTTCAGAGAGAAATCCGGCGCGAGTCGTTGACAAACCGAGCCAAAGCATAACTTAGCGAAAGCCCGCCCTTTATGTTAAACTCTCACTCTACACAAGTGACACGTATACAAGCACGCACACAACTTTCAGTATTTCAACACATTTCAGAGTAGTTCGTGAGTTGGACTCTGTTCATGAACAGAGGTCGCTAAATTCAGTCCTCAAATTTTGGGTCGGTAACACAGTTTGGGTGGTGACACGAAGTCCCATAAGGTGATAGATCTATTCTATACCTCGTCTGTGTTTCTGCACAGAAATGGTAATACCCATAGATACACGGCTGCCTGGTGCACGCGAGAGGGAGCTGTTTGCTATTTCCGTATTCTATTCTGAATAAGGAAAGACATTCTCAGCTGTTGCGTTGTACTTGTAAAAATTTAAACGGAATGTCTGCTGGTACTGCAAACGTAGAAAATTCATTGTACATTTTAATTACTTGAAATGTGCTTATGCTACAATATTCTACGTTGGCAGTAAGAAATTATAAGTGAAAAAGAAAAATAGATGAGGGGATGTCCCCAGAAAATGAAGTTTGTTAGGTTAGACATTTTTTATTAGCAAAACACTGAAACAGAACATGAAATACACATATTACAAGGTGTTCCTTTGCTTTCATGTATCCAGCGACTTGGCAACTTCTCTACAGTGTGTCCGCGGGAAAGCTAAACAGCCGGCTCCCTCCTAAACTATTGGAGATAAAAATATAAAAAAAATAGGGAATTGCATGGTTCGAGGGGGCCAATTATTTAGCGCGAACGAATTTTCTTATCGATTATTATTTTAAAAGATACGATGGTCAAGTTCGGTTTTTCAAATGGAACTATTTTTTTTTGAACACCTGAGTTGATAGTGCGTTCCAAGACAAATTCAATAAGCTTTAATGTATACACTTTATTTTCACTGGTTTTTAAGATATTGCGCTTGCAAATTTACTGATTTTCACTGGAAGAAAACTGTCTGGTATAGCACGGACCGGGGACGGTCTTACTGGATCCACGGGTGGCACTGCCTTTTGAAATAGATACCTACCTGCCAAAGGTCTACGCCAGGCCCAAAGGCTGGACAATTTTTTTCCGTCATAAATGCTACTTAGGTAGGTACATCTGCGGTATCGAGAAGCGCACCGTTACTTTTATTTCGCACTTGCTTCTACGCTCGGATGGCCGGTTCTTTTGGGAGGGATGCAAGTTCGATTGGTTAGGTTAGGAGGAGTGAAAGCTGCTAGACTAAATTTCAATCATAGGGAGCAGATTGTATCAGAACCATTCGGATTTGCATTCCTCACAAACGGCTGCTCTCTTGAAGAGGCCCTCTTCACAGCAATGCCCACCTTCTCTCGCACGGAATACGTTAACGCTTGCTTTTGTTCTAATATTGAAGCTCGTGTTTATACTCGAGAGGACCACTGTCCTCTCACGTGAAGAACTGTCCTCGCCACGGGGTACCAGGCCGCCGCATCTCCTTGACGGGCGTTGCTCCATAATTACCCTGTATCTGGTTAGGAAATAAAATAATTCTTTATTTTTTATCGTATGGATATGGAAGTGTCGCAGATAGATTCCTTGGGGATTTCCAATGAAAATCATGCCAAGTGTCGTGGAAATCGGACAACTCTTACATAAGGAATACAAATTGCTTGTGTCAAAGTAGTCCGATTTGCATGACATTTGGTATGATTTTCGTCAGAAAAACATAAGGAATCCATTGGCACCACTTCCCTTTCGATACGACGAAGCAAAGAATTTCTTAATACGCTCAAATGGATATTTCACCCTCGACTGCGGGGGCTCGACCTCAATTCGCTACGTTCGGCCCAGGATTCGTACCTTTTTCCGGAAAAAGCCATAAAAATCGGGTGAGGCAATGCGAAGGTCTGTCCTCGCCACGGAGTGCCAGCGCATCACACATTTGGGCAGTGTGTGACCCGACTACCCTCCGTGTAATTGGTCTGCGCGAAGTGGGGCGCAAGTTCGATCATTATCAGTACTCCTGCCCGAGAGGAATACGATTTACTTTAATTGTGTGTTTTGTAATAAAATGTTTCTAACGTCTCCTGAATTCAATAACTGGCATCCAGATATCTAAGCTCCTACAATCCACCGTCAGCACGGCTCGTGGAGAGACACAGGAAGAAAAGGGGTAGCCCGCTGTCGACGCGTGGTCCTCTCGAGTATAAACACGAGCTTCAATATCAGAACAAAAGCAAGCGTTAACGTATTCCGTGCGAGAGAAGGTGGGCATTGCTGTGAAGAGGGCCTCTTCAAGAGAGCAGCCGTTTGTGAGGAATGCAAATTCGAATGGTTCTGATACAATCTGCTCCCTATGATTTAAATTTAGTGTAGCAACTTTCACTCCTCCTAACCTAACCAATCGAACTTGCATCCCTCCCAGAAGAACCGGCCATCCGAGCGTAGAAGCAAGTGCGAAATAAAAGTAACGGTGCGCTTCTCGATACCGCAGATGTACCTACCTAAGTAGCATTTCTGACGGAAAAAAATTGTCCAGCCTTTGGGCCTGGTGTAGGCCTTTGGCAGGTAGGTATCTATTTCAAAAGTCAGTGCCACCCGTGGAGCCAGTAAGACCGTCCCCGGTCCGTGCTATACCAGACAGTTTTCTTCCAGTGAAAATCAGTAAATTTGCAAGCGCAATATCTTAAAAACCAGTGAAAATAAAGTGTATACATTAAAGCTTATTGAATTTGTCTTGGAACGCACTATCAACTCAGGTGTTCAAAAAAAATAGTTCCATTTGAAAAACCGAACTTGACCATCGTATCTTTTAAAATAATAATCGATAAAAAATTCGTTCGCGCTAATTAATTGGCCCCCTCGAACCATGCAATTCCCTATTTTTTTTATATTTTTATCTCCAATAGTTTAGGAGGGAGCCGGCTGTTTAGCTTTCCCGCGGACACACTGTATAGGATACATTAACTCGCCCCTTTCTTCAAGCGGCCTTCTAGAAATCACTGTTGGCCACATGTACCCGAAAACTGTACATATATTCAAGTGGAGGGTGAACAAAGTCGGCCGAGTGTCTAGCGGCGTGACATTGGCCGCCTCCAAGTTTCCCGTTTCGGAAGGGAAACATTGCCGACTTTGTGGAAACATCCACCTGCGTATTCATTTGGAGTTTTGTCACCTGGTTATCATCATCAGGTGACACTCGTATCATGTGTGGGATTCGCAATCCATTGCTAATATATTTTCATAAACATTTAACGAGGATATATACAGTGACTACCGAAAGTGTTCGGACACACTTCAAAACAGAATAACCCCTTCGAAGTTGGATCAAACGACTTGATTTTTTTTTTGCGAAGCTAGAAGGATTAGTGTACTCGATGAGGTGTTTCGGCGTTTTGGAAAAAATTGCAATTGATCAGAATAGCGAAGAATATAGTGAAGGTCGCTTTTTCAACTTTTTTGTCCGAGTCCGTATTGAAAACGTAAAAATTTAGCTAAAAAAGCTACAATTTGTAGCTCATAGCTACGTTAACCGATTTCAAGGCAATTTTCAACATGCATGCAACTTACTTAAATCTACAAACGGGATTTTTACATTTTCAATGTTGTAAACCAGGGTTGACTAACTGGTGGCTCGCGAGCCACCGGGGGCCCCTCCGCCTTGCTGCCACAGCCCCCTTTGTACCTACCAGGCTCTGACGATCGCAGTCGAAAAGAGAAGGAAAGAAGCAGGATTCGACTGCGATTGACAGGGTCTGGTCGGTATGGAGGGGGTCGTTCAGCGTGGCAGCAAGGCGGAGGGGTCCCCGGTAGTCAACCCTGGTTTACAACTACCTAAGTACTTAATTGCTTGTTTTCGAAGCTTTCGTCGGGAAGCATTTGTCTGCCAGATGTCGAAAAGGGAAAATCGACATCGTGCCGTTTTCAGCGTTTTCGAATTTCTTCGGTCTGAGTTAATCCGTATATTGCTCCATCGGCGGGTTGCCCCGCAGACCCGCGGGACAGTACACAAACCGCGAGCGTGGGCGAGACTCTGAACGATCAATCTGGCTAGTTTTGGTAAGCAGATGTCTACTTTTGCACCTCTACGTTATCGAGAGGGGGAGGATGGTCCCCCCTACACCGTCGAACTTGCAGAGGGAAGGTCCCTCCTCTCCAAGGAAAATTTGGCCAAACAGCAATGTTCTTTGCTCGTTCTGGTCATCGTTCGGACCACCGAATCCGAGCAACCCTCATAAAACAAAGTTTTCACAATTATTTTGCTCACCCTACGGATCACAGAGTCTACATCGAATCTAATCATACTTTTGGATAAGTTACACTCTCGTCGGACTCCAGGGTGAGCCAGGAATCCATTGATGTCACTTCCATATCGATACGATAAGAGAGTGTGTTTAAGAAATGCCGACTCCTTTTATAATTTGTATTGCTTGTGTAAAAGTAGTCCGATTTGTATGATATTTGTGATAATTTTAATTGGGAAAACGCCAGGAATCCATTAGTGCTACTTTCATATCGATACGATGACGAATAATGAATCTCTTAACACGCTGTAATGAATATTTCACCCTCGACTGTGGGTCGCCGACCTCGATTCGCTGCGGTCGGCTGCGGTATTAATAATAATAATAATAATAATAATAGTTTATTTGACGGACATAAAATCCACTTATACAAAGAAAATGGCAATAAAGCGATAAGCAATAAAGCCTTAACTACAAATGGTAGTCATCGAGGCTGTTTCACCACGACACGCTAATCAATGTATCTCCGAACTAGGCTAAGTAGACTCTCGTAACACGGACAAAATTCTAGCTTTGAAAGTGTGTAGAGAGTCGGCAAAAATATCAGCATTACACGCCAGCTGGTTAGCTGTATTACAGGCTCTGTTTAACGGGTCAGTTTCCCCCAGGTTCGATCTAAAGAAACTTGTATGGAAAAGACGTTTGAAACGGAGTGGCCTAGAAAAAGCATTAAGCCCCACCAGGCTTAAAATATCAGGGCAATCAATCTCCCCAAGCAACAAATTCCTCAAAAAGGTGAGGTCAGAAACAGACCTACGTACTTCCAACGTATCCATTTTTAAGCGAGATAAAATTGGACCGTAATCATGATGCGTGAGGGGCATAACTCTACCCAGCACGAAGCTGGCGTGTCGTAAAAATTTGTGCTGAACCCTCTCCAACAATACCCTGTATTTAGCCTGATGGGGTGACCAAACTACACTGGCATATTCGAGCTGCGGCCTGACCAATGCACAATACAATAGACGCAACGAAGCTACTCCCCTAAAATCGGCCGAACATCTTTTGATTAGGCCAAGCATCCTAATGGCTGCTCCTGATATGTTTCGTGCATGCTGGGCAAAGGACATTCTCGAATTGTATGTTACACCTAGATCCCGTATACACTCAACCCTGCCCAGCAAGGTTCCACACACATTATAATCGTAGTTCAAGACACTCTTCCTGCGGATGAGGGGCATGATGTGACATTTAGCAATGTTTAGCCTGAGACCATTTGCATTGCACCACGCAGATAGACTATCCAAATCAGATTGTATACGCTGCGCGTCCTCGGAAGTCTTTACTATCGAGAAAATCTTCAGATCATCCGCATACAGAAGAGGTTTAACGAAGGAAAATTGCTGAACCAAATCATTAATGAAAATAATAAATAACAAAGGACCGATGTGAGACCCTTGTGGTACCCCAGAGTTAATTACAAAGCTCTCCGAGAGAGTGCCCTGAACCTTGACCGCGAGCGACCTGCCGCTCAGGTAACTTCTGACCCACTCCACCATGCTATCCGTGAAACCAAGAAGAGCTAGCTTCTGCACGAGCAGATCATGATCCACACAATCGAACACCTTGGAAAAATCAGTATACACGACATCGATTTGTTCGAGCCTATCCAAGGCCGTGGTCACATAGTTACCGAAAGCTACCAAGTTAGTGACAGTGGACCGACCCGGAACAAAGCCATGCTGAGAAGAACAGATTATATTGTTCTTACAAAAGAAAGTCAGTTTACCCGTTACAATTTTTTCGAAAATTTTACACATCGAACAGAGGATAGTAACTGGCCTATAATTTTTAACATCAGCTCTGTCGCCCGATTTAAAAATGGGCGTCACAAGGCTACATTTCCAGCGAGCAGGAACCTTCCCCATCCTCAGCGAACGGTTAAATATAATCCATAGCGGCCGCGACAATGAGTATTGACATAATTTAAAGAAACAAGGAGGCACACCGTCACTACCAGGACCCTTGTTGACATTTAACGAACCAAGTGCCTCGAAAACCTCGCACAGGCCTATATTCAAGTGCGGTATATCCACAGTCGATGATACACCGAGATTCGCACCGTGTATGCCGGCTGAAAAAGAAGCGAAATTTGACAAGAACTGACCGGCAAAAAGCGCGGCAATATCGGTAGCGGAATCTGCGCGATGGTCCCCTGAGAACATAACTCCTGGAAAAACACCAACCACGCGCTTTGAGTTGACATGTTTCCAGAAAGACTTAATGTTCAGCGGGATGCTGGATTCCACCGCACTTATATAGCGTTTATAATCTATGCGCGCCAGATCTTTACACGCTGAGCGTAAATGCGAAAAATGCAAGTAATCAACCCACGAATGAGACTGCTTAAACCGAGCGTGAGCCTTCTTCTTGGCTCTGACCGTGTGCCTCAGATTCCTCGAAAACCAGCTCGGGAAAGATGACCGGAAGGAGGTGCGACACGGAATATAGCGCACGACGGCATCATTGATGCGACTGTAAAGAAGATCCACTGCGCTGTCGAGAGGCAATTGTTGTAGGTCGGTATCCCAGTCGAAAGCGCCGGGTAGTCGCCGGCTCCGAAGTCCAGACGCGAGCAAGAAGTCCTGGGAAGAGAGCAAGTCGGATGAGCCCTGATAAAAGCAGACAGCGCCGGATGATGTGAGTCTTCATCCACAAGGAGATCCAGAGCGGCCTTCATGCTGATGGACGTTTCATTCGTGAAGAGTAGATCCAGCATGACACCCCTGTCGTTGCAAATGCTGTTTCTCTGGAGCAGGCCCATTTCATTGAAAGACTAGCACCTAAGACTAGAGGATCGGTGTTCCAAGCCGCATGTGGCAAATTGTAGTCACCCAGAAGGTAAATGGCGCTATCCTCCACAGCACCACGAAGTGCAGCCGACATCGACTCGCAGTGATTCGTGTAAGAGATGAGGCACGCAGCGGGCGGAATATAGCAAGTTCCAAAATAATGAACACAGGATTGCAGCGAAATTCTTATGAGTAGTTGCTCAACACCACATGCCTGCAAACTCCCACGCGAGCTACATATTGACCTGCGCACAGCGATCAAGACTCCACCGCCACGAGCAAAAGGGCTAGTTTTCGGGTTTCTGTCCATGCGATATGTAATGACGCTATGTAGTCCAAGTTCCGAGGTAAGGAAGCCCTCTGTGAGCCATGTTTCGGTCAAAATGATTACATCCGGATCCACCGAAAAACACGCAATAGAGCGGGTAAGGGCGGACAGTTTAGTTCGCAAACCTCTCACATTCTGGTAGTAAATGTTCAGTTTTTTTGATGGCGTGGAGCCTGAGATGGTACAATGGCAGGAACTCCGTGTTTGTATCTAATCGTAAGATTCTCTCCGTCCTCTCGACGACAGTTTAACTCTTGCCTGAGACCCGCCAAATGCTGTCGTTGCCTTAATGTGAGATCCTGCTTAATCCTAATATTTCCCAGATCCAGGTTCTTCCTTAGAATCTGACTAACCTCCGCCGGGGAAGACAGTGTGACCCTCACCGGTCTGCACCTCCCAGGCACCTTCTTGCCCAGTCTTAAAAGCCGAACATGATCGTAGGAGCCAGTAGAAACTGTGCCTAAAAGGTTTCTAACCTTCTCCGCATCAGGCGATGTTGACGTTGAACCCGATTGCGGAGATCCAGCATCCCCTTCTTCTAACCCGAAGATGATGATATTCGAGGCCCTATACTGCCTCTCATTCATTTCCCTATGCATATCCTCCGGTTCGGGATGCTGGCAGCCTGAAGCATCAACCGCCATCAGTTTGTCCTCTGTCTGCTGTACCCTCTGCGATAACGACGAGATTGAATGACGCAGCGTCTCAATGTCGGCCTTCATCGAGGCTTTAAAATCATCCAGCAGTGAGGAGAGCTCCTCCTTGATAATTTACCGAACATTCGAGAGCGGAACGGAGTCACTCTCAGCACTGACAACCGAAGGAGACAACGATGTATTGGACGAGGACGCGGAACTTCTCCGATTAGTCGGCTTGGAGCAATCCAGCAGCTTATCATGATGCCATGGATGTACGGTGCGATGCAAACATGCCGGATGCGATGCCATATTACAAACATTGCATACCACAGGATCCGCTACATGAGTTTTACATCCTTTACACAATCTTTTCGTGGATTGCGACATTTCACTGTGAGTGAGTGACACTAATTGGATGGCACAGGAGAAACGGAGACACTGTACGGTAGGCAAGAGAGACACACGTCAGCTGAGAAACGTAAACAACGCACTACCACACGCACAAACCCCAAACAGCTGAGTCCGTGACACAATGTATGTGCTAATAGCTGATCAAGCAAGAGAGACACTGTGTGAAACTGATATCCGAAAAGACAAAAATCGGCCAGTAGCCACTGCAGTTGCGCCAATCGCTGACCAAGCCGAAGTAACTCTGCAGCACTCACAAAAATAGTCACAGCACCAGCAGAAACCCGTAAATTTCGACGGTTAAGGCAGCCGTCTAACCGGGCCTTGAATGTGTGCGTACGCTCACACAAGCTAGGAAAAGCGTGTACGTATACGCGTGTAGTAAACAATCCGTAAATTACAACTTTCGTCCTGGAATCGGCACGAAGGAAGTTTTTGCGGGTCCAGTTGCCTTCAGTAGACATCTGTGCAGCCGGGTCTGGTGCGTTTGAACGCTAATAAGCACCGTACGTTGAAATAATAATGAATTTCTGAATCGAGAACTGACAGAATGAAGCTTCAAGGCTTCTCCGTTGGTGGCGCTATTGGTGTAGTGCAGCCACGTAGCACCAGCGTGACGTGTACGCAGGGCCGACGCGGGGTTAGTTGACGCCCTTATGCAAGAAAATTTTTGATGCCCCCAAATTTTTGCACCTGTTTTCTATTTAATATGTTCTGTCTTTACGGGGTGTACATTTCGTTTATGTAGGGCTTCGATTCCTTTATTACTAAGCGTGCGACATAGTTTTTTAGCGTCCCATTCGGCTGGTGCCTTTATGCGGCGCGTAACTTGCATAATGGTTCCGCCGGCCCTGCGTATACGAGATGTAGTAAACAAACCGTAAATTACAACTTTCGCCCTGGAATCGGCAAGAAAGAAGTTTTTGCGGGTATAGTTGCCTCCAGTAGACATTCGTGCAGACGGGTCTGGTGCGTTTGAACGCTAATAAGCAACGTACGTTGAAATAATTATGAATTTATGAATCGTGTACTGAGACAGATTCGAGGAATGACAGAATGAAGCTTCAAGGATTCTCCGTCACCGGCGCTAATGGTATAATCGTGCCTTGTACCATCAAAACCTGTGGAAGACCAAACTAGCCGATAAATGTAGGAAAGACATAGTTGCCGAGACGTATCGAGAGTCGAATCGCGCTGTTGCCGCATTTCCCCTATCACTATTTTGCCATCAAAGAGGCTTGAATGAATCACGGCGAACTGGCTGGAGAACGGAGATGGGCAAAGATAATATCTGGAGAAACTCAAATAAAAGATACTACTGTATTGTCTCATTACGGGCTTGGTTTGGTGTACACGATGTGGACTTTTCGCTATCCCCACCACTTCTGTCTTACTCTTGTCCGGCGAAGGCGAGAGCGAGCGAGAGGCACTGAAAGCAAGTGAAGACGGTACGAGACAGACGACGCGTTCATGTTTTGTCTCGCTCCGTCTTTCGGACGCTTGACACTCCGGCCTTTGCGTTCGCGCCCGTCGCGCATGCAAAGCGTCTCATCTCGCTCCCCCCTTTGGCCAGAAAGAAGCGAGAAACGAACACTCGGAATTAGGACTCTGTTCACGATACGGGCTCAACGCCGGTCCCGACCAGCGAGGACTTGGGCTGTTCGGCGGCGGCTTGAAAGCTCGGTTGGAGAGGCATACAGTGTTGATAAAATGTAAAACGTGACGTTTTCAGTATTCCAGTCCAGATTAAAATGAGTTCAAACACGGTATAAATCGGAGTATTTCTAGAACTGTACTTGGTAATTAAATATAAATGTAACATTTCTAATCTAAAAATGCTAAAAATAATCGGTTTATACTGTGATTAAATTTATTTTCATCTGGAAAATCTCAGGAGTATGTTATATAAACGTTCATGTCGATACGATAGCGAATGTGGAAGTTTTACATTTTATCAAAACAAACTACATAAAGAATCATTCTAATATATTTTTTATGAGTAAATATAAATATTATTCCCCCACGGCTATGCCTTCCGTGTCGTCCTGGGAATTTTGTCCAAATTGAAATATGTTAGCGTCCATGTGAAAATAAGGAGGATTTAAATAATCTTTTTGCCAAATTCGAAAGGTAATTTTCAAAAAATCGATGAAAATTGTGTACTTTGAGGGTCTGTATTTATAAAACAATTTTGAATATGGCAAAATGTGACAACTTGAACACCACTTGTTTTCATATGCACTATATATAACGTGTTTCAATTTGAACAAAATCTCAGACATTGTGTTCCAAGTGATCCGCTTGACCGAGGGTCGAGCCCGGCCGAGGGGCGAGCGCCGATCACAAAGGACAGGCGGCGGCGACTTGCGGTCTTGGTGACTCACCAAGTTTCGACGTTGAAGAAAGTTATTCGTGGCTATATTCGAAGGCTTCGAAAAGATAGTTATTTAAATAATTTTTTATCGAGATAATGCCCAACTCTGGTACGCTCTACCTCTTCACTAATACATTGTATATAGTCGCGCACGTGGATCGAGTTTGAAGAGATAGAGCGAATAAAAAATAAATCTGGCTCGAATAACGGTACAGATTTATTCGTGAATAACTAATAATTTTTCGTTGAATAAAATCGTTATTCGTTATTCGCGAATAAATCTTGGGGATTTATACGAATACGTATTCGAATGAAAATTTAGTCGAATAATGCCCAACTCTGGCTGACGTAGAAATACACACATCAAAATAGGTGTGCGTTCGCTCCGAAAAAAATCAGAAGCTTTATTGGTCAGAACATTGATTCTTTCTCGATAGCTTCATTTCGTATTGGCCTACGCATAGCTTCGTAACACATACAACCAGGAATCGGCGGGTTCCAGCTAGCGCTGATGGAGGAGGGACACCTACAGGAACGGTGATTATGTGTGCGTGACTGACGCACCGCAGCTCTCGTGCCGTATTCCTCCAAGCCTTCTCAATAGAAGGAGCTGTGGCAACAGCGCGGCAGAGACAGAGAGAACAGAAAATGTGACAACTATGCGTAAAAAATTCGTCTACATAGAGTACCTGGAGATGTCACCTCTGTACAACTTCTTTTTATCGACCGCAGTAGTTTCATTAGGGTCCGTCTGTTTACAAGGGACGCTTCGATCGATTCGGACCAAAACAAACTTGAGACGGCAGCCTTAAAGACACGAAAAACATTGATCACTACTGAGCTGAGGTAAACACGTCTACACCTGACGACGACCGTTATTCGATGATGCTTTATCGTATCGATATGGAAGTGATACTGATGCATTTCTTATGTTTTTCAAATGAAAATTATACCAAATTTCATGTAAATCGAACTATTTTTAACGCAGCTAGCGAGTACTGTGGATATCGACCTGCTTAAAACTCATGAGAATAGGCTGGTATCACGCCCATCACTAATCAATACGCCTCGCGGAGACAGGGCATAGGAAGAAAAGTGGTAATCTATTGTCCGCGCGTGGTTCCGCCTGCATCGTCCTCCCTTAAAATTGAAGACGGCTCCCTTATTTCTCGAATACAAACCCGCGTATGGATATCATAACAAAAGCTCGCTCGACATATGCGCTGCGAAGGAAGGTAACCCGTAGGAAGGAGATTATATTAGGATTAGGACCAATCGGACCTGCGTTCCTTGCAGACGCGAAATTTACACATCGTCATAATAATGTCTCCTCCATATGGCCCATCTTTTCTTGTACACAATACGTACCGGGTAATTTTGTTTTGATATGCGAGCGCGTGTATATACAGTGTGTCCGCGGGAAGACTGGACAGCCGGTTTTCTTCTAAAGTATTGGAGATAAAAAAATAAAAAAATATGGAATTGCATGGTTCGCGGGGGCCAATTTATTAGCCGAAACGATTTTTTTTATCGATTATTATTTTAAAAGATACGATGGTCAAGTTCAATTTTTTAAATGGAACTATTCTTTTTTGTGTTAAAACTTTTTCTGAATCAGGACACAATAAAATGTTCGTTTCATCGCAATTAAAAATCCTATTTGGAGAAATGTCCAGTATATTTTTACTATTTAAATAGTTTTCTTGCACACTGAACCAATCTCTTAAATCTTCCCTTGTAACAGCAGCTCTACTTAAACTTAAGTGTTGTACTGTTCTAATGGATAAATTTGGATGACGATTTCTAAATCCTTCGTACCAATGACGACCTGGACGGTTTTCAATAAAGGGAGTATCCCTCTTTAACGATTCTATGTACTTTTGTACAGAATCTAACAGCTCTGTGTTGGTAACTGGGTAACCTCTTTGTGCTTTATATAATATCCAATTAACAATTTCCTGTTCTTCAGCTTGTGATAAAATAGTTGGTGGTCCAGTTCTCCTTTTTATTGTACCAGGATTGTTTTTCATTCTAGCTAGAGTGGTGACTGGAATGCCAAATGCATTGGCAGCTTTTCTTAGGGAAATGCCTGTATCCAGTAGCTTAATAGCATCCTGGAGATGTTCAGGAGAATATGGATTCTCTTAGTTTTCTTCTTTTTATCAGTGTTTAACTTACCCACTAAGACCGTAGGGTTCTTTTTAGGCTTCTTTTTAAGCTTAAGAGTGTTTGCGCTTCTCTTCACAGCACTGTTAAGATTTTTCTTAACCTTTGTCCTTTCTGCTTTGGTTTTATTACTGTTTCTAGTGTCTACCATGATTGACTAAGAAGTTTTGCCTGAAACAACTTATTCTATACTTAAATAAATGTAATTTCAATCTAATCTATTCAGGCATGCACCCTGATAGCCATCTGACGCCAATCTGACATCAGATTGGCAGCAGGGTCTGCCGTGAGAGTGCAGAGCCTGACGTCAGATCCGTAGTCATCTGTGTCCACATTAGGCTGCGGTTTGAGGTACAGAGCCTGACATCAGGGCCTGACGTCAGATGAGCAGCAGATTCGCATGAGATCCTGCCGTTCGTCTGACACGTATAACAGCGCCATCTGAGGGTCAGAATTGGCAAACAATTCCCTACGCGTGACGTCACATGGCCGTTCTTATACACCAACACAATCTAGCGTTATTGCTGTAGTTCTATCCCTACTCCCACATAATCAGCTAGATTCTACAGTTTATTAAATAATTAATTCTACTTATTTCAAAAAGTATTTATTCTTTATTTAATAATATACAGGATTGGTGATTACAATTGTTACAAAATAATATAAATAGCGCATATAAGTGCGAGGAAGAACATTCAATATTTACATTTATAAATCCATATACAATACGTCCCGTAACCAGTATTACCTATCAGGTGCGATATCAGAAAATTTCCTTTATTTTCGACTTCATTGGCTGTAGAATCACCATATTCCGTATTGTGTTAGCGTTGAAAACAAATACAACCTTAGTATAAAATTAAACGTAACGTATGAATAAATAGGAACATGCGATACTTACTTCAGCTCCATCTCCGCACAGCACACACCCCAGGCGATCATGCATGCACCTGCGAACATTAACATTTATAATAAAATATATGTTTAATTATTATCTACTAAACAAGACGCTAAACATTCGCATTTCGTGCATAACTATACTTTTCTGTCTTGCAGATAATGTGAAACTCGATTTTCGCGACGTAGATAATTGGAAATTATTCAATTGCATAATTACGTTTACCTCCTGAATACATCGAGATATTGATGGATGAAATTACTTGGAATATTCTACAGTTTTGCCAGCACTGACTGCCACTGCCAGTGACTGCCACCTCGAAAACGAACGCAAACTGGACGTAGAGTCTAGACCGCTCTTGAATCGACGCTCGGATTGGCTGCGCCATAGTGCCGAAACTCGTGATTGGTCAAGACTCTATGTCCAATTTGCATTCGTTTTCGAGGTCTGAGATGACAGTCACTGGCAGTAGCAATCAGTGCCGGCAAAATCGAAGATTATTCCAAATAATTTCATCCGTCAATATCCAGACAAATCATCTCGACGTATCCAGAAGGCAAACGTAATTATGCAATTGAATAATTTCCAATTATCTACGTCGCGGAAATCGAGTTTCACATTATCTGCAAGATAGAAAAGTATGGTTATGCGCGAAGTGCGAATGTTTAGCGTCTTGTTTAGTAGATAATAATTAAACACATATTTTCTAATAAATGGGTGTGTATTGTGTGGAGATGGAGCTGAAGTAAGTATCGCATTTATTATGTTTATTCATAGGTTACGTTTAATTTTATACTAATATTGTATATTTGTTTTCAGCGCTAACAAAACAGGGAATATGATGATTCTACACTAAAAAGAAGTCTACTACTAGGTACCACTGGTTACGGGACATACTGTATATTGATTTGTTAATGTAAATATTGAAAGTTCCTCTTTGTATTTATATGCGCTAGTTATATTATTTTGTAACAATTGTAACCACATTGTAATCACATATAATTAAAGAATAAATACTTTTTGAAATAAATAGAATTCATTATTTAATAAATGCAGAATCTGCTTGTTAGTTATGTGGGAGTAGGGATACACCTACAGCAAAACGGTACGTTTGTGTTGGTGCGTAGGTCCATGTGACGTCACGCGTAGGGAATTGGTTAGCAATTGTGGCCTTCAGATGGCGCTGTTGGATGTGTCAGGCGGGCAGCAGGACCTGCCGCGAATCTGCCGTCGATCTGCCGGCAGACTCTGCTTGGCAGGGTCTGCCGGCAGAACCGTAGTCGAATGCGGACGTAGGCTGCGCCGCAGCTGCCGGCAGATCCTGCCGCCCGATTTGGTTATCAGGGTAATAGACTTTATAATCATACACAGTAAATTACTGAAAAAAGTAATCCTGCATCTTTATTTTTACTTAACAACAATAAATCAGTATATTTGTCATTCTTATGAGATGTAATCAGTTCAAACATTCACTACTTGTGTTCAGACAGATAGATATTTATGTAACAATGGATTTTGTACATGCATTTTGTAACGAAATCATACCTTTCGCATGCAATCAAGTAATTTTGTGTTATTCTGTGCATAATGGTATTAAGGTATGATTATCGAAAAAATATTTCATATTTTACATTCACTAATTATAAGAAAGGGAATTCTATGTGCCGAGTTGTTTACAATATTACTATTGTTAAACTCATTAAAATTTTAAACGAAAAGTTTATAAAACGTTCGACTGTTAAGTGAATAAAGGTGAATAAGGTGTGAAAATATCTTATCGGCGCTTAATTACTTGGGTAGTTTGCATGTTCTCTCATGGGTATCCGAATATCTCGAGTATCCACAGCTTTAATACATAGGTATGGATTTCGGTGGCTACCAATAATTCTTATTCAATATCACGATCAGCTAACACTTTCGCAAATTGCTATGTTCTTTATGAAACTGACTCTTACTTTTATTACATTATTTCAGATGAATAAATAATATATGTCTACGTTCCCCTACTATTAAACAGTACTGCTTAGTTGATTACCTAATGAAAACCATATATTGTGTAAAAAAATATCTTTGACGCTTAGAGTTGACGCACTTGATGGCACGACTATTTGAAGAAATATCATAAATTAATCTTAACACTTTGAGTGACGCAAGATTCGGCGAAATATCGTTTCAAGTTTGTCAGGACTTACTGTGCGGGCGTTTTTTAAGGGGAACAATGTGTCCAGCGTGCCTCAAGATTTGAGCATATGCCAACAGTAAGCAAAATTTAAGATTTAAATCTTCGTGATGCCAGCTCCCCAGATCCAGAATTCGCAGCGGCGGATATAACGAAAAAGGCCCAGGTGGCAAACGTTCGGGGGGGGGGGGGGCATTTTTTCGGGAAAATGAAGAGGTTGTTTACTAAAAACGGGTAAGTGCAGTAGTACAGAAATAAATATAGTGTTTGGATAAAATCATAATTTTTTTGAATATGGGAGGGGAGAGCCAGGTGGCAACTGCTCATCGGCCGCCCGTTAAATCCGCCACTCAGTATTCGTACAAGAATGTTCGTAAATATTGGCGAATGTTCGTTAATAAATGTGTAGAACCGGCGTGAGAGTCCAACCAATGGATGAGCGTGGTTCTTCTGATGAAAATGAGTCTTAACACGACGCGATTCGGAGTATTTTTAATTACACGTAATTCAAGTTACTTTCAAATCCCGTAGATCAATTCACCCTACACATCGTGTATGATTAAAAATATCCCGAATGAGGTCGAGTTTAGACTCATTTTCATCAGAAGAATCTCGCTAATCCGTTGGTACCTAATATTTTCACGAAGATCTAATAGAAAATATAGAAACTAAAATTTCTGTCGGGTGACAGAAGGCGTAAGTCGAAGGCTACAAAACGAACTTTGAACTCTGTTTGTTTACAAAGTAAACATTTGAGAATTATCAGACAATACTTTTAATACTTTACAGAAAATATTAACGTGCAAACACGCCAAAGCCGTGCACAGAGTGGGAATCGCTCGGTGTGAAAACACGCTGGCGCAACTCAACGTGCCAATATATTTCACCAATAAAGTTTAATTCCTAAGAAACTGTGTAACATCGTTTGAAACGCAATAAATTTTCGTTTTTATTTCTTTATCAACACAAATTATATTTCAATGGATAATGAATGTTTTATTATCAAATGCATAAATCTATAAAATGCGAGTAACTAAAAAATACATAATCTTTTGGTAGCAGTTTAAAGAATTATTTTATTTTTAATATGCCCCTCAGTAGGTAAGCTATGAGAGTTATGGACCAGGGTGCTCGAGGGGTGAGGCGGGGCGGGGCCGGTGGGGGGGGGGGGGTACCGCGCGCTCTTCGGCGAGGGCGAGGGTGGGGAGGGGAGGGGGTACCGAGTTCGTTGGTGAGGGGTGGGGAGGGGGGTACCGAGTTCGTTGGTGAGGGGGGATGACGTCACAGGGGAGGGGGATTCCAAAATGGCGTCGACCGAGTTCGTGGATGAGGGGGATGACGTCACAGGGGAAGGGGGATTTGAAAATTTTCAAAATGGCGCCGCGCGTGCAGCTCGAGTTCGTTGGCGAGGGGGCTGACGTCACAGGGGAGGGGGAGGATTTTCAAAATTTCAAAATGGCGTTGCGCGCATTTCATATGGGCGCCACCTATTGGATGTTTAAGGTACTTTGGGTCCGCGTCGGTATTTGGGCCCGCCTTGGTAAATTTTCCAGGTTTTTCATACATTTCGTATTGACGCCACCTATTGGATGTTTAAGGTACTTTGGGCCCGCGTTGATATTTGGGCCCGCATTGGTAAATTTTCCAGGTTTTTCCATACATTTCGTGTTGGCGCCACCTATTGGATGTTTAAGGTACTTTGGACCCGCGTCGATATTTGGGCCCGCATTGGTAAATTTTCCAGGTTTTTCATACATTTCGTATTGGCGTCACCTCTTGGATGTTTAAGGTACTTTGGGCACGCGTCGCCGCCGCGCAATCTCCGTACGCGTGCGGGGATCGGTGCGCAGGCGCGATCGCGACCGATTCGTGGAAATTCAAATCGCGTCTTCGATGATGATTTCTGAGGAAGAGGGTAGACCATGATTTCTGAGAAAAGATAAGGAATCATGGGGCGCGACAGGATTGAACGCGTTTTGACACCTACGAGCATGCGCTTCGTGCCGTATGTTTATATTTGAATCGTGGGACCGATACAGCGCACGTGCAATGATGTATACATAGAGCGATAATTATTGTAAATCAATCATCGCGATAGTCCATGGAATAAACATTGCACCGCGCCATGCCGTATGTTTATATCTGAGCACGATTGAACGCGTTTTGGCGTCTACGTGCACGCTCTTCGTAGCCTGTATTTATATTTGAATCGTGGGACCGATGCAGCGCACGTGCAATGATGTATACATATAGTGATAATTATTGTAAATCAATCGTCGCGGCAGCCCATGGAGTAAACACGACATTGCGTTCGATGATGATTTGTGAGAAAAAGGATGGTACATAATTTCTGAGAAATCATAGAGCGAACAGCGCCATGCCGTGTGATTATATCTAAGCATTGACTTTTCCCAAGACCATGCCTCTAAGAAGTACCCTCGAGAAAACGCAATGGCCCTGAAGCAATAAATTAGGCGTTGCGTTCACGCGAGCAACTAAGCGATAATTATTCGAGGTAGAGTTCCGAGTATTTTCACGATCGAGAATAGGATGATCGTCCTTATCGAGTAGATTGTAAGTCAATCGTTGCGATAGTTAAGAGCACGTCTCTAAGAATTAATATATGGATATGTACGAAAGGATATTAATATTGATGCGTTACAGGTATTGATGTGAAAGTCATACATTTATTATTAAAACATATATATATACATATATGCACGTACTATAGTGGTACGTGGTTTACATCACGCAGCATAGATTGTAATCCTAACGCCAACAAATCACAATCAATCAAAGAATGTTGCTCAAAGTGCTCGCTTTCGGAAATTAATTTCACATAATTCGTTGGTACGGGAGCGGTACGTAGCACTTCTAGGAAGGTTGAATATTTACTACTTACAGAGTACATATTTTCAGTTAGCCAGGTATACATATGTTCAATACAATGTTCGTACGCGAATAGTTTACGCATCGTGGCTTCAGTCATATATATGACAGCGCGATTATCGGTGATTTTAATAAGTTGATCATCATGCATACGCGTGAAGTCTAGTCGTAAATGATCAATTACGATGTGGGTTTGGGGCGATGTTGCGTTGCTTCGTAATCGTTGGAGTATGTCCGCCTCGTTTTGTAGCAGGAGCATCAACGTCGACATTGAAAAACTCAATTCGCTACCTTTATTGTCGGCTATGGTGATCTCAACGTGGCACGAATCCATGCCAATTCGTATTCCAATAGTTAGACTTTTATAAGCTGTTGCGGTCAACGGGTAATCACGCCCCAGAATCCGTATAATTGACGGTTTTGGTGTTTCCGACGTATTTTTCGTTGCGAATCCAGAACTGTAAGAAACATGTACACGAAATTAATGCATCGTTCGTTAACGTTTACAGTGAAAGAAGTAAATGAATGAAGTAAGTGTAAAGTGTAAAGTGTACAGTAACGAGTACATACCTCATATTGGACTGTTGATGATATTGTTGTTTTTGACGTTTATTTGGAAGACCACCATCGTTGTCGGATGCGCAGGATGAATCGTTTAAGCTGCGTTTGTACATTTTGATATGCACTACGTATGATTCTCATCGGCGGAGAAAAAAATTATGCGAACGATACTTGTTAGCACTCGAGTGTACGTGGTATAATGAAGTCCGCAGGACCGACCCACGTCATTTTATACTGATTCACGCACACGTACACGTCCATGTGTGAAAGTATATCATATCAGTGATCGTCAAGGTGTGTATGTATACCGCACAAGAGTTAGAGAATACGCGGCAAATTCAAATAGCGTGCATGACAAATTCAAGGAGTGTGCATATCACAGTGCATATAAAAGTGTGTGGATCATAAAAGTACACTATATGCTGGAATAATTAGTTTCATATTATAAAATCATTGAGGAAGAAAAAGAAGAAGAAGAAGGATGCGAAGAAATTGTGACGTGGGCATCCCCACCATGCTTCAAGACTACCCTACTTGAAAGCTACCCCTACCCTGCAACGCGCTAGGCTAGGGAAACGAAATGTATATAAGGGTGGTGACCACCGTCGCACGGATCAGTGCAGTTATCGCAAGTATTTTTTATAAAAAAAAAAGGAAAAAACATGGACGCGTTTGAAAAGAGTGTATATCTAGCGGCGCAGGGAATGAACGCATTTAAAATGCAGCAATGCATTGTAAGTAAAGTTTTATGAAAATTTAATTGGTGCGCGTATCCCATTCGACGATATTTTAATGAATTTGTGCGTTTGTTATAGCAACGGCATGGTGAAATCGAACGTGCGTGACACGAGGAGCGGGACAGAATGGTGCGAAAAAAACCGTAGGTATAGTTTTTTTTTTTGTGTAAATTGAATTGGTGTAAATTGAATTGGTGTATGTATTCAATTTGACGGTATTCTAACAAAAGTTATCCATTTGCTTCAGTATGAGCTCGATAATCTGATGGTGGCGTGGCGCGCGGAGCGACGGAGGGCAATTCAGTATCTCGTAAGTGATGTTTCATAAAAAAAAATTATATTGGTATGTGTACACCATTCAACAGTGTTTTAATTGAATCGTATGTTTGTTGCAGCATGAACGTGAAATTGAAATGGCGGATTGGAGCGACGAATATTTAGGAATGCTTGGGCATCTCGTAAGTGATGTTTCGGGAAAAATTATTCTGATACGCGTACACCAATCGACGATGTTTTAATCGAGTCGCGCGTTTGTTTCAGCGTCGGGCTGACATCGAGGCCCATGCGCGCGATGGAGATCGCGACATCATTATTCAGCAGCTGGTAAGTAATGTTTCGTACAAATGATACGCGTACACCATTCGATGATGTTTTAATCGAGTCATGTGTGTGTTTCAGCGTCGCCAATACCCGACGCGGGAGGACGGGCGGATTTACCGCGAGTTACAGCTAAGGATTCAATCGGCTCGGCGTACGTGGCGAGAGGACATGATGGACGTCGAATTTCTGGCGTTCGAAGGCGAGGAGTTCTGGGACCTGCGACGATTATTCGGAGAGTGAGTATGAGTGAATTTTAATTGTTTGGTGTTTCGCGTGCAATCACCAACGTTTTCTTTAATAATAATTTGGTGTTTTCTCTGTGTGTTGCAGGACGTAACATCAGACCGAAACCCTTCCCGTTTACATACAATAAAATAAAAAATATTTGTTATAAATTTAAAATTTGTAAAATAAATATCATTTATATTCAAAACTGTGTGTTTATTAAACGTGCATACTTAAATGGTAGAATCGGTATTTGCGTAAAAATAACGTTCGTATGGGAGGGAAATTCCTACTCGTGGCTAGAGGAAGCAGTCGCCGCTGTCGTTGCTCTCATCGCCGTCGCCGTTATGTTAATCTCTATGGAAAACAGAAAAATTTTTTTTACATATTTGTTTCTCAGCATATGATGCGTAAAATAGATGCAATGTGTGTAGGACTTACTTTAGGCGACGCAAGTATATAATTCCATATTTTCTCGACGTTCTCCAGCGCGCAAACACCGTCGTTGTTATGAAATGCACATCGAATGGCATTCGTTGAAGGCATAGACTTCAGATTAGGAACGTCAGGCATGATTCCGCAATAATCATCGTCAACGTCGTAGCCACCGTCGTCTTCGACAGTTCGAGCGTTGTTGTTGTTGTTGTTGTTGTTAATCTTTCGCGCCGTCAGTTCGTATAAATTACATACATCCTCGACGATTATGTGAGGTAGTAGTTGCAGCATCCACGTTTTCTTTTCCGCACCTTTCACGATGACGAAGTCAATGTTCGCGAGTACGCTGGTGAGGAGCCCCGGAAGTTTAGAGTATGGAACGTAGCCGTCAGACCAGCGAAGCCCGTGATGATGCTTCGCGAGCCAGGATGCTTGACGATGCTCCCACGAATTCAGGTGTTCCCAGAAGTATGGTCGTTCGAAGATCCAATGACTGATTGTTGGCGTCGTCGTTTTATCGTTGTTGCAGTTTGCGCGAATCGCGATCTCTTTGGCGACGAACTCGCGTTCGATATTGACACCTTGCAGATCGACAATGGCGAACATTATTATTCGTTTAGGTAGCACCGTCGGTGATGGTGACGGAACAGCAACTGAGATCTTCAACATCGACGTTTTAAAACAGTAGCAGTATCCGCAGTAGTAGTAGTAGTAGTAGTAGTAGTAGTAGTAGTAGTAGTAGTAGTAGTAATCGTTCACGTACGCACGCTGTATTAGTTTGCGTACCACGTTGGTTAAAGGGCTGTATTCGACTATACGATCGTGTATGATCAAACAGACGGCAGAAGTATTAGCGGGGACATTTTCTTTGCATTCAAAATCTATTCGCACGTCCACCGTAGCGCTCTTCAACGACTCGTTTTGCCTAGAACAATCTATGACCGTGATAGGCGCGTATTGCAGGAATTCGATCGCGTTCAGCAACGGTTCTCCGTGTCCGTAGTACGATTGGCGAAATTTCGCGTACGTTTCATACAGGAGCGCGTATTTATACTTATCGAAATCTAAGTTCAAGTCATCGTACGGAAGCGCCTCGGAATTTAAGTACAGTCGAAGGTTCGTGAGATTATTCGAGTCAAATCTGCTCGCGGATTTATCGGGACAATTTTTTCGATCAGTTTGCGTACCGAATAACACGTATCGGGGTTTCTCGATTTGCGACGTAGCTTTCACGGTCCACGTGTGTTTCGTTGTAGCTTGCAGTAACGGGTACTCGTGCAAGCTCCACGATCGGAAACTCATCGCGATCAGACGACCGCTTTCCAGGATTTAGTTTATTCACTTCCTCCAAAACGACATGGGGCATACGCCACTGCAACTTGCGTATCTCTAGTTTCGGTATCGCAGTGGCGGAGGTGCAGTGCATCGCGTTCGAATCTACTCGCGATCGTATAAGGATTAGCTCGTGCCGCGCGTTAATCACGATATGTTTGTAATCCTCGCAGAATCCTAATAACACGTTCAGGAGTACGCAGAAATTGAAAGCGCCCGAATGAAAAGTGCCGTTATCGTAATCGATGGCATAATTCCAACCGGCATTCGCAAGCACTTTGCTTCTCTCGGCTGACAACGAAACGAAATTTTTTAACGCGGTAGTGATTCCTGGATTTCGACAACGATCGATCTCGACACCGTTCAATTCATATCGAATCTCATCGAAAATGAACGCAACACAATTATTGTCGAGAACAGCGGTCACGGACGTTGCCGGGCCTATCGCGTCCTGCGCAGTCAACGTGCCACGACCTTCGATGTAGAGAAAACTTTCGCTTGGAAGCGTATACAGATCTTGCTGCTGTATGGGGATTCTTATCTCATCGTTATTGTCGAACGTCGTGTTGGCGTATGGATTGTACGTGTGTAACTCAATCTTCGTGATACGATTGTCGAAGGTTGGCGTATTCGCCACGTCCAAAATAATTGACATCGTGGCTGCGTGTCTAATAGGCGGCGATGAAACCTAACGATCGTAGGATACGTACGTTTCGACGAGTCAACGACTTTCTTATACTTCTTACCGGTGCTCTTCTTATCGCTCCTCCCGTCTTTATTCTTCTTCTACTTTCACCTATCGATAAAGGGTCGCGCAGATGTCGTGAGACAGAGACGGTAGGAGTAGCAGCGACAATTGATGATTCGTACGTGTGATCTAACACTAACATACTACACTCGCGCTAGACTATCGCGCGGACGTCGTTGAACGTGCAATCGAATCGTTATTTCTTCTCCGCGAAAATCTATAGGACGATCGTGTTGATCGACGATGCACAACGTTAGATCGTGTATTGCTCGTGCGACGATCGGCAGGTAAATGACGTGTCGCGGAGTTTCCGATATCTTATATCCCGGCGGCACGCGAGGCGAAAATTCATGAATCGTGTGTACCAGTTTATCGTTGCTGTACGCGCCGGTAGTGACATTGCACGTTACTCTGATCACGTTAACGTTTATAATATTCACGGGTACGTCAGACTCGTGCCAGATTCTCGGCAATAAGACACGATTTGGCGAAAATCCTAACAATGAACCTACATTGTTCGGTTTCGTAAAGTCTACAAAGAACGAACAGTACATATCGCTTTTCATGGTGTTGTTGTTAGCTCGTAGCATTAGAGGGTACTTGTCATCATCGTCGTTCTCGTTGTTACCCCGTCTTCGAGGATATCGATCGAGTATTCGTTGCTTTAGGTACTCGGCGATAGCATCTAATTCGTAGGAGCCGTGGAGGATCGTAATGCATTCATGAGTGGTGTCAGCGATGGTGTTGTTTTCGATGGAGTTGTTTTCGGTGTCATAGTTCACGACGAAATAGAATTTATCGTTGCTCGAGTCAATGTTATTATTATTATTACTATTATTATTATTTAACGGGAAACCCTTTAGTATACAGAGCTAGCAATTAATACAATTAGTACATAGTATGATTAAAAATAATTTAAAAAAAAGAAAAATATAAATATATAAAATACCATAACAAAAATAGAATAATATAAAATAAAATACCATATTTTAACATAACGTAACATTAATAAATTACATCAATAACATCAACTAATACATATATCACATATCAGTTTGCCTGTTCATGCGTTAACTACGACGCAAGAGAAAACTTTGGCTATTGCGATAGGAGATGCCTAAACAAATGCTCACGAAAACGATCAAGCGAACCTGCAAACAGGTCAATGCCATCGCAGCACAGATTCAACTCTTCCATAGCCCGATTTATAGGATCTACGGTATAGTGACTATAGGTGGGGACCCTCGGTACAAAAAGGGGTCTTGGGCGCAGTGACCTTTGTGGGGCATGATAACAAACTAGTGCCACAAGCTCGTGACAGTTTATATGACCGTTGATTACCTTATAGAGGAAGAGCAGATCGGAACAGACTCGGCGACTAGTGAGAGACATAAGTGAGCCCCGTCTTCCGTAAGGCTGGATGATAATCATGATCGCAAAACCGCATAGGGCTACCAGATAACCTCATGGCTAGCCTCAGAAACTTGTGTTGGACCCTTTCGATTAAGCTAATATATAGCTTATATCTAGGGTTCCAAATTACAGACGCGTACTCTAAATGAGGTCTCACCAGCGCTACGTATAACAGCTTGAGCGTACGGATCTGCCTGAAGTGTTTCCCAACTCGAGCTATAAACCCGAGGGTTTTCATAGCCTTACAAGAGATCTTCCGATAGTGGTTACGAAAATCAAGCCCTGACCCGAACATGACTCCAAGGTCACTGACTTCAACCACTTCAATCAATGGGGTGTCGCAAAGCTTATACGTCGCCACAATGCCACTGGCAGCCCTATGGGATCTTATAACGACACATTTAGCCGCGTTCAATTGCAATTTGTTAGCGTCACACCACCGTTCAAATCTACCAAGGTCACTCTGCAAGAACTCCGTATCACGCGCAGAACTAATAGACCGGAATATTTTTAGGTCATCAGCGTACATGAGAATCTTGCTATGTTGGAAAATCCCCTTGAGGTCATTGATGAAAAGGAGGAATAGGAGGGGACCAAGGTGTGAACCTTGAGGGACCCCTGAGGAAACAGCAATCGGAGAGGATAACTGGTCACACACTTTAATAATCTGGACACGGCCTTCCAGATAGCTGCTGATCCATGACAGAAGCGACCCCCCGATACCAATATCTCAGATAATTTGCGCCGTAGAATACCATGGTCTACCGTGTCAAAGGCCTTCCGGAAGTCCGTGTATACGGTATCGACCTGAAGACCCACATTAAGTGCATTAGAGACGAAACAGTGGTAAACTGCCAGATTTGAAGTCGTCGATCTACCTGGAACAAATCCGTGCTGCTCCTCAACTATAACGTCTGAGAGAAGGGGCGTTAAGTAGTTTGTTACCATCCCCTGAAAGATCTTCGGCAGGACAGATAATTTACATATTGGCCGATAGTTTTTAACATTAGAGTGGTCGCCTGCTTTAAAAATGGGCGTAACTAAGCTGGTCTTCCAGGCAGCCGGGAAAATACCCATTGATAGCGAAGCGATAAATATATGCCAGAGGGGTCTCGATAAAACGAAGCGACACTCACTTAAAAGTAGAGGCGGAATGCCATCGAACCCTGGTCCTTTGGCAGTATCCAGCGATTCGAGCGCTGAGTATATCTGACCAATAGGAACAGACATGGAGTGAATATTTACATTACTACCCAAGGGCTGGCCTGGATTTAAGGCAGGCGTTATACCAACGGGAGGGTTGTAAACTGAGCCGAAGAACTGTGCGAAGAGACCCGCAGCCGCCACGGGAGACGAGGCAGATGTTTGGTCAAGATGCACAGTACCAGGAATGTTCGGTATCGTATGAAACGTCTCCAAGTCCGCGAGTCCTAATTCGTATTGACCATCACTCAAATCTATCGGCGGGAAATAGTTTACCGTGAGCACGCTGCTGCGACCCGTTAACGTGAGCGTGAACGACATATCATAGATTACACTCGCGAGACGGAGAGAGGGGAAGTGACGCGCGCGTACGAGTACTCGGCAATTTATTGATATTATTGCTTTTATTATAGAAGATGTGGATCGTCATTACACATGGATACATTATAATGAAATCTTAGTATACACCGGTATTAATATTAGTATATAGACCATAATTCCATAGACTTTTTCTGTAAAAATTGCATGCACAAGAGACCGCAATTCATCTCGTTGAAGCGTTGAAAACGATTGTGATTGTACGTGATTGTTGTACCGCATCCGAAATAGTAGATCAATTCCGCGGGAGGTCGCAGATTCCCAAAACTATCAAAGTACTGTACTCGTGGTTCGCGTTTCGCGTACGCGACCCAGTGCGTACCGACGCCTCGATTCTCATCTAGATTCACGATGTCCACATCCACATTCGTTGTTTCTTACGCGCGTGTGAAGTGTGTCGCGCATGAATACCCCTCGAAAATGGTACGTTTGCACATTCACGTTCTAATTGCAGGTTCGTCATAGGTTGTTGCGTTATCGCCGCCACCGTCGCCACGCCCCTACTCGATCGACGTTTTTTTTTTCTTTGATCGCAGTCGTCGTTGACTTCGGCGTCTAGGATTCAAACCCGCGCCTCGCTTGTATGGTGTCAGATGCATCCCTCGCCCCTCCATCGTCCGATTATGACGCAACGTCTCTTCCAGCTGTTTTCGAGAGGACTTCGAATCGTTGACCACTTTGGTTATACCAGCCGCTCCACCGGCCAATGCTCCGATAGCTGATAAAGCAGGTAGCACAAAAGGAAGAAATTGAAGAAAGCCACCACGTTTCGCCACTCGCAGATTACGATGTCGCCATCGTCGCAGTTGCGGATGTTTCTTTCCAGACTTTCTCTGTTTACGTTTCTTCCTTCTCATACCCATACCGAGTTTAGTCTTAGCCTTCATCGTTGCCCACACTCCAGTCGCGGCTGCTTTTTCGCCAAAGGTCGCGTCGTTCGCGAATACTCGTTCTCGCGCTCGTTCGGCTAACGCACGATCCGCCTCGTGTCGTCCCTCCAAATCCTTTCGATGAGAGTACGCGATATCGTGGTTTCGGCACGCTGCGTCTAGGGGATTCACACCTTCGTCGCCACGAGCCAATCGCTTTAGCAAACGCGTTCCCGGCCCGCAAAACTGATAACCCGGAACGTATAGTTCGAATGGTAAGCGGTTTATGATACCGTTCACCAGACCCGATCCGATACACTTCTGCTTCCCTACTTCACGAGACGTCGCGGTCGTTGATGCGACCATATACCTACGTTAGAATAACCACGATAGCTACTACAATAATAAACGCGTACGCACGCTTAGCCGATCACAGCGATAGTGACCTGCGCGACGCATGCCACGAACATAAATAGTCATCATTCGTCACACGCGCGCGAGTACCTGGGAAACACCGCGAACATGCGATTCTCGAAACAGTCGAACGTTATTCGCGTGACCGCGAACAGAATGCTTGAGGATGATAGGGATGCGAGTCGATCGAACAGACACGGCCCGTTGTTGCCGAACAGCGTGCGAGGCGTGATTTGCGGACCGTCAGGATGTGGAAAAACGAACGTGCTTCTAAGTATGCTAGAGAGTCCGAACGGTTTGCGTTTCGAGAACGTGTACGTGTACTCGAAATCGTTGCATCAGCCAAAGTATCGATATCTCGAGCAGGTATTGTCGCTCGTCGATGGAATCGAATACATTCCCTACTCAGACAATGCTGAGATCGTCCCACCGAGAGACGCTCGACCCGATTCGATCTTCGTCTTCGACGACGTGGCGTGCGACGAACAGAACGCGATACGTGAATACTTCTCCATGGGTCGTCATGCGAACGTGGATTGTTTTTATTTATGTCAGTCATACGCTAGAATGCCTAAACATTTGATCCGGGACAACGCAAATTTTCTCATGCTATTCAAACAAGACGGCACGAACTTGCGTCGCGTGTACAATGATCACGTGAACACAGACATGACGTTCGAGTCGTTCAACGACTTGTGCGCGAGATGCTGGCGTCGACGATACGATATCGTGGTGATCGATAAGGATAGTTCCATGTACGAAGGTCGATATCGAAGAGGATTTAACGAGTTCGTCGTAGCTCGCTGACATCAGTAAACCGCGAGTCATTCATCGAGCAACACGAAATGTCCAACGAACCGACGGTTACAACTACGATAACCTCGAGCAATGTCGACGCGAATCATACGCGAAAACATCACCGACGTCATCGACAGAAAGAAACGAAACAAAAAAAAGGAACGAAACATCAAAAAGGGACGAAACGTCGAGGTGAGAATGCAAAGGTGGAAATCGCCAAAGTCAGTGACGTTATACGTAAAAAGTGCTTGGCCTTGAAAATTGGAAAAATGGCTACGGAAGCGGCTGTGGAGGCGAGCACGCGTCCTATCGATGCGTGCCCCTTCGATCATATCGAAGTGTATGTACGGAATGCCAAGGGACCCTTGTCGCGAGAATATCTACGACTGTTATTCACCGATACGAAGAAACGAATCGACAACGTGTACGGCGTATACTTGGGGTCTGACAAAGACCTAATGATCGGTGATTCCGTGCTCACCATTGATACGGACGGCGACGACGTTCGCGTGAATGGAATGCGATACGCGGGAACTCGAGGTTTGTACGAACTGCTAATCATGTGAATACCCAACGTTTGCACGTACACGGACGCGGATATTCACTCGTACCGACGCATCTTGTTATCGACGAATGCGCATAAGCAAAACCATTCGCTGAGTAAGCGCACGCTGGGTAACAAGGGGTACAAATATAAGAAAATCATATCCACGATAATCGGTGGGGTGCGAACATCGGGTATGAGACGCGTTAGGGACAGGGGTAGCGGCGCGGACGGTGCGGACACGCGACAAGGTCGAGGATTGCCCATCGACGAATCGATGACGGTTACCGATAACGCGATCGATTACGTGTACTGGGACGATCCGAACGAATTAGTCGATAGACTGAGATTACTCATGGCGTCGCGCGCAGCAGGTCACACGGGTCATGATAACGAAATCGCATCCATCGTGGAGGAACTTTGCGAGAATGGACATATCTTAAATTGAACGATCCGGTGATCGCCGCGTCAGTAGTGTTCGCACGCGCGCATCGTTATGTCGGTGAACAAGTTTGGCACCGCGTTACGCAACAACAACAACAATAACAACAACAACAGCGACGAAGCGAGAATGATAATGACGAGATTATTGTCCTCGGTGGACGAACGCTTTACCCAAAAAATCGAAACGGCTATCGCGAGCGCGCGACTGGACGCCGAGTATCAACGATCTCAACTCGAGACGCGAGTACAACGAACGACGACGGATATCGTTAACGCGCAATTGTCTCGGCTAGAGGATGATTTAAAGAACGCGATGGAACGACGCTTGGATCACTTGAATGATAGACTCAAAGATCTGTACAAACGAAAAGCGAACGAGGGTCTACGACGACGACGATGATCACTGACGGTGACAATACCGGCTACGAATCCGATGCGTCTAATAACGAACGATCGCCAATACCGTGCATCGATTGCGTTTTGCGAGCACTAGAGGAACTCATACTAATTCTAATGTCCTTGGAACGCCGCAACCACCCCCCGACCACCCGCGAAGCATGAACAAGGAGCGAGTACAATTAGTGAATGAATTACACGCTCCCTTGAGACGAAATTTTCCGCGGCGACGCGTCGTGATTCGCGGCTACGATGATTTATGGCAGGCCGATTTGGTGGAGATGCGTCCGTACGCGAAGCAAAATCGAGGATATCACTACATACTAACGATTATCGACGCGTTCAGCAAGTATGCTTGGGCCATACCCGTGAAAACGAAAAGCGGACGCGACGTGACCGCGGCGTTCGCGACCGTGTTGAGGCAGAGCGATAGATGTCCGCGCAATTTACAAACTGACATGGGTAAGGAGTTTTACAACGCGGAGTTTCAACGATGTGTGAAGACCCGCGGAATCAACCACTACTCCACGTATAGCGTGATGAAAGCGTCGATCGTTGAACGTTTCAATCGCACACTGAAAAACCTCATGTGGAAACAATTCTCCTTGAATGCGTCCTATCGTTGGGTCGACCTGTTACCTGCGCTCGTACACACCTACAATCATCGCAAGCACCGAACGATCAACGCCCGACCCGTTGACGTGACCCCCACGACGCGTTTGTCGTTCGCCGCGAATGAACCCCCCTCACCCTCCGAATCGAAAGGTGTTCGATGACGCGCGAAATTCAAAGTCGGTGACAAGGTACACGTGAGTAAGTTCAAGACCCTCTTCGAGAAGGGATACACTCCGAACTGATCGACCGAAGTGTTCGAAATCGTAACCGTACAACGAACATGCCCGGCGACATACATTCTGCGCGATTCCGTGGGAGAGCCGATCTCGGGTGGATTCTACGAGTATGACCTACATTCGGTCGCGAATCCGGAGGTCTATCTGGTCGAGAAGATTATTCGTCGCAAGGGAAACCAGGTATACGTTAAGTGGATCGGATTCGATTTGTCGCGGAACTCGTGGATAAGCAGCAAGGATATTCTATGATTCCCGATTATAAACGCATTATATGTTACTGAAATAAATAAAAATAAATACATATAAATATATACATTGTCCGTTTATTCAAGTATTCATATTCCCCTTCTTCATCTCGTATATGTGTACAATTAATCATAATAAAGTAAGAAAAAATATATATACAGGGTGTCCCAAAAATGCTGCGGTTCCTTGAAGGGGGTGATTCAGGGGGTGATTGCAAACAACTTTTTCCTTTGCGAAAATTCTCTCCGAGGTTTCGTTAACGAGATAATAACAAAAAGCACCGACCAATCAGAGCGCGAGCCTTCTGCTGGAGCTCCCGCGCTAGCGTGGCCGCGCACCGGGCTGCGCTGCGACTACGAACAAGCAAGGCGGCATGCACCGAAGGAAATTGCGTAGAATGGCAAATGAAAAGGACGTAACAAAAAAATCGAAATTTTTGTCAAGGTTTGTTTGCCATTTGAAGTGAACAATGAAAAAAGGATAAATGGATGAAAATCACGTGTAACGTAAAAAGACGAATACACAGTTGTTTTTTTTTTTAGAAGAATCGAAAATAATAATTATTTGGAGTGAGAGGATAAGGAACACGTAAATTTCCTTTTTTAATAATACAAAAGAAAAAGTAATGCAACAGGGAACGAGTGAAAAGTGATCGTAGTTCGTTATTGTGATAAAAATCCGTAGTTCAACAACGGCCAACACTGTTGTTGATAATGAATAAATCCGTTTAAAAACTGCGAAGAAAAATTTACGTACGGAAATTTGGAGAATTATCGCCGGAAATAAGCCACAGCCTGCGTTAGGCTTAAAATTAATAGTCGCCAATAATGTAACTAAAACTCACCCTTTCGGAAATTTACCTGCAGCTTAAAAACCTGTGTCACTAGGTCACTGAACCGATCCTGGTCATAGACAGACGCGCCGAGTGCACAGCTGATCTCAGGTACACGACAACATCCAAAGTTAAGGGTCGCAACGTCAAGTGCGTCCGGGTTAATGCACCGAATATTCACTTCACTGCACGCCTACTAACACTGACCACTTAATTTATTATTCATGGAACGTGTTCCTACGTTATAAAAATTGGTGGAAATGAATTTTTACTTGGCGTTCGGAGCCGTGGGTATTCTCGCACAAATGCGGCCTTTACACGGACGTTCTTGCGTGGCACTTTTGCGCGCCACACGCCAGCGCGGCACGCATTTGGCGTGGCGTGCCAGAACGTCGGAAGGAGCGCGCTCCTTCTCGCAGGCCAGAAGATCGCACCCGTCACTACTTAGAGACAGCGAGTTCGGGCTCCCATTTCTACGTCGACTCCACATGCTTTTTCCAGGAACCAGCGCAGTCTTGTATTGTGTACTACCTGTTCCATGTATATTATCGATCTGCGAAACGATCGGTAAGACACGATCGCGATATACGTAGGTTTGCGAAAAGTATACGAATATCTCGATATACCTGGCTTATAGAGGATATCATAAATGCTGTTACTGTAGGGCACACTGAAACATCTGTTTTTACGAAGCTACATTTGGTTTACCTGAAGGTGCTATAAATTATGGAAATGGTTTATTACTCAGTTATAACGACTGTATTGCGATCTGCATTCTCCTTGCGGACGAAAAGTTTCCACCTCATCGGACGTTCTTGCTAGCATCTTGTGCGTGGTTAGAAGTGTGGCGCGCCGGATTTCCACGTTCTTGCGTGCGAGTAGAACCGTTGTCAGGCGTGTCGCGTCCAAAAGTGTGGCGCGCAAACCTCGACTTCAGAAAAGTTTACATAAGAGACAGAAAAGGTTGTTAGAAAAGGAAAACGGCACTTGAAGACAAGGGTTTGGCGTGGCGCGTGGACTTTCCGACAGTGCGGAAAATTCTGAGGCGCGCGGCGCGCCTGGCAGTCAAGACTCTGCGAGCCGCTACAAGCGGTAGGAAGTAAACGAGAATTTTTTCAAACCAAAAAATTAAACATATTTACTTGCAGCTTTGTGGCTTCATTTGTCAATCTTTAGGGAATATGAAAAAAAATTGTATGCAAAAATAGTGGTTATATCCGGAGTTATAGTGCTTCAAATAGAGCGCCGTACAAAACTCATATGCGCACTGTTAGCATAAAATCAGTTGTTGTAGTTGTCTGAAATAGATTAATATACGATTAATAGATTAAACTTAATTAACCAAAATCACTTCCATATCGATACGATAAGAGAGTGCGTTTAAGAAATGCCTACTCCTTTTATAATTTGTATTGCTTGTGTAAAAGTAGTCCGATTTCCATGATATTTGTGATAATTTTAATTGGGAGAACGCCAGGAATCCATTAGTGTTATTTTCATATCACTGTTCTGGTGACTCTCTCTAGTTCGTTGGACCGTTACTTTCTGTATGGTGTTTCTGTGCTCTGTTAAAGTCCTCTATTTTTCTGTGTGGTGTTTCTGTGTTCTATTAACTGTCTGAAATATCCATTTTATTACGTCTTCATCATTGTTACCGGTTTTTGTGGTTCTCCGTGCATCTTGCTCAGTTTGAAATGTCTGCTGGTCCAAAGAAATGCAAGGGTTGTGCGGCCCAAGTTGCCAACCCAGTCACCTGTCCTGGTTGTGGGGTGAACTGTCATCCAGGATCCTCCTGTCTTGGTCGTTCGGGATATCCCTGGTCTGGCAGAAGTCTCATTAATTGCCGTTCAGGATCTCCGAGGACTCAACCCGCCGTTAGCCAGTTCATCGCATCGCCGGTACAGCCGCTATCTGCTATACCATCAGCAACGCTTCAATCGATCGCAACATTACCTACAGCCGATACAATCAGGAGCATAGTGAGCGATATAATCGATGCGAAGATGGCTGGACTACGGGATGACATCTTAGCGGGTTTTAGAGCAGAAATGAGTGATATGAGGATGGATATTAATTCACTCTCAGATCGTGTCAAAGAGCTAGAGGAAAAGTCTACCATCTCTCCGGAGCAGCTACCCTCGTCCTCGTCCACGACGGATGACGTCATCGAAGAATGGAAGGACAGAGAGATGAGGTCCAAAAATATTATCATTTTTGGTGTCCCGGAGCCTCGTGAATCTTCCCCGGAGCTAGTAAGATCAGCCGACGTAGAGGCTGCACGTGGGGTCCTGAGTGAGATTTGCCCCCTAAACATCCAGGCTCCCGATGTGCATCGTCTCGGGAAACCGGGCAAATCACCGTGTAGGCCTCTCTGCGTCCGCCTCGACTCTGCTGCCGACGTTAAAAGGATTCTTCTGGGCAAGCAGCGGTACAAAGGCCCGTACAAAATCTCGGACGACAAGACCAAGAAACAGCGAGAGACCATCGTGCAGCTCAGGGAAAATCTCCGGGATCTTCATGAACAAGGGGAAACCCAAATGACTATCCGTTACATTCGAGGTGTTCCGAAGATCGTTTCGGGTAAACCGCGTAAGGTCTCCTCCCAAAAAAACTAAACCAGAACCCTTTAGTGTATGTCCAAAATGTCCGTGGTCTGCGCACGAAGTTGGATACACTTGTAAATTCCATAACCACATCAGCTGTGTCGTATGATGTAATCATTTTCGCTGAGACCTGGCTCACCCCCGAGATATTTTCAACCGAACTAGGGTTGAGTAATTATACAGTGTATAGGTGTGATAGAACCCAAAGAACTAGCTGTTCCAAAAGAGGCGGCGGTGTTCTCATAGCCGTCAAAAGTTCTATGTCGTCTTGCCCCGTTACAGTCAGCTGTGCCGAGGTTGAACAATTGTTTGTCAGGGTCCACCTCTACAATAATAAATACTTACTGCTGGGGGCCGTTTATATACCGCCTGCATCCCGAACATCACTCTATGCTAGTCACGTAGACTCGGTCTTGGAGTTATTTCATAAGTATAGTGAAGATATGTTTTGCCTGTATGGAGATTATAATCTCCCTCACGCTGTATGGTTCAGTGACTCGGGTCAATCGTGCTTTAGAAGAGCGGGTGTTTCGTCTAGTGAATCAGCAGCCATCGATCTCCTCCTTGGTTGTGCTGGGTACTGCAACCTTACCCAAGTGAACACAGTCTTTAATGATTTTGACGTTATGCTAGATCTCATCTTTGTTAGCTGTCCTAACGTTACTGTTGACCGAGTCATTGAAGCCCTTATTGAACCGGACGTCTATCATCCGCCCCTGTACGTAATGTTCAAAGGACTGACCATGGGCCGAAACCTCACAAGCGAAAACATTAAATTTAGGGACTTTAAGCGTGGTGATTACCTCCGCGTGCTGGAATATCTTAACGGAGTGGATTGGGATAAAGAGACTGGCGACTCTGACCCTGGAATTGCCCTTGATCGTTTATACGGACATATCAACCTTGCAATCGAAGCCTATATTCCGGTCCGGGACGTGGTCCGTTCCACGTTTCCATGTTGGTTTTCTCCGGGCTTGAAATCCCTGATCCGGCAGAAGAAAAGGGCTCATACAATTTTCAAGCGTTCTGGCGATTTCTGCGATTATATCATATTTTCTAATCTCCGCTCGAATTGTAAGCTCGCCTTGGGGCGCGAGCATCGTATTTATAATGACAGCGTTGAGAGTGATGTGTGTGATAATGTATCAAGCTTCTGGAAATTTGTAAACACCAAGCGAGTGATGCATGGAATTCCTAGTAAGGTGCATCTCGATTGTATTTCTGCCTCTTCGCATGCGACAGTTGCTAATCTCTTTGCGGAGTTTTTTGGATCCGTTTATAGTCCTCATGCTGGAGCGGCGCCTGCTCTGTTTCCTGGTCTGTCCTCTAACAGTGATGTAAACATACATTCTATTTCCATACCTATTAGCCAAATCTATTCTAAGCTCAAGTCACTTGATACGACAAAGGGCCCTGGATATGATGGGATTCCGCCTTTGTTTTTAAAGGAGTGTAGTTTTATTCTTGCTAGGCCCCTCTGGCATATTTTTAACTCCTCATTGGCGATGGGGATTTTCCCGGTAGTGTGGAAGTCTACCTTAGTTACCCCGGTATTCAAGGCGGGCGACCGCTCCGATGTCAGAAATTATCGACCTATATGCAAGTTATCGATCATGCCAAAGATCTTTGAGGAACTAATAACGGAACACTTAACGCCCTGTCTTACTAATCTCATTTGCGATGAACAGCACGGATTTGTTCCTGGCCGATCGACGTCAACTAATCTGGCGGTCTATCACTGCTTCGTTTCTGCGGCACTTGATGCGGGTCTTCAAGTAGACACTGTGTATACCGACTTCCGGAAAGCCTTCGATTCGGTGGATCATTGTATCCTTCGTCAAAAATTGGCTTCATTCGGGATAAACGGTTCGCTCCTAGTTTGGATAGTTAGCTACCTCGAAGGACGTGTGCAGGTTATTAGGGTGCAGGATCAGCTATCTGATCCGATCAATGTGACATCTGGTGTCCCTCAGGGATCGCACCTTGGTCCTCTCCTGTTTATCCTCTTTATTAACGACCTTAGGGAGGTGTTCCTGCATAGTAGATTCCTTATGTATGCGGATGATTTAAAAATTTTTCGCACTATTAGTTGTGCTTCCGATGTGAATCTATTGCAGGCTGATCTTGAGAGGTTTGAGCAGTGGTGCACCATAAATAGAATGCGGCTAAACACAGTGAAATGTGTGCTACTAAGAACATACAGGGCAGTCACTGGTATTCCCTCAAATTACACATTATGTGATTCCACATTATCTGAGGTTGCGGAAGTCTTGGACCTTGGTGTTACGTTTACTAAAGGTCTAGATTTTCGTAACCATTACCGCAAGATCACGTGTAAGGCGATGAAAACCCTTGGGTTTATCGCCCGTTTTGGGAAACACTTTAAGCAGATCAGGACATTTAAGTTGCTTTATGTCGCACTGGTAAGACCACAGGTCGAATATGCGTCGCAGATTTGGAACCCGAGGCACAAGCAATATACCTGCTTAATTGAATCGATCCAGCACAAGTCTCTTAGGCTTGCTATGAGGGCATCAGGTAATCCTATGCGTTTCAGTGACCATGATTATGGCCCTGCCCTATTAAAAATGAGGCTACCTACTTTAAGCGACCGCCGTGTCATTTCGGATTTACTATTCCTATATAAAATCTTCCATGGTCTGATCAACTGCCAGGAGCTGGTTGCACAAATTTGTTTTCATGCTCCGCAACGGTCTCTGCGTCGGAGACCCCTTTTTGTGGAATGTGTCCCGAAGTATCATTACTACTCCAACGATCCCATAAATCGTGCTATGAGTGCGTTAAATCGATGTCCCGAGGACATTGATTTATTCGTATCCTCCCTTGCTTCGTTTAGAACTCAGCTACTTGCGAGACTGCCACCTCCTTAAATTACGCACCTCTGTAAATGTGTATTGATGAATGTCGACTATTATGTTATTGTTTTTTTGTTATCATTTATTTTTATTTTACTTATTATTTTTATTTTTATTTATTTATATTTATATTATATTCTATTTTTATTTTTATTTTTATTTTTACTTTTATGTATTTTTATTTTTATTTTTATTTTTATTTTTATTTTATTTTATTTTATTTTATTCTTATTTTTATTTTATTTTTAGTTATTTTATTCTTATTTTTATTTTATTTTTAGTTATCTTTATTTTATTTTATTTTATTTTTTTGTTATTTCGTTATAGAATTTATTTATATTTATGTTTATTTTAGTTTTAAGCTATTCTTACGCTGTACTTCTCTTTCGTACTTAAAAGTACGAATCTATGTATTCTAAAGGGTTCTCCCGTCAATTAATAATAATAATAATAATAATAATAATAATAATAATAATAATAATAATATCGGTACGATGACGAATAATGAATCTCTTAACACGCTGTAATGAATATTTCACCCTCGACTGTGGGTCGCCGACCTCGATTCGCAGCGGTCGGCCGAGGATACATACCTGTTTCAGAAAAACTGTATTCTTTATTCTTTATTGTATCGATATGGAAGTAATACCGATGCATTTCTTATGTTTTTCAAATGAAAATTATACCAAATTTCATGTAAATCGAATTATTTTTAACGAAGTTTTGGAAATCAATTTATTATGAAGATTCCTTAATTACGATCCGATTTGTGTCGTTTTTGGACCATTTTCATCGGGAACACATAAGGAAACGATTCACACCACTTTCGCCAAGATCCGATGAAAAATGTAGAATTTTTGATTCGTCACTTCTTAAGGGGCAACATTGTACGGCGCCCCTGGGCTTGAGGGTCGAAGTCCTTGAAACCCATCGAGGCACGGCTTATCGGTAGCGTTGCCTCTTGAGTCGAGGTTTGCGTGCGGCGAAAATTCTTGCGCGCCACACTTTTGGACGCGACACGCCTGACAACGGTTCTACTCGCACGCAAGAACGTGGAATTCCGGCGCGCCACACTTCTAACCACGCACAAGATGCTAGCAAGAACGTCCGATGAGGTGGAAACTTTTCGTCTGCAAGGAGAATGCAGATCGCAATACAGTCGTTATAACTGAGTAATAAACCATTTCCATTATTTACAGCACCTGCAGGTAAACCAAATGTAGCTTCGTAAAAACAGATGTTTCAGTGTGCCCTACAGTAACAGCATTTATGATATCCTCTATAAGCCAGGTATATCGAGGAATTCGTATACTTTTCGCAAACCTACGGATATCGCGATCGTGTCTTGCCGATCGTTTCGCAGATCTATAATATACATGGAACAGGTAGTACACAATACAAGACTGCGCTGGTTCCTGGAAAAAGCATGTGGAGTTGACGTAGAAATGGGAGCCCGAACTCGCTGTCTCTAAGTAGTGACGGGTACGATCTTCTGGCCTGCGAGAAGGAGCGCGCTCCTTCCGACGTTCCGGCACACCACGCCAAATGCGTGCCGCGCTGGCGTGTGGCGCGCAAAAGTGCCACGCAAGAACGTCCGTGTAAAGGGCCCAAAATTCTCACGCTGCAGCACTTGCGTTGTTCGGGAGGTACACCCAGAACATCGCGCAATACTCTTGAGCAGAGAACATTTCTGCGACGTGATTGCTTGCTGACTGACAAGATTTTTTCCAAGCGACTTCTTCTACCTCGAAAAAGTTTCTCTCGTTCCGTTATGAGTTGATCCCCACCAGGCCAAGAGGCTTCAGGTAAAAAGAAGCCAGCACATTTTCGAAGCACACGTGCTTCGCAGAAGTGCAACGAACGGACTATCGTGCACTTTTACAAAAGTCCGCGTTCCGTCCTTTTACTGCCACTGTACCACCCAATGCGTCGAGGTAGGCAACAGACACCACGTGTTTCGGTTCGAAAGGGTCCGAAGAGAAGAGAAACAGAAGTTCCTGTTTCCGATACCCTGAGTTCACGTCTGCTACGAGGCGGAACCAAATAAGCCATAAATTACCAAAAACTGTAGGAAACCGTAGTCTACCGTCGACTAGCGAGACAATACGGTCATAAACCGCGACCCTAGCGAAATGCTCTGGCCGATCAGCCTGATTAATATTTGGGAACTAGCAATTAAAAAGTATTATTCAACATCAATACGGCTCGCGAAGAGACACAGGAAGAAAGAGAGCATGTAGTTCGCTGACTGCGCGTAGTCCCGCCCGCTTCCTCCTACCTTCAAATTAAAGACGGATCCCTTATCTCTCGAGTATAAACACGCGCTCGAATTTCAAAACAAAAGCACATGTCGACGTATTCCGTGCGAGAGACGGCGGGCTTGAAGTCCGATTGGCCCTAATCTAACCAATCTGCCCTGCATCCCTCCCAAACGGCCACTGTCCTCAAGAGGCCCTCTTCACAGCAATATCTCCTCCCCAAGGCCCACCTTCTCTCGCACGGAATACGTCGACGCGTGCTTTTGTTTTGAAATTCGAGCGCGTGTTTAAACACGAGAGATAAGCAGGCCCGATTGGCTAGTTTGGGACCAATCGAACCTCAAGCCTACCTTCTCTCGCACGGAATACGTCAATGACATCGAAAAGTCCTGCGCCCCGTCTGAGGCAAACCAACCGCGCGCGATTACAGTCACCTGACCGTACCGCTACAACCCCATATTTCTTCAGTGAGGTCAAATAACAGGTCAACAGAAGAATTGCAGGAGAATTTTACTTACCCACTCTTGGCCAATGACACTGCTTTTATAATAATCAGATGCGTAAGTTCCAAGCTTGACCTTATCTCGATTATTTGTTGAAAAAGTGTCATTGCTCAATGCACGCCAAGTATTTGACGTCCAGGCCGCGGACATTTTTTTTGTCTTTTGTTATGTTACACAGTGTCGCCTTTATGTACTTGCAGCTCGCTTTGATTTCACATCTTTTTTTACATTGTAATTATTATTATCTTCTACTTTTTGTGGTTTTTATTTATTTCATGTACTTGGCGTAATTTTTTTACTTCCTTGAAGTTTTTTATGAGGTATGTACTACGCTGACAATAAGAATAAATAACAGCCACACGGCTACGTTCAGACGGGGCCGAGCAGCATTCCCGTTACCCCACCATACCCTTCGGTGGTTAGGGAACTCCAACTGACAAATCCACGATCGTCAGATGGTGATGACTGATTTCTCCTCGACCGCTGTTCGCGAAAACGAATCGACCGACCTATATATTTGAATACGACCTTAGGATAAAGATGTAATGAAAGATGAAAAATTATTCGAAGCCAAAGATGAAAGGCCTTCGAATAAACAAAGGAAACTAATAAATACCCGAAGCTAAATAGAATTTTAGATTTAGGGTACACACACTCTCCCCCCAAACCTCGTGTCGATCGGCCACTGGGGCCATTCGGAAGTATATTCTTTTAATTATATAATGCCTATCTCTGCATAGGAGCGTAAAGAATTACAAAAAAAATCAAGGAGTCAACTGTTAACCGATTTGGAGACTTTTCCTTGTTATATGTTATATACAATAGTCGGAAGAATAATAATAAAAGCAATAATTGCAAATAATTGCTGTAACTTCCACATTCTGAAAATATGATATTAGTAAATCACTACTTCCAGTGTTATTAAAAAATTCCAATCTCTTTTTTTATTAGAAATAATGTCGCCATATAATTATAACATATATTCGGCAGCGGTGATGTATGTGTTACAGTAAAAGCGTGAATTTAGTAAATGTACAGAGTTTCCAGCAGTTTCTAGTCAATGTATGCCTAAAATGCATATAATCTAACCTACAATCGTCCAAAAATACATACATTGACTGTATCACGCTTTTGCTGTGGCACATGTATCCAGCTAACGCTTCAGTTTTGCTATGATTCCACGTTGGCAGTCCTCCCGAGTAGGCGCCATCTCGTATCCACTAGCTCAACTAAATTTGTCACGTGACTTGCTCTGTATTATCGCCACTATGGCAGAACTCGTATTTGGGAACGCAATCACGGGCTGACGTTGTTTGTCCTTATATGGCCAGATTTTGGGCTGGGTGAGGTCTCATTCGAAAGAGGAAAGTTCAGTGCAGCGCGCTCTGCTCATCGTTTGAGTCACAAAACTCTTTTAGTGACCTAAAAATACTTGGATTCTTGCGGGTGTATTTTGTCGACTTTTGCTCTAATTCGAACACTCGTATTATTAGACATCAACACAATTTCGTCGAACCATGACCAGAGCGCCCTGCACTGAACCTTCCTCTTTCGAATGAGACCTCGGGCAGCCCAAAATTTGCTCACATAAGGACGAAAAGCGTCAGCCCGCGAACCCATGTTTCGGGCCAGATTGTGTCGCTGCATTACCCGTGTCTACCCCCCTTAATGAAGAAGTTATCCAGTGTGTTATTTGCAAGCAGAGTTAGGCATTAACTAAATAAAAAATTATGTAAATAAAGATCAAATAAAAGTTACTTTAACTTTAGATTATTCGACGAATAAAGTTAATTTTTTTATTCGATGAGATTTTACTCGACGAACAAAACTAATTTCTTTTATTCGTTATTCAAAATTTTATTTCAATAGAAATTTTGCCCATCTCTGTTTGAAAGGAATCATTTGACGAAGATTGGGTGCAGTGTACCGAATGTGACGGTTGGGCACACGTTGAATGCACAGATCAGGAGAATATTAATTATTTTACTTGCGAGTTTGTACGAATAAAATTTGAAAAAAATCTTGTATTGTACTAATAAAATGTCTTTTTATTAACATTGTTAATCATTTAGACCTAAAAATCTACTAATTTAATAGTTGGTCGTTACTGGACGACAATTTTTCGTTTCCTAGATATTACAACTTTTTTACTTTTGCGAATTATCAATTCTTATTATTAAATTTGACACAAATAATTTCCCTGCTCTTATTAAGTTCCATCTACTATACTACAAACAGGTTTTGGAATTCCTGATTTTTATCGACTCTACCCCAAGGTATACCAAAAAAATTTAGAGCGGTCGGTATTGCACGACTCTCCCCTACAAGCGCGAATTCATATGAAAATCTGTGTATTTTTTTTATTTAAACAATTGTTATGTGCTCTGATTGAAAAGTTGCTGTGCGGCGTGCAAGATAGTGGCTGTTCTATTTATCTGAAACAAAATACCAAAAAATCTTTTCTTCTTAAGGAAATTGCGCAAGAAACGAACCTCAAAACACAGGAAAAATTGCCGTCATTTTGAGAATTTTGCAGTTTTTATTCTCCCAATCGACCTTCATTACCTGCGCAATTTTCTGAAGAACAAAAGTTTTTTGGTGTTTTGTTTTAGATTAAACCGAACAGTCGCTATCTTGTACACCGCACAGCAACTTTTCAAATGGAGCGCCTGACAATTGTATAAATAATTGTTTTAATTCATATTATTTTTTGCTAACTAATGGTTTCTTCTTCTATCCTTTATATCCTCTGCTCAGTTTCCGAAAAAATACATAAATTTTCATATGAATTCGCGCTCGTGGATTGGGCTTTCCCCCTTAATATATATACCTAAACCTTTCTTTAATAAAGTATTATTGTTAGTCTACACGTATTATTAATTTGTAACACTTACCTTTAGGAACTCTGTCCGTAAGGCATGATACAGTGCTTTGCACGTCTTAGGAATTATTTTGGCTAACGAAGGAGCTGATATTCCTGTTGTAAATTTAAAATATTCATAACAACGCCCAGTTGCCAAAAATCTTAATGTGGCGATAAGACGTTGCTCTGCGGTGATGCTCTGTCTCATAATGGTGTCGATTTTCTTAATTCTGTTTTGAACTAAACTGAGTAGATTGTCAAACGCTTCACAATCCATCCTCAAATAATTCCGGTAGTCATTTGGATAATTTTCTCTCAGTTCTTGAAGAAGGGGCTGATCATTGCAATTTCCGCGGTATTCTTTTACCCAAACCTGGCGGTTTCTTCTTCTGCTTCTTCTTCGGTCTGCTACTGTTAAGTGCACAGCAGCAGCAGCAACAACAGCAACAACAGCTAAGTTCCAAAACTTTTCACGCTCTCTTTAAGGGGGTAGACACGTCACGTGGTCTGGCCGATTCGGCAGGTCGGTATTACAGCAGGTTTTTTCTGCACAGAAATGGTAATACCGATAGATCGACGATTGCCCGGTAAACGCGAGAGGGAGCTGTTTGCTATTTCCGTATTCTATTCTGAATAAGGAAATAAAATCTCAGCTGTTGCGTTGTACTTATAAAAATTTAAACGGAAAGTCGGCTGGTACTGCAAACGTAGAAAATTCATTGTACATTTTAATTACTTGAAATGTGCTTATGCTACAATATTCTACGTTGGCAGTAAGGAATTATAAGTGAAAAGGAAAAATAGATGAGGGCATGTCCCCAGAAAATGAAGTTTGTTAGGATAGACATTTTTTAATTAGCAAAACACTGAAACAGAACATGAAATACACATCCTATGCAGAAAGCAGTTATGAACAAACATATATAAAATTGTGTTTCATGTTGAATCCAACGCGTGATTATTATGTGGTCCCTCCTCGAAGTGACAGAAAATATAACCTATGTATATGCTATAAGACAATAAATATTTAGCGGCTATTTCGTTGTATTACGCTACATTTGTGAACTTTTCATCATCCTTCCGAAACATTATTATTACGCCGCAACTGTATCTTTAGGAAATCGGGTATAGCATATAGGTTATATTCTCTGTCACTTGGAGGACCGGATTTTCTGTCCTCGAAGTGAGAAGTGACAGAAAATATAACCTATATGCTAGACCCGATTTCCTAAAGATACTGTTGCGACGTAATACTAATGTTTCGGAAGCATGATAAAAAGTTCACAAATGTAGCGCAAAAGATAGCGTATACATAGGTTATATTTTCTGTCACTTCGAGGAGGGGACCATAGACATATATAGACGGCGGAGCGTAAGCTGAGGGGGGTGGCAAGGTTCGCGGTAAGGGGAGCGATACGAGTAAATCGGATAACGCTGTGGTTATGCATGCCGAATGCATCCGAAGCTAACCGACGCGCCTGTATCTGAACCTATGCCTTTACCCCTCCAAGCCTTCCTTCCCCACGCCGATAGTCCCATCTTCTGATCCGTCTATATATGTCTATGGAGGGGGCCATGTAATAATCACGCGCATCCAGCCTACGCATTTTTTTTATGAAAAATTATTTAAATCGAACTATTTTTAACGAAACGGGCTTTCAATTCTGCAAACAAATTTTTCACGTAATTTCCTTAATTATGGTTTGAGTTGTATCATTTTTGGGGCCAATTTGATTGAGAAAGTATAAGGAATCGATTGACGCCACGATCGCAAAGATCTGATTAGAAATTGCAAAACTTCAGATTCATCAGTGCTTAGTGCGCAACATTGTATGGCCCCGCTGGTTTCAAGCGTCGAAGCCGACGAAACTCAGCGAGACACATGTGTAAAATAACATATTTGCAGTTTTATAATTGAAGATGTAGTGAACGTTACAGGACTGTCTTTATATATGGCTCTCACAAACAAAATCGCCTGACTTGTTAGACATGAAACCGGGCATACAAATGGTTGCGCATATCGCCGAAAGCATCAGAAAGAATATGTACAGTCTTCCAATGTTTCAATTGTTGAGAAGCCTTTGGGCTCAGTTTATCGGGAAAGACCTACCCACCCCACTGTTTTGCTTTCTCGTTGCGAGCGTGGACCTTCGGGTCCTAGTAGACCGCCCGTTGACAGCCGAGAACAATAAAACCGACGAGCTAGATAAAATACCCAGTACAGAAAAATAAAATGTTCGTGTTTTTGATAAGTATTGATGAAAGTATTACCGATGAATTTTTTAGGATTTCCCGATGAAAATTATATCAAACATGGAGCAATTCGATCAATTTTTATTCAACGTAGAGTGTGTTCTAATCATGTATTCATAAGAAAAAATAGACTGAATTGCTTCGTGTCTTGACTCACCAACAATCCACGAATGGTAACACTCTCATCAAGGTGTAATGAGAAATTTTCAACATTTCGTATTCAGTACTGGATGACTCAAGTCGCCGTCGACCGAGGGTGTACCGCTGGTGCGCTATTTCACTCGCACTCGGTTCACATCGTGCGGTCTCCTTGTCAAGCGGTTCGAGCGAGGGCCCTGATAGGGGTGAATTTATTTGGGAAATAAAAGTCGCGTCATTCATGACACCTACTCGCGAACAGATATACATATGTACGAGAAGAAACAATGCAATTGCCCGATGACTTGAAGCAACATTTCAATAGGTAAATGCATGAAACTCTGGGATCAGGAATTCCGAACCCAGTGGGGCATATGTAAGAACTGGCGATATTCAACAATAGTTCGTCGTCTAAATTTTACAAGTATTTTTTTGACGTGAATATAAAGTTTGTTAGCAAAGTCTTTCTCGATTTGAGTTCTGTAGAAGGCTGATTTTCCTTCGCCATGGAAAGTCCCCTCTTGGCCTTCTCGCTGGCAATCATGCGACTTGCTGAGTTTCGTGGGCTTCGGCGCTCGAAACCAGCGGGGCCATACAATGTTGCGCGCTAAGCAGTGACAAATCTGCAGTTCTGCATTTCTAATCAGATCTTTGCGAAAGTGACGTCAGTCGATTCCTCATGTTTTCTCGATCAAATTGGCCCCAAAAATGATATAATTCGGACCAAAATTAAGGAAATTACGTGAAAAATTTGTTTGTAGAAGTGAAAGCCCGTTTTGTTAAAAATAGTCCGATTTAAATTATTTTCTGCCAATATAACCGGGAGAATGCCAAGAATCCAATGGTGTCACATTCATATTGATACGATGAAAAATAAACAAATTCTGTTTCTTTATAATCGATGACACATCGCCGAGCACGACGATCTCGCGCGGCTCGGGACACAAAGGTTCTCGTCGGTTATTCGAACTTCTAAGATCGTATTCAGATTTATTGGCCGGTGAGTTTCGTAACTAGGGGTGTGCGGTTACCCGATTTTTCGGGCTCGGGACGGGCCGGCAACTTTCGGGCGGGATCGGGCGGGGTCCCGATACTTTCGTATTGCTCGAGATCCCGACAGTTTCGGGACCCCGAGACTCGATTCGGGCTACAAGCATAGCCGCCATGAGCGGACAATTTGATTTCAGGTCGGCTCGGCAAAACTCGGACGCGATCGGACGATATCGTTACCAGTAATAGATTAAAATTATTACCTGAGAACATAGAAAAATTATGTTTCTTACACGTTAATTTGAAATAATAAAATATTCGCCTCCTGTATATTGTTGTTATTATGAAACATCCAGGAAATATTCCTTTTTGTATGCTTATAGTTCGTACGTTTTCTATTTTAAATCTGAACCTATCCGGAAAAAGATAATACCCTATATATTCCCTTTACATAAAGTACTAAGTATGAAGTATATTTTATTCAGATTTTAAAATATTGTCGATATAAAAATAGTCTTCTTCCCAAGTTCTGAACATGGTATTTATTTAAGTACGTATATGGACGTATTCAGTATTCACAGACTATTTGGTAGCAATGAATATACATATATATGTAAATAAATAATAAGATACAAATTATGATTCAACAGGAGACAGAAAGGTAAAAACTTATCACTCTGGTATCGATATAAATGATATACATAATTCTTTCCGTCTCGGTCCGCTCGTAATAGCTGGCTTTCGAGCCGATCGTGTCCGAGTTTTGCCAAACCGACCTGAAATCAAATTGCCCGCTCATGGCGGTCATGCTTGTAGCCCGAATCGAGTCTCGGGATCCCGAAACCGTCGGGATCTCGAGCAATGCGAAAGTATCGGGACCCCGCCCGATCCCGCCCGAAATTTTCCGACCCGTCCCGAGGGCCGAGAATCCGAGCCGCGGGACGATCCGCACACTCCTATTCGTAACACGTATTCTCTCGTCATCGCAGAACACGAGTGAGCCAGAAGTGGTGGGGATAGCGCCAAGCTTCTGTCATGTATAGGCCAAACCGAGCTGAAGCGTAGAAATACACGCATCAGAATAGGTGTGCCTTAGGCCTTAGCTCTGAAAAAATTCAGGAGCTTTATTGGTCAGAACATTGATTCTTTTTCGATAGCTTCATCTCGTATTGGTCTACGCATTACTTCGTGACGCACACAACTACATATGTACTACGCTGACAATAAGAATAAATAACAGCCACACGTCTACGTTCAGACGGGGCCGAGCAGCATTCCCGTTACCCCACCATACCCTTCGGTGGCTAGGGAACTCCAACTGACAAATCCACGATCGTCAGATGGTGATAGCTGATTTCTCCTCGATCGCTGTTCGCGAAAACAAATCGACCGGCCAATATATTTGAATACGACCTTAGGATAAAGATATAATGAAAGATGAAAAATTATTCGAAGCCAAAGATGAAAGGCCTTCGAATAAACAAAGGAAACTAATAAATACCCGAAGCTAAATAGAATTTTAGATTTAGGGTACACACACCCTCCCCCAAACCTCGTGTCGATCGACCACTGGGACCATTCGGAAGTATATTCTTTTAATTAAATAATGCCCATCTCTGCATAGGAGCGTAAAGAATTACGAAAAAAATCAAGGAGTCAACTGTTGACCGGTTTGGAGACTTTTCCTTGTTATATGTTATATACAATAGTCGGAAGAATAATAATAAATGCAATAATTATATTTTCTGAAAATATGATATCAGTAAATCACTACTTCCAGTGTTATTAAAAAATTCCAATCTCTTTTTTTATTTGAAATAATGTGGCCATATAATTATAACATATATTCGGCAGCGGTGATGTATGTGTTACAGTAAAAGCGTGAATTTAGTAAATGTAGACAATTCCCAGCAGTTCCTAGTCAATGTATACCTAAAATGCATATAACCTAACCTAAAGTCGTCCGAAAATGCATGCATTGACTGCATCACGCTTTTACTGTGGCTTGTGTATCCAGCTAACGCTTCAGTTTTGCTATGATTCCACGTTGGCAGTCCTCCCGAGTAGGCGCCATCTCGTGTCCACTAGCTCAACTAAATTTGTCACGTGACTTGCTCTGTATTATCGCCAATATGGCGGAACTCGTATTTGGGAATGCAATCACGGGGATACGTTTTTCGTCCTTATATGAACAGATTTTAGGCTGGGTGAGGTCTCATTCGAAAGAGGAAGGTTCGAGACAGCCCGCTCTGGTCATCGTTTGAGCCACAAAACTCTTTTAGTGACCTAAAAATACTTGGATTCCTGCGGGTGTATTTTGTCGACTTTTGCTCTACTTTGAACACTCATATTATTAGATATCAACACAATCTTGTCGAACCATGACCAGAGCGGGCTGCATCGAACCTTCCTCTTTCGATTGAGACCTCACCCAGCCCAAAATCTGCTCATATAAGGACGAAAAACGTATCCCCCCAAACCCATGTTTCGGGCACATTATGTGGGTATTACAGCGCGCTGCATTACCCGTGTCTACCCCCTTAAACCGCGTTCTTCACACAGGCTTAGCTGCCAACACGCCGATCAGGAATTTCCGGACGGATAAATTTCGCCTTTTCCCGAACTTTACTGCTTCTTACACTTGAAGTGGTTTGGTGTAAGGATAATACCCACAATTCAATGTAGATAATCCACAAATAACAGTTAACAATAACAATTAACAGTCACAATTAACAGAAACAATTAACAGTACTAAGTAACAGTAATAATTAACGGTAACAACTAAGAGTAACAATTAACTAAAATAATTAAAAGTAACAATTAATAGTAATAAATTAACAGTAATAATAATTGAAAAACAGTATGAATGTGTGCGCGGTACGTGATGTCTGAGAGCCGGTTCGAGACCATGTGTCCGCTCCGTGAATTTTCGCCGGTTAAAAAGGAAAGACTAGATAGAGTTAGAGATAGCGAATAAAATAAGATAGAAGATAGATGAAATAGGAAAAAGCAGAGAAAAAACATAGAGAGGGTGAAAAAAAAACGTGGAATAAGAAAACTGTCCTCCGGTTCGTAAAGGCCTGGTCGCCAAATGTTCCTGACGGTGACCAGGCCTGTGTGAACCCTTGAAATTAAGTAGGTAGATGGAAGCAGAAACGGCAGGAAGAGGTACATATAAAGGAGTAAAAGTGAAAGTTAGAAATAGCTGCAGAAACAAAAAAAAGGAAATATGGCAAAGATGTAGATTGGTATGAAAGTTTTATTTTTGTGTGTACAAAGTATGTAACCATGCAAACAAATATGTCGTATTCATGTTACTTACAAAAAATTTATCTGAAGTTAACCTTTCATATTCGAACGAGAATCGTGCCAATTTTCAAACCACAATGTCGATCTTTTTCAGAATTTCTGTAGATATGTATAATTTTGTATCTCATATATTTCGAATGTGTATAGTCTAAGCTTATTTATGACATAAATACTTTTGATAAACACATCACTGTTTAAGATTAATAAAGAAATCTCCACGTTCCTTCAAACTGTAGATACGTAGTACTATTTCTAAGCAGATAGCATCTACTAACAGCTCTGTAAAGATAGGCTACTATTTTTTGCTACTTTAGCTGTTATTCATACATAATCACAAGAGTGCGCTGTGCATGTGATTTCGCAGAAACTCATAGCACCAGCATTTCTCCTTATTTTTGCATACTTTCTATTTTATATTAAAAATTAAACAAATTTATAGGCATAATTTCATGTCATGTAAATGGTTCGCACTTTTTTTACTAATAGTTATATAACATTCCTCTTTATGCGGACGTTATACTGCCACATACTCTTGGGTCAAGATTTCTATTCGGGAAAAATTGTGGTGCTTACCAAAAAAGATGCCACCAATATTGCAATTAAAATCTAGTATCCATAATCAATACGTCTCGCGGAGACAAGACACAGGAAGAGAAGGGGTAGATCGCTGACGGGGCGTGGATCCGCCTGCGTCGTCCTCCCTTCAAATTAAAGACGGCTCCCTCATGTCTCGAGTATAAACACACGTTGGAACATGAAAACAAAAGGTCGCTCGAAGTATGCGTTGCTAGAGAAGGTAAGCCGTACGAAGGAGATTATATTATGACCAAACGGAGCTGCATTTTTTGCAGTTTCCACCTCTTCTTGCACCGAATCATCGCGCGTCCTTCTGTTTTGATATTCGAGCGCGTGAATAGACTTGAACGATAAGGGATCTGTTTGTAATTTGAAGGGAAGACGGCGCAGGCGGAACCCCGCGCGCGCAAACTACCTGTTCCCGGGTCCCTACGTGAAGGGTATTGGCCGTTTTATATCAGGTATTTATGAAAATATACTAGCAGGGGCTTGCTGATATCGAGGAAAAGAAGAAGAAGCCAAATACAGCGCAAATCAGTTTTCAACCTTTCTTAAGGGGTCACCCTACCTTGACGGCCTGAAAAGGAGCGCGATATTTGGGATTTTTTTTTAACAGAAACACTCAAATTATATTAATTGGAAACTTTATGCCTATATTTGTACATATTTAGGCAACATTTAAAAAAAATTTAATAAAAAAAAACGGTACCTAATCTTTGGTAGAGAAGTTATAATTCGCGCTTGGTAATGAGTTTAGTGATCAATCGCGGGATGGTGTCGCGAAGCAGCATTCACGTTTTCGCGTTACGGATCTTTGTCATACGCCGATATACGAATACCACGTGACGCAATTTCTTTCTTCTCGCTGTTCGTTCGGCGTCGCGCAAGTACCGTTTCAAACTCGCGTTATATTATGTCGTTTATTATATGAGTCGTTTATTTCATTCGCCAATTAGTTGCACCTTTTATCTTTTCGTTATATACTTTCTCAATCTTAATATTATTTTGTCTTCAATAAACATTTCTTTGCATTTAAATACTGCGTTAACAAGGTTATGGGCCCAGGACACGTGTTGAGGTTAGGAATCGAGAAAGTTCCATTGTAAGAGTGTAAAAATTACTAGTGTTTCAAAGGCTGGAAAGATAGACCGCCTGAACGGGGACAATTATAGAACATGGAAGTTCGCGGCAAAGATGTGCCTTCTACAAAAGGATCTGTAGCCGTATGTGAATGGCGAAGCAGAAATGAAACGGGAAGCGACGGAAGAAGAAGCGCAACAGTTTAATAGCATGGTGGAAAAGGCACTTGCGACTATCGCATTGGCCGTCGAAGCTGACCAACAAGTGCATATAGTGGAATGCGTAAGCATGGAACGTTCTTCAGCAGGTATACGAGCCGAAATCCAAGCAAAGGATACTGCAACTCAAAAGAGAGTTCGTGAGAGTTCGTCTCAAGGAAAAAGAGACGATGGCTTCGTACTTATCTAGGATAAAAATAATCGCCGATTATTTGCAAGACGCTGGATCGGAGATGAAGGATGAAGATCTGGCCCATGCGATGCTCTCGGGATTACCAGATTCATATGATGCATTAACGATGTCACTGGCCAACCTAGAAGATGGCAAGTTCACATCAAATGAATTCAAGAAAGCATTGCTGATGGAATATGAGACGCAGATTTCAAAGGATCAGGACCAGAATCAAGAACACAAAAGTGGTGAGGTGTCAGCCTACCAGGTAAATAAGAGCGCTTGTCAGACAGATATTAAGAAAACAGATAAGAAATGTTTTAATTGTGGTAAAGTTGGCCATTTTGCAAGGCAGTGTCGAAAGAAAAAGGTAGATGCGAAACAGCAAACACATTCTCATCGGAAAGAATCTTTTATTCTGTCAATAGATGTAAATCACGTCATGCTTGACAATGCTTGGCGAATTTATAGCGCCGCCACGCACCATGTATGCAAAAATAAAGATTGGTTTCAGAATTTCAGACAAATTATTTCTGAACCGATAGGCACTGCTGAAACCATGATAAAGAAGGATGAAGCAACGCTGATAGCCGAAGGAATTGGTGATATAATATTGAATACCAGAGAGAACGGCATGTATTTTGAAATAACCCTCAAGGATGTTTATTACGTTCCCAGGTGTCGTAGAAATCTTTGTCAGTCGCCCAAATAGAGAAGAAAGGAAAAAGGATTGTGTTTGAAGAAGGAATAGCAAGAATCACAAGCAAGAAGACAAACAAGCTCATCGCCAACGCACGTCGATTGGACAACTTGTATATACTGCAAGGTAATGTGAGGGATCACATGCCAGACGAAAAGCAACTACATCCCACGATATTGAATGAACCAGGAATGTGCCACCACAGATTTTGTCACATCAATAATAGGAGCATATCAGAGCTGGCCAAGAAGGGTTATGTTCGCGGACTGACTGACAGCATGACAGTCTCGGATCAGTGCTACGGCCGTTGCTTGGGGAAGTCAACTAAGGCTCAATGCAAAGGGCTCAGTGATAAGTCTTCTTTAGCTACACTAGACTTACTTCACTCTGACGTGTGTGGGCCGATGCCGATTGCATCGGAGGGCAGTTCGAGGTATTTCATGACGATTGTGGATGATTATTCTCGAAAGATAGACGTGTTCTTCCTAAAGTCAAAGGATGAAGTGGTAAAAAACATAAAGGAGCACCTTGAGAGAGTTGAAAATCAGAAGGAACAAAAAGTTAAACGATTTCGATCCGATAATGGGCTCGAGTATTGCAACAAAGCACTTCAAGCGCTGTTTGCTAGTCGAGGAATCAAACACGAAAGGACATGTGTCGAGACACCCCAAATGAATGGGGTAGCCGAGTGAGCGAACCGGACTCTGCTTGATATGACGAGATCGATGTTGCTTTCGGCGAAACTACCTCAGACTTTTTGGGCCGAAACAGTAGCGACAGCCGCGTACGTGAGGAGTAGGATCGTCCACAGCAATCTGGAAAGCGGAGTCCCGGAGGGAATTTGGACCGAAAGGCAACCAAGCGTCAAACATTTAAAAGTCTTCGGATGCTTAGCTTACGCTCATCTTCCTAGACAGGGCTGAAGAAAAATGGATCCTCGAGCTCGGACTTGCATATTTGTAGGATACTCAAACAGGACGAGAGGGTATCGATTATGGGCCCCGACAATAAGGGACATAATACACACCAAGCACATGAGATTTGACGAAAGTAAGGTGGGTTTCGAATATCTGAACGGAAACACTACATCCTGCGACTTTCAATTCCAGAATATAAAGGGAGGAAAATTGGACAGAAGAGCCGATAAATTTAGATGCGCAGTCCGGAGAATCATCGGACGAACAGTCAGAAGCAAGTGACGAAGAAATCGAACCCAAGAAGCCAGCGAGTAAAGAAGAATCCAACGACGAGGACGAAGCGGCAAAGGCGAAGATAGTGGGGGCTACGGGATCTATCAGAAAGGTAGGGAGGTCTAAGAAACAGATTAGGAATCCATACGGTCGAAAGGGAAAGCCAAAGGAGGCAGTCGAATTAAATTTAAAGAAAGTTGAAGAACCCACCAGCCTGAGGGAGGCCCTTTCTTCACCACAAGCGGACCGTTGGAAATCCGCGATTCACGACGAGATCGAGAATTTGGAACGACTAGAGACGTGGGAGGAAGCTGGGGTACCACCAGGAAAGACATGCATAGAGAGCAGATGGGTATTCAAGGTGAAGGGGAACGAAAATGGACAGATAGTCCGATACAAGGCAAGGCTTGTGGCACAAGGCTTCGGGCAGAAACAAGGGACCGACTGCGACAAGACCTACGCTCCCGTGGACAGGTTTGGAGTGGTGAGATACATGTCCCCCTCTTGGGTCGGCCACCTTGACGTGGTGAGGGGGCTCCGGGAAAGCGGCTATGTTTCCCTTCGGTCGTGCCGGGGGTGACTTTTCTTCACCACCGCGCCGGGGGTGACTTGGTCACCACCTTGCGGCCGGACGGGGGATGCTGCCTTCCTGGCTAAGAGTCGACCAAACAACCGCCCCCTCCCCGGGGGCGCGTGCGTGTGCCTTGGGTGAGGCGTTGGGGTTGGGTCCGTGTCGGGTGTGGGTGGGGTGCGCGCGGGCGCGAGTGGTCGAGTAGCCCCGACCCGCGGATCTCTCTCGGGACGGTTGCAGTCGGTCTGGCCTCCCCGAGGCTTTTGAGTGGCTCCTTTGGGGACGGGACGCCCGGGCCCGGGGAGCGTGCCGCGACTTGCTCTAACGATCCGCGCCGGTAACGTTGGCCCTCGACCCTCCCAGCTAGCGCGCTGATCCGCGTGGTGCGTAGCCCGGGCCTGGCGCGGGCTCGGCTCTGTTTCCGCCCCTCCTGGGGTGCGCGCGCGCGTCTTCCATCTCTCCGGGTGGGTTTATCTGGGTGGGAGCGGCCCTTAGGGGCCGCTGTACTGGGCTTGGGTTCCGCGGTCTTCGCACTGGGGCGGTGTGCGTGCCACGATACAGGGGGGCAGGGAGTCCCTCGGCTATAGAGCGCTCCCGGGAGCGGCCAAATAGTGTCGCTCCTAGTCGCGATCGATCGCGCCCGGGGCGAGTTCGGCAGTTGGGCTGCCCTTATGGCATAGCCAGCCGCTCGCCCGGGGGCTAGCCGGGTTTTGACCTTCGGGTCCCCGGCCGGTGTGTAAGCCCCCCGGGGTTTGCGGTGTTTGGGCGCCCTTCTGGCTAGCCGACCGCCCTCGCCCGGCGTTCGTTTCCTACGGGGTCGACGCCGGGACGCGCACTTCGACGCGCATTCGGCGCCCGATCGATCGTGGGGTCGTGGGGTGGTGGTGCCGGGGGGCACCACTCGCCCTAGTAGCAGCGACCCAGAATGTGGCGGCGCGGACGCGTGGTCCGTCGCGCCGCCGTGTAAGGATGGCACTTTCAGTTATCTACGGATGGAAGCATCGGCACATCGACATAAAATGCGCTTACCTTAAGGGGGTAGACACGGGTAACGCAGCGCTCTGTATACCGACATAATCTGGACCGAAACATGGGTTTGCGCGCTGACGTTGTTTGTCCTTATATGATCGAATTTTGGGCTGGGCGAGGTCTCATTCGAAAGAGGAAGGTTCAGTGCAGCACGCTCTGGTTATGGTTCGACGAGATTGTGTTGATATCTAATAATACGAGTGTTCAAAGTAAAGCAAAAGTCGACAAAATACACCCGCAAGAATCCAAGTATTTTTAGGTCACTAAAAGAGTTTTGTGACTCAAATGATGAGCAGAGCGCGCTGCAGTGAACTTTCCTCTTTCGAATGAGACCTCACCCAGCCCAAAATCTGGACATATAAGGACAAACAACGTAAGCCCGTGATTGCATTCCCAAATACGAGTTCTGCCATAGTGGCGATAATACAGAGCAAGTCACGTGACAAATTTAGTTGAGCTAGTGGATACGAGATGGCGCCTACTCGGGAGGACTGCCAACGTGGAATCATAGCAAAACTGAAGCGTTAGCTGGATACATGTGCCACAGTAAAAGCATGATACAGTCAATGTATGTATTTTTGGACGATTGTAGGTTAGCTTATATGCATTTTAGGCATACATTGACTAGAAACTGCTGGAAACTATGTACATTTACTAAATTCACGCTTTTACTGTAACAGATACATCACCGCTGCCGAATATATGTTATAATTATATGGCCACATTATTTCAATTAAAAAAAGAGATCGGAATTTTTTAATAACACTGGAAGTAGTGATTTATTGATATCACATTTGCAGAATGTGGAGGTTACAGCAATTATTTGCAATTATTGCTCTTATTATTATTCTTCCGACTATTGTATATAACATATAACAAGGATCAGTCTCCAAATCAGTCAACAGTTGACTCCCTGATTTTTTTTTTGTAATTCTTTACGGTCCTATGCAGAGATGGGCATTATTTAAATAAAAGAATATACTTCCGAATGGCCCCAGTGGCCGATCGACACGAGGTTTGGGAGAGGGTGTGTGTACCCTAAATCTAAAATTCTATTTAGCTTCGGGTATTTATTAGTTTCCTTTGTTTATTCGAAGGCCTTTCATCTTGGGCTTCGAATAATTTTTCATATTTCATTATATCTTTATCCTAAGGTCGTATTCAGATATATTGGCCGGTCGATTCGTTTTCGCTAACAGCGATCGAGGAGAAATCAGCCACCACCATCTGACGATCGTGGATTTGTCTGTTGGAGTTACGTGGCCACCCAAGAGTATGGTGGGGTAACGGGAATGCTACTCGGCTCCGTCTGAACGTAGCCATGTGGCTGTTATGACCAATACGAGATGAAGCTATCGAGAAAGAATCAATGTTCTGACCAATAAAGCTCCTGAATTTTTTCGGAACTAAGGCACACCTATTCTGATGTGTGTATTTCTACGCTGCAGCTCGGTTTGGCCTATACACAACAGAAGCTTGGCGCTATCCCCACCACTTCTGGCTCACTCTTGTTCTGCGAAGGCGAGAGTGAGATGGAACGAGAGCGAGTCAGAAAACGTTGCGAACAGGAGCACCGAGGCAGCTAAGCGGTACCTGTGGTTGGAGTATACGCGTTACGAAACTCACCGGCCAAAATATCTGAATGTAAAGTCTCGTTAGCCGCTCGCTCAGGGTTGCCAGATCTTTGGCATTCAGCCGGAGTCTCGGGTTTTGAACCGTTGTCTCCGGCCTCAAGCAGGCCCAATAAAAATCTCCGGCAGAATAGAGAGTATGTTGCAGCGTGCCATAAACAAAATAGAAATCTATTAAAATCTTTAATAAATTCTAATAACTATTCATAATACTTTTATTATTATTATTATTATTATTATTATTATTATTATTATTATTACTCCTTTATAAGAAGTCATTATTATAATGAATTTTAGATGCCTGTTTTTTTATTCGCCCCTTTTTTTCTCACTTTCCCCACTCCAATCCTCCACGAAATTGAAATCTCCGGCAAAAGATGAGGATTGATCTGGCAACCCTGTGCTCGCTGATCCGGCCCGGCGTGAGCCCGTATCATGAACGGAGCCCTAATTCCGAGGCTGAATTTCTCGCTTCTTTCTGGCCGAAGGGGGGAGCAGGATGGAACGCTTTGCGTGCGCGGCGGGCGTGCGCGACGGGCGCGAGTGTTCAGATGGAATCGTGACTGTTCGATGCATCCGCGCCACGGTCAGATAGCCAGGCACGGCACGAGTCTTTTTTGCGCCATAAGTGAGCTTACCAAATTCCGCCATTTATTATAATACATTTAATTGAGCTTCTTCATGACCTTACTCTACTCGTAGTTTAAAAACGTTGTAGTATAATTTTTAGTATTTCATTTAAAAATTTATTTTCAACAATGCCAAGAATGAAAAGGCCATTTTGCGCCCCTTGTCAACCTTACGCCCTAGCAGTTGCCTAATTTTGCAGAATAATCTGAAATAAATGTAATATTATAAAGGGCGCAATTTGACAAGTTCGCTTAGGACACAAAAAAGACTTATGCCGGGCCTGCGTCAAGATTTTGCGAAGCGGTTCCCGTGCTCACCGTAAGCGCTTGCGACCATCGCGCACACCCGTCGCGCACACAAAGGACGGAGTGTCAGGCGTCCAAAAGACGGAGCGAGACAAAATATCAACGCGTCGTCTGTCTCGTACTGTCCTCGCTCGCTTTCCGTGCCGTCGTTCGCTCTCTTTCCATCTCGCTCTCGCCTTCGCCGGACAAGAGTGAGACAGAAGTGATGGGGATAGCGAAAAGTCCGTATCGTGTACACCAAACCGAGCCCGTAACGATCTTAGATGCTCGAATAACCGACGAGAACCTTTGTGGCCCGAACCGCACGAGATCGCCGTTGCTCGGCGATGTGTCATCGATTATATAGAAACAGAATTTGTTTTTTTTTTTCATCGTATCAATATGAAAGTGACACAAATGGATTCCTGGCATTCTCCCGATTAAATTGACAGAAAATAATTTAAATCAGACTATTTTTAACGAAACGGGCTTCCAATTCTGCAAACAAATTTTCTCGTAATTTCCTTAATCATGGTCCGAATAATATAATTTTTGGGGCCAATTTGATCGAGAAAACATGATGAATCGATTCACGTCACTTTCGCAAAGATCTGATTCGAAATGCAGAACTGAAGATTTGTCACTGCTTAGTGCGTAACATTGTATGGCCCCGCTGGATTCGAGCGTCGAAACCCACGAAACTCAGCAAGTTGCATGATTGCCAGCGTGAAGGACAAGAGAGGACTTTGCATGGAGAAGGAAAGTCAGCCTTCTATAGAACTCAAATTGAGAAAGACTTTGCTGACAAACTTTACATATGTATATTCGCGTCAAATAAATACTTTAATTGTAAAATTTAGACGACAAACTATTGTTGAATTTCGCCAGTTCTTACATATGCATCACTTGGTTGGAAATTCCTGATCCCAGAGTTTCATGCATTTACCTATTGAAATGTTGCTTCAAGTCATCGGGAAATTGCATTGCTTCTTCTCGTACATACATATATCTGTTCGCGAGTAGGTTTCACGAGTGACGCGGCTTTGGTTTCCCAAATAAATTTACATTTATTAGGGCCCTCGGTCGACGGCGACTTGAGTCATCCAGTACTGAATATGAAAATGTTCATATTTCTCATTGCACCTTGATAAGAGTGTTACCACCGATCGATTGGTGAGTTTATGTCCGCGAAAATGAGTCGTGGTGCGAAGCAATTCGGTCTATTTTTTCTTAAGAATACATGATTAGGACACACACACACTACGTTCACTAAAAATAGACCGAATTGTTCCATGTTTGGCATCATTTTCATCAGTAATGCAGTGCTCTGGTGAAGAACATCGTATTACGGAGCTAATATTCTAGGCCCTAGAATCTACGATATTGTCAATGTGCAGTTGAAACTCACGCCGCTTCACACTATCGTTTCTTAGCATTTATACGGGGTTTCTCTAGCTAGAGTCGTCAAACGCGATGCTCGCCAACAATCATGTGTCTCGCTGAGTTTCGGGGGGCTTGGACGCTCGAAACCAGCGGGACTATACAATGTTGCACGCTAAGCAGTGACGAATCTGAAATTCTGCAATTTCTAATCAGATCTTTGCAAAAGTGACGTCAATCGATTCCGTACAATTTTATATATAATGTTTGTTCATAACTGCTTTCTGCATAGGACGTGTAATAAGTGTATTTCATGTTCTGTTTCGGTGCTTTGCTAATAAAAAAATGTCTAACCTAACAAACTTCATTTTCTGGGGACATCCCCTCATCTATTTTCCCTTTTCACTTATAATTCCTTACTGCTAACGTAGAATATTGTAGCATAAGCACATTTCAAGTAAATGTACAATGAATTTTCTACGTTTGCAGTACCAGCAGATTTTCTGTTTAAATTTTTACAAGTACAATGCAACAGCTGTGTTCGCGAATGAGTTAACGCGATGAGCGTGAGTATGCCGGGGAGGTTATGTACGAAAGTAAAGCACAATGTGTTTGTGTTGAGCAATGTACAATGTTCTATTTTATTTGATACACTCGCGGAGTGAGTCACTGGTCAATAAAATGGTGAGCGGTGAGAAAAGCACGTTGTGCTGTACAATAGAGAACTCTCGCTGAGATTTTCCACGCACACTGACCACGCGGTCGCACCACGATCCACAATCGATTGCGCGTGAAACTGAGAGCTGAATTAAGACGAGGTGAGCACCGAAATTCTCGATGAGAATTGTGAGCACTACAGACTGAGATTGGTGAGAAGATTCACGAGTTACGTGTTAAACGTTTCCGAAAAACCGACGCGTCTACTCACGTACTCTGCGTGAACAAGAAGAAAGACCGTTGGACAATCCGACTTCCTGTACGGGTCGTCTCGAACATTCTCGACGATCGACCGACGTGGGGAAATCTGATTGGTTGAGCCACAGATGTGTTGAACTGTGATTTGCTACGCGTATTCTACAACCGGCTGAAACCGTGTCACGCGATGCGCTGATTGGCTGATCGATTGTGGATCGGTCGTGGCGTTCCGCAGTCCAGGAGGTGCTGCGGTGAGTTGGGGTGTGGCGGAGATCGGAACTACCGAATCTCGAACAAGCTGAGAATTTCTTTCCACATTCAAAATAGAATACGGAAATAGCAAACAGCTCCCTCTCGTGTGCACAGGCAACCGCGTATCTATGGGTATTACCATTTCTGTGCAGAAAAAACCTGTTGTATTACCGACCGGCCAAATCGGCCAGGTCACGTGACGTGTCTACCCCCTTAATGGGACCCTCAAGGAGGAGATTTATATGAGGCTACCCACATTCGAGGAGCGACAGAAAAGAAGAACAGTCAAACTTCGGCAAACCTATTTATGGACTCAAACAAAGTGGCCATAACTGGAACGAAACGTTAGATACCTATCTCACTAAGATCGGACTCGTGACACAAGAGTCTTGTAGCTGTGTGTATAAACAAGGGTTCTGCACATTCGTCGTCGTATACGTGGACGACATTTTAGTATTTGCAAAGGACAAGAATAAGTTGAACGAAATTGTCATCAAGTTAAGTCAAGAGTACGAGGCACGAGACTTGGGACGGCTTTCCTTTTTCCTGGGAATTGGAGTACACCAGAAGGAGGATGCAATCGTATTAACTCAAAGGGCCTACATTCAGTCGTTATTGAAGAAGTATGCAATGTTGGACTGCCGACCAGCGCACACACCACTTGAACCGGGCATCAAACTCACCAAGGAAGACTGTCCTGCTACCGATGAAGAAAAGAGGGAGATGCGGAATACGCCTTACCGGGAGCTCATAGGCTCACTCATGTATCTGGCACAGAACACGAGGTCAGACATTGCCTATGCGGTGACCAAGTTAGCGCAGTTCTCCACTAATCCGGGAAGAGTCCATTGGACAGCGACAAAAAGAGTACTGAGGTACCTTAGCGGGACGTCCGAACTAGGACTAAGGTATGAAAGAGGAGAGCCCGTCCTAGAACTATGGATCGACGCGGATTGGGTCGGAGACCTCGATGACAGGCACTCCTTCAGTGGCTCAGTGGTCGCCCTGGGGGGAAACATAGTAGATTGGAAGGCGTCGAAACTGAAGTGTATATCCACCTCTACCATGGAGGCAGAGTACGTGGTTCTGTCGGCGGCAGCGAAGGACGCATTCTGGGCGAAGCGGTTCATCAAAGAGTTGGAGCTGGGAAAATGGATCAAGACACCCTATACCAGGCCTGCCCCATCGGGTGCAAATAACTCCTGAAGTTCTGGGACCCGGGTAACAGCCGAGCGCGGGACTGTTACGTCGCTAACCACAGCATGGGTTGCGGGAGAACTGCATGAGTGTGCGGCCGTCCATGCAGGCTCGTACCACGAGTCTATTGTTTGGATCCGAAAACCTCCTTGCGATTTTAGGCGCCGAGTCAGGAGTCAAGCGTGGAGCTATTCATTGCTCAGTTCCACGCTCGGCGATGCTATTGTTTGCTACTGTGGGCATTTGGTATGATTTGAATTGTACCGTCCTCAATGTGCGAATGATAGTAAGGAACCCCGACATGATGCATATTGTTTGGGATTGGCCCAAACGGCCACAGGCCAAGCCGGCGCGGATTCGCTGCCGACTCCGCGCGCGGTTCGAAACGGCTAACGCGACCAAGTCGCGGTATGCACGATCGCGGTGATGAGATCGGTCGGGCCATCTGTTGACGCGCACCTTAGCTAATTAGACAGCTCTCTCGCTTCACCGTGCGACCGGCTTTGTTTCGCCGGTGCGGCTCTCGTCTTGCTCAGGGCGAACAGCTGTTGGCTGGGGTGCTGACGTCACAGAATTCGGCGAAACGGCCCGATCCATCACCGCGATCGATCTCTCTTCTAAGAATCGTCGACTAGACAAGTACTTCTCTTGTATCTCGCGTGCTTGCGCATTGCTGGAACGTTCCAGGATTATCTTGTGCGATCTACTCGGATCAGTCATTATTTCTCGCGCGCTTTCGCGTTATTGTAAATAGACTCAGTGCTCTTTGTTACGGTAATAAGACCTAAGTGTAATTTATTGTGCAACGTCTTGTAAATACAAAGTGTCCGTGACCTTAGTTTAAACCTAACGGCTATCCTTAACGACTATACTTATCGGCTATTCTTAAAAGACTATCGTATACGCTAAATTAATCCTAATGCTTAATCTAATTCGCGAGCGCTCGAAGCTTCGACGTTTCGCTACTGAACACATATGTATAAGAAGCAACAAAATTGAAAATATAGGAACGTATCTAATATAAAATTTCACAGAAACATAACATATTTAGAATGTTATTACTATATAAATAAATAAGTCGCAAAGAAAAAGAACAAAATCGTATTTAACGATATATTATATTTGTCTAGTGTTCATCATTGCATTTAGTGATCGTTGTAAGCGCAAAATTATATACATAATGAATGTGTATATACATTAGCGTCATACGAGGAATTAACAAAAATTTTTGTGTGGTGAACTAATGAACCAATAATAATAATATATACATATATATGTGCAGGAGCTGTACATCTGAAAGGCACCAGTTGCCGAACGAGATGAAACTTGGGGGGGCTTTGCGAGGGGTGTGGAAAGACCCCAAATATAAAATTTCAGCTTCGGGAATTAATGCGTTCAAAAGATGCAAGGGGTAATTGTGCACAAAAGGGTACATCACACCTTACCGATTTCGATGAAAGGGTATAGCCGGTTAAGATGGTCAAATGTGCCCCTCAACCGAATTCAAATCACGATGAGTCATTCGAAAGCTTATAAAAAAAGAATGATTTCTGTCAAGTTTCAACTTCGTATCTCGACCCGGGGGGTAGTAAAGGGTAAAAATAGAAAATCAGGTTTTTGCCGAATTTCTCCTATACCAGCGGATGAAAAATTTTGAAAAAATTCAGCGACATGTCTGTCATCGGTGCACATATTAGGGAATCGCGTCAGATTTTTAAATTGAAAAACCAAGCTGTGAAAAATAAAAAACGCCAAAAAATGCTGAAAAATGCCGGTTTTGTATCGAAGTAGTCTTGATACTATAATTATATTTTTACTGTAAGTCCGCATCGTTGTTACTATTGTCTTGAATTTTTTTCAGATTTTTCAATTTGGTGCGCCGCAGTTAAAAAAATTAAAAACCGATTTTTTCGCCGTTTTTTCCGTGTCAGAGTAACTAATAGGTCGAACTTTCGTACATACTTTGTGGAATAAGCCTTTTATGCAATCTTCAACGTCTTCACATGCAGCAAAACAGCGTAGAAATTAAACGAACTAAACATGCTGTGCCATTACAGTCTAAAATGTCTATCATATTTTCAACGACGTCAATGGCGCAGCGGTAAAGTGTCCGACTGTTGAATCGCTGCGATCTTTTTGAACGTAGGTTCAAGCCTCGGAACTTCTAAGTCCCACAGGGTCATTTTTTTTTCACATTAATTATGTATTTTTTCGATTTCTAGCTATATGACAATGATCGATATTTATATACAAATGTTTTAAAAACATTAAAAATATTTTAATAATTGAAATATACATAAACATGACTTGAGAAGATTTTAATGCCACCGTTTCTCTGATCAAGTATGCCGTCAATTACAGTATTGTTGTAACATTCCCTGCACTAAATTAATATTATATGAAATTGATTTTCCAATCTCTTACCTTTAACAATTGTGGATGGATTGCAGCAACAATTGTGTGTTATTTTGTAATTATTTCGCCTCTTCTTATAGATCATACAACTCTTTCTTGTTTCCAAAATTCAAAAGTTAAACAATGCTATAATTGGCATGATACCTAAAAATAGTTTTCAACTATTGAAATAATTTTAATATGTTTTTAAAACATTTGTATATAAATATCGATCATTGTCATATAGCTAGAAATCGAAAAAATACATAATTAATGTGAAAAAAAATGACCCTGTGGAACTTAGAAGTTCCGAGGCTTGAACCTACGTTCAAAAAGTTCGCAGCGATTCAACAGTCGGACACTTTACCGCTGCGCCATTGACGCCGTTGAAAATATGATAGACATTTTAGACTGTAATGGCACAGCATGTTTAGTTCGTTTAATTTCTACGCTGTTTTGCTGCATGTAAAGACGTTGAAGATTGCATAAAAGGCTTATTCCATAAAGTATGTACGAAAGTTCGACCTATTAGTTACTCTGACACGGAAAAAACGGCGAAAAAATCGGTTTTTAATTTTTTTAACTGCGGCGCACCAAATTGAAAAATCTGAAAAAAATTCAAGACAATAGTAACAACGATGCGGACTTACAGTAAAAATATAATTATAGTATCAAGACTACTTCGATACAAAACCGGCATTTTTCAGAATTTTTTGGCGTTTTCTATTTTTCACAGCTTGGTTTTTCAATTTAAAAATCTGACGCGATTCCCTAATATGTGCACCGATAACAGACATGTCTCTGAATTTTTCCAAAATTTTTCATCCGCTGGTATAGGAGAAATTCGGCAAAAACCTGATTTTCTATTTTTACCCTTTACTACCCCCCGGGTCGAGATACGAAGTTGAAACTTGACAGAAATCATTCTTTTTTTATAAGCTTTCGAATGACTCATCGTGATTTGAATTCGGTTGAGGGGCACATTTGACCATCTTAACCGGCTATACCCTTTAAATGTGTTGTAAACCTCGATATTCTGAACAACTTTTTCCTATTGACAAAAACTTTAGTAAACTTTTCCTCGTGGATTTGAACGGATTTTTTAAGTGTTTTACCACGGTCACCCCTCTTAACAGTATTTCTGATGACTTATTTCGACACAACCCATTCCACTTTCCAAGCTGTCCCGGCTATTATATTGGTTGGGGCTAGATTAGTCCGGGGAGAGGGGGCAGCGGTCTCGCCCCGCTTGCGGGCACGTAAAGCATGATAGCGAACCGATATGAGTTTGGGGATGCTAAAAATGAGACTGTGGTTAAAAATATCGCGCGGCGGCTTGCAACAATTGTTTCTTTTTTGTCTTGGCCGAAAACAAACATAAATGTTACACGCCCGTCATGCAATGCTCCATATCGCGTACAGCAATTACAGCTCCCCCAAAGTAACTGAATGTTCCAAACGGGTGAACTCCCGAAGCTAAAATTTTATATTTGGGGTCCTTTCCGATTCTTCAAAACACCCCTGAAGTTTCATCTCGATCGGCGATCGGTGCCTTTCGGAGCCATATCTCATGCAGGTAATGCACATCATTGCACATATTGATACTACAACTACAAAATTAGATACATAACTGCGATACACGTATAATTCAAGAGGACTACAAAGTGGGGTACGTAAGTATAGTTCCACTTGCATAACCGATTGTACATATATAATATATGCAATATGTATGGATTTAAAGTATATCGTGTCGTATTGTTTCCTTATCGGTACGTTTTACTATGTGTTGTCGTGTTTGCTTGCCTAAACGCGTTATGTTGGGGACCAAATTCCATGTGTACATGGGGCATGGCAACCTGCCGCATTCATAAAACCCGAAATTTCCTGTCGAAGATGGAAGAACCGATTAAGAATTCTTCTGTCTTCTTTCTTGACATCAGTCAATTTTTTCCAAATTGTCTGTGAATTTTGGAGTAGGGATGAAAGCTCGTTCGATAAACACATGTTTCTTAAAAACTACGTACCTGGTACCTCTTTGCCTTCTTGGAGGTGGAAGGGAATAGTCAATAAACTGTCGGTGTTGGAACCGGTACCGTCGCGCGAAAATTAATATGAAGGTTGCAGCCCACCCTTAAGTAATAAAGTTCTAAACCGTGTTGGCTTGTAGGGCTGTAGACCAGTGTAGGCCATGATGACAAAAATGCAGTAGGAATATGGGCTTCGAAGTGGTTAAAGTTAATTTGAAGCACATTGGCTGCTGACAGATCTGTTGACTTTACGAGTTTATTGCTGCCACGAGTATTTTGACGAATTCGGCGCATTTAGTTACGAGACACTAAATAAAATCGTACAAATCGTAGGAAGGTGTTTTTCAGATACTCTTAATTAATAACTTTATTACGATAATTGTTATCTCGCTCGCTAGCTCACAATGTCGTTGGAACATTCACGACCGCGAGGCGACGCCCCACTCATAACCTACTCATAGAAGGTGGAACACAGGTGTACCCGCATACATGTAACATACTTATAAATTGTATCTATTTTAATCACATTAAGCATTTTTTATGTATTCACATGAAATTTATGCAAAAATCACCACTGCAGCACAGATGTTAAGTTACTGTATCTCTCAGATGTATAGGTACACCGTGGCCCAATATGGAATATTTAGGACTGCGAACTCCGCAGCGTTAATGATTTATTGCCAGATGACGATTTTATTTCCTGTCTCGTAACTAAATCCAACGAAATCGGCAAAAAACACGTAGCAGCAATAAACTCATAAAGCCAACAGATCTATCAGCAGCCAACGTTCTTCAAATTAACTTTAACCACTTCGAAGCCCATATTACTACTGCATTTTTGTCATCATGGCTTACACTGGCCTACAGCCCTACAGGCCAACTCGGTTTAGAACTTTATTACTAAAGGGTGGGCTGCAACCGGTCATATTAATTTTCACGCGACGGTAACGGTTCCAACACCGACAGTTTATTGACTATTCCCTTCCACCCCCAAGAAGGCAAAGAGGTACCAGGTACGTAGTTTTTAAGAAACATGTGTTCATCCAACGAACTTTCATCCCTACTCCAAAATTCACAGACATTCTGGAAAAGATTGACGGACGTCACTTTGGAAAAAGCTCCTCAAGTGTCAAGACGTTGAAGGAAATATTTTAACACGTATACATACAACACGAAGTCATCTTTCGTAGTATATTGTACCAGTGTACCCCATCGCTTCGCTGTCAAGTGCAATCATTACGATTACACAAAATATATAGTGTTGTGGAAAGTTACTTTAAAAAAAAAAACTGGCTTCAACTTCAGCAAGTGGGAGTCCAAGGGTTGTGAAGCCCATAAAGAGCATATGGGAGGAACTGTTCCTCGTTACGGAACATAGAGGTACCGCCATATGCCTTGTGTGTTGCACGAAATTTAGTTGCGTTAGAAAATCTAGTGTCAAAAGACACTACGATAATCGTCACGCCATGGACTATACAAATTTGACGGGTCGATGATGCAAACAGAAAATTCATTCATTGAAAGAAAGCCTGAGACAATGTGAGGGAGATTCGTTGAACGAGGTAAGTTATTTTTCATCTTACAGATCATTCCATGTTAGATCGACCATTTCTTACGTGAAAACTATCGTTTATTGGGGGGGGGGGGGGGGGGAGTTCTTATTATGAAAATGGACTGCACGTATGACCTACTTATGTTCTGGGACCGGGTCAAAACCGAGTGCGGAACTGTGAATGAAGTGTCGGTTCATTTTTGTGACATCAAAGAAAAAAGTGACCAATTTAAGGGGGTATACCCGTTTGAACCCTCGGAAAATGTGTACATATTGTGGATTTTTTTACAAGTCAACGACATGACGAAGATTTCCAGTGTTTTTATGATCTTTACATAGTATTATGAACTACTTAATAAAAAAGTTTCAGTTAAAAAACTATTGTTTTTCGGAAGTTATGGATACATATCCGATTTTAGACGCCTAAACGGTGGCCCTGAAAAAAAAGCTGTCTGTCGTGTCTGAAATAAAAAACAGTACAATTTTCTTTTAAAATATGTTAATGGCTATCGTCCTACGGGGTTGGTTTTGATAATTTTTGAAAATAAAGAAATGGTGAGAAATCAAAGTTTGATTTTTGTAAGAGAAAAATCCATCTTTTTTCGTTATAAATAATAAACGAGGAATTAGAATTTAAAAAGCCCTCGTAGGACGATGTGGAATCTTATTACGATTCTGCATGCAAAATTGGAAGTGAATTGGTTGAACGTAATTGGATGAAAAATATAGTTCCGCTGCGATCGGTCGAGCCGCCCCGTGCTACCTGGGTGGTTCCACTCAAATGCCTATAACATTGTCAGTCTTTTTAAAATATGTAAATAGAAAAAATCCGATTTTTGACACTTTCAAACGGTTATACCCCCTTAACGTGGAATAACCCATGTCCTGCCTTGTTCCAAGAATTTTCTTTCATTATCAATTCTTCTTTTAACTTTTAATTCTTTTTTAACATTGACTGCCTATAGTAAATCATTGTTTTAATCATAGGAAAATAGTACCTAGTACGAGCGGTGAAGCTGTAACGCGCAGCTTCAAAATTGCGCTAAAAATAGCAAAGGCATCACGACCATATACAGATGGAGAGTTCGTGAAGGAGTGCCTGCTGGTTTGTGCCGAAGATCCACAGCAGCACAAGAAATTTGAATCCATGAGCCTTGGGCGGAATACAGTGACGCGCCGCATACAGGAGATGGCTGAAGATGTGACGCGCCAGTTAGGAGATTTATGTAATAATTTCATTGCATTCAGCGTAGCCGTGGATGAATCCACGGACATTTCGGGGACTCCGCAGGTCGCAATATTTATTCGGGGGGTTAATGAAAATTTAATAGCAACGGAGGAACTGCTAGATTTTTCCCCCTTGAAAGACACCACAAAAGGGAAAGACATCATGTCGTGTGTGGAGGAGGCGGTGGATAATTTGAATTTAGATTGGACGAAGCTGGTATCTGTCACCATTGATGGTGCTCCTGCCATGACTGGCAGGAATACAGGTTTCGTTGGCCGCCTGCGAAGCAAATTAGGAAATTTTGCAGTTCCTCAAGCAATTGACGCAATACATTGTACTATACATCAACAAAATTTGTGTGCAAAGAGTATTGAATTAGAACATGTTATGTCAGTGGTAATTCAAGTTACCAATTATATTCGAATGAATTCACTCAAACGACGGCAATTTATATTACTTCTGGAAGACGTGCATTGGGGTTACGGCGAGTTACCATTACACACCGAATTACGATGGCTTAGCAGGGGAAAAATTCTATATCGGCTTTTTAATCTGCGACAAGAAATTTCACATTTTATGGATGCGGTAGGTCGGCCTGTACCCGAATTGGACCAAAATAATTGGTTATGTGATTTAGGATTCATGTTCGATTTGGCAGATCATTTAAATTCTTTAAACATAGAATTACAAGGAAAGGGCAACACAATTGTTGATTGCCACAATTCAATTTGCGCTTTCGAAGAGAAAATTGAATTGTGGAAAACACAATTAGACACCAATAATGTCTCCCAATTTCCGAAATTAGAATCCCTAATCACGCCTAATACAAACACTGATGAGTATAAAAATATGTTAAAAAAATTGGGCGATGAATTTGCAAAACGATTCGGTGATATAAAGGCGCTCCAAATTCAATTTCAGACACTTGCAAATCCATTTTCAGTAAATATAGACACAGTTTCACCTGCGCTGCAATTATAGCTACTAAATTTAAGATCTGTCCCATTCCTGAAAGAGAAATTCTTTATAAAAAACGATCTGAGTAGTTTTTATAAAAATTTTCCAAAAATCAAATATATATATAAGACCGCATCGAAAATATTAGCAATGTTCGGTACAACCTATTTGTGCGAACAGCTATTTTCACCGAGTCCGGCATCATTCAAAGATTACAACTTACTTTGTAGTTTAATGCTAAGTGCACACAGAAATCTGGCCCCTAATATACCACGTTTAGTGAAACAAATACGACAACGTTGACTAAAGAAACAATAAAAATAGACTGACATGATATGTTCTAATTCCATATATATGCACCATTGCATACATTGTATGTGTACAATGGGTTACGCAACTGGAACTGCACTTTGGTTACTAAACTTTAGTAACTTTAGTAACTAAAGTGTAGCTCCAGTTGCGTAACCCATTGTACACATACAATATCAAATTTGTACAAGGTTATATACATAATACGATACGCGCGAAATTCAAGAGGAATACAAGGTCGGGTGTGCTATTGAATGTGCACAATGGGTTACGCATGTGGAAGTAAAGTGTATTTCGGTTTGCATAACCGCCAATCGCCATAACCTATTGTACACATACAATATCGCACTCCACCTTGTATTCCTCTTGAATTTTGCGTGTATCATATTATGTATATAATTTTGTAGTTGGTGTATATATATGTACAATGTTCTGCAATACTGCTTGGCAGAGTCTGCCGGCAGAATCGTAGTCGAATGAGGACGTAGGCTGCGCCGCAGCTGCCGGCAGATCCTGCCGCCCAATTTGGTTATCAGGGTATTTAATTGTTTGGTTTTGAAAAATTCGCGTTCCTACTTTCCACCGCTTGTAGCGGCTCGCAGAGGCTTGGCTGCCAGCGCGGCGCGTGCTTCAGAATTTTCCATACTGTCGGAAGTCCACGTGCCACGCCGAACACTTGGTTTCAAGTGCTGTTTTCCTTTTCTAATTACCTTTTCTGTCTCTTATGTAAACTCTTCTGGAGTCGAGGTTTGCGCGCAGGCAGAACTGTGGTACTTTCTTGTTCGCCACACTTTTTCGAACGTGCCACGCAAGAGCGTGGGTGAAAAATTGGACATGCATCACGCGCAATCAGAAGACTACACCTTTTCTTCAAAACATCTTGCATATTACATCTCTTCATCATTTATCTTACATATAACATCACTTGCATACCTATGTGCATTTATAGTTTATCAATATTAGTTTTTATATTAAAACAAGCAATGACATGGTAATTATTACCGTCAATTGTAATAATTATGATCGTCACAACAGTGAATGTGTTAACTGCAATTTCATTTGCCATCGCATTGCCGGAGAAACATGTGGGCATTTTTTAATGTACCTTTGTAAAATTTTACAGTCGTTATAACTGAGTCATAAACCATTTCCATAATTTGTAGCACCTTCAGGTCAACTAAATGTAGCTTCGTAAAAACAGATGTTTCAGTGTGCCCTACAGTAATGGCATTTATGATATCCTCTATAAGCCACGTATATCGATGAATTTGTATACTTTTCGCGAACGTATATCGCGATCGTGTCTTGCCGATCGTTTCGCAGATCGATAATATATATCGAATAGGTAGTACACAATACAAGACTGCGCTGGATCGTGGAAAAAAACATGTGGATGGAGTCGACGTAGAAATGTGAGGCCGAACCCGCTGTCTCTAAGTAGTGCCGAGTATAACCTTCTGGCGTGTACGAAGGAGCGCGCTCCTTCCTTCGCTCCGGCGTTCACGTACTTTTCCGTGGCCCGCTGGCGTGTGGCGCGCAAGACCGCGCGCATGAACGTCCGTGTAAAGAGCCCTATTACCCCAACCCGCAGGTAGCCCGCAGGCAATGTGGGCCAAAATTACTTTTTCAGGAAACTGTTATAGTTTATTTTGAGATGGTGGCACGTTGAAAAGGTCACGTTTATATTATTGTTTATTACTTGTTTAAATAATTGCCAAAGGTTCTAATAAATATTTCAACTGAGTAAGTATCGTGACTTTTCGTTAACTGGCTCGTATTTCCCCCGCCCCCCTATAACGGATGCCTGCCAACAAATTACTTCTGCAACATTTGAGAGGGTGCAATTATCATTTAGGGATACAGTAAATCAATGCATTAACATCCGAGGTCATCATTTTGAACATCGAAGATAAGGCACAACTTCTGGACGTTCAACGAAGATAAGTTTTGAACGGCAATAAATGACCTTGAAAGACTCTGGGACACCAACATATTATAGGTTGATGAATTCTTCACGGAACGGGCTACACGTCCATGTGAATAAAAACATACCCTGATAACCAGATCTGGCAGCAGAATCTGACAACAGAACCGTAGTCGTCTGTGTCCGCATTTGGCTGCGTTCTGAGGTGCAGATTCTGATGTCAGATGCCTGATGTCAGATCGGCAGCAGATGGACAGCAGATTCTGCCGTCTGCTAGACACAGCCAACAGCGCCATCTGAGGGCCAGAATTACCAAATAATTCTCTACCCGTGACGTCACATGGCCGTCCCTATGCGTGACGTCACATGGCGTGGCTACGCACCAACCCATGTGTACCGTGTTTGCTATAGGTGTGTCCCTCCACCCTTTCTACTGCACGCAGGGAATTTGTAAGCAGCAGTTTCGGAGCAGATTATGTTGACATAACCTACGAGGTTTATTAAATAAGTTCTAAATTTATTTTTAAAGGTATGTTTTCTTTATTTTTGATAATACAGCGATAAGTGGCACATACAGGGTGTCCCACCTAAGACTGGACAGCCGGTTTTCTCCCAAAGTATTGCCGATAAAAATATTAAAAAAATAGGGAATTGCATGGTTCGAGGGGGCCAATTAATTAGCGTGAACGAATTTTTTTATCGATTATTATTTTAAAAGATACGATGGTCAAGTTCGGTTTTTCAAATGGAACTATTTTTTTTGAACACCTGAGTTGATAGTGCGTTCCAAGACAAATTCAATAAGCTTTAATGTATACACTTTATTTTCACTGGTTTTTAGGATATTGCGCTTGCAAATTTACTGATTTTCACTGGAAGAAAACTGTCTGGTATAGCACGGACCGGGGACGGTCTTACTGGCTCCACGGGTGGCACTGCCTGTTGAAATAGATACCTACCTGCCAAAGGTCTACGCCAGGCCCAAAGGCTGGACAATTTTTTTCCGTCAGAAATGCTACTTAGGTAGGTACATCTGCGGTATCGAGAAGCGCACCGTTACTTTTATTTCGCACTTGCTTCTACGCTCGGATGGCCGGTTCTTTTGGGAGGGATGCAAGTTCGATTGGTTAGGTTAGGAGGAGTGAAAGTTGCTAGACTAAATTTCAATCATAGGGAGCAGAATGTATCTGAACCATTCGGATTTGCATTCCTCACAAACGGCTGCTCTCTTGAAGAGGCCCTCTTCACAGCAATGCCCACCTTCTCTCGCACGGAATACGTTAACGCTTGCTTTTGTTCTGATATTGAAGCTCGTGTTTATACTCGAGAGGACCACGCGTCGACAGCGGGCTACCCCTTTTCTTCCTGTGTCTCTCCACGAGCCGTGTTGACGGTGGATTGTAGGAGCGTATATATCTGGATGCCAGTTATTGAATTCAGGAGACGATAGAAACATTTTATTACAAAACACACATGTACTATAATTAAAGTAAATCGTATTCCTCTGGGGCAGGAGTACTGATAATGATCGAACTTGCGCCCCACTTCGCGCAGACCAATTACACGGAGGGTAGTTGGGTCACACACTGCCCAAATGATACAGGGTAATTCTGGAGCAACGCCCGTCAAGGAGATGCGGTTGGTACCCCGTGGCGAGGACAGACCTTCGCATTGCCTCACCCGATTTTTATGGTTTTTTTTCGGAAAAGGGCACTGTCAGCCTGAAGTATATGGTTGAAAAAGTTCAGCATACTTTTTTGCGATTTGCGTCTTTCCAATTAGGGAAGCCTCTGAGTTTTTTGTCTCACGACTATACCGATATAGCAACTCAGTTGAACATGACGACACTGGAAGTTCGCAGGACAACCAGCGATCTTGTATTCCTGTACAATTTAATTAATGGCCACATAAAGTGTCCGAGCCTGCTAGGAAGCGTGAATTTTTATGTCGCAGGGAGGGCTCTCGTCAGTGCCCTCTATTCTACGCAAGACGGTACAGGACCAATATTGGTCATCTGGATCCAGTCACTCGGAATTTAATTGCTTCGACAAACTTAATAGCGACTCTCACTCTCTTGACCTTTTCTCTGGATCCCTGGCATTCTTCAGAACAGCAGTGTTTAGGTATCTTGAAGACGGTCAGGGGTGACACTACTTTGTACACTTTGTATATATGTATATATCTGTAAGCGTAACCAACGTTAAGTGCAACGACTTGTAACCTAGTAGTAAGTTTTTCTTATTTCTTCTTATGTTTGTAATAATTGTATTTAAAGGGTTATACCCGTTAATAATAATAATAATAATAATAATAATAATAATAATAATAATAATAATAAAAGTTGTCCGATTTACACGACATTTGAAATGATTTTCATCGGAAAACCCCAAGGAATCCATCGGCGACACTTCCATATCCATACGATAGGTAATAACGAATTGTTTTATTTCTTAAAAAGGTAGGTACAGGCTGATCTGGTGCTGCGCCCGTCACCCCGTGGCGAGGACAACACCCCGCAGTGCCCATAGAATTTTATGGCTCTTTTCGGAAAAAGGTACGAATCCTGGGCCGAACGTAGCGAATTGAAGTCGACCCTCCGCAGTCGAGGGTGAATTATCCATTACAGCGTATTAAGAAACCCTTTTCTTCATCGTGTCGAAAGGGAAGTGACGCCAATGGATTCTTTCTGTTTTTCTGATGAAAATCATACCAAATGTCATACAAATCGCACTACTTTGACACAAGCAATTTGTATTCCTTATGAAAGAGTTGTCCGATTTACACGACACTTGGCATGATTTTCATCGGAAATCCCCAAGGAATCCATCCGCGACACTTCCATAAAGAAGCAAACATTTGAAATCCTGAACATTTCTCACTTCTTAATGGTATTCCAAACCCTTCGAGGGTCGAAAGCCATAAAATTCGATGGGCACTGCGGGGTATCGTCCTCGCCACGGGGTGACGGGCGTACCTCCAGAATTACCCTGATGAAATAGAGGTGGAAGATGCCACATCTGGTTACCAAAAACTACCCGTACTGATCGGCCGCGGTGTCCCGCCAGAGTCGCGGTTTATGAGCGGATTTTCCGCGCGTCGGCGGTAGGCAACGGTACATAGTACGGGTCCGAAGTCATCGTTCGCACTACCCACCGACAGAGCAGTATACGGATTAATTCAGACTGGACAATGTCACCACGTTTTTTATTGGCCTTTACAAATTTGGCAAACAGATGTTGTCGAAACGTTCTTGGAGAAATAATAAATAATCGATTGTAAAGAGCGAATGAATTTTCGCCTGGCCCTGAGTCCGCTTTTGTCCCGACGCACGCGAGAAAGACACCACAAACATAGGAATTGAAAAGTATTATCCACGGTCAATACGCCTCGTGGAGAGACACAGTAAGAAAAGCGGTACACCGTTGAGTGCGCGTGGTTCCGCCTGCATCGTCCTCCTTTCAAATTAAAGATGGATTCCTTGTCTCTCGAGTATAAATCCTTATCTCTCGAGTATAAACACGCATTTGAATTTCAAAACAAAAGCACGCGAGAAGAATTGGGTGCAAGAAAAGGTCGGACATTGTACCCCGTGGTGAGGACAACCCCCCCCCCCCCCCCCCCCCCCGCAGTGCCTCACCCGATTGTACGGCTTTTGACCCTCGAAGCGGTTCGAGTGCCTATTAAGAAGTGAGAAATCTTCGACACGCGCATTTCTCATCAGATCTTTGCGAAAACGATACCCATCGATTTCTTATGTTTCGCCGATGAAACTGACACCAAGAACGACGTAATTCCGACTATAATGAAGGAAATTCCATGGAATATCGATTTATATCATTTCAAGCTGACTTGACTTGGTTAAAAATAGTCCGATTTACATAAAATTTGGTATGATCTTCATCGGAAAAACATAAGGAATCCATTGGCACCACTTCCCTTTCGATACGACGAACAAAAGAATTTCTTAATACGCTCAAATGGATATTTCACCCTCGACTGCGGGGGCTCGACCTCAATTCGCTACATTCGGCCCAGGATTCGTACCCTTTTCCGGAAAAAACCATAAAAATCGGGTGAGGCAATGCGAAGGTCTGTCCTCGCCACGGGGTACCAGCGCATCTCCTTGACGGGCGTTGCTCCAGAATTACCCTGTACCATTTGGGCAGTGTGTGACCCGACTACCCTCCGTGTAATTGGTCTGCGCGAAGTGGGGCGCAAGTTCGATCATTATCAGTACTCCTGCCCGCGAGGAATACGATTTACTTTAATTATAGTACATGTGTGTTTTGTAATAAAATGTTTCTATCGTCTCCTGAATTCAATAACTGGCATCCAGATATCTACGCTCCTACAATCCACCGTCAACACGTCTCGTGGAGAGACACAGGAAGAAAAGGGGTAGCCCGCTGTCGACGCGTGGTCCTCTCGAGTATAAACACGAGCTTCAATATCAGCACAAAAGCAAGCGTTAACGTATTCCGTGCGAGAGAAGGTGGGCATTGCTGTGAAGAGGGCCTCTTCAAGAGAGCAGCCGTTTGTGAGGGATGCAAATCCGAATGGTTCTGATACATTCTGCTCCCTATGATTGAAATTTAGTCTAGCAACTTTCACTCCTCCTAACCTAACCAATCGAACTTGCATCCCTCCCAAAAGAACCGGCCATCCGAGCGTAGAAGCAAGTGCGAAATAAAAGTAACGGTGCGCTTCTCAATACCGCAGATGTACCTACCTAAGTAGCATTTCTGACGGAAAAAAATTGTCCAGCCTTTGGGCCTGGCGTAGACCTTTGGCAGGTAGGTATCTATTTCAACAGGCAGTGCCACCCGTGGAGCCAGTAAGACCGTCCCCGGTCCGTGCTATACCAGACAGTTTTCTTCCAGTGAAAATTAGTAAATTTGCAAGCGCAATATCTTAAAAACCAGTGAAAATAAAGTGTATACATTAAAGCTTATTGAATTTGTCTTGGAACGCACTATCAACTCAGGTGTTCAAAAAAAATAGTTCCATTTGAAAAACCGAACTTGACCATCGTATCTTTTAAAATAATAATCGATAAAAAAAATTGTTCGCGCTAATTAACTGGCCCCCTCGAACCATGCAATTCCCTTTTTTTTTTATATTTTTATCGGCAATACTTTAGGAGAAAACCGGCTGTCCAGTCTTAGGTGGGACACCCTGTATATATAATTAACTCTGAAAATAAATACAATATTAGTATAAAATTGAATTGATACTGGGAATGTATCAATCCATGATTATTTTATTAAACGGGCGCTGAAAAGTGCCGAATGATGTTCATTGTGAACATCGAGAGGTTGGTTACGGTTGATTCAATTAAAATGGGCACTGAAAAGTACCGTTTGGTCTCTTCGCCACTGTAAAAGGAGACACATCTCTACTTTTAATGGGCACATTTATGAAACATACAATTTTTACAGTATTTAAGGATCGTTTTCACGCTACAGTAAATCGTGACTTTTACGGTCACGACACTAAATGTCATGATTTTTAATGTTACGTTAAAACGGACCTTCAAAGGTCATCAGCTTCTTCTTCGGGCTGCTGGTCGCTCCAGAAATCGCGGCACCTTTGCAGTTCATTATTGGGGGCTGCCGTCGAGCGTGGACCACGCTTCCTGCTGCGCACCCTCTCCTTCGCGGTCCGAAGTGCCCGCTGCATCGACGCCTGGAAATCCGATCGGAGCGGCTTCTCGAAATGCGGATTCCCAGACACCGCTTCTGAAAAAGTAATGCACGCAAAGGACGTTGGCATAATTATGTATAAAAACATGAAAATGCTTATTGCTTCGTCCCGTAAATCGCCATCGTGATCCGGGTGTTGTACAGCGGCCGTTGTCCTGTTCGGCCGAACCACGTGAAGGATGTTGTCACATCATCGACGAGGGCTTCCTTCATACAAAAGGCGACTGCAGTCTTCAGGCTGAACCCACCCACATATTTTAAATATTGAACCTAAACAAAGTAAGTAAAGATTGATGTATGTATTATATAAAAGTAAATAAAAGCATAATTTCGTTTTCACTTACAACATTGGAATAAGTTTCGTCATCGATATCCTCGAAACAGTCCACCTCCTCCGGTGACGACAGAGGAATGACCGCTGGTTTTCGCGGTGGACCGTTATGGGTGGGTCGAACACATTGGAGAACACTCTCCAACAGAGTGTTCATTCTTCTGCAAACAGAACGGATTGAGACGTAACGTATTAATAAACACGATACATGTGCGATACTTACGTCAGCTCCGCCTCCATGGATCCTATACGATCATGCATGCTCCTGCGAACATTAACATTTATAAGAAAATGTCCTTACAGCAATATTTTTATAGCAAAAAAAGAAACGTGTAAATTTACCCATTATCGGGAGGTTGGGTCTGCGCTATAATATGTTGCAACGGCCCTCTCTGGATCACGGTGGCGGGTGCAGACGATGTCCCTGGATCCTGATGGTATGTGAATGCTGCGGGGGCAGGAACACCGGCAGCAGAGGTCTCCTGAAACATATAAATGTTACGCGGGTTAGAAGCAGAAAAACCCTTTGACGTTGTTGGAATGTCTGCCTGTAAGATCTCCCTCAGATCTTGGATGTCTTCGATAATCGGTGGTCTCGGCGCGGTCGACGTCCTTTGCCGTTTCGGGGTTTCCTCCTCCGAAGTTGTTATTATATTACAATACTTAGCAAAGGCGTGTTAGCTGTTTTTTCAGTTTACATGCATGCATGCATGCATACATCGCAATATTAACGAGATTTAAGATCACAACTTGGCAGCAAAAAAGTGCAATATTTTATGCACCAACTATTCTCACCTTCTCCATATTATATTTGTATGTAACATAATTATACGAAACCTCAAGACGAACCTATACAACGTGCTACTCAATAATTCGAGTGTAACTCGACAAAGGCTACAACAGTAGAAAACGTGAAAAAATGACCCATGCAGAAACGTTCGAACCAAACGATAAAATAACCAATCACCAGAGATTAACAAGGATACGTGTAAATATGGTTTTACTTGTGAAGAGCAATACAATAGAAGAAAATGTAAATATTATAGCACGTCACTCACCAGAAAATAGTCGTAACTTACCAAAAACAAGAGACGAAACTAGAAAGGGGAAAAGATTTTTTTTTTTTTTTTACATGGTGGAAATCCCTAACGGATACCTCACCCCCCCCCCCCCCCGCGAGAGGGGTGAGATTATGTGGGGCTTGCACCCACTAAAACCACCATGGTGACCGCCTGACGCGAGAGACTTACACAAAGGAGAGGGACTGCAGCGAGATTCTTTTAATGATAATGAAGATGAAAAAATTTGAACACTACGGCTTCTCGCTGTGTGTAATAACGACAACGACATAGCTACGGGTTGCTAAGGGGATGGGGTCGTCGTTGTTGCCAGTGGGCATATTACCTTGAAGAGGCATTCTAAAACATTTGGCGCGAACCTGATCGGGGGATATATATGAAATGTCCTGGCTCAATGTGGCGCATTTATATACGCCAAGAGCCGAAGACTTTAAGGCGATATCATAAAAATCATCGACCTCTAGAAATTTTTTAATACCTAAACGATGGGAGTTATTAGAGTCTATGCTAATATTGAAAATTAGGCAGATCGAGCCGTCGACTGTGATGCAACAATTATCGCGTACACTTATGCCCAGAGATATGCCATTGAAATCTATCTTATAGTATTGAGAACAATTGGGCTCGTTACTAAGCGGTCTAGATACGCGAATAGAAAAATCGACATTAGAATGAATATTTGTGCCATAAAGTTGTGTCTCCCTCATCCTATTGGAATATTGTTGGAGAGGAAGACTTGGCTTTCTAAGATATTTTCTAAAAATGGACATGTTTTCATATGGAAAAGCAGAACATGAATCTAAATTACCAAGATGTCTGACATCGTTGGTTAAATGAAGAAGGCCATGGACGTTATAACTATTAAAAGTTGGGCCATAAAGTTCTTCGTTACGAAGAACAAATTTTTTCAAAGCTAACTCTGCAAAATTCAAGTGTGGGATCGAAGGAGATTCTGAAACCATAATCCTTATGGCCGCATGTAAAAATAAGAAATGCTGGTATGCGGTATTTTCCAGTACACGATACAGTATAACTGGCCCTGTATACAAGAGAAACTGTCGAAATTCGGTCGCCTTATGTTTAGAGCATTGTTCGATAGCTCTGGGACGTCTGGCAAAGTCTGAGGGGCAATATCTGCTAAGACTATTCAGTCTCGCAGACAGTATAGAAATTTCCCTGCGGCGCAATTTTGAGAGACGTGAATGCTCTCCAAATACCCACGCAGACAAGAGTTTCTTTACTACGCCCAAACATACAAGATGCATATACTCGAAAGGAACTTGCGAAACCATTCCCATCGGTAGCAATGACAATGGGCTTGTACCTTCCTTGTGATGCTTCGCGCCTAACCGTTTAATATATTCCTCATCGGTTCGAGGAGAATGATTTACCCCATTGAAAGCGTAATGCTTACCGTTCAGGGTACCAGTAACAGTACATTTAGAACAGGGACGGATAGACAGATGCCCACGATGATTCAACACAAATGCTCGAGCTGGTGCGTCAGCTATGAAACATCTCAGTCGTACGGACAACTTACTGCCATGAAAATTTATGCCTCTGTTGGACATGATGGCCCTGACGTCTGCAATAAACTTCTCAAAGAAAGTATCGGGATTGTGTGGTTTTTGGGGACCTTTATATATGCCTACCACTATTGGCTTTACGCGAGGAAGATTTGAAATCCTACATTGGATGGGCCAGATATGAATCAAACCTGATTTGTCTAAACTACATCCATCGGTATGAAAATCTAATTCTAACTGTCTAACATTTGCTGCGGACAAAGTATTGGGGAGACTTTTAATAATTTCTACTTCCAGATCAAAATGAATGTATTCTCCTGGTGCCACGACAAAGGTGACAACAGGATTACGTGGCGTAGATACAAGTGTTCTAACATCCTGAGGCAACTGGGAGAAACAGGGATGTGTTCGAAGGAGAGATAATATATTATTTCCTTGAACGTGAGTTAAATTGTTGTCTACAAAACAAGAGGCTAACCGTTGGCGAAAAGATGGCTCGAGGGAAGTACCACAGGACAATGAAACTGTCTCGTGGATATTAGAAACGCGTGACGTGGAAGTAGAAGGACCGGCGTCTTCTACATAGTCCTACGTAGCCCACTGTAGCGCCAAAATGTTAACTCGTGGTACCCTTTGTTGGACGTGGTACCATTTGTGCTACGCTCGGATTGGCTGCGCCGCCTGCGGACATTCGTGATTGGTCGGGACTCTACATCCGAGTTCGCGTTTGTTTCAAATTCTCGTTCATTCTGAGGTGGCAGTCATCGACGGCAAATCCGAAGAATTTCCAGAGCATCAGAAAACCACGAAAATCATCCCGAGACATCCACGAGACGTAAGTAATTATGAAATTTAATAATTTCAAATTGTCTACGTCGCAGAAACCCGGACGCGCAATATCGGCGAGACAGAAAAGGAGGGTTATGCGCGAGATACGAAGTAACTTACGCGTGCGATACCGTTCCGGTTTGAACACGGTCAGTAGAGTAGCGGATAATATTTCTAACCCTGCAAGATGCTGCTAGCACATCTGCAGGTTGTAGTTCGTCCGCTGCGGTTAATTTAATCCCCGATAGATTCAGTACTAGGCGCGATATAAATGTAGAAGACGCCGGTCCTTCTACTTCCACGTCACGCGTTTCTAATATCCACGAGACAGTTTCATTGTCCTGTGGTACTTCCCCCGAGCCATCTTTTCGCCAACGGTTAGCCTCTTGTTTTGTAGACAACAATTTAACTCACGTTCAAGGAAATAATATATTATCTCTCCTTCGAACACATCCCTGTTTCTCCCAGTTGCCTCAGGATGTTAGAACACTTGTATCTACGCCACGTAATCCTGTTGTCACCTTTGTCGTGGCACCAGGAGAATACATTCATTTTGATCTGGAAGTAGAAATTATTAAAAGTCTCCCGAATACTTTGTCCGCAGCAAATGTTAGACAGTTAGAATTAGATTTTCATACCGATGGATGTAGTTTAGACAAATCAGGTTTGATTCATATCTGGCCCATCCAATGTAGGATTTCAAATCTTCCTCGCGTAAAGCCAATAGTGGTAGGCATATATAAAGGTCCCCAAAAACCACACAACCCCGATACTTTCTTTGAGAAGTTTATTGCAGACGTCAGGGCCATCATGTCCAACAGAGGCATAAATTTTCATGGCAGTAAGTTGTCCGTACGACTGAGATGTTTCATAGCTGACGCACCAGCTCGAGCATTTGTGTTGAATCATCGTGGGCATCTGTCTATCCGTCCCTGTTCTAAATGTACTGTTACTGGTACCCTGAACGGTAAGCATTACGCTTTCAATGGGGTAAATCATTCTCCTCGAACCGATGAGGAATATATTAAACGGTTAGGCGCGAAGCATCACAAGGAAGGTACAAGCCCATTGTCATTGCTACCGATGGGAATGGTTTCGCAAGTTCCTTTCGAGTATATGCATCTTGTATGTTTGGGCGTAGTAAAGAAACTCTTGTCTGCGTGGGTATTTGGAGAGCATTCACGTCTCTCAAAATTGCGCCGCAGGGAAATTTCTATACTGTCTGCGAGACTGAATAGTCTTAGCAGATATTGCCCCTCAGACTTTGCCAGACGTCCCAGAGCTATCGAACAATGCTCTAAACATAAGGCGACCGAATTTCGACAGTTTCTCTTGTATACAGGGCCAGTTATACTGTATCGTGTACTGGAAAATACCGCATACCAGCATTTCTTATTTTTACATGCGGCCATAAGGATTTTGGTTTCAGAATCTCCTTCGATCCCACACTTGAATTTTGCAGAGTTAGCTTTGAAAAAATTTGTTCTTCGTAACGAAGAACTTTATGGCCCAACTTTTAATAGTTATAACGTCCATGGCCTTCTTCATTTAACCAACGATGTCAGACATCTTGGTAATTTAGATTCATGTTCTGCTTTTCCATATGAAAACATGTCCATTTTTAGAAAATATCTTAGAAAGCCAAGTCTTCCTCTCCAACAATATTCCAATAGGATGAGGGAGACACAACTTTATGGCACAAATATTCATTCTAATGTCGATTTTTCTATTCGCGTATCTAGACCGCTTAGTAACGAGCCCAATTGTTCTCAATACCATAAGATAGATTTCAATGGCATATCTCTGGGCATAAGTGTATGCGATAATTGTTGCATCTCAGTCGACGGCTCGATCTGCCTAATTTTCAATATTAGCATAGACTCTAATAACTCCCATCGTTTAGGTATTAAAAAATTTCTAGAGGTCGATGATTTTTATGATATCGCCTTAAAGTCTTCGGCTCTTGGCGTATATAAATGCGCCACATTGAGCCAGGACATTTCATATATCTCCCCCGATCAGGTTCGCGCCAAATATTTTAGAATGCCTCTTCAAGGTAATATGCCCACTGGCAACAACGACGACCCCATCCCCTTAGCAACCCGTAGCTATGTCGTTGTCGTTATTACACACAGCGAGAAGCCGTAGTGTTCAAATTTTTTCATCTTCATTATCATTAAAAGTATCTCGCTGCAGTCCCTCTCCTTTGTGTAAGCCTCTCGCGTCAGGCGGTCACCATGGTGGTTTTAGTGGGTGCAAGCCCCACATAACCTCACCCCTCTCGCGGGGGGTGAGGTATCCGTTAGGCATTTCCACCATGTAAAAAAAAAAAAAAAAAAAAATGTTTTCCCCTTTCTAGTTTCGTCTCTTGTTTTTGGTAAGTTACGACTATTTTCTGGTGAGTGACGTGCTATAATATTTACATTTTCTTCTTTTGTATTACTCTTCACAAGTAAAACCATATTTACACGTATCCTTGTTAATCTCTGGTGATTGGTTATTTTATCGTTTGGTTCGAACGTTTCTGCATGGGTCATTTTTTCACGTTTTCTACTGTTGTAGCCTTTGTTGAGTTACACTCGAATTATTGAGTAGCACGTTGTATAGGTTCGTCATGAGGTTTCGTATAATTATGTTACATACAAATATAATATGGAGAAGGTGAGAATAGTTGGTGCATAAAATATTGCACTTTTTTGCTGCCAAGTTGTGATCTTAAATCTCGTTAATATTGCGATGTATGCATGCATGCATGCATGTAAACTGAAAAAACAGCTAACACGCCTTTGCTAAGTATTGTAATATGTACTTTTACTTACAGGTTGACATGAACAAACGAGACATACCAAACAACAACTTCGGAGGAGGAAACCCCGAAACGGCAAAGGACATCGACCGCGCCGAGACCACCGATTATCGAAGACATCCAAGATCTGAGGGAGATCTTACAGGCAGACATTCCAACAACGTCAACGGGTTTTTCTGCTTCTAACCCGAGTAACATTTATATGTTTCAGGAGACCTCTGCTGCCAGTGTTCCTGCCCCCGCAGCATTCACATATCATCAGGATCCAGGGACATCGTCTGCACCCGCCACTGTGATCCAGAGAGGGCCGTTGCAACAGATTATAACGCAGACCCAACCTCCCGATAATGGGTAAATTTACACGTTTCTTTTTTTTGCTATAAAAATATTGCTGTAAGGACATTTTCTTATAAATGTTAATGTTCGCAGGAGCATGCATGATCGTATAGGATCCATGGAGGCGGAGCTGACGTAAGTATCGCACATGTATCGTGTTTATTAATACGTTACGTCTCTATCCTTTCTGTTTGCAGAAGAATGAACACTCTGTTGGAGAGTGTTCTCCAATGTGTTCGACCCACCCATAACGGTCCACCGCGAAAACCAGCGGTCATTCCTCTGTCGTCACCGGAGGATGTGGACTGTTTCGAGGATATCGATGACGAAACTTATTCCAATGTTGTAAGTGAAAACGAAATTATGCTTTTATTTACTTTTATATAATACGTACATCAATCTTTACTTACTTTGTTTAGGTTCAATATTTAAAATATGTGGGTGGGTTCAGCCTGAAGACTGCTGTCGCCTTTTGTATGAAGGAAGCCCTCGTCGATGATGTGACAACATCCTTCACGTGGTACGGCCGAACAGGACAACGGCCGCTGTACAACACCCGGATCACAATGGCGATTTACGGTACGAAGCAATAAGCATTTTCATGTTTTTATACATAATTATGCCAACGTCCTTTGCGTGCATTACTTTTTCAGAAGCGGTGTCTGGGAATCCGCATTTCGAGAAGCCGCTCCGATCGGATATCCAGGCGTCGATGCAGCGGACACTTCGGACCGCGAAGGAGAGGGTGCGCAGCAGGAAGCGTGGTCCACGCTCGACGGCAGCCCCCAACAATGAACTGCAAAGGTGCCGCGATTTCTGGAGCGACCAGCAGCCCGAAGAAGAAGCTGATGACCTTTGAAGGTCCGTTTTAACGTAACATTAAAAATGATGACATTTAGTGTCGTGACCGTAAAAGTCACGATTTACTGTGGCGTGAAAACGATCCTTAAATACTGTAAAAATTGTATGTTTCAGAAATATGCCCATGAAAAGTAGAGATGTGTCTCCTTTTACAATGGCGAAGAGACCAAACGGTACTTTTCAGTGCCCATTTTAATTGAATCAAACGTAAACAACCTCTCGATGTTCACAATGAACATCAATCGGCACTTTTCAGCGCCCGTTTAATAAAATAATCATGGATTGATACATTCCCAGTATCAATTCAATTTTATACTAATATTGTATTTATTTTCAGAGTTAATTATATATATGTGCCACTTATCGCTGTATTATCAAAAATAAAGAAAAGATACCTTTAAAAATAAATTTAGAACTTATTTAATAAACCTCGTTGGTTATGTCAACATAATCTGCTCCGAAACTGCTGCTTACAAATTCCCTGCGCGCAGTAGAAAGGGTGGGGGGACACACCTATATCAAACACGGTATACATGCGTTGGCGCGTAGCCACGCCATGTGACGTCACGCATAGGGACGGCCATGTGACGTCACGGGTAGAGAATTATTTGGTAATTCTGGCCCTTAGTTGGCGCTGTTGGCTGTGTCTAGCAGACGGCAGAATCTGCTGTCCATCTGCTGCCGATCTGACATCAGGCATCTGACATCAGAATCTGCACCTCAGAACGCAGCCAAATGCGGACACAGACGACTACGGTTCTGACGTGCAGACTCTGCGCTCTCGTGCCAGAACCTGCTACCAATCTGATGTCAGATTGGCAACAGATGGTTATCTGGGTATAGTTCCGTTTGAAAAAAACAAAAGTTACTTTAAAATCTCAAAGGCACGTCCACCCAAAGAAGATTTGTAGCGATCACAAGATGTCCGCCTCGAGACAAAGTAAGTTTTACTTGAATTTTTTTTCAATAATGAATAATTTAGGAGATAATTTCATTCGAAAAGTCCCTATTACTGTCAATGTCCCTAATACTGCCACTTTAATTATTTTGCTTAATAAAAATGTAACGTATAAAGAATAGTGTACAACAATAATATTTTTATTAAATTATGACTGTTCTTATTATTATTAATATTATTGTTGTACACTATTCTTTATACGTTACATTTTTATAGATCAAAATAAATAAAGTGGCAGTAATAGGAGCACTGATAGTAATAGGGACATCTACCTTATCACTGAGAAGCCTACGAGACTTTTCCATGTTATTTGTAAATATCATTTCAATAATGTAAAATCCAATAAGTATGGTCAGTCGCCCGTAACAGCCGAGAGAATAGGCGCATAGTTTATCTGAAACGGAGTACACCGTAGTTTTTAACAGCTTGTGGTGAAGTCCATTTAGAAATAACCACCATAGATAAGATTGTTAAAAATGCGATATTTAAGTGATATTTGAAAATCAAGAATTTGTTTATAATTTCCATTTAACAAAAAACGATTTTTCGGACGAAAAGTAATTTTTTTCAAGCAAGTCGATCTTTTCTCGTTAAAATAAAAAAAGGATGAAGTTCGTACAATGAATAATGCCAATGATAAAAATTGATTTATAGACTGTATTTTCGGGAAAGTAACCAAAACATTCTGACGAATCTTAAACAAAATCGAAAACAACAATATTGATTACTTAAAGGGTTCCTAAATTCAGGTGGACTAGATAATATTTTACTTCCATCAAAATCCCCAACATTCACCGTAAAAATTGGTCGATTTGATGTGGAATGACCCTAATATTAAAGCACAAAAGTTTTGATATTATATAAAAGCTTACCTTCTCCCATATATCCGTAACCAGTGACAGTGCATCGTTTACCAGCTGTATGACTGACTCCTCGTGCAGGTAAACATACGAGACAAACACCATCTTTGAGCTCTGCTTGTCCATGAAGCTTCAATAATGCGATGTCGTTATCCAGTGTCTGGCTATTATGATTATGATGAATATAAGTTGTTGCTACTCGCAAAGTCTGAGCACCGGGACTTCCATATTTTCTAGTCAAATCGTGATCGCCTACTCTCACATAAATTGCATCTCCAGATCTCACAATGCTGTAAAGAAGAATAAAAAATTTAATTTATGAGAATCATCTGTACTAGACTTCTTTAATAAGTCATTAGCGCTCTTTCAAACCGCTGTGCATAAACTTACAGACACCGATTAACCGAGAACTGCTGCATCGACGAAATTTTGTATCTAAATATTACCTGACACATTTACTTATAACTGTACAATTTGTATACCAAGGACTAGTTCCGTTTAAATAAATAATAATAATAATCATCATCCATTTTTCCTATAATTTAGAAATTTGTTGTACCCCGAGTAGTGGCTTCCCACAGTATTAGGAATATGGAATTCGTAAGAGATTAAACAATTAGAATCCTCTCAGTGAATTGCAATAATTCGTTTTTATTGAATTGTAGCGGCTTTCTCGAGTGTAGTCGGAGAATGAGAATCGGGGCTGCCAGGAAAACCCTACTCGTAGTGGAGAGGAAACCAACTTTGGCGTTGATTGGCTTGGAACCAACTTGGCGTCGACTGATTTGACGTCACGTCCCCATCACGCACATGTGTGGCGTGGCTTCCCTCCACTGCGAGTAGAAATTTTCTGGTAACCCTGGTGAGAATTTCCTTGGCCCGGGCGTTTGGAGCGCCGAGAATCTTCGAGCAGAACCTCGCGCGGGTCCCGTCCTACCAGTGTGCCTGCGTGGATCGACGCTTCCCGAAATGGATCGTTCGGGAAATACCGAGCAATAAATATCGCTCCATCGCAGTGGCACACAGATCACAACATGAGCAAAATCCGTCTAATTTAAGCAAATTACCAACGGACAAACCCACATTGAAAAAAAATTATTTTTCCTATTTTATATGATTAGTAGAGCCTATTGGAATACATTATTGCTACTAACTTAATTTCGAAAAACAATGTGGCTTAGTCCGTTCCTGCTCTGAATGCCTCAAATTATTGTTGCCGCGAAGAGCGATTCGGAATCCGGCGCTGGAGCGACTCGGTTGGTAGGCGAGCAAGTGGTAGTAGAAGTACACGTCACATGGACGACATACCCATATTCAACTGGTCGTCGGTCAGTCACTGACGTCGTACAATTAAAACTGACTTTGCACACACACACAGCCGGACGGTATACACAACGTGGATAGCCGACGCGTGGGCGTAATGCTAAAAAGGGGTCCTCGTTTTTCGAATCCAAACGAAGCGCAACGGGCGCGAGAGCATAGACGGATTCGGCAAATTGGTTGTCACAGCGGTGTTGTTCTAGGAAACAATAATCCGAAAAGCCGAAACAATAATCATTAGTCACAAGTGTAATTAGGATCAGCCTACAGTAGAAATAAAATACACTCCTCACATTAATTAAAGGATCACCATTAGGAGCCCGAAAAATAGAGGCAACTTCACATGGTCATAACTCCGGTAAAAATAGTCGTATCGATATTTTGAAAATATGGTTTGAAAGCGTGGAATCTCTACTTTCAGCTGTTTTTTTTCAAATTTTAGATGCATTGCTTTTCGGCAAAGTTATAGCAATATAAAGAGCAGTTGGTCAACTTTAAAAAATTTTCTTCAACTTTGCGAAGTTGCACGGGGAATATGATTTTTTTTACACAAATTCCATTTACACCAGTCGAAAGCAGCTACTTTACTGTGTGAAAAGAGAGTAACAAATTTCTTGTGTGATTTTTTTTGGCGCGTTATGCAACTATGAATTAAAAACCGTTTTTTTAACTTTAATTGCTTCTAGCAAGCAAACGAATGATCGTAGAACGTTCATGAAAAAAACACAAGAGAAAGATCAGTCTTGTCTCTTTAAGACGCATCTTCGACTTTTTTGATTCGGTTAAAATTTCGATCTCTGACGACCTTTCCAAAATATGCTTAAAAATTGCACAAATTCCATTTTCTCTTCTACTCGCTGTATCTTTGCGAGAGATGACCGGGACATCAATGTCTTAAGCTCATTTTAAATCGGAGAGTGTGCTGATTCTTTTGAGTTCTACCGGAACCCACTGCGATAATTTCTTACCTGTGGCCTTTAAGTTTGAAGTTTAGATAAAGACAACTCAGGCACTCTATTTCAACCACGAATTCAAAGTCATCAGCTCGAGCTCAACGTTGCCCTCATCACATACCTTCAGTCGACTCACTGCATTTATCGATGAAAAAGCAGTCATATGAGTTGGAGGCAGACTTCGTAACGCTCAAATTAATTATGAAGGTAAACACCCTGCCATCTTACCTTGCCGCTCACATCTGTCCGATCTGATTATAGACCACTCTCACAAACAAACTCTACATGGAGGCACTCAGCTCACTCTCGTTCACATCAGACCTACTGGATCATTGGAGGTCTAGCTCCAGTGAAATCTCATATCCTGCGGTGTGTCGTGTGTGCTCGACAAAGGGGGATCCGGGCCCATCAGCCGCTGGGGCCACTACCTCTTTCTAGAGTCATGCCGTCACAAACATTTACCAACACTGGAATTGACTACGCTGGTCCGACGCTCTCAAGACGTGGAAGGGGCGAGGAGCAAAAACACAAAAGGGCTGGATCTGCGTTTTTGTGTGCATGACGACGTCAGCTGTCCATC